>CM076679.1:89334815-89934815 GCA_038501925.1 Xenopus petersii | reverse complement strand
CTGGCTATGGAAGCTCAGAACAAGGTTCCAGGTGCCTTGGGGAGAGAAGCTGGCAGCCCAGCCTCTGTCTTTCCACCAAGGGATGCTCCCTGTGAAGTCCCCAGGGAGGGGAAGTACTCGGCTGCCAGAGCCCAGTGCAGGGATTCAGGAGCCTTGAGGAAAGGAAGCCAGTTGCCTTGCCTTTCAGTTCCAATAAGGGGATGCTTTTTCTGGAAGCACCCAGGAGAAGGAACCAGCCATGGGAGATCAGAGCCTTGGGGAGAGAAGCCCACAGCATAGCCTCTCGGTTTCTAACAGGGAATGACCCTCTCAGGAATTCCCCAGGGGGAGAACCCGGTTGTGCATTTCAAGAGCCTTAGGGAGAAAAGTTGGCAGCCCAGCCTCTCAGTTCCCTTCAGGTGATGCCCTTCTTCGGTTGTCCCCAGGAGCGAAACTGGATGCGGGCACCCAGGGCAGGCAGCAGGAGCCTTGAAGATTTTGCCCTTACCTTACCCTCAGCTTGTTCTTACCCTGTGGAGAGAAGTCGGTAGTGTGGTCTTTCCGATTCGTCCAGGGGATGCCCCTCTTGTGAAGTCCCCAGAGGGAGGAACTGGCTGTGGAAGCTCTGCACAGGGTTTCAAGAGCCTTGGGGAGAGAAGCTGGCAGCCCAGCCTCTCTGTTTCCACCAAGGGATGCTCCACTCAGGAAGTCCCCGGGGGGGGGGGAACTGGCTGCCGAAGCCCAGTGCAGGAATCCAGGAGTCTTGGGGAGAGAAGTCAGAAGCCCGGCCTCTCAGGAATTCTCCAAGTGGAGGAGCTGCATGTGTGAGCCAAAGGCAGGGTTCCAGTGAAGAGAAGCAGTCAGCCTGGCCTCTACGATCCCTGCAATGGAAGTCTTCAGGGGGAGGTACCAGGTGCTCAAGGCAGGATTGCAGAAGCATTAGGAAGGGAAGGCAGCAGCCCAGCCTGTCGGTTGCCTCCAGAGAATGCCCTTCTCCTGCAGCACTCAGGGGTGAAAATGGATGCGGGCACCCAGGGCAGGGTTTCAGGAGCCTTGGAGCTTTTGCCTTACTTTGCCCTTACCTCGGGGAGAAAAGCCCACATCCTGGTCTCTCCAATCCCTCCAGGGGATGCCCCTCTCCTGATATCCCCAGGGGGAGGAACTGGCTGTGGGAGCCTAGGGCAGAGGTCTAGAAGCCTTGGGGAGAGAATCCAGGCCTTTCTGTTCCCACTAAGGGATGAGGCTCTGATTAAATTTTTAGTAACCGGCCACCAGAAACCAGTGCAGGGATCCATGAGCCTTTGGGAAGGAAGCCTGTGAAGTTACCTTTAGGAGACTCATCAGCAGGTTACTCTCAAATGCTATATTGCATAAAATAATAGTAGAAATATGTGAAAACTGAGTATAACCCTTGTGACTAGAGAACAGTGGCATCAATAGCACAGGGCTGTGAAATATGTTGGGCCTCTATAAATACACGTTTATAATATAGTGGATAATGTACCCCCTACTGTAATTTATAAAGATATTATGTTACCGAGGAGTTATGTGACCATATAAAAGCACGAGGCCGCAGGCCGAGTGCTTTTATACAGGTCACATAACTCCGAGGTGACTATTAATATCTTTATAAATTTTAAGTGGGGGGTACATTATCTATTATAATCTACAGTTTCTGGGTTCAGTTTTACTTTTTTTGAAGTGTCTCTACAAGTTGGTTTTTATCTTTAACTGCAGCTCTTTTAGGTACCTGTATTTTATTGTTGCTTTCTAAATGGCACACGTCTCCTGCAGCTGCCTCCCTGGTCTTGCTCTTTTCCTCACAGGATTCCTCTACATTTTCACTCCCCCTCCCGTCCACTATCTAAAGAATCGCTCCCCCTCTGTGTCACATCATTTTCTTTTACCGGTCATGCAGGGAAGGAGGGGGAGCGAGTGGACGGGAGGCAGAGCGAGACTTTGTAGTGTAAGGGAGACAGAGCGAGATTTAGGCAGTGTAAGGGAGGCGGAGCGAGAATTCAGACACTGGACGGGAGGGGGAGTGAAAATGGAGCCGAATCCTGTGAGGAAAGCGACACCAGGGAGGCAGCTGCAGGGAGACTTGTGACAGGAGTGAGAGATGCGATGAAGGAAAGAGAAGCCCTTCATCGCATAAAACGGGTAAATCCGTTGTGGGAAGTGATTAAATGGGGAGCCCCGAAAGCTATAGCGGTGGGAAGCAAGGCAGCAGCTGCGAGTGCTGTCTCTTTAAGCTTATAATCGGCGCGTTCTGACGCATGAACGCGCCGTTTATAAGGATATAATTTACAGTCTGGTCCCATAGGGAAATGACCAGACTGTAGATTATAAAATAATAATAACCCCAACATTTACGCAATGAAGAAACCAAACAGCGGCAACAACAATTAACAACCCACACCTCAATCTCTCCTGGATGGTTATTCAGGAGGTAAAGCTGTTAGATCCACTGACAGTGCTGCAGAAAATAGATTCCCTGTGTGTTTATTCATCTGCAGCTGGTAGTAATATTGAATATAAGGTGTATTTCCAACCAGCGGCCACAGGGGAGCAGCAAGTAGTTAAACAGCAGGTCCACAGGGTATGGCAGTCTCTCCTCAAGATGTGCCAAGCATAGAACGTACCTTTTTGTACGTTTGCCCCTCATAAAATCCTGTAATTGTGTTGATTTTGCAGTATCTGGAATTACAGAACATTTTGTAGGTAAAACTATGCATATCAGACTTCAAACTATTTAATGGAACACTGGCGATCAATCAACTTTTGGGTATTTTACCTAAAGATATGTGGGAAATATGATGCTGTAGACTGGAAGCTTTTTATAAAAAATTATAACTTTAGGGAGGAATTGCAACATTCATCAGTCTATTAAGAGGGGCAAGCACAGAATATGCTAAAAACATTTTACTCAAGATTCATTTATTATTCACGGTTCAAAGAGGGTACTTAACCCAAGAGCAGTACTGACTAATTTTAGAAAACAACCAAATCCCCGAATAGCCACGGCAAAGGAATCTACTCCTTTTCAATGTCAGAAATAATTCGAAGAACAAGCATCTACATCTCACCCACTGATGCATATTGTCAAACAGTTTGTTACTATTGGCACTCAAACACACTCAAACAGAGCAAACCATAGTTGACAATGTAGGTACTTCAGCGGCTGGTATACCATTTGGTATAGATGTAGCCTGTGGAGAAAACAGAGATATGACATAACTGTATATTGCAGTCCAAACAGGTGAAGAAATGTTTGCAGCTGAACCATTGAAATTATCAGCTCCAAGTAGGATTGACAGTTCACATCCACCAAATTCTGAATCTGCTAAGAAAGCAGTCCCTTTGGATGCTTCCTTGAATGTGTCTGATTCATTAAAATTTAATGAATCTTTAATGAATATGCCAGTGACAGACGAAAGTCGACTGGAATCTTCATTATATGAGCCAGACGAAAGTGATTTAATTTATCTTACTGAAGAAGACACAACAATTGCTGAACCAGATGAAAACATTCATCAAAGGCGCTTTATTGTCTTTGAAGAATATCTAGATCAGCTATTATACCTTGTACAACGTCAGCATAATGTACAACCTCCATGCCAAGCTTCAGTAGTGGAAATAATCAAAAAGGAATATGGCACAATGGTAAAAGTTAATTTCATTTGTCTTGCAGGTCATTGTGCATTTATTTGGAGATCTCAACCAATTTCTGGTCAGATATCAGTAGGCAATTTAGCAGTTGCATGTTCACTATTACTTATTAGATCTTCATTCATGAAGGTGAAAGAAACGTTCCATCTTCTGAACATACTGTCGCACTAAAAGAAATACATTTTTCCCGCTATAGAGTTTGCTTGGATTAAGGAACAAGAAGAACTGAAAAAGGACCCGTTTGGACAGGTTGCAGTTTTGGCAGGCGATGGACAGTTCTACAGTCCAGGTAATAACGCCAAATATTGCACATACTCCACGATCACCAAAAAATTTGTTGCATATACTATTGACCAATTAGGCCCTGGCAATAAATCAGGCACAATTGAGACTGTAGCATTTGAAAGAACACTGACACATTTACAAGAGAAGGCAGTGGATATCAAAATATTGGCAACTGATAGACACAGTTCTATCAGGATGTTGATGAAGACCACATTTAAAGACACATGGCACATCTGCAAGAGTCTTGTTACAAAACTTACTGCAGCAAGTAAGAAAAAAAATGCAAAGATTTAGCCACTTGGATTAGACATGGGAACAAAAAGTTGATGTTCTCCTGGACAAGTGGCTGTAATAACTCACCCTGGTGGTCTAGTGGGGGTGCGACGGGGACGACCACCGCACCCTAGACGGGTCTGTCTAGGGTGAGTGCGCATTCTACTGCATTGCGCTCATTCAGCTGTTTCGGGCTCTATCCAGAAGTTCCCAAATGTGACGTCACCAGCCGGTGCAAAACTCAAATATTTAAGGAGCTTTCTATGTGGAAATCATTGCCCAACGTAAAGGTCTATTCATTAGTTCCTTGGTGGGATTGTCTGTAATTCTACTTGTGTTTGATCCTGCCTGTTCTTGACCAAGTTTTGTCTGCTGCCTGTCCTGACCCCTGCCTGTGTTTGACCATTCTCTTGGATCCTGTTAAGTCTCTGGTATTTTGACCCAGCCTGTGACCCCGATTACGCTTCTGACTCCTGTTTTTTACTGCGCTGCCCGTTTGGTATATTGACCTGGCCTGTGACCCAGATTACACTCCTGTTATTGTACTGCTCTGCTCATCTGGTATATTGACCCTGCCCTTGACCCCTACTATGTTCCTTGTTCTTCAATCCAGTATAACATGCAGTTCCCTTGCCTGCCCAGAAGGCTGAGCCGTGACCTTGGGGTCTGTTCTGGGTTTCGAATTGAAAAAACTTCGAAATTTGAATTCAAAAAGACCAACTGAAATTAAGTCTTTGATTTTTCAAAGTCCACCAATTGACTCCAAATAGATAGATAGGTTCTAGGAGGTCCCCCATAGGCTAAAACAGCAATTCGGCAGGTTTTAGAAGGCGAATGGTTGAAGTCGAATTTTTAAAGAGACAGTACATGATAAATTTCGATATTGGAATTTCTGATTTTTTTTTCAAATTTGTATTGAATTTGGACTATTCCCTTGTCGAAGTACACAAGAAATACCTCGAAATTCAAATTTTTTTCATTCGAAAATTCACCCCGACCTTTGATAAATCTGCCCCATAGTTTATAACATTGAACATAGTTTATAAAACAAAAGTAATATAAACATTATTTCGCTTTCAAAGTTTTTTATTATTTGATGTCAACAAATAAGCTTTTTGTGAACTTTTCAAAAACGTGTATTCCTCAAAACACTTACAACTGTTTCAATGTGTTTGTTTTTTTTCTCTGTGGATATTGGAATTAAGTGTAGAGTATTGCATATGAAGAACAGCATCATTATTTTTAGTACACATATGGGTGTACTTTTCATGCTGTTTACAACACTGGAGCAAATTAAAATTTGTTATGAAAGGAATGATTAATATATTTTATAAAACAACTTAAAATATAACAAATAATCTTTCATGTATTCTGCAGGATAATCATACGCATTTAGAAAACCCACATCCTTTCCTTTAGGTTCTGGGAATAAATTTCGAATAGCGTTAACTGCAAACAACGGAATAACTTTTCGAACCCCAGTACCAAAATATCCATAGAGCCATATACTGAAGCTCTGGTATGCTGCCTTTGGAAGACCCCTGTTTGGATGAATGAACAAAATCATTATATTGAGAGTGGTGTCTGTGAAGTTTATAGGTCATGGTATATTGATAGTAATAAGTCAAAGTGCAATTGCTGCATTATTTTATCTTGAAGACGTTTGCACATGCAGTTGATTTGACTTACTATACTTGTAATAAATTACCCTGGTAGTCTAGTGGGGGGACCGCAGGGACGCCTGGCGCCCCCTCTGCGGGGACGCCCGCCTCGCCGAAAATCTTCTATGGCGCCGGTTCTCGAGGGCGCGCGCCTGGTGCTATCTGAGCTTTTGCTAACCTGTTTTTGAACCTGTTTGATTCCTGTTGTGACCCCTGCCTGGCTTTTGACTATTCTGACCTCTGGATCCTGACCCTTGCCTGAATACCGACTACCTCTTCTGCTTAACCCCTCTGATTGACTTCCTGGTTTGACCCTTGCCTGCCTGACTACATTTATTCTCTGCCTGCCCCGACCAGGCCTGATCTGACTACTCTATTGCCTAACCTCTTGTACCGCGACCTTCGGCCTAGAAGACTCTAGCTAATAGTCGTGCCCCTCTGCCTATCCAGAACCTCTAACCTTGCACCTCTCGTTTAAGTCCTGGTAGCATCCAAGTAGCTGAGGGCTCCTCCCGAGGCCAAAGGCTGTCACACTACAGGTGACGCACGAGCCAAGACCTTGGCATTTGTTCTGATATTGGGTGCCGACCTTGACAATACTGCACAAGATAGAAACATATACACCAGAAAAAAAAGGGCACAGACTAAAAACAATGTATGCCTGTGTTCAATATAACCAGGACACACTGGTTTTGCTTTCAACAACATATGTATACACACACACTCTCATCACACATCATACACACATCACTCACTCTCTCTTTCACACACACACACACTCTCTCTCTCTCTATCATAAACACTTTCAGTTTTTACTACATACAGTATTACCTCATGTATATATCTTCCTTTGCTTGTTTTTTTCACTTTGAAGTTTGTAATTTTATATGCCCAATCTGCACATTCTTTAATAAGTAACTCGTTCTTGAACTTATCACACTGGATAATACAGCCAACCTCAGTTGATATCACTGCATATATTGTTGATCTATATATATATATATATATATATATATATATATATATATATATATATATATATATATATATATATTTGTTTTGTAGAAATTGAGCAGGCACTTCTAGAAACCAATCTTCCAGACAGACTTTTCAATTAAAAAGTATATATTTATTGGAGAACACTAGGACACAGCCTCACGTGTTTCGTATCAACAGGACACTTAATCATGGGCTCTATGATTAAGTATCCTGTTTATACGAAATGCATTAACTCAGCAGGTTTTAGGTAGAGAATATTTAAGTTTGAATTTTTGATTGTAATACATTTTTAAATTTGAGTTGGTGAATTTAGAACTGGAAATTAGTTTTTACCAAAAATCACAACTCCAAATTTCGAATTCGAACTTTAGTAAATCTGCCCCATAACATTAAAATGACATTTGCTTGATTCTTTAGGCAAAAGTTTGCTGTATCAATTGATGCAGGTCGCTGTGGAGCACTGGATCTACTACCACTTTTGGAGGTGCCAATAGCTCCAGCGTTCTTCTGCATCAATGGATGCAAAAATTTATAATAGGAGGCAATGGCACCAAGCACACCAATCCACTTTGCAATCATTTTCATATTCCTTTATGGATTCCAATGAATCTATAGCATCATTTCTACTATATCCAAAAACAGGGAGAGCTGCAAGTCAACATGCATTTTTAGCTACCATCCTCCTGAAAGAGGAATGGGACATAGCACTGTCTGCGAATGACCTGCCTTGCTTTTTTTGTTTTATACATTTTAACCCAACTTGCAGAAAGGGTTAAGATTGGACTGCCATTTAGGTTGCATGCATAGAGACAATAAAACTGAAAACAGTGTTTTATGTTTGATCATATAAAAGCTGTAAACTATTGCAGATTTAATTGCACTAGACATTGTTCTACATATCAGCAGCACTAGGATGTTTATAATGCTTTCTTATTATATTAATATAGTATGTGTTAAAGTTGCACTATGCGGCACTATACATCTACTTTAGAGGGTAAACAATAAGGGCTATTGCAAATATGGTGTTGCAAATGCTGCCAGTGCAACTTACAGCTGATCATTTGCCCTTATTTACTTAAATGGAATGTTTCGTAACACCTACAAATAATGCATTTTTGATCAAGTAAATTGCATGTGCCATCAGACTACTGGGGGACAATGAGTGTATCAGGCACAGCAGGGTTACAGAGCAATAAAAAAAGAATGATCTAACTTCAGATATATAAAAAATTGACTAAGAGGAGGGGATCTGACTTCCATCAGTATTTAATTTTGTATAGGAGAAAAGTATCCCCGTCTTCTTAATCAGAAAAGTTACAAAAGAATATATATTGTCACTGTGTGATCTGTTTTCAGTTAAACCATTAAAAATCTTGAAAAAAGTTGATAGCCAGCAACAAATAACAACTATTAATCTGTCACGTGATCCAATATCTATGAATTCCCTCTTTTTATTTCATTAATTGATCCCACAAAGTGCTAGTGCATAACCTCAATAAGTTAACATTAAATAGAGTAAAACTAAAACACAATTAATTTTCCTTTTGATTATTGTGTATATTAGGTAAATTCTAACTCATGAATAATTCATTTAACATTAATTGATAATTTACTAACAACCCACTAAAACACCAATAAGGATGGTAAAGTGCCATCAAATGTAATCAATTCACATATAAATTACTTAAAGTGCAATTATGAACATCTCTGATTCCAAGAAAAGGTAGGAAAAGGAAATTGGTAGAATAGTGGAGAAGTCCTGTATTGTCTAGCAGATTGTTTTACTCCTTGAAGGCTCCTTGAAAAAGCAATTTTGCGAAACGCGCGTTGGCTTGCCATTCTTACTGGTTTATACCAATTTTAGATAAAACCTTGGGGGGTTCTTTTTACAAAAACTTTTTTTATAGTGATCTGGGCACTTCTCTCTGCTCAGATTATAGGAGGTTCCTCATCTGTATTCTTGTTTACTGTTTTCACTATAAGTGCTCTGGAATTTGTGTGTTTTTTAGACAAGACAGCTTCTCAATCTAGACAGTTAAAATAGAATTGAGGCCACAGTTCCAGAAGCACTGACTTCTCCTCCTTTGTGGGGGTCCCACAGTTAGTATCAGCTAGACAATATGGGACTTCTCCACCATTCTACCAATTTCCTTTTCCTACGGGGATACTTTTCTTCTTTTCTCCTATACAGGGTTACAGAGCAGCTATAGTTATTTAACAAAATTCTTAAGTCATAAAGAATATTTGTATAAACTGACAATGCATGAATTGCCCGTGGACAAATATTTAAATGATATGCTTATAAACTGTGCTTCTGTCATTAGAATGTGCTAGCTATAATAAGATGGTACTGTTCCATGTATATCTCTGTTGGCATCCCCTTGCCTCTCTCTGACTGCCTGCCACTGCACTTCTCCCCCACCTCTGCAGTAGGACCAAACAGATTGTAAGTGGATAGCCCACCCTGTGGGACCCCTTGCCTTGGGTGAGGTCTTCTAGAAGGTCCCTTATTGTGCAAATATATTTAAAAAAAGGGGGGAGGGTATGTTATGCAATTAGTAAAAAATATAAAACAGGGTGGTAATTATGTTTGTGAAAGTTCTCATTCATCCAGGTCATGGTATAGCTATAGAAATAAGTCAAATCAACTGGACTTGCTGTGTTTTTCTTGAAGACATTTCACCAGTCATTAAACTGGCTTTCTCAATTCAGAATAACTTGTACATAGGATCTTGCTTCGCTATATATTCTCTGGACTGTTGCTCCAATCAGCATAATCTGTTTATCATAATCAACAATGATGTCATTAAATTAGGCTTGATTGTATTAGCAAGATTGGATCTTTGATGTGTTATTAAAGATTCCAGGGAGAGGTGCCAAAATAGCATTGTATGTGGCAGACAAAAGATGCTGTGTACCTACATCTAGAAAGAAAGAAGAAACGTTTGAAGACTGCCAAGTCCAGAATCTAGACCGGGAGAGTGACTGGTTCAAATGAGGTGTTAAAGAAGCCATATATGTAAAAACTGAAAAACCAAGTTTGAATAGAGGTGGGGGGGGGGTGCAGCCTCTATTGTAAATGCAATTTTACATTTGCTTGTGGAACTCCCTTGTGCCTTCCAGTCTAATACATAAAGGAAATATTCGGCTGCTGGATTCTACTTTGTCCACACACACAAAAAACACAACAAAATAAATGAATATGACAACATAACATCTCCATTAAGAAAATATATTGTTCAGCATACACCTAAAGGGTTATTTACTAGAGTGCTAGATCACTAGGGGATGCAAGAGTACACCCCCTTAGTTCTCATCTAACAAGTATGTGGACCTCATGGTATCCGGTGGCACAGGGCTCTGTTGCGACCCGTACTTCAGTGTAGAAGGGTGGCATGCCTATGTGCCTCCCTTAACCGCTGGCACCAATACATTGCTGACTAAAGCAGACAGCACTATATTTGTGGTGGAAGCGACAGGTCACTGTGCTCTGTTTCACAGCAGCCTTTTTTTTTAACTTTGCACACGCATTATTTTATGTAAATGACCCATATATAGTTGTTGCTATTCAGGAAATAAAGTGGTTACATGCTTGTTCTGTGACATTGACACGAATAATGGGATGCTAAACGCTAAAATAGGGGTTAAAATGCAAAACTGGGTAATAACAGAGTAATAAGGGTTACAAATCTACTAAGGTTGAAAAATGTTAAGTGTTTATTTCTATTTAATTTTTTATTGAATGACAGAAAGTATTTGCCACAATATGTTAAAAGTAGGGATGCACCGAATCCAGGATTCGGGCTTTTTCAGCAGGATTCAAATTCGGCCAATCCTTCTGTCTGGCTGAACCGAATCCGAATTTGCATATGCAAATTAGGGGTGGGAGGGAAATCATGTGACTTTTGTCACAAAACAAGGAAGTAAAAAATGTTTTTTCCCTTCCCACCCCTAATTTGCATATGCAAATTTGGATTTGGTTCGGTATTCGCCCGAATCTTTCGCAAAGGATTCGGGGGTTCGGCCAAATCCAAAATAGTGTATCCCTAGTTAAAAGATCCTTTTCTGATACCCTAAATTCACTTGATCAACTCGCTAGTAACATACCGTATCAATTATCTTTTTCTAGCTAAAAAGGTATCCAAATTTCCCTAGAAAGTATTTGCTGTATCTACAGCTCACATCCGTTATCTAATATTATTATCAATAATAATAAGACAAAATATTTTGTTATTCACAAATCCAGATGAATTGTTTTGTCATTTATAGATCAACTAAGAAAGAAACCACATTGTCAAATTTTTTTTTTTCCGTGCAACAATTCTTCTCGCTCCAAATGCTTTAAAGACAATGAGCATTTTTCCTTATAGGCGTTTTTCCTCTCAGTGACTTTTTTGTTGCCGCAAATTTTTCTGCTGGGAATTTTTGGTGCAGTTTCTAAAAAAAATTCAGACGGCAAAATCCATAAATTCGCTGCAAATTCATGGCTCATCACTAAGGGGCACATTTACTAAGCTCGAGTGAAGGATTCGAAGTAAAAAAACTTCGAATTTCGAAGGGTTTTTTTGGGTACTTCGACCATCGAATAGGCTAGTTCGACCTTCGACTACGACTCGAACGATTCGAACTAAAAACTGTTTGACTATTCGACCATTCGATAGTGGAAGTACTGTCTCTTAAAAAAAAACTTATGAATACATACTTTAAACCTACCGAATTACAATGTTAGCCTATGGGGACCTTCCCCATTACTTTTCTAAGGTTTCCTTGGATTGATGGATTAAAATCGTTCAAATCGTTCGATTCGAAGAAATTTTCCTTTGATCGATCAATCAAAGTATTTGCAGTAAATCCTTTGACTTCGATAGTCGAAGGATTTTACTTTGAGGGTCGAATATCGAGGGTTAATTAATTCGACCCTTAGTACCGATTTCCTTTTCTATGATCTCAAAATATAGTTAGTACAACTAATTGTTCCCATATACTTATGGTTATAATATTTTCTTGGGAAATCATAATTTATTTTGGCTACGCAGTATATCAATGTTGAGGTGTCACTTGCTGATTAATGTGTTAGGAATGCACCAAACCCATGAATCATGAGGAATGGATTTGGCTGAATACCGAATTAAATCCAAAATCTTGGTATCACTGGAAATTCCCAGTATGTAGCCAGAAAAAGCTGCAAATTTTTACTCTTAATCCTGCTACAAAAGGCTCAGATTCAGCCGAATTCCAAACTGAATCTGGGATTTGGTGCATCCCTAGAATATGTTTTAAGTGACTGCGGATATTCTTAATATACCACTCTGAAAATGGATACGAGCTTTGCAGGTACTGTATCTGTTACCTTTAAGCTTCATACATTACACCAGGTGCAGTTTTAATTGCTATTGTGTTTAAAAGTAAATTTTACTGTTAGCAATATATTTAAGTGATGGTTTGTAAAATAAAGGTCAGGGGCGCAGAGGCGGGCGAGTGCAGACAGCGTCTGTATGAGATTAGATTGCTGATCGCTTTTTCATTCCATGACATTCAATAACCTATGATAAACTTGGTATTCTAATTCTAGAGCTGCTTATTGCTAAATACAGTCCTTGTTTATGTTCAGGTTAAAGTGCAGTTGTCTATTGATAACACAATTAATTACTGGAAAATAATTAATATCTAAAGTGGGAAATGTCGTAACATGTTTTGTATGGAGTGCTTGCTGACATTTTTCACTTCAGGGATTTCTCCTCAAGCTACGGGTTCGGGGCAATGCACCCCAGACCACTCGTTCGATTCGGTGAGTGGGTTTGTTTCCTCTTGATCTGTGATTAATGTGTTAAGGTTCACAAAACCAGAAGCACAGGACCTGGGGTATATACACCCAGGTCACCTTGAAGGCAGGGTGAGCGATAATATATATATATATATATGTGTGTGTGTGTATATATATATATATATATATATAAACAGCAAAAGGGTCCGCACTCTCAGGTCTTAAAAATGTAAAAAAGTTTTATTGTTAATGCCAGACTAACGTTTCGGCCTCCTCCGAGGCCTTTCTCAAAGTGTCTAGTAGATTACATGAATGTCTTAAATACAAGAGTTGGCGGGAACATAGACAAATTGGAACTGACGTGTTATTGCATCATTGAAACGTAACAGCCATACAGATGCCTGCATATAAATGTGTTAAAAATACATAGCACATACACAAAAAGCATTTATATATCATTTCAACTTTTTAAACAATAAAACCAAAATATTGCTAAAAGCACAAACTAAAGTAACAGTTGCTAGTGTTCCTTTCCTTATCTCAGAATAAGACAATGTTGCAAAAATGTTACACAAGATGCGTCAAAAATTGAGTTAAGTTGAAAGGCCTGCTCTGAAGTTCTGTCCATCTGTTATATTGATCTATATATCAAATATGTGTAAGTATAAAAACTACCTCACAATTAATGGTAAGTGGCAACCTGCAGAATATCATATGTTCCAGGATTCAACTGAGTGGGCCCCTGCTGCTAAATCCAAGCTCAGCCTCTGAGGGAGGGGCGTTCAAATGTAATATCGCCCACCTGTATGGCCCGCCATAGTGTGTTAATTCATACCCCCGTAATGGATCCGTGACATCTCCACTACGCTGACACACTCATTCAAAGTAATCACTAATGTGTATGTGTCCCTATAACCCGTAAACCTATAATATATGTGAATATTGAAGGAATCCAAACCATGTATAATAACCCATAAATAAATAAATAAATAAATAAATACATAAATAAATACACCCTCAGTTACCCATAGTTCAGTATTATTTGTTGTATGTTAACCACCCGGCTTCCCAAACCACTATATCCCACTTGAACAAGTGCCCAGTAAGAAGTCTCCCCAAGTAACCATAATCAATAAGTGTATGAGTATAGACCCCACAAGATTAGATATAACCCACGTGGCTAAAAAACAAAGAATATAAAAAATATATATAAAAAATACAAAAAATCAAAAAGTATTCAAAAAATATGAATAATGTAATCTTAGGTCGATATATAAAATATATAGTATCTTAAGTGTTCAAAGAGTCAGTCTCACGCCACACTTCAATTGTTATCACGCCATACTTCAATTGTTAATCGTCTCCCAACTCAGGCTAGCCCAATTTCCACTGAATGTTCAAAAGTATCGGGCCAATTCTATCGACAGCAGGTGTTAGTGGAGAGGTTATAGAACATGTCGGGCGTGTGCATTTCAGAGTCCCATATACACCATCTCTTGGATAAATAGTTCGGGACATCACATACCGACCCCTGCATGCCAGCGTTCACAAACAGTGTGTATATATATATATATATATATATATATACACACACACACACACACACACACACACACCAGGGCCGCCATCAGAAATCGTAGGGCCCCATACTAAAAAATTCCTGGGCCCCCTGGGCTGTACCCACCACAAGCCCCACCTACATGTCCTCCCCCCACCACACACTAAAAAAAAAAAAAACATTGGTGGCTATGGTTCCCACATGTTAATAAAAAAATATTGGTGGTCAGGGTCCCGCCATTAAAAAAAACATTTGTGGTCAGGGCCCCCCATTAAAAAATATTGTGGCTAGGACCCCACATGGGGAAAAACAATTGGTGGCCAGGCCCCCCACTTGTAAGACAATTGGTGGTCAGGGCTCCCCTTAAACACCCATGTAAAAAAACTTGCCCCCCCAGAAGTTTAAAAAAAAAATTTGGTGCCCAGGGCCCCACCACACAACAGGGACCACAAAGGGTTACCTTTAGGGGGGCCCTGCCATGTTACACTTACTTCATTAGTGTGGCCCACCTGCTGTCAGTGAGTTGCCAACTACAGAAGGGAGGAGGGGAGCACAGGTGGCTGCATCTTCCTCCAGTGACAGCATTTTCTTCCCTTATTGGTCACAGAATTTCAAGTCCTGATAAAGCTGCATGGTGATTGGATGAGCTGGAGGAGAAGTTCAAACCTCAGCTATCCAATCCCTGAGCAGCTCAACTGGGACTTAAACTCAGTGACCAATAAGGGAAAGGAATGGACAGAAGATACCTCCCCTTGTGCTCCCACCCTGCCTTCCCGTAGTCAGCAGCTCTCAGAAAGCAGGAGGTCAATAAAGTGTGGTGTGGCTGGGCCCCCCTTAACTTCGGGCCCCCTACAACTCTCCCCCCTGTAACCCCCCTGATGGCTGCCCTGATACACACACATACCCTTAAGAAGACTGTTTGCTGCTACCCATAAATACTATAAAGCTACTTCAGCATTTAGAATTGAGATTAAATGCATTTGAGTTGAGCGATATCCAACTATATTGTATAAATATCTAAAGTGGGAACTACAATTTCACGTTCATAAATGTCATATTCACCTTTGCCTTTTTGAGTGCAAAGTTCTAAACTGTAATGCTCTTGATAGCTATTGATTGAAGAATAACTATGGAAAGCTAAAAGGAACAGTAACGTCAAAAAATAAAAGTGTTTTAAAGTAATGAAAATATAATACAGTGTTGCCCTGCACTGATAAAACTGCTGTGTTTGCATAAGAAACACTACCATTGTTTATATAAATAAGCTGCTGTGTAGCAATGGGGGCAGCCATTCAAAGGAGAAAAAGCTCAAGTTACACAGCAGATAGCAGATAAGCTCTGTCTCTAATGGTGTTATCTGTTATCCATTAGTTAACCTGTGCCATATAGCTGTTTTTCAGTTTCCGCCATTGCTAAACAGCAGATTGTTTATACGAACTATAGTAGTGTTTCTGAAGCAAACACACCAGTTTTACCAGTGCAGGGCAAAACTACATGATATTTTATTATTTTTTTAAAACACTTACATTTTTTGGTGTTACTGTTCCTCTAAAGAGTGCATATTTACAGAAAAAATAATCCAGCAAAGCTAGCGCAACCACACCGGTCTCTCAAATATGAAATAGTGTCTGATCAAGAAGGTTGTTGTAAGGGTACCTGGTGGTTTAGCGATCCCTGGTGGTCCAGTGGAGAGGCAGAGAGAATACCATAGTTTCATATGTGGGGACGCCTGCAGGACCCAGGTGCGTGTGTCCGTCGCGCTTGGGTCTTTGTTGATAAAATATTTAAAGGGCCCATAGACTGAACATATTTGCCCGACCTAGGTTCTGTTTGCTGATAGTTCATGCGTGTGATAATGATCAGACTTTTGTGTGTGACCTCTTGTCTGTCTCTGATATTTACTGACTATCTTGACCATATTGCCTGTCCCTGACTATGATTTGCATTCTGATTTGATACTGCACTACTCTCACGGTATTGACCATAGCCTGAACCCTGACTACATACTGCTTGATCCCAGTTCATCTGTTTTACACTCAGGTTCACTTGCATGCCTAGAATTTGAGCCTTGGTTCTCTCACTATAAAACCTGGAGGCTTACGAGTAGCGGAGGGTTCCTCCCCAAGCAAAAGGCGGCTGTTAGAGTTGGAAGCATGAGCCATGAGCGGAACCTTCAATACTAAAAAAACATGAGCCAAGTTCAACAGGTATCTTTTTCCATGTTGGTTGGTAGTAGTCTCCAAAAAGTGGCACAGGATTATGCTAAATAATAATTTTTTTCGAGTGTAGGTTTGCGGTACAATAAGGCCAGCATTCTTTTCTTTTAAAAGGCACTTTCCCGGGGTATTTTTCCTTTGAGCAGTACTGCCATATTGTTCAAGTGTACCAGATATCCCCTGTATTGTCCTGGTGACTACATGCACAGTGCAGGACTTCTTTGCAGGTTTCTGTACTTTGCATGTGCCCACGGCTTTAATATATACTGAAATAATATATAAAAAAGTACCCCAGGATGGTGCATTTCTTTAAGTAGGGGAGTGTAGGGCAGTGGTAGGAAAGAAGCAACTGTAATCACTGGGGGTGCCAACAATTCTAAGATTCTACTTTTTCTCTTTCAATGAAATACCATGTAATTCTAGGCAATTTTGCAAATTAATTAATAAAAGGTTTGCAATGGTAGAAATGTCATTAGAGATGTAGATTTAGTTGTTATTGAAAATGCTTGGCATACTCAGTAAATTAACCCAAATCAAATGTTTTCCTGTGCCTGGACACAAGGGTGTTCTGCTCACTTGGATAAGCATATTGTAGCTCTCTGGTCTGCCATTTGACTTGAATGTTTCCAAGTAAAAAGAAAGCAGACATTTTTAATATAAAGGATACAGATCAGATGTGATTTAGTGAATGTCATATACAGTCCCTCCTGACGAAGGGAGGTGCAAACCCCCCAAAACTTTGTTCTGTACTTGGAGTGGTAAAACTGGCTAAAATAAAGGATTATTTGCACAGCAAGAAGTGGTGAAGTTCTTGCCTTACCTGTGAAATTTTGCTGATATACAGTAGAACCCTGTTTTATGTTTCCCAGGGAACAGATTCAAAACAGTGTAAATTCCAGGAAAAAAGACACCACTTTGCCAGTATGGGGCTGCAATGAAATGTCATCAATTCTGGGATAGCGTTTGTACGTAAATGCAGGGTTCTACTGTACTTGCTTCAAAGCCCATGTGGGCTCCGGTATACAGGAAAGACAAATAACAAATTGAAAGAAAGGATAGAAGAACATATTAAAAGTGAATGAAAGGTTAAATCACTAGGGTTGCAAAATGTTGATATATAATCACTTACCTGATACCTGAGGCAGTGCTTGTGGTAGTAGAAAATTCTATTGGCTACTGGAGTGAGTACCATGAAGAAATCTTCTTCCTGCTTCTTTTTTCTTAGTTTTGGGTGAGCTTACCCACAGTAGGCATAGCAATGTTCAATTTCTAATTTCGGAGCAAGAATTGTTATAATATCTTGGGTTGTGATGAAACTTTTGATCAGTTTGTGAAACTGACGTAATCCCAGCAAATGTGTTTATAACACCAGTAATGTACAGTTAAAGTTTGTATCTGTTGACTTAAATAAATAATGCTAGGCAACACATTTCCTATTTTATATGAGGGAGTTTTCAAAATGTGGTATAATTCTGTAGAAAGCCATGGATGGCATATGAATTCTGTGTTAGAATTAAACCTATTGTATTCTACAAATCGTATCTGTTATCTGCTGTGTAACTTGTGTCTTTTCTCCTCTTTCATCTTGAATGGCTGCCCCCATGGTTACCCAGAAGCTCATTTACAAAAAGTATATTAATGTTTCATAGCAGAAACACAATTTTACCAGTGCAGGCTAACCCTTCATTATATTGTAATTACTTTAAAACACTTTAATTGTTTAGCATTATTGTTTCTTTGACTATGGCTCACACAGTGTTAATATATTAATATTCCTTTTTTGCAAAAAGGAAGCCAGTGTTTTCATCTCACTTTTTATTTAACAACCATTGTAGGACCACTCCAGGGCTAAGTAAAATATAGGTGAAGTACAATGGACGTTTAGCCATTTTTACTACAAACCTCTAACATATACAAATGAGAAAATTAACCAACGCACATTCCATGGTACCCTGTAATGTAAAGTAGTATTTGTGCAAGTGCATGCATTTTCAGGTTTAGTTACAAAATTACGATCAGGGAATGTTCTTTGATCAATCCTCTTCTTTGCAGGTTTGTAGTAAAATTGGACAGATCCACTGTACTTCTACTTATAACTTAGAATAGGAGTGCAACACATTTTTTTGCACTTAAGAAGAGTTACTCTGCCAATGCCAAACAAAACTGCCAAATTTCCATGTGACTGTAGCAAATCGACACCTAGCCATTTAGAAGTGGTCGTATGCAGTGACATAACTATAGAAGCAACAGACCCTGCTGCAAACAATCCTTCCCTTCTTCCCTTCAGTGCAAAAACTTTTCAAAGTTCTTGAGCGCATGCCTGTGCGCCTGTCTCCCCCTTCACAACATGCAAGTGAGGGGGGAAGTGGTGGGGTGATTGCAGCGTTACTGTGCACACCAGGCCCCTCCAAAAAGTTTTTTGGCATGGGGGGGCAGCATATACTAGTTATGCCACTAGTCTTATACCTTTAAAAATAGGTGTTAGTCTTTGAAATCTTTTGCCAGAAAAAAACTACCCAGGGGAGGGTCAGCCTGTGAAATAATTTTTTAAGTATGGTTGTTTTCCCATAATGCCAATAAAGGAGAAGGAAAGGCATCCTGCACTTGGGGGTGCCAAATGTTAGACACCCCCAAGTGATTGTATTGACTTACCTGAAACCCCAGACCAGTGCTCCTAGCAGCAGAAAACTGCACAGTCCCGGGTTATTCCAGTGAGCACCACAGAGTGACCCTCTTCCTTCTTCCGCTTTCTTTGTGCGGCTGCGCATGCACAGTAGAACGAAAAGCCTGAACTTTAACTAAAAAGTTTGCCCCTGAAAATTTGAAGAAAGAAGAAGCCGGAAGAGAAGTGCTCACTGGTATAACCCTGGGCCAATGCAGTTTTCTGCTGATTGGAGCACCGGCCCGGGGTTTCAGGTAAGTCAATACTTAAATTTGGCACCCCAAAGTGCAGGATGCATTTCCTTCTACTTTAAAGCACAGATATGAGTAAGCTGACAAATGTGAGAGGATGAAGATATGTAAGAGGAAGAGTGTTATTCATGTAAGAGAAAAAATACTGCTTGAATCCCATGCTTTGCTAGCATTACCATGCATTCTTTCACAATTTGTACAGTTCTAGGTTTCAGTCATCAGAAGAAATTGCAGACATACAAAAGAAAGGGGATTGCTTGCAATGATTGAGATATTGTCTCTGGATCATAGCACAGCACATATACTAAAAGTCACATAGAAAGGAAACCAACAAATATAAATTGGTCAGTTCTCTCTTTTTTGTAAGGCTGCAGTAAATATAGCCAGATCAGTTGCACTCAGGTCTGGATTAGTGGAGAGGCCACCAAGGCCCGGGCCGGGCCTAGGGAGGTAGCATGCTGCCCAACCACACTCACATTGGTTCAGAAACACTTGGGATGCGCAGGTGATACAATAGCTTTTTAAATCTCTTGTGCACCAATCCCCATTGCTCTGGTCCCGATAATGAAAATTTGAGCGAATAAAAGGGAGGGGATGGGGGTGCCACGGCAGGCCTAGGGGCACCTGCTACGTAAATCCGGCCCTGGTTGCACTTCTGTGGTACTTTACTTAGCCTTGGAGTGCTGCCACAACCCCCTTTCTGTATATTAGTACTTAATTCTGCAGAAAGAATACTGTGATATGTGTGCTTTTGTCAGGAGACACTTTTTTTCAAGAAATGTAACCATGCAGGAAGGTGCCAGCTTCTGAAAAATATTACCAGAGCAAAATAATTTACCTTGACACTGTATGGTGGCTTAGAATTTTATGATTATATTCTTGCAACAAAAAAAACAGTATTTCAAAATACATGCACGTGCATAGATATTGAATTACTAATAAATCAAGAAAACAGTAAATGTGCATTGAACAATCCTTTCTTTTACAACATCTTCTTGTGAATGAAGCCTAGAACTGTACAATTTCCAAAAAAAAAAAACCGCAGAGTAATGCAAGCAAAGCAAGTGATTCAAGCTGTAATTCAATCTGTGGTCTTGTGCATGCATCATACATCCTCTTACGTATTTTCTTCCTCTCATATTTGTCAATTTACTTAACTTATTTGTGCTTTAATATCATTACAGGAAAACCACCACCAATCTGTTATTTCTTGAAATTCTCTCCTTAATCTATTTAAGGAACCTTTTTCCATTAACTTTTTATGTACTTCTAATTAGAGCTGAGTAGTTGTTTTGTAATTAGTTTTCATTTTGCGTCATATTACGCTATGTAGGTTTCTCCATAATCTTCCTAATGCAGATGGACTGTTTTAATTGCTGTTTGTGTTGCCAGTTTGCCACCCTTAAAGTTAACTTTTAGTATTTTATAGAATGGGCTATTTTAAGCAACTTATCAATTGGTCTTCATTATTTATGTTTTTATTTATTTGCCTTTTTCTTCTGATTCTTTCCAAATTTCAAATAGGGGTCACTGACCCCATCTAAAAACCAAATGATCTTTAAGGCTACATTTTATTGTTATTGCTACTTTTTATTACTCATCTTTCTATTCTGGCCTCTTATATACATTACAATCTTTCTTTCAAATCAGTGCATGGTTGCTAGGGTAATTTGGCTTCTGAATAACGCAAAAAACACAAATAATAAAACATGAACTATCTGCAAATTGTCTCAGAATATCACTCTACATCATACTAAAAGTTAACTCAAAGGTGCACAACCCCTTTAAGCTGACCATACAAGGGCTGATATAAGATATTGACTCAGCCCCTTCAGACCAACCATATTGGCATCTACTGGGCAGATTTAAAAAGGGATGATGTTGGATTGTGGGCCTCCTGTTCTGCCTGCACAAGGAAGCACTGTTTCGACTCTGGTGGAGCAAACATGGCGGATTTTGGCACAGAAATACAACATTTTGCATTTGACATTGAAATCCATCTGCAGTTAGAAAGACAAAGGGAGCAGCAGGGCATTGGTTTCTCTGCCTACAGAGAATCCGCTTTCATAAGGATTGTCTTGCCGTAGCCTTAGGGGGAAGGTGGGAAGCTTACTGTGCATGCATAACCAGACCAGAACTTATAGAAGATCCTGAAAGACTGAGGAAGATGCAAAAGTGTCACTCCTAGTTTTCAACAAACAGGCGTATTGGCCTGGTGACTAAATTTTGCCCCCCCCATGATGATTATTTCCTTCTACTTTAAGTATGCATGATTTTGTCATTTATATTTATGCAATTAGAATGAACTTGGTTCTACAACATAGGAGAGAGACTGGGCCAGGAGGGCCCACAACAGCTGGGGGTCCACCGGGTTTTTTCCCAGTGTCCCACCGGCCCAGATCCGCACCCTGTGTTTCTTCCAAAGAAACACGGCATTTGCACTCCCGTGGACACGCATACGCGGCGGGGGGCCCTGAGGCAGCAGTCCCGGTGGGCTAGGTGGCCCTATGGAATCCGGGTTGTGATGTCATGGGCGGGCAATGATGTGTTGATGTGCTATTGGCTGGTCGCCGCGTCTATTATAGGAAATCCTGTCCGGTTTTCCTAATTTGGAAAACCGGGCAGGCAGTTTTGACCTGGGCAGCCCTTTAAAAAACCGGGCTGTCTGGGTCAAAACCAGGCAGATGGCAACCCTAGCCCGGGCCCCCCAGTCCGACCTGCCCACCCCACAATAAAAAGGCCACACAGACAGCACTAAAACAGTAAAACACCCCCACACGCAAGTTATAAAAAAAGTCATTGGTGGTCAGGCCCCCCCCCCCCGCAAGTTTGCCATTTACAACCAGTAAAGTAATTTTAAAAAAAATGGCGACAGGGCGACGATCCATTGTGCGGCGCTCGATTTCTCCTCCCTGATTTCTATAGGAGATAGCCAGGGACGAGAAATCGAGTGCCACACGATGGATCATCGCCCTGTTGCCGTTTCTGAAGAGGAGCGCATGCAGAGAATCTGTAAGTAATTTCTTAATACAGACTTTGCGAATTTAAAGTTAAAACTGTCTTGGTGTTTTTTTTTGCTAAGTAGAAATGATTTTTCTTTCAGCACTAAGGGCCACCACCTTTAGATCGTATGATTTTAGGTGCATACAAACCAAGGGCCCATATACATGTTAGGACACATGAGCCAATTGATGGGCAACGTTCCGTCTTTTACTCCCACACTTCAAAGTAAAACACATTCCTGGCTTATATCCTTTCAGCACTCAGGCCCGGATTTGTGGCAAGGCCACGGCGCAATTTCAGGTGCGGCCCAGCCGCATCAGTAACTAGCACTGGAGACACGTCAGTCTCCAGTGCTGTTCCCAAGTGTTAAGATGTGCGCATATGCGCGCACACACTGAGGGGGAAGAGGACGGCACCTGGAAGGGGAGGGACATCGCTGGACAGGGGGAAGCGAAGGGGACGGCACAGTGCTGTTCCAGTGTGTCAAGCTATGCGCACGCACAGAAACCGGAAGGCCCTGGAAGGCAAGGGGACATCGCTGGACAGGGGGAAACCGGAAGTGGAGGTAACAGTGCTGGACAGGGTAAGCGAAGGGGACGGCACCGGCAGGGGAGCGGGGGCGATGAGTAGAGCCGGCCTAGGGGCGGCAAGTTTGTAAATCCGGCCTGTCAGTACTTGCAGAATAAGTTGCTTTAATACATTTGTATGATTTTGCACTACTATTTTCACGATCCCCTGAAATGGCGAAGCAGGGGTTCTACACGCAGGGTTGCCACCTGGCCAGTATTTTACCAGCCTGGCTGGTAAAAAAAAGATGCTTGATCCCAATGTTATTAATAGAAAAAAACTGCAAGAATATAGAAAGGCCGGTATTTCCAAAAAAAGGTGGCAACCCTATCTACATGATCAGTATTATTTTTTTTTTTACAAATTGCTGAGTAATTGGTCTTAAACTGGCCATAGACTCAAAGATCCGTTCGTTTGGCGAAACGAGTGGATCTTTCCCCGATATGCCACTAACGGCATGGCTATATCGGGGGTAATCCGAACATTCGGCCGTATGGCCAAGGGGCTCAGATGATTCGGTCGGGTTAAAATCAAACCTTCCTGATCGTTATCGTGGCCAGATATCCATCAGGAAGACCCGTCAGAAGCCCCCATACACGGGCAGATAAGCGGTCAAATTGGTCTAAACAACCAATATTGGCATCTATTTCTGCCCGTGTATGGCCACCTTTAAAGGAACAGTTTAAAGCAGGCCATAGACGCAGATTCGTAAGATTTTTGGACCCGGCATTTTTTGTCCCACAGAGATCGGTCGTTTGGTCGATAATTTCTCTGCGTAAGATCGGCAGACTGTGTTTTCCGCCGATTGTATGATTTTCAGTGGGAGACTGTTTTGTCGGATATAAACTTTCGTACGATTGCTGTCAGGGGCAGAACATCGGCTGATCTGTTCTTTTCTACTTTATTTGATCTGAATGGTTAGTGACAGGTCAGAAGATAGGGAAGTCCGATCGTTCGATCTTTGCGTCTATGGGCAGCTTCATGATGCTGCAAAAGAAAAAAGCTGGTAGATTTGCCACGTCCCCTCAAATGAATTGTGGCTGATGGAGGAGAAAGGAAGGCACACATTGAGTCAGTATAGGCTGTACGATGGCGGAACACTATTTACTTTAGAGAGCAATGTCCATTTGTCACTCAGGACGTGCAGCACAGGGTGTATGAGGCGGTAATGGCAGACGTTGCGATTTTGCTCTCTCTCCTGTTGCGCCATAACGTGACCAGAGTTCATTTCATAAGCCCCACCCCATTGATCCGCCCCTGCAATGAAAAGCAGTTCCCGCCACCTCACACTCTGGTGTCTGACAGACTTGTGCGCTCTGTGACAGCCGCTGTCGCCGCTATGCCTGGAATCCTGCTAGGAGACGTCTTTCCTAACTTCGAGGCGGACACCACCATTGGCAGAATCAAGTTTCACGATTTCCTCGGGAATTCGTAAGTGGATTATACATTGCTGGATGCGCCTGCGAGTGAAAGCGCCGGCGTCATATCAGGTCACTCGCAGACGGGCTGTCTCCTTGCGCGCACGGTGGGACTGTGATCTGTCAATGCTCCCTGCGCGGCCAATCTGATAGTTCCCTGACAGGGAGGCGGCATTCTGCCCTGTAATATTGGGCCTGTTTTACCGTAAAGCCTCCAGCGTTCCGAATCTACAGATTGAGCCTGGCCCGTTTTATGCAGCGTCGAAACTTACTTGCAGCAGGGCCTACTCACTGCAATTTTATATACATATTTAAGTTGTTAAGGTGACCTTTAAACAGTGATCAAATGCAGCGCTGGAGCTGCCATAATGAAGGAAGCCACTGTTCTTTACCAATTTCACTATGAGGTACAGAGTGATCTTCTGAGACAATTTATAATTTTGATTTTATTATCTAATGTCTTTGAGATATTTTAGCTTTTTATTCAGCAGCTCTTCCATTTGCATTTTAAGCTTTCTGGTAGCTAGGGTGCAAATTCCCCTAGCAACCATGCACTGATGTGAATAAGAGACTGGAATATGAATTAGGAGAGGTCTAAATAGAAAGACGACAAATACAAAAATAACAATACATTTGTAGCCTTACAGAACATTCGATTTTTTTTTTTAGAAGGGAGTCTGCGACACCCATTTGAAAGCTGCAGAGCATGTAAAAAAATGCTCTGTGAGGCAACAAATGTATTATTATTATTGCTACTTTTATTATTCATCTTTCTATTAGGCCTCTCTTATTCATATTCTAGACTTTTATTCAAATCAATTTATGGTTGCTAGGGTAGTTTGGACCCTAGCAACTAGATTGCTTAAACTGCAAACTGGCGAGCTGCTGAATAAAAAGCTGACTTACACAAGCTAGAAATAATAATAAAAGAAAACCCAATTGCAAATGTTCTCAAAATCTTTCTCTACAGTATATTAAAAGTAAATTTACAGGTGAACTTTAAACCCCCCTTTGACTGACAAACACGTAGGTTACAAGTACATACTGGCAGGGCAATGGTAGCAAGTAATCAGTACGTATGTGCTGCACAGTGAATGGCTAGCTTGCTGTACTAGCTGCATTTGCTGAGTCCTAATTACCCTCAACCCCCTAGGCAATAATATATGTGCAGATAATATGCTTTAAAGTGGAAGCTTTGAGGTCATTTTCAACAAAATTACCCTTAGTATGCAGTGGTCCGGATTCCAAAGCCCCGAACCAAACGCTTATTGAATGGAGTCGGTATTCTCACCACTAACTCCCCACACAGACCATCAATCAGATATATGTAGAATAAAACAAACTTCAGCTCTTACCCCATGCCCGTCATGACCAGGGTGATGCCGTCCGAGTCCGTCACTAGGGGGAACGTTGTCAGCAAATCCGTATTGAGAGACGGCGCACTCCTGGGTCTTTTCTTAGAAATTGCTCAACTCCAGATTATAGGTAAAAAAAATCCATATACTTTATTTGAACATACAAAAGATTATAAACAGCGTCCGAGGTCTGACGCGTTTCGTGTTTGCACACTTCCTCAGAGACCTCACTTCCCATCACATTACCAAAATTTAAACTTAACCACCCATTTTGCATATTTAACCAATCAATAATAGAATTCAAATACAACACATACCCCCAATTCAATTACATAGTTAACAACAATTGATTAAACAGATCTGTTCATAATTCATGTATAATTCATTTACTAGTTCAAAAAATATTAGATGTGTTCTATAATGTTTCATTTATCTGATATAAGGTGTTTATTACTCTTTAATCCTATTACCATTTACAATCAAATTATACCACGATACTCTCCTATGGAGACAATTTATTAAATTACATCAATGTCATTTTGTTTCAAACTTGGAAACAAACTCAGTGTTTGACATCGGTTGCTACTTTTAAAACTATCATTCTGTATCACACCCTAGTTTTTTCGTATACAATTGTATCACTGTAATCACCCCTTTTTTCTAAGTTTGAAACAAAATGACATTGATGCAATTTAATAAATTGTCTCCAGTGGATTCATTAGAATCTGTTTTCTCCAGTAATGTGTAGTTTTCTAGGGTAAGCCTAGTGGTAAGTGGTATAGTGGTTAGTGGTATGTTTGGTCTTGAAATCAGAAGCATGCAGTTTTGAGCTTTGGAAATTTGGAAGTGTGCTGCTTGGAGTTTTTGACTTATACAAGTGAGAAATCGCCATAAAATGATATAATTGGTATTGACGTTCACGAGACAGAACTTTTCAAATCTGGTGTGCCCTTGTGCATAAAATAAATTGTTTCTGATACAGGGAGTCCTCGAGTTACAAACATCCAACATACATACAACTCACACTTACAAATGGAGGCTATTATAGTAACATACTGTGCTTTGCTTGGCCTTTATTAGCATTTAGCTTTAATAAGCCATCTGCCCCAATCCCCACTGGCCTGTGTTCTCTACTGCAGAGCACAGAAAGGTAAAAATAAATATTCTGCTAAGACAAACATCTGTTGAAGTTGCATTTAATAAATGAATGTACCTGTTCCAACTTACATACAAATTCATCTTTGGAACAAACCTTCTGACCCTATCTCGTACATAACCCAGGGACTGCCTGGATATGTGTTTGTAGTGTGGGAAACGTGATTTTTTTTTTTTTTTTCACTTTTAGACACTATATCTTTTTACAAAAGTGGAATTACACCAAAATAGCATATTATGAAAGTTTAGGTTGTCCTGAAAAGAATGACATTGTTTTTCTGGGTAAACTAAAAGACCCCATCAGGAAAGGCCCCTAAAGTGAAAGAGCACAAAATGTTCAGATATGGTCTGGCAATAAAAGTTATGCATAAGTAATGTTTAAAAGGTTCACTTTGTGGTGTGATTTGTTGTCTGACGAAGGGGCCCGCCCCCGAAACGTTACATTGTAATAAACACGCAGGGCTTTGCCTGCATGCATCGAGCTCTGAGTGCCAGTTTTTCTTTTATTACGCTGGCAATAAAAGTACCACATTGGCTGGCAGTGAAAGGGGTTAAAGAGCTGGGAAAACTCCATTTATAATCTCTTTATGCTCTAGCCATGCTTTTCTAATAAGCACTGTTTGGCACAAACACTACATTCCTAACCCCGTGGTTTATCCGTTTTGTTTATATAGTCTGCAAGTTCAGTTACTAAAATCTTCTCTTACCTTAGAAAAGATACCAGTCTGCTCACTATTTTGCAATAGCTGTAATAATGGTAGTAATTATTTGCAATTCCCCCTAATTTATTTTGAGTCGTGTACAAAAAAATAAAATGATCTTGGTGTATGGAGAGGTGGATGGGCTAGAATTAGGGTTGCCACCTTTTAATAAAAGTTCCACCGGCTGGTGGAGGGGGTGGAAACAAAGGGGCGGGTCGCAACTTCAAAGGAGCGGGCCGTGACATCAAAAGGGCCGGGGCCACGCTGTGTGATTGGCTGGGGAGGATCGTGACATCAAGGGGGCGGAGCCTCAGCGCTGCTATTGACAAGAAGCCACTTTTGTTGGGTGTATTACAAATTTACCGGCAGCTACTTTGCTGGTAAATTAGTAATACCGGCCTCGGCCTTGGCAGGTGTTTTACTGGCTAGGCTGGTAAAATACTGGCCGGGTGGCAACCCTAGCTAGAATAAGGACCCGTGGAGGCCTATTTATTAAAGGTCGACTTTTAGAGTGGTTTTTGAAGCTCTTCCAGATTGTAAAAGGAGCATCTGCAATTGCCTTTTACATGATTTTGACAGGTTTTAGCTGGAGTCTTTTCGGACTTGGAATCGTTGCAGTTTTGTTACATGATAAATCCCTGAAAAGTCGCAGGTTTCTTCTTCCCCCCACAAATTTTTTGGTTTTAAAAAGCCTGACCCCCGTTCTTTAAAGCAAACTACATGTGTGTACACCCTGTACACGGGCCCAATGGATGAAGATTGTAAAAGTGTGCAAAATGCACAAAATCAGCAGCAGCAGCAGAAAGTGGCAACAACTGCTTTTCACTTATTCAAATGCTGATGCCTCGGAACTGACTGACATAGTGCATCAGCAGATGACATTTTCTAAGCAGCCCTATTCTGTAACTGATGATGATATCCATTTTATAGATTGGTTGGGTATGTCAGGCCATCATACACCTACTAAAATTTTTTGTACAATATCATTGCTCTTTTAAATTGTTTGCTAGACCCTGTTTGACTTGTACAGGTATGAGATCTGTTTTCCGGAAACCCGTTATCCAGAAAGTTCTGAAATACGGGAAGCCCATAGACCCATTTTCATTGAATAATTGAAATTTTTTCAAACGTTTTCCTTTTTCTCTGTAATAATAAAACCGTACCTTGTACTTGATCCAAACTAAGAGAATGAATCCTTATTGGAAGAAAAAACAAGCCTATTGGGTTTATTTAATGCTTACATTATTTTTTAGTGGACTTAAGGTATGAAGATTCAAATTATGGAAAGATACCTTATCCAGAAAACCCCAGGTCCCGAGCATTCTGGGTAACCGGATCCATGCCTGTATTGAATATTGCACATATTTCTGTATGTTTAATGTATGTGCACAGCTGTTGTATGTTGGCACGTATAAATACTTAATATTATCACTTGATTGTGAATGTATTATATGCTACTTAAAATTCAAAAACTGCTTCTCATTGCAGATGGGGTGTCCTTTTCTCACACCCACGGGATTATACCCCTGTCTGCACCACTGAGCTTGGACGTTGTGTAAAGCTGGCTCCGGAGTTCAAAAAACGCAATGTTTCCATGATCGCCCTGTCAATAGACTCTGTGGAGGATCATCTCGGCTGGAGCAAGGTATTCATTATCCTTAACCTGCAACACCTATTTCTGCCTGCCCAGGTCTCTTCTCCACTAGCTAGGATATAATTACAGTATGTCTTGTCTGAAGACCAGGTCTAGAATTGTTAGCTGTTTTTTTGAGTTCTAACTTGTTTACCACAGTTGGACTTAGGTTCAATGTTCAGATTTACATATGATTTGATGGTCTTAAACAATAGTACATGTACAAAGAGAGAGGTGATGTGAGTAATAAAATAACATAGTATGTTGTAGTTTAAGTTCACCTACAACATACTAAAAGATTTAAAGACTGACAGAAGGCAATTCCACTGAGGTGTCAATTACTACGTTCTTCTTTCCTGGGCTGGTGCTTGTTTTAGGGAAAAAATTAACACGGCATCACTATCTCGCCTTTCCCAGTTGTCCGCAGCGAAGATTCTCACATCCACAGTAGAACACGGCAGAATAAAAACTTTACTCCATAAGGGGCACATTCATCAAAGTTTGAAAGCACACACTTTCTACGCATTCTTTACTTATAGAAGCCTATTGGGTGAAGGCTAGAGTTCAACATTTGTTATATACTCCAGACCTGGGGTTTTCCGGATGAGGGGTCTGTCTGTAGTACCTTAAGTCTACTAAAAAAACTAATTTAAACAATAGGATTGTTTTGCCTCCAACAATTATTAATTATATCTTAGTTTGGATCAAGTACAAGGTGCTGTTTGATTATTACAGGGAAAAAGGTAATAAATTATTTCATTGAAATCGAGTCTAAGGGAGATGGCCTTCCTGCAATTCAGAGCTTTCTTGATAATGGGTTTCCGAATAACTGATCCCGTAACCATACTTGGGTATGCATATTTATCCTAAAAGAAGCACCGTCCCAGGGGAAAAAATATGGTGATTTACGCCCTTCAGTGAATCAAGCTTTTCTTGTCTTTTTTCTTGTCTTTTGAATTAAGGTTTTAGTATGTTGTAGGTCAGGGCCGTCCAACTGTTGACCTGTGACTCCCCCTTGTGTCGACATACAAGTCTGCCTGCTGTGATTCCATACCTTGTATCAGCCCTGCACTGTTCACACCTCAGAACCAGACTGAAAGTGCCCACATTATTCACCTGGAGGGGCACCAGCATTGTGTCACTCTATGTACTGTTCATCTTAGAGTCCTGATAGGTTTCTCTGTCTCCTGCTTTATTCTACCTTCCCTGTGTGTGAGAAACTCGCCTCAGGCGGCAACGCCGGAGAGGTTTCCAGGGGCGGAAAAAAATGCTCCTGGTACTTTTTAAGAGCCGAATTTCCCTTTTTTAAATTTTTTGAAATTCAGCTTAACTATTGCGCTCTCCGCATTAGTGTTCCTGCCTCCCCTCCCAACAGGTAAGCCAACGAGGGCGGAGGGGTATTGCAGGAGCCGGCGCTTTCATTAGAATCCGCGCTGCTCCCTGTATGTGCCATACTCTGCCTGCCCTATGCGCCATACTCTGCCTGCCCTATGCTCCCTGTGTGTGCCATACTCTGTACCCTGTGGAACATAAGCCTGGTAGGGTTTGTTCTGGGGGATTGTTAGCATTTGGAAATTGTCGTTAGGGGCCCCTAGGGTGTTTAATCGTGTGCTGGGGGCCCTGTTGTAGGTGAACCTAAGATTAAAATGGTCTAGATTATTATATATAATAATCTGTGTACAACTCCAAAATCTGTGTACAACTCCAAAAGCAAGTCTGTCTCTGAAGCTAGATTTTTTTTTTTTTTTAATATTCATATTTTTGTTCAAACCTTTACCTTGACTTTTAAGCCTAAGTGACTATTCAGGTATAATGTTTTTCATATGTTCAATCGCAGTTCCTGCCACTCTTTTTAATATGCTGTTTTAACATTTTTAAAATCAAACTACTTGTGATTGCAGCATGCATCAGGCAAAAAGAAATTCTATGCAAGTGTGCATTTTATAGAAATTTGAAAAGCATACCATGTATAAATAGATATATAGATGGATAGATATAGATAGATATAGATAGATAGATATATATATATATATATATATATATATATATATAGATAGATATAGATAGATATAGATATATATATAGATAGATATAGATATATATATAGATATATATATATATATATATATATATATAGATAGATATAGATATATAGATAGATATATATATATAGATAGATAGATATATATATATATATATATATAGATAGATATAGATATATATATAGATATATATATATATAGATAGATAGATAGATAGATAGATAGATAGATAGATAGATAGATAGATAGATAGATAGATAGATAGATAGATAGATAGAGATAGATATAGATAGATAGAGATAGATATAGATAGATAGAGATAGATATAGATAGATAGAGATAGATATAGATATAGATAGATAGATAGATATATATATATATATATATATATATATATATATATATATATATATATATATATATATATATATATATATAATTTTCAAACTATATATTCCTCTGTGTTATAAAAAATATTCTCAGAAAAAGCATGAACAAGTGAATTGGTCATGGAAGAACTATTTAGAGAACCTTTGGGGGGAGGCATTACCATTGCATGCTTTAACATACGTGTAATTATATGTGCTCTGACTTTTTCCATTAATTGCAGTATGTTTAATGACTGTTGTTTTCTTTTAGGACATCAACTCTTATAACTGTGACGAGCCCACAGAGACACTACCCTTTCCTATTATTGCTGATCCCAAAAGGGAACTGGCTGTACAACTTGGTATGCTTGACCCTGATGAGAAGGACATGCAGGGGATGCCAGTGACTGCAAGATGTGTGAGTATCTGAGCTCTGTGGTTCATGAACGGTATAAATATGGGGGTTTCAATGTAAAATTATCCCCACAGAGAACAAACAATTTTGGTTTCTTTCCTTAGGTTTTCATCATTGGCCCTGATAAGAAAATGAAGCTTTCTATTTTGTATCCAGCCACTACTGGAAGAAATTTTGATGAAATTTTGAGAGTTGTGGATTCTCTTCAACTGACTGCAGTTCATAATGTTGCAACTCCGGTGGATTGGAAGGTAAAATAAAATGAGTATTTTCTCATTCATGGGGTTTTGGTATCCTGTAGGTGCAGTGTGAATAATGTCTAATGTTAGCAGACAGCCTTCAGCCTGACATACATGATTCCACAAATGTTAAAGAATCCATGATAGTCTGTCTTGCAGATAAATGGACAAACCAGTGGGTTTGCTCCAAATGTAGTAACATTTTTTAACCCTAGTTGTATAGCTAGAGTGAATCATATTAAATTATAATTTACTGCAGGCATCCCCTTTTGGTGCTAGATGCTTGAGTATAGGGAAATGGCATCTGTTGTACCCCATACATAGGTCTCCTGCCAATCCTGAATTCATTTCATTATATGCATGGAGTCCCTAACATATGTTGAAAGACATAACACCAGGGGTTGTAACAAAATGTCAGTAATCCTAGATAGTACCTCATTCAAGAAGCTTGACCTTTCTACATAAACAATTTAACACTAAACGTACACTATCCACTGCACAAAAAAACTAGCTAAGTGCTTAGGGCTGCTAGGCATCCAAGGCAGCTAATTCACTTGGTGAGAGATGTTCAACAGTACATGATAAATTTAATATTTTTTCCAAATTCGGATCGAATTTGGACAATTCCCTAGTTGAAGTACACCAAAATAGCTCGAAATACAAATTTTTTTCATTCAAAGATTCACCTTGACCTTTGATAAATCTGCCCCAAAGAGAAAAAGTACCCCTTATCGCTGCATCATTTAAGAAAAGGCTTGCTAGCCCAGGAAGTAAGTGACTGGAGGGTACTAACGTGATTCTATCTTTTCTTGTTCTTTTGAATCAGTAAGGACAGTAGAATGAGTATTGGTCATCCAGGTATCAATAATTGCATAAAACTATATTATTCAGAAAAGATGGGTTTAAAGGGGACCCGTCACCTAAAAAAAAATTTCAAATCCTATTTGATCACATTAGTCAAGCAAATTTAACTTTAATTACACTTTATAAATTATTTGAATTTTGTTTCCTTCGGTCTGGAATTCATAATTATAGCAAGCAGGCAGGAGCCATTATATGGACACTGTTATTAAGGGAAGCCTTGTATCATCTCAGAATCTTGTTTGTGCATCAGAATAGGGGACACGATGCCCATCCGCATGCCCTGGCTACACAATTAAACAGTGAAGAGAACTGGAGGAATGTGGGGAGAGCAGTGACATCTAGGAATAGCTGAATGGAAAGTGAAAGTAATTGCCTGCCCCACCTCTATGCCCATGGCATAGAGGAGGGGCAGACAATATTTGATTGACAGCTGAGATTTTTAAATGAGCTTACACCAGCAAAAGGACTTTTATTATACAGATTTGTGTCTGGGTGACAGGTCCACTTTAACTGATCATCTTTAAATCCTGCTTTGGCATTAAAACAGACAGGATAAAATGTGCATAGCGAGTACATTATATGATGTACTTCATGGTAAGTACTGTAAATGTATGTATACGTGGAGTTCAAACAAGTAAAATCATACAAACACTTTGCAATATTGTCAAAACAAAGTGGATAACCATTTTAATTAATGTTTCTCTTAATTAGCCGGGTGATCGAGTCATGGTACCCCCAAATGTTCCTGAAGAAGAAGCAAGTAAAATATTTACATGCGGCGTCTTCACCAAAGAGCTCCCTTCTGGAAAGAAATACCTGAGATACACTCCACAGCCACAATAAGCAGCAATGAAACGGATACTTAATGAATTATCTCTTTGTCAACAACAATAGTGATTTATTCATATGCATGATTGATCTTTTTTGATCTTGTGATTTTTTTTGGGACAGCAAATAAACAAATCTGAAATTCATCTGGAAGGGGTCTAAAACATTTCAAAAAGCATTGTCCTCGATCAGTCTATTAACTTTGAAGCCAATGGCACATGAAGAGAACTGTTGCCCATGGGAAGTTGGCATCCTGTGGGCAACAAATGCTAGAAAATACCTTCACAATCCAGCATAACTGCGAGAAAATATCTTATGTATTATACTAGATGACTGCATGTTTTGAATTGGCTAGCCTATGAAATATTTTCAATAAACTTCAAAAGTTCAGGTATTTTCCTCTAGTGCCTTTCAAGAAAGCCAGCAGGCACATAATCACTTTGCCAAAGACTTCATTGGTGCTGATGATTTAATAAAACCAAGTCATGTATGTTTGACCGCAGTCTGTGATCCTATTTTTTCCTGCTAAATAAATCTTGTACTTGAATTATAAAGCTTTTTCCTGCTTTTAATCGGGACACCAATTTTTTTTAAAAAAAAAATGCATCTTGAATTTTGGATTTTGAATTACTTTTATTTTGTCTCTTTAAATATGCTCTAGTTAATTCCTTTTTTCTCTCCATGGTTCAAATATTGGTGTTGACGGCTAAAGATTTTTTTGTGGAAGTTCATGCATGTTAATATTTTGCACGGAAAGATTTACACATGTCCGTTCAAATGCCAGCTGAATGCACCAAAACATGCCTATTGCAGTTTGTGTATTCATTTAAATGTTAAAAGTTGGTCACATAGTTTCATTATTTTCCATCATGTTCTTGCTTGTATGCACTTAAAAAAATGTGTAGTTCCACCAAAGGGGAACTACACTCCTAAACACATTTTAGCTGTGATGGATGAACTGTTTTACACGGAACAACGAAATGCTGCATCTCCGATTAGATTGTCAAATGAGTGCAAAGCACCAACCCATGTGTCACTGCTCTGAGCATTTTATAATTGCATTCCCAGTTTGTATACTCACAGCAATGTACAGGATTTTACTGGTGTATGTGGGGTATTTATTATATATGTAAAAGTTTATACAGGGCAAATTCAATATTTTAATAATTTTATTTTTGCTGAAAAATTCTGTACATGGAAAAAGTGATTTAAGCTTTCGTCCCTTATGATTTGCTGGTGGATTTTCCACTGTCAGGAGCTGCAATGATAAAATTCAAAAAAGCAATTATTCCAAAGTTAACCACAGTGAAAATGATACTTAAAGGAAAACTATACCCCCAAAATGAATACTTAAGCAACAGATATATATTTACATAAATATTGCCCTTTTACATTTCTTGCCTTGAACCACCATTTCGTGACTCTATCTGTGCTGCCTCAGAGATCACCTGACCAGAAATACTACAACACTAACTGTAACAGGAAGAAGTGAGGAAGCAAAAGGCAGAACTCTGTCTGTTAATTGGCTCATGTGACCTAACATGTGGTTTGTATGTGTGCACAGTGATCTCAGGGGGCGGCCCTTATTTTTTAAAATGGCAATTTTCTATTTATGATTACCCAATGGCACATACTACTAAAAAAGTATATTATTATGATAATGGTTCATTTACATGAAGCAGGGTTTTACACATGAGCTGTTTTACTCAGTATCTTTTAATAGAGACCTACATTGTTTGGGGGGTATAGTTTTCCTTTAAAGGAACAATAAATGCAGTTGCTGTGTCCCTGTGCCTCAATGAGAGAGTGTATATATTTTCATCTATCTATTGTAAAAACATCCTGTGTAGGGCTTTAAATTAGCCAACAAGTAAAATATGTTTTCACCTACAGGATGAGATTATGTTAGATATCAATTTAAATATATTTTTTTTTTGTTACCGGTTCTTAAAAAATGTCTTCTGTTAAAGTGATAAAAAAAAACACTTACTAGTGTTAAGCTTGCTTAAGATAGTTTGCATAATAGCTTCCAGTTGCAGCTTCTGTTCCACAAAATCATGAGTGGTTGGGTTCTTTGTATGCTCTAACCAATCATTCTTGGATTTACAGGCAGCCATAGTCTGGTGCTGTATAAAAGAAAAAAAATACGTACTCCCATCCACCACTTGATAAAGCAAAACAGTAAAGGTGGCCATAGATGTAACAATTTTCCTGCGACCATTGGTTGTCAGACAGATCGTTCATTTCAATATAAATGTGTCCAAGCTATAGCATGGATATAGATTCTTCAATAACAGTTGATGTTTCACTCATACAACGCGAATCCACTAACGTGAAGTCGCATCCAGGGCGCCAAACGCTGGCGAAGTTGCGCAAGCAGAGCGAAGTTGCGCTAGCGTTGGCTAATTTGCATACGGTGGGAAGTTAAAGTTGAATGGACGTATATGTTGCAGCAAATACATTACACAAGCCCTACACATGAGCCCAGTGTATAGTTTATGTGCCATTTGTTAGGAAAAGTAAGGAGGAACCCGGTTACCCAAAAAAATTGTATGCTCTTTTGTAGCCTATCACCCTGAAAAAAGGAAAAAACGCCAGCATTTTTTGGGAAAAATTTTCAACTAAAGTTTGAGTTAGTCCTATCTGCTCTATTGTACTTGACCTGGTCTGAGGTGGGGAAGGCAAGTCCGGCGCAAGAGGCAACGTTCAGTTAAATCTGCATCCTAGTGAATTTGCGCAGTTCCGTCCCTTCGCCAGAGCGCAACTTCGCCTGCCGTTTGAGCGTGAGCGTCAGTCTCTTTCGCTAGCAAAGTTACGACTGCGTCCGTTAGTAAATGGGCGAAGTACCGAAATGACGTCATGCTGGTGAGTTTTCACCAGAATTAGTCACTTCGCCCTTTAGTAAATTTGCCCCCAAGTCTTTTGCTGATATCTGTTGGCTTGTCTCCCACCATACACGCGCCGAATATCATCTGAAACGTCGCTTCACTACGTGAGACACAATGATAATATTGTGCTAAACTTTGTTATATTGGAGAGAAACATTACTGATGATGTTGGCCATAGCAAAAAAAGCAAAGATCTTATTGGTTATTTACAACATCACCAGTAATGCTTCACTCCACTTTTTACACAACATGATCAATAGGCCCCTTTTACAGCAGTAACTCAGCAGCCCCCCACAAGAGGCACATCAATAGACCTGTCCTCATAGTGGGTAGAGGACCAAACCAAGTATTCACCAATAGGAATAAACACTAATAAATTAAGGAATTGATATGTAAATCTGATTGTTTGCTTACCTTATATTCTTTGTTGAGTTTCCCTTGCATTTTTTCTAGCTCTGTGAAAGACTGCTGGACAAAGCTGATATACATTTTCAATTCCAGTTTAGCTTCTGTGTGGTAAAAGAGAACCGATATAAAGGAAAAGTGCAAACTAAAATAAAGAGTAGACCATCATTTTATCCACATGCATGTTGCACCATAGGACATATTAATCAGAGGATGAAAAATCTATTTTCCCAAATATATTCTCATATCGTAGTTTCTTTTATAGACTTTCTGGGTCCCGAAAAAACTATTTTTTCATTCTTTACCTTTGATAAATATACCACTTACAAACATATTTTTTTCTCAGGGAGGCCTATTTATCAAAATTCCAATTTGTGTAATATGTAAGATTTCTTTCAACTTTGAGCTCTTGCTTTTTTTTTTTTTTTTTTTAAAAGAAATCAGATATAAAAAAATTGTATAAAATTAAGAAAAATAACTTGAATACTTCAAATTGGTCATTTTGTATCAAGAAACTTTGAAAAAAAACATTTTGTATTTGCCATAGACAGCTCCCATTGACTTGTACATGAATTCTGCAGTGTTTAGATGCTGAAGTTTTACAGTTGAATTTTAAAATCTTTTTGTGCTTAATAAATTTTGTACATTTGAGTTTTAGAAAGTATAATACGAATTTATCAGTTTTAGTTAAAAATTCAAATGCAAGCCTTGATAAATCACTCCTTTAGAGGCTTATTTATTTCAAGTTAGATTTTAAAGATTTTTGAAACCATGGCTAAATTCACAAACGATTGTCACGATTTATTACAAGATCTAGATAACTAAAAATGAAAAAAAAAAAAAAAAAATCACTAAATGATACACTGAAAAATAATACCTTGAAAAATTCTAAAAATTATTTTTCCAGACAATTCCTAGTGAAAAAAAATACAAAAACATCTAAAATTCTAAGTTGATTTGAAGCGGTCCAATCAGATCAGCGTAGCTCCCATTGACTTCTGTAGGAACTTTTATTTGGCAAAGTTTTGGCCATAGACTCAAAGATCCGCTCGTTTGGCGACATCACAAAACGAGCGGATCTTTCCCCGATATGCCACTAACGGCATGGCTATATCGGGGGTAATTCGAACATTCGGCCATACGGCCGAACGATCGAATTACGATGCACCAAGGGTCGGTCGGTTAAAAATCAAACCTTCCAGATCGATATCGTGGCCAGATATCGATCGGGAAGACCCGTCGGAAGCCCCCATACACGGGCAGATAAGCTGTCAAATTGGTCCAAACGACCGATATCGGCCGCTTTATCTGCCCGTGTATGGCCACCTTTAGAGGTTTTTGTGTTTTTTACACATAAGGGCAGAAATATTAACGTTCGAATGTCAAATTAGAATTTTTGAAAACCACATTTTTTGAGATTCGTGGGAAAAAAATGAAATTCGATTGTTAGTAAATGGGCCTCTTAGTTTTAGAGCAATGCTGTGAGGAGCCCAAGGCCACCTAACTTGCTGCCTGCTATCACTGTAAATGGAGGTGCAGATGGAGTTTAGCAGGAACACTGGGTAATTAAAGAAGATATGCGTGTTGATAAGCAGTCACAACATATTCAGATGAACCTTTAGATTGAGCATTTCAGTTCAGACAAAGATTCATTTTCAAAGACCACACAACTGTGGCATGTAACTTTTAGCCGACTTTACAGAATGTTTCTTTTTAATACTGGGATAATGGTTTACATCAATTTTTTTGCATTAGGTTTGTTGAGCTAATGTGTATCAAAAACTTGAATTTTAGAGATTAAGAGCATAAATCTACAAAAAGAAAATGAGATTATATTTAAAAATCCAGAAACTAAAAGCTTCTGGGCCCATGTAGTAGTCAGTAGACGTTTTTTCCAATGTAAATTTACAAATTCAAGGTATTGTATCAAGTTTTTTATATTCAGATTTAAAAAAAAAAAAAAAAATAGTTTTTTTTAAAGGGCACATTTATTAACATATGGCCACAAGGGTTAAATAGTGGCCCTGGTATTCACTGGTTAGGAGCAAAACACTTTGCTGTACTGGAACATAAAAGGAGTTAACAGGAAATCAGTCAATGCTAACCTAAGCTAATATATGGAGAGGAACTTCATCTTACAAAGTTAATGGAGCAAAAGTAAAAAGAAAGAAAAAGTGATAAAACGGCAGAATTACATAGAGGCGAATATCGAGGGTTAATCAACCCTCAATATTCGACTGGCGAATGTAAATCCTTCGACTTCGAATATCGAAGTCAAAGGATTTAGCGCTATTCCTACGAATGATTCGAAGGATTTTAATCCACGATCGAAGGATTTTCCTTCGATCAGAAAATGCTTAGGAAGCCTATGGGGACCTTCCCCATAGGCTAACATTGGCCTCGGTAGGTTTTAGGTGGCGAACTAGGGGGTATAAGTATTTTTTAAAGAGACAGTACTTCGACTATCGAATGGTCGAACGTTTTTTAGTTCGAATCATTCGAGTCGTAGTCGAAGTAGCCCATTCCATGGTCGAAGTAGCCAAGAAAATCATTTGAAATTCGAAGTATTTTTTCTTCTTTTCACTCGAGCTAAGTAAATGGGCCCCTAAATGTTACTTAAAAGCAAAATTAAACTAGTACAATGTAGTACAGAGTCGGAATTTTTGTACTTTATTAAACTAAATAAAAAGTCTGGGTGTCTTACTATGGAACACCAATGATATTTTACAAAAAGATGCTACCAGGCAGGATGGTACCAGCCTATAAAATATGTCCAGAGGTAAACACTGTAGTTCGGAAGCCCTTATGGCATGGTAGGTATGGTGCCTTAGCATTTTAATGACTTTTCCTGTGAGACGAAACTGTAACTGAAATGGTATGCATTTGCATAGAATGATTAACTTTAGTTAAAGAAGGTCAGAAAATGTGCAGTCATCAGTCCCTTTTTGTGTGTCAGGAAAATTACATACACATATATGAAGAAAGAAAAAAGCTCTACAAGAATGTGTAGCACTTTGTTCAGGATTTTAGAGCAGTTAAAACAGTAATTGATTCCCACTAGGTAGTACCTAACCATTTTTAGCCAAATCCCACAGAATCCTCCTATTTCTCAATCTTAGATTTGGCTGCAGCGTTTTACAGTGTGTCAAAAATTTGTGAATTCTTTTCACCCATTGAAGTCTATGCGTGAAACCTGGCAAACAATTTCACTCATCACTTCTTATTATAATTCATTATAAGTAGAATGGACTATTCATAGGAATTTTGCGATATGATCAAACAGTAAAAGGTTTTCTTACCAGCCCAGGCCAGGAAATCTGCACATTCAGTTTTATTGTATCGAACTGCTATTTCATACGCCTTTTCATTACAGAAGTTGCAAGCTTTTACATTAGCATCCAATTCTATTAGGGTTTTTAACATGTCCAGTTGGCCCCAAGCTGCAGCACAATGCAGTAGTGAATAGCCTGAAAATAAGCACAAACACTGTGTTTTCTCAGTTTGAAAAATGGTTAAGGTTTACATAAAAAATATATTTTTTGAAGACTGCTGCAGTATGATGTATGGCTGTATGTACAATGTTGTTTTGTGCAATTACTGCTAATATGAGTCCTCATGAGCATCCAGCAAAAAATTGCAAGGAAAGTAAACCTCAGGTCCAGAGCATTCTGGATAACATTCTGTATGTGGAACCCACAAGCACACACATGTTGAAGTGAAGTAAGAATATAACAGCAGAAATTATTTCCAATGTGTGCATGCAAGAAAATGAAACTTCTCACCTCTAGATGTTTGTGAATTTACATTTGCACCATATTTGATTAATTCTTTAACTATTTCACAGCGACCCAGAATGCAAGCTGGAAACAAGACATTTCTTCCCATCAAATCCTTTTTTAGGAGTAGATCTGTTGCTCTCCCTTTTCCAGGTTCAGGAGCATCTTCAAACAATATCTTTAAAGCTTGTAAATCATCCTTCAGTGCACACTCCAGTACTGGGTTGACAGAAGGTGCGGCGTATAAAGTTTCCATTTGCAGAATTATCTTTTACTTCTGTTACTTGCAGTACAGTGCTTTAAATTCATCTATCGCTATCAGAAAAAAAGTGCATTTTAAAAGATGTGTGATCTTCAATGCCATTGTTGTCATCAAAAACGCATGGTATTTTGCCCTACCCAAAGTATGAATGTGAAATTATTAGTACAGTCTATAGATCTAGAATAATATTTAAATTTTTTAATATATTCAGACTATTCAGAAGGCAAAGTATCACTGTTCTGGTCATGAAGATGCTACTCCTTGCCTTAGTTTTATAGCATAATATCTGAAGGATGGAGTCTCTTGCATAAAGAATTCCATGGATGCTAGCCCAGAACACCAGGAGAACCCATATGCACATAGAATTTTTCCTAATAGGAATTTTAAGAAACCTGCCATATAATGATGCCAGTCTAAAATAAAAGTATATATGCAGAGGTTGAGGCACATGAGTGGATAGTGGGCCTCTTACAAATTGTGGGTAGCTTGGTCCAGTTGCATAATTTGCACCAGAGCTCATATATCCCTACTTATGACGCTAGTGTTGGGTTAAAATAATTAACCTGCCTGCATGTTGAGTTTTGGAGGTATAGTTCTTGCTCTTGCCATTTATGGAACAAATCGCCACAGACAAAAGCAGCTGCATGCTAAGTCTATGTTCTTTTATTGCTACCAAACAACTGATAAAAAGTGGCATAGTGAAAATCACAATAAACTGTGTGAACCACCATTATAAGGGTTATCCAACCTGCAGCACTCCTGGTTCCCAGCTGTAGGTTTTAATCTAGCTTGCTTCTGTAAAGCTAGAGTCTTTAAGGCCTTAAATCATTATTTATTTATGTTTGTATAGTTTCCATAGTATTAAAGGGGTTGTTCACCTTCGAGTGATGCAGTGAATGATATTGTTTCACAAATTTCAATTGGTTTTCATTTTTTATCATCTGTTATTATTTATACTTTAATCAGCAGCTTTCCGGTTTGCACTTTCAGCAATCTGGTTGCCAGGGTCCCAATTACCGTAGTAACTGATTTGAACCAGAGACTGGAATATCAATAGTAGAGGACCTGAACAGAAAGATGAGTGATAAAAAATAGAGCAGAAAGACAACTTGAAAGCCAGAAAGGGTCAAAAGTATGCAAATAATTAAAAAAAAACTATAAAAATAAATAAATAATCAAGACAAATCTTAGAACTGGTCATTCTATAACACACTAAAAGTTAACTCTACGGTGCACTGACCCTTTAATTCAAGGATACCTATCACATACACTCACACTATGGTCACCAGACCCACTAAGTATAAAGTACTGTCGTTTGGTCAGTGTGTGTGGCAGACATCTAGGCCTCCCCCAGCCCAACACCTAACTTGCACATCATTAAGGCACAAGAATAAGGGAGAGCTTGAGTGTTAAATAGCCCTGTCGTTAAAGGGGCTGCAAGTCACCATTACTAATATACACACGAACTCCTGATTTATTCCAAATAGTAGAATCTGTCATTCCTTTAAACTTGCCTGTTCATGTAATGCTCTGCAGACTACAAAAACCAAGTCTGTAGTTGCAACAAGTTGTCATAGCAACAGCGAGCCGAGTTGAAGTGTTCCGGAAATGACCTTCCACATGGAAACACAAACTAAGAGGCATAGTTCCGCTGATTATGCATCACATTCACGTCACGTGACATGCAGAATCACGTGACTATACTGCGCTCCTCCACAGTTTCCTGTGCCAACCCAGCAATATTCCTTTACTCACTGACGTGTAAGTTATTTGTAATGATGGAATATGTCTTATGTCGCATACTACAATAGTATCAAGCAATAGGATTTGCCGGCGATTGTTATTGGCTGGCAATGACAAGTGATCCGACACGCTGCGCGATGACGTCAGACGCGCCTGAGGCAGAAAGGGCAGCTCGGGTTCGGAATCGCCGGGTATTACGATTGGCTGGGGTTTTTTTTTTTTTCTGGGTCCGGAGGCGTGTACTAAGTAGCCGGTAGTGAAGAGGGAAGATGGCTGCCGCATTGAAGTAATTTTCAGTCGCATCGTTCTGGTAATGGAGCTTATATTGTAAATGTTTTTACTACACAGTTTAAAAGCAAATAATGGTGCCAACACAATGGGAGATGACAAAAAATATTTTTTTTCGTCGTCAGAATCGCTTTAATAAGATCTACTGCAGATTTAAGTTTTTAGGTGAAGGAGCCCTTCAATTTTATGTAGTATATGGTATAAATGATTACAGTAATACAAACAAATAAAACACCAACCTGTTGACCTGCAAAGGAGTTAATACTATGTAGAAACAATTAGCAATATTAATAAAAGCAAGACCTGTAAGGAAAAGGCTGGTTTCCACACCAAGCCTTCAGAGTGGATTGCTCAGCTGCTGCTTAGTAGTGATCATTAGCTCCAGACAGCTGAGATAGCAAAAAGGCAAGAACAATAATATATGCCAGGCACTTCTGGCAGCCATAGTATTGCTCATTAGTCGTGCTGTTCAGTTATAAGTCAAACCTTTGTGCTTCTTAATATTTGCTTTCCCCAGACACAGTAAGAAAGGCATGCGTCATAGAAGTCTTTTCAGCTCCATCACATGTTGCTCAGATGTCTTGTGCGTGATACAGTGTTGTGTTTTTTGCATATTATTCCAATAACAATGACTAAAACGATGCCTTAAGTAGACCTTTATGTCATTTTTGTCTCTAGCTTCTATAGCCAATGTTTCTTGCTGGAAATGTCGTTTGATCACTTGCTGGAGCAAACTTCCCTCTCTTACTACAAGCTGAGATGTCATGACATTTACAATTAAGGGGAAAAAATAACCTAACCAGAAAGAATTATCAAACACGTACATGTGAAACTCATCTCTGTATGAAATAGGTTCATACATTCAGTATGTTTAAAAGAAGGAATTGAACCCCTTTTTAAAAGAGTCCAATTCAACATGTTGCTTGTACAAATTTAGCATGGAGCAGTTCAGTGTAAATAAACCATTTTCACAATAATGTGTTTTTTAGTAGTATGTGCCTATCTATGGGTGATCATAAATAGAAAATTGCCACTTTAAAAAATAAGGACAGCCCCCTGGGATCGTATGATTCACGGTGCACACAAACATACCAGACAAACTATACATATTAGGTCACATGAGCCAATTAACAGACAGCGTTCTGTCTTTTTCTTCTACACTTCTTCCTGTTACAGTTGTAGTATTTCTGGTCCTATCTCTGAGGCAGCACACAGACCATCATGAAGTGATGGTTCAAGGCACAAGATGTAAAAGGGCAATATTTACTTAAATATTTATTCAAGCTTGATTCCACTTAATTCGATATAAACTATATGTTGCTTAAGTATTCATTTTGGGGGTATAGTTTTCCTTTAATCAAGCAGTGTGAGGTTTTTAATTGTGTTTAAAAAATAAGTTGTCATCCCTAACTTATGTTATTTTCTCAAAATTTATACAGCACTTTGAAGCTGGGCAGCCATCTTAAAATTCATTGTTTCAATTGTTTGTTTTTTTTTGTTTTTTTATTATTGTCAGTATTCGGCTAGGATTATAACCATAATAACTCTCTTACCTCTAAGTTGTAACAGTAAATTGTGTGAACTTTGTTTGCTATATTGCTGTGATTATCTAAATAGGTATTTACATTTCTCTTGTACTGATATAGTGTCAATACGGATGGAAACACCCACATTTTTAAAAAGTACTTGGGTGGTTGACCTTTAAGTTAACTTTTAGTATGTTATAAAAACTTATCAATTGGTCTTCATTATAACACAAATAGGGAAAGATAAATGGAGAAAAAAGCACAAAAGGAAAATAAGGAAGTGACAGAGGAAGCCATCAAAAACATATTTAAAAGCCCATGTGTTACATTCACCTGTTTCTTCTCAAGGACAGTTAGAGACAGACATATCCTGGGTAAGAAAGACAATGCTAGAGAACATTTTGAAAAATATTGTATTTTATTGTGTTTTAATTCCACAATTCTTATTTTCTTTTCAGGTGTTTGTCTTACCACCATATGCATCACTTTTCCCTAGAGACAACAGAGCGCAGGAAGTGTGAATGAGTCCAAAGCTCTGTTCCCAGAAGCTTCCGTCCGTTGGAGGAAGACTTAAAGCTTCTGCCCTATCAGCTGCTGAGGCTGAATTTGGCATGAAGGATTCTCTTCACTGTGCATGGACAGAAAACCAATGCGTAGGTAAGAAAGCCAAGTAATGAGGGTATTTGTCAATGAAACCTGAACTGTTCAAAGAGTGCTTTATCTTGCATCCTTCTAATGCAACAAGTTGCTAGTCAAACTTGATGTATTTTGGCTTATTGAAAGAACTGTCAGTTCATAAGGGATCTTTTCATAATTTGTATCACCATACCTTCTGCTAAAAAAGTAAACCTGAAATAAACCAAACAAGATTGTTTTGCCACCAATAGGGATTCATGCAGAGTAGTTATCAGCAAGTACAATTTGCTGTTTTTTTATTATTTCAGAGAAAGGGAATTTTTCAAAATTAGAATTTAAGCATTCTTTTGGTTGGATTTTATTGGAGATTGCCTGCCTGATATTCATAGCTTTCTGTGTAATGTGTCTACAGATAAGGGATGCCATAGCTGTACCAACATTAATTGCTGCAAAGTTAATCAGACCACATAAGTGGTCATATTTTATACAAAACGTGGCACCAAAAACCTTGGCTAGTCTGCTCTACTACAGCACTCCATCCATTATGGAGGTATATATCTTCCACTAACCACCCACAATGAGTAAAAAAAAAAAAAAGGGTGATTGTCAGAAAATAAACTCACTTGTGTATCTGATCCCATTGCATTTCTTTGAAATATTGACATATTTATAGAACCCTCCCTTTGCAAACACACAATGAAATCCTAAGACATTTTAAATTGTTTCTTTAGACCTGCAAATTACAGGAAATTGCCAAGTCTCTCTGCTGCTAGCTTCAGATCTTGTTTCAGTTTGCAGCTGTTCGATTATTGAAATGAGAGCCACTGCAGGCAAGAACTTGTACAGTATTCCTCTCACCCCCTGCTGATTTCAGCAGCAGTCATACTAAGAAGACATAGTCAAAGACAGAGCGATGCCGGATCTTCTAGCCTGGTAAAGGGTATTTTTCTTGTGAAATACTGAACATAGGAATATTTTGAGAAACATGCCATTGGGCAACTTATCTCTGGAAAATCCAGAAAATATAATTGCTTGACTGAGAACAAGCATGTGTGTCTTTAAGTATTGTAAGAGGTATACTCTTAATCCAGGGCAGGGTTACACATATATATATATATATATATATATATATATATATATATATATATATATATATATATATATATATATATATATATATATATATATATATATATATATATATATATATATATATATATATATATATATATGAAATGTTAATAAGATATATGTAAAAAAAAATTGTTTAGCATTGCAATGTTTTTTTAAAGTTGACGTTTTATTTTAAAAATCAATCTTAAAATAAAACTAAACACACTTTTTGCAAAATTATTAAATACCCACATAATATTTTGTTGAACTACCTTTTGCAGCATTAAACTTTTTTTTTTTTCTTTTCATTATTCATTTTTTAACACGCTATGAGGCCTATGCCTGGTCTTGTTATAGCTGTATCAGTTCCTGGAAGAACTGGTTGAAAGCTAGTCAGCAGCAAAAATACAGCAACATCCAGAAACATATAGGGTGTTTAACTCATTTAGAAATATTGATCATTAATTGTTGGAGGAGAACAAAATGTGTTAAACAGCAGTATTTCACTCCTGGGAATTGACTTTAATTACCTGTATTTTTTAAAATTAGTTTTTGATTGAAAGCTGTACTAATCAAAAGTAAATACGTTTGTTGCACACAATAAACACTATATTTGATTGCACAAGTCGAATACTGTGTGACTGAGTAGAATAAGAACCCATGCTTTTCATTAGACTTAGTTTAATTGCCTTTCTTTTCTTTGTTGTTCAATCCACAGGTGTCTTAGTACTCGCCCTGGGGAGACTGGAATGGATGTCACAAGTCGCTGCACCCTGGGAGACCCCAATAAATTACCAGAGGGGGTTCCTCAGCCTGCTCGCATGCCTTATGTCTCGGACAAACACCCAAGACAGACCCTAGAGGTCATCAATCTCTTGTGCAAACATAGAGAGCTTTGTGATGTAGTCCTTGTGGTAGGTGCCAAGAAAATCTATGCCCACCGTGTCATCCTCTCAGCTTGTAGCCCATACTTTCGGGCAATGTTCACAGGCGAGTTGGCAGAGAGTCGCCAGACCGAAGTAGTTATTCGGGACATTGATGAACGAGCCATGGAACTGCTGATTGACTTTTCATACACCTCACAAATTACAGTGGAAGAGGGAAATGTACAAACCTTGCTACCGGCTGCTTGTCTCCTTCAGCTTGCAGACATTCAAGAAGCCTGCTGCGAGTTTTTAAAGAGGCAGCTTGACCCATCCAATTGCTTGGGTATCCGAGCCTTTGCTGACACTCACTCATGCCGAGAACTCTTGAGGATCGCAGATAAGTTCACCCAACATAACTTTCAAGAGGTATGTGACTTTTGTTTAGGAAACTTAACTCTGCATATGTTTTGGTTACTAACACTCAATATTGTGTGATGACAGTCTGCAACCCTGCCATTACAGTGTATGATCAAATGCACATCCTTGTAAGATTTATTATTTAGAGAGGCTAAAAACTGGTGATGTTTTCTTCATTTAACTAAATTCTTGTGCCAGTTATCTTTCATTTAAGGTATTCAATAAGGGCAGAGACTTTTGAGTTTGAAGGCACTTTCAGCAGAAAAAAAGTAAATTTCTTGCATGCCTCTCTACAGTCTTTAAAGTTCCTTCATCATTTGGAATATCAGGTAGATATTCAATGATTCAATCAGACTCTACGAGGGGCTCTTTGATAAGCTTGTCATATTCCACTGTATTCTGTTTCATAGAAAGTGCATTTGAGCCTCTGTAAATTTGCTGTTCTATTTAGAGATCAAATCAAACTAGGATTCTGATAGGCACTTTCCATATCAGATGCCTTTTCAGGACTGCCTGCAGCCCAGCAAGGTGAAGTCAGTTATGGGCACGCTTTGGCTTCTGGTAATGATTTGATTTTGAAAGCAAAATCTCTTATTTTATTTCTCTCAAGCTATATGGTCCACGTGCCTTTTTTTTTAAACAAAGGGAATTATTATATTATTAAAATATATTATTTTTGCAGAATAATTATCTAATTTTTTTCATATTATTTGTGACATATTGCATTTTTATGTAACAACTGACAATAGTTCCTCTTTTTAACCTAATTGGTATTTGAGCTTTCCCCTCTGTTGTCCAGTGCATGTAGTGATCACAATGGGCTGTAATGCATTGTCCATCCTGACATTTGGATATATTGTGCTGGTATGTCAAGGTTTCTCTCTGCTAAACAAGGGGGGCCTAGGTTCAATATGACTTGTCAGTATTTTGTAACAGCAGCCTTAAAAAGATTTTATTACTATTAAAAAGGTAAGTATTTGGCATGATGTTTATTTAAATAATAATTGCCAGTTAACAATTATATCTAGAAAAAATGTGTATTTTTACTGTATGGTCTTACATACATTTGCATTTAACAGTTTATTTTCATTCCAGTGTAGAAAATAATTATCTTAGTATAGGTGTTAGAGCTCAGAGCAACTAAGCATTAATACTGCAGAACAGGGCTGTCCAACTGGCGGCCCCCCTAGTGTGCCCCCCCCACCTACCTGCCCACGTGTAAATTTTAAATGGTATCACTACAGAGATTAACTGGCCCCTACATTGCTTAAACCTCAAATCCCAACTAATCCCCTATATTGTTCAAACCAGTGATCCCTCAGCATTGTTCACACTTGTGACACCTCTATTGTTCACTCTCCTAAAGCCCCTGTACTGTTCATACCTGAGACCCAGACTGATACTGCCCACATTGTTCACCTGTAGTACATTTTAGAGTGGTCCTGACTCTTGCTCTGTTCTGCCTTCCTTATGTGTGCCCTGCTCTGCCTGTGGAACATAAGCCTGGTATTTTTTCTGGGGGTTTGTTGGCATTTGAAAATAAATTGTTAGCCCCCCCCCCCCAAGGTGTTTAATCATGTGCTGGGGTCGCAGTGTTATCCAAGGGGAAGAGTAGGCATATGGATTTAAGGGTATGTCTTAATATGACAACTTTTTTCACATATGTGTGATAAGTGATGCCCCTGCAGTGAGCACCAAGCCTTTGGTTTTTTTGGTGTGCTACCACAATTAATGTTAGGGATGCACCGAATCCACTATTTTGGGTTCGGCCTAACCCCCCGAATCCTGTGTGAGAGATTCGACCGAATACTGAACCGAATCAAAATCATATTTTGCAAATTAGGGGTGGGAAGGGGAAAACATTTTTTACTTCCTTGTTTTGAGACAAAAAGTCGCACGATTTCCCTCCCCAGCCCTAATTTGTATTTGCAGATTCGGATTCTGTTCGGCCGGGCAGAAGGATTCGGCCGAATCCTGATGAAAAAGGCAGAATCCTGGATTCGGTGCATCTTTAATTAATGTGGACATGGTATTGTGGGTGTGGTTTAAAACAGGGAGTGGCCAACACTGGCTTCCATTATTGGCCCTCCACTATGTAGGCCAGAAAAATTTCGGCCCTCGGTACCACAGAAATTGGACAGCACTGCTGTAGAATATGCATGTGTTCAAAAGCTCACAACAGTCAACAAACATTGATGAACGGACATGCTTATTTGAAGATGATTTGTTGCCATAGACAACTGTCCTTGGGCAAATTTTGCCAATCAATCTAATGCAGGATGAATAATGATAAATCACTTGTGGTGATAAATCACTCGGCCTTCGGCCTCCTGCTTTTATATGGTCATGAAACTCCTTGGTAACTAATAATATCCTTATAATTTACTTTATTAAAATTTATATATATATATTTATTAGACATTAAGCCCGTTAAATTAACGGGCACTAGAACATATGTAGTCAAACATTTATAAAAACAGAATTGTTCTAGTCTAAAAAAAATTCGCCAGAGACAGGTATATAGGATATATATATATATATATATATATATATATATATATATATATATATATATATATATATATATATATATATATATATATATATATATATATATATATATATACAAAAACAAAAAATGCAGCTCATCCATGTGTTGCAATTAAAATCAGTCTGGTGCATGGGTGTGTGGCTCATATCATATACTGAACTAAACAAATTAACCCAGCACTATCATTATACAACTTTAAGGAACAATTGGATTAAAGAGAATTTATCTGAATTTGGCAAAAAAAGACACTTTTGGTTACATGATTTGTACAAAGTATGCATAAGCTGATGCGCCCCGCCAAGGCAGTGTCCATGCACCAGTCCTACCTAAGTGAAAAAATACAGTATATATATCAAAAAGAGGTGGAGCACACCGGTATTACAAACGAATTTAAAACATATTTATTTTATTAATCCATTTAAAAACAGGCCAACGTTTCGGTCTCCTCCTAAGACCTTTATCAAGACCTTGTTATCTGTACAAACAGCAAATATAAATAGATAAAATTTATAGCACTCACCCAATCGTGCACACTCCCACCAACCACGTGACAGGAAGATAAGCCCTGCACCAAGAGTATATAAGAGTAAGCACTGATACAGGATGTAAATAGGACACATTGATTAAAAACAATTCCACGGAAGCATGAAGAGTTACAATGTTGCATAAAAAGCTGGTTTCATTCTAGCAAAATAAAGTCACATACATTTTTTTAGCGTTGATTCAGAAAACATGAAAGAGAACAGTATTCATTTAAACCATGGGGTGCCAATGTATTTAATTTCTTGATCCAGAAAGCTTCTTTCTACAAAAGTAATTTGGATCTATCACCCCCGCGCCTTGGGGGTGGGACATGGTCTATTGCTATATATCGAAAAGTCTGTAACCTATGTCCCTTCTCCAAATGATGTATATATTATATTTGATTGAAGGTATGTAAATGGACAAACCTAGTGGGAAGGAGCTATAAATCTAATTTGAGACAGGCTATTGTATTGCAAACATATGGTGCATGGATAAATGAACAGATTTTATTCTACTGAACCTTATTAAAGGTGTTGTTCACCTTTAAATTAACTGTTAGTATGCCGTAGAGCAGGGGTCCCCAACCTACTCGTGACCCACATTTAAATGTAAAAAAAAGGTGGAGAGCAACACGAGCATGAAAAAGTCCATGGGGATGCCAAATAAGGGCTGTGATTGGTTATTTGCTAACTCTTAGGTGGACTGGCAGCCTACAGGAGGCTCTGTTTGGCTGTACATCTGTTTTTTTATTCACCCAAAACTTGCCTCCATGCCTGGAATTTAAAAAAAATAAATAAACTGCTGTGTAGCTATGGGGACAGTCATTCAAGCTGGAAAAAAACAGAAAAGGCACAGGTTAGACAACAGATAAGCTCTGTAGTATACAATGAGATTCTTCTTTATCTACTTTGTATCCTGTGCTTGAATGGCTGCCCCCATGGCTACACAGCAACTTGTTTATATAAACTATAGTTATGTCTGAAGCAAATAAACCAGTTTTACCAGTGCAGGGCAACACTAAATTATATTTTCATTCCTTTAAAACCATTTTGTCTTTGGTGTTACTGTTCCTTTAATATAGTTAATAATTAAAATGTATTTCTCTGTTTGTTTTCCCCAGGTGATGGAAAGTGAGGAGTTCATGCTTCTCCCAGCAAACCAGTTGATCGATATAATCTCAAGCGATGAACTGAATGTTCGCAGTGAAGAGCAAGTGTTTAATGCAGTGATGGCCTGGGTGAAATACAGCATTCAAGAAAGGAGGCCACAGCTGCCACAAGTAATTTATTCATTTTAATCTTTGTGGATTTTCCCTAAGGGAAATTTATTTAATTATAGCATTAAATTGTCTTCTGAAGAGTCAACATAAAGAGCCCCAAAACAGAATTTTCCCATTTGTAATAATAAAAAAAAAAAATCAAATCGCCTTTAAAACTTAAACCCTACCCTACCCTATCCTACCTTTTTCATAGTGGTGAATATACTGTATGATGTACTTTGCAGAAAAGCACTTTGTAATGTATTATTCTGACTGCCTTTGTGCACTCCTATTTGAGGGGTTGCATAAAGCTCTATGTTTATTTTTCAGAAAATAAAAAATGCCCTGGGTCCTTCTTAACATCATATTACAAGCGTCATAAGTACATGTTAGTCATTTATGTTTCATTTAATTTTTTTTTTTTTATTCGCTATTAGGTTTTGCAACACGTTCGATTGCCACTGCTAAGCCCAAAATTTTTGGTCGGAACTGTTGGATCTGATCCACTGATTAAAAGTGATGAGGAGTGCAGGTAATGGCACAGAACAATGATGATTCTACTTAATGTGTGGTATAGATGTTGTGGGTTTCTTTTCTCATGACACTTCCCCATTGTTTTTACTTTAAAAAAAAAAAAATTAATTATACTTTGTGTTTCTTTTGTTATAGTTTTTAAATGATTTGCCTTCTTTGTCTTCTGACTCTTTCCTGCTTTCAGATGGGGGTCACTTACCCTTTCTAAAAAACAAATGCTTTGTAAAGCTGAAATTGCAACTGGATAGCTGCTGAATAAAAAGCTAAATAATTGAAAACCACAAATAATCATACAAAAAAAGTCTACATCATAGTAAAAGTTAATTTAATTTTGAACAACACCTTTAGCTGAATCCTGCTGAAAACCTTGGATACGGTGCATTAATAGGTATTTCATTCACATCATGTACTTCGGAATAGATAAATAGGACTGGTAGGACTAAAAGTACAGATCAAGATGCAGACTGTTAGTACAGTAACTAAATAGAAGATACAGTCCAACCCCATGGTATTTCACAACACATGCTATTAGTATAGTAACTTAATACAAGGTGCAGTCCAGTCTCTTGGTATTTCACAACACATGCTGTTAGTACAGTAGTTTTTTTTTTTTTTTTCCTTTTGTTTGCCTCCTTAGTGTCAAGTATACAGACTATCACCAATTTGTCTTTTGATAAAACCCTGTGTTTTGCCAATTAATTGGTTTTGAATGTGCTATTTAATTGGTTGTGTGTGAGAGACATATTTATTTGCTGGGATCCAGCAATGCCTGATCACACACACAACACACTTGTGGATGTGTATCATGCCTCCAACAAAGCAGGATTCTGAGGCCCTTTAGAAAAAGTTTTTTATCCCGTTAAAACTAGGATAGGTTACAAGACTATCTCTAAAGGGTTTGGATTCCATCAATCAACAGTCAGACAGATTGTGTACAAAGTACAAACGGAGGAAATTTAAGACTGTTATTACCCTACCCAGAAGTGGTCGACCATCAAAGATAACTCCAACTGTAAGGCGTCTAATACTCAGAGAGGTTACAAAGGAACCCAGGGTAACTTCTAAGCAACTGAAGGCCTGTCTCACATTGGCGAATGTTGGTGTTAATGAGTCCACCTTCAGGAGAGCACTGAACAGCAGTAGTGTGTATGGCAGGGAAACAAGGAGAAAGCCACTGCTTTGCCCCCAAATATGTTGCAGAGCGTCTACAGTTTGCTAAATATTATGCGGACAAACCAGAAGGATTCTGGAAGAAAGTTTTGTGGACGGATTAAGCCAAAATATAACTTTTTGGCATAAATGAGGAGCGTTACATTTGGAGAAAGGAATAAAAAAAACTGCATTCCAGCATAATTCATAAAATCCTGTTTTATCACATTAGACAAGCAAAATGAACTTTACTTACACTATATAAATTATTTGAATCTTGTTTCCTTCAGTCCTGTTTTTCCTTCTCAATGTAACTGAATGTGTCTCAGTGAGACATGGGGTTTTTACTATTGAGTGCTGTTCTTAGATCTACCAGGCAGCTGTTATCTTGTTTTAGGGAGCTGCTATCTGGTTACCTTCCCATTGTTCTTTTGTTTGGCTGCTGGGGGAAAAAGGGAGGGGGGGTGATATCACTCCAACTTGCAGTAAAGAGTGATTGAAGTTTATCAGAGCACAAGTCACATGACTTGGGGCAGCTGGGAAATTGACAATATGTCTAGCCCCATTTCAGATTTCAAAATTGAATATAACAAAATCTGTTTGCTCTTTTGAGAAATGGATTTCAGTGCAGAATTCTGCTGGAGCAGCACTATTAACTGATTCATTTTGAAAAAAAATGTTTTTTCCCATGACAGTATCCCTTTAAGTGATATTCACACCTGACGAGGGTTACACGTCATTATCTAAGCTATTTCCCCCCAGTGTGTTAATATAAGGCATATTCCACTGTGTATTTTTATGCTTTGAGGAAGGCCTCTGAGAGGCCGAAACGTCAGCTTGTAGCTTTTTATTAAACAAAAAAAGTTTAAGTCCTGAAAGTTTTTTTTCTCAATAGGGACTTAGTAGATGAAGCCAAGAACTACCTTTTGCTGCCTCAAGAAAGGCCTCTAATGCAAGGGCCTCGGACTCGACCTCGCAAACCCATCCGTTGTGGTGAAGTGTTGTTTGCAGGTAATTTTCAACTTTACAAAACGCAGATAATATAGGAAATAAATAAATCTTGAGCCTGATATGTATACACTTAAGTAGCACAATGATCTCTTAATAAATCCATAAACTGGATAAAAATACTCGGTCCAGACTCCGTTCAGAAATGTTTTGAAACAAAAAGGCCTGGATCTTTGCTACACTTTTTCACATTGCTTAATACTTTGTCCTATTTCGTGCTCTTTTAGGTGAGTCCTTCAGACCTATTTATTTAAAAAAGCCTAATTCTTAGCTGTACCTTCCTTTCAGATTTGCCTTCCTAAAGCAAGCAACGCTTGTTAAATCACTTTAGATTTTGCAGTCTTCTGGCTGTGTTATAGCTTAACTGTTGAACCTAGTTCCCTGTGGAATGCTACCACAACCAGTAACCAATTTATTGCTTGTTTCATGTATCCTTCACATTTTAGGAACACACAAGGGTGTTATTATTAATATTTTTTTAAAAAGTGCTATACTTCTGTTCCATCTTAATAATATTTACATTTGTATTTAACTGTGTCATGCATTACAACAGTATTTTTCTGTTTTTTATAGTGGGAGGCTGGTGCAGTGGAGATGCCATTTCCAGTGTTGAACGCTATGACCCACAAACTAATGAGTGGAGGATGATGGCTTCAATGAGCAAACGGCGATGTGGTGTTGGGGTCAGTGTTTTAGATGATCTACTTTATGCTGTGGGTGGCCATGATGGATCCTCGTACCTTAACAGTGTAGAAAGGTATGCTTTTGAGTTTTTATTTTTGATTCTTCAGTCAATTTCCTCTACTAACCTATGCAGAACTACACTTCAACATATGTTAATCTCAGTGCTTGTTTTTCATAACCTTGTCTGATGTCCTTTGTCTAATAGCCTTCATTCTTCAGTGCATTGTCTTTTTCGAATAAGCAAATAGTTTGGTGTGATTGTATTGATGTTTCATAGGTATGATCCAAAGACCAATCAGTGGAGCAGTGATGTTGCTCCCACCAGCACATGCCGAACCAGCGTTGGTGTAGCAGTTCTTGGGGGATACCTATATGCAGTAGGCGGCCAGGATGGGGTGTCCTGCCTCAACATTGTGGAAAGGTAAGAAGTCCTGGCCCTCTAGGAGCCTTACTTTGTTTTTTTTTTTGTTTTTGTTTTTTTATTTATCGACACTTTTGGTAACCCAGCTGTGCTTTTTTAAGCATAAACTTACACATAGACCTATACAGACACAAACAAATAATTAAATACCAAACAATTGGACGGCACTCCGATCAAAAGGAAAGCAGATTTATTGCATTCTCCTGCAGGCTAAGGCGTAAGATCCCTGCAGGAGTATGCAATAAACCTGTTTTCCTTTTGATCGGAGTGCCGTCCAATTCTTTGGTAGTCGATGTGGATTCGAGCAGTGGGGACACTGCGGCCAGAGCACCCGACAGGGAATATATGGAACAGTCTTAGGAAAGGTGAGCTTTGAGCGGTCCTTTGGTTTTGAGTCAAACAAATAATTACTTTGCTTTATTTTAAAACTCTAGATAGCTCATTTACGACCACAAGTGCAGTTTGCAACTTGTGCTTTTTCCCACAGTTCTGTCAAAAATACCCTATTCACACTTCTATATAGTTGTGCTCTGAAAACACAGTTCTTCCTATCTTCCATTTCAAATTAGGGGCTGTGCCTATCGACATAAGTGAATCCCAGAGTTACCCCCTGATCAGGTGCCCTGTGTCAATCACCATAGTGCAGCTGCGCCAAAAGAATAGAGCACACGTCACTCGTACTCTGGATGCTGGATATGACAGCAGATGGACTTTGTAAATATTCTGCACAACAGTGCCCTACTTGCAACAAAGTGCGCACACAGTTGTTCATTTTACCAAATCGCATTCAGTTTTGGGCATAGTGCAATGATGCTGGAATTATGTATCATGGAAGAAAAACATGGTGATTACACTCACAATTGCACTTTGCTCACTGCACTTGCAGACCTAAATGAGCGTATTGCAATGATGCTGGAATTCTGGGGGAAAATGCTGTATTGTGAGAGCAAAACATGATTACACTCACAATTACACTTTGCTCATTGCAGTTGCAGACATAAATGAGCATTATATTGTATTGGAATTTTCAATAAACTGTTTATTTTCATGGCTGCTTTGCTGCATTATAACTTAATTAAATTGACTGATTGCGTTAGATCACAGGGCCAGAACTAGGGGTAGGCAGAAGAGGCACATGCCTAGGGCGCAAAGGTGGAGGGGCACCAGGCATGTACCTCTTCTGCCTCCGTCTCCCAGCCGGTTTGGTCCGCCGCTGTCAAACAGGATATTACACAAGGACTGACCGCATTACTGTACCTAATAATTGAGACACTGCTTGCTGTAAGAATAAATATGCTCCCTAACAAAATATGTACAAATGTGTAACACTAGATTTCTGTCTGGTAGGTACGACCCAAAGGAGAATAAATGGACACGAGTTGCCTCTATGAGCACTCGGAGACTTGGTGTCGCTGTTGCAGTTTTAGGAGGATTCCTTTATGCTGTTGGTGGTTCAGATGGCACATCTCCTCTTAATACTGGTTAGATCATTTACTTTTTCACTCGGTGTCCTTGGGTTTCATTTTGTTGAGTTGATATCCAGACCTAAAACAGATGTTCGTTTTTTTTATTTATTTTTTTCTAACACTTGGAAAGCAAGGGTACTTGAGTTTATATTAATAAGAATATTTTAAAAATGCTGCATTTTTGAAAATGCCTGTCTCAAAAATGTTTTTTTATTATCTAAAGGATATAAAGTAAGTACAATCAAATAGTGACACCAGTGGAGCCACTGTGAAGGTCCTATATCCACTGTAGCATTATATCTAGCATTCTGCTCTCCATTTGTGCAGTACTAATTCAAATCATGCTGACTATTAAAATAGGCCAGTTAGGGAATCGTGCAAGATTACTATTAATAGAAGTCTTTGTAGATAAAATAAGACCAATTGAAACTTTATATAAATTTCAAAGACACATTGGGTCACGAGAAGTCCCCACACCAAAGAATCGTGGGAGCCATAGAATACTAGGGCTTCCTCCCCCTCATAGACCTAAATAACAACAAAACAATGTGTCCCAATGTAATCTTTAATGGGCCTACTCAATGGCCAGCCTACTCAGTAATTTATTGAGTAAGCTGTCCAGCCGCTACTTTATTACTTAAGTAAAATTATATGATTTACTGATGACGTTCAATTGTGCACTGCTATTACAATCACTTGTGGCTATAGATTCTACTGAGACACATTATTTTGTTATTATTTCTGGCAAATCATACTGACACAGTTCTTGCAGTTAATAGCAAATTTATTCTCTTTACAAATGTTATTACATTATCCCTGTAGCATCTTGGCAAAGCCAGTTATCACTATTGTCCTCTTTGTAGCCATGACAAGTAGCTGCTACTAGTAGCTCTTTGTGTCTTCAACCTAATAGGGAGTTTAGTGCTGTTAGCATTTTTTTTATACTTATGTCAAAATATATATTTTGAACAGATTTGATGCGCCTTTTTCATTTTGTGATAAACATAATGCAAATTTTACATGTGCAATAAGTAAGTATGCCGGCTCCCCTATATAAAATTAGAAATAGGAGCAGCAGAGCAGGTACAAATTATTAGAACATTATTAGAGAGAATCTAGAAGGAACCTTTCTTCCTAAAACCTCAAACATTTAGTTTGCTCTTTGTTGTTAAAGTATGCAATATCACCATGCCAATATTGAAAGAGCTCGCTGAGGCCTTTAGAAAGGAGGGTTCCAAAAAGATTGTAAAATAATTGAAAATCAATCATTACACTGTTTAGAAGATTGTCTGTGGAAGAGACAATTTCAAAAACTGCCAACTTGGCCAGGCGGTCAAGCAAGTTCACCCGGAGAGCAACACCATGAAATAAGTCTCAAAGAACCCCAGAATTACACTAAGGGACCTATAGGTAGCTCATGCCAAAAGTACATGAGTCTACTATTGGTATGAAGCCCCATAAATTATATCTGTCAGTGGTGTGCCAGGAGGAAATATTTGTTGTCCAGAATTAACACAAGGACTAAACTAAAGAATGCTCATCAACGCCTAGTAGGCAAAGACAAGACAAAAACAGGGATCTGTCAGAAATGTTTTGGAAAAACCAAGGACAGCTTTCTCCGTCAGAAAATAAGAAATGCCTACTAAAGGTTATATCTGCAAAAGAAGCCAATACCAAGAATTGTAACCAAAGGTTTACCTATTTGCCACGGAAGAACATGGTATTGCTGTTAATTTTTTTTTAACAAAATCATTGCAAGTCAATTTTTTATTTATTCTTCAAATATATCTTTATCTTTGTATATTAAAGGTTGTTTTTTTTCTCCAATAGTGGAGCGGTACAATCCCCAGGAGAATCGCTGGCACACTATAGCACCCATGGGCACACGGCGCAAACACCTAGGATGTGCTGTCTATCAGGACATGATCTATGCAGTGGGTGGTCGGGATGACACTACAGAACTCAGCAGTGCTGAACGGTACAATCCCCGAACAAACCAGTGGTCACCTGTTGTAGCCATGACCTCTCGTCGGAGTGGAGTAAGTTGGAGTGCAAACTAAGAGAATTTGGTTCCTAACATTTCTTACACAATGTAAAAATATGTATTGAATGTATTTGTACTTTTAACATGTACTTTTCTGTCTTTTGACCCTCTGCTTGACTAATAACTTAATGACTTAAATTTGTGTCCTATGAGCAGTTATTGTTAAAGGAGATGTAAACCTTTACATAGAGATATGTACCCACATTATTATAGCCACCTATAGTAAAGCACACAATGGGTTAAATGGAACTGATTCACTGCCTTGTATGTTAATTTATATTCTGCGCTTCTTCACTGTTTCCCTATCATAGGCACCATATTGAAATCATTCCACACAGCACCAGGAGTTTCCACCTGCTGCTATACGTCATAGTTTCTGACAAAATCCACACAAGTTCTGCAGTGAATAGGAATGTGTCTGGCTCTGTATTGTAAGGAGCTTTTAACTATATGGAGCCCAGCTGCTTTCATGTGCAGGGAAGTTTCTGTTCACTATCTCTGTGCTCTGAAATGCAGCATGTAGAAACTGTCTTCCTTACAGTTTAAATACATGCACAGCCTAAACTTGTGGGAGTTGCCTGAAGAGTTTTGCCACCTCAGTAGGTGGGGACAAAATGAAGTACACAGCGGCTCTTTATGCGAGGTGCAATATGATCACAACAGTGGGCAAAACACATAATGAACAGTGGTGAAAAAGCTTCAGTCACTAAATCAAAATATTCTGAGAAATTAGTAAGGGGCGATTACATTACAGTGCAGTAACTGAGCTCTTCATGTTCATCCTCCCAGCATGTGCTCACAACTAGAATAACCAGGGAGGAACAGTAAGTCAGACAGGCAAGAACGCTTGTGCACACTGGCTCCTGTTTCTCTTGCATGCACATGTAGCTGGCTTCTTTCTGACTATTCTCATTGTCGAATAGATAAGGATGGCTCAGAGAGGAAAGGGGATGGGGCTTTACGCTAGAGGAGGAAGTAGGTGAAATGAGCAGGGGAGTTCCACTTATTATTCAGAAACCACATTAAACTGAACGCAGGGACTAAGGTTTGTTGCTCTGGGGGGCTGTTTAGAGTTAGAAAAAAAAGGTTTACTTATTCTTTAAGAATAATTTAGATAGTTGGTCATTACTTCTCCAGAGTACAGTCCTTTTCCAAGTTTCCTAGAAGAGAGAAAACAAATGCATCATATATTACATGCATAATGTGTCTACTTTGATTTTTAAATGCCTGTTTCAATGATTGCTGATTGAGCACAGGCTCTCACACATAATACATAGTAAGTTAGGTTGAAAAAGGGCACATGTCCATCAAGTTCAACCTTCTAAGTCTATATATAACCTGCTTAACTGCTAGTTGATCCAGAGGTAGGCAAAAACCCTATTTGAAGCCTCTCCAATATGCCTCAGAGGGGGAAATAATTCCTTCCTGACTCCAATATGGCAATCTGACCAGTCACTAGATCAACTTGTACTATGAGCTATCTTCCATAACCCTATATTCACCCACCTACTAAAAAGCTGCCATATAAGCTTGGTGTGACATCACTTCCTGCCTGAGTCTTTCCCTGCTCACTTACAACGATGAGCTCAGATTACAGCAGGGATGGGAGGGGGAGAGGAGCAAACTGAGCATGCTCAAGCCCTGCCCTGGAGGTTTATGCTGAAAACAGGAAGTCTGATACAGAAGCCCTTGTGTACACAATAAAAGGAAAGAAATGTGGTGTTTCTTTTGACAGAGGACTCGGAGCAGCATTACTTTGAGGGGTGCTGGTGTATTTATATAGACCTTTCTGATACAACTTGCTTAATTTTAGCCTTTCCTTCTCCTTTAAAGGACAAGGAAAGGCAAAAAATAAAATCCCATTTTTACTTTCTTTAAAGAAAAGAAACCTATCTCCAATATAATTTAATTAAAAAATGTGTACCATTTTTATGAGAAACCTGACTGTATGCAGTGAAATTCTCCCTTTGTTTACTGCTGTGGATAAGAATTGTCAGATGTTTCCTAACTACTGAGCAGGGAAACAATCATAATTATGAACAGCAGGGGGAGCCCCCGTCTTACCAGTCTTGCAGAATTCAAGCAGCTTTGTTTGACGATCCCTAAGCAGCCCAGACCACACTGAGCATGTGCAGGGTCAGGCAAAGATGTTTAACAAAGTCACAAGATGACAGCCCCCTGTGGCCAACTTTGAAAGCATAAATCATTTGTTTGATAAGGCTTTGTGGTGCAGTAAGTTCATGTTTAGTATACAAAATACAGCATTTCTAGCCTTATTCTATTTTAGACTTTCCTTGTCCTTTAAAGCTATCTAAGTATCAGTCAGCATGATTGATTCAGGCAGAGAATTCCACATCTTCACAGTTTTCACTGTAAAGGTGGCCATACACGGGCCGATAAAAGCTGCCGACAGACCGAGTCGGCAGCTTATTGGCCCGTGTGTGGGGGCCCCCGACGTGCTTGGCCAATCGAGATCTTGATCGGATGGGACTAAAAATCCCGTCAGATCGCGGCCGCATCTGTTCGTTGATGCGGTCCCACGATCCGACCGCCCATTCCCGTTCGCTAGGATCCGATCGTTGGGCCCTAGGGCCCGCGATCGGATCAGCCCGATATTGCCCACCTCAAGGTGGGCATATCGGAGAGAGAGACCCTCGTTTGGCGACATTGCCAAACAAGTGGATCTCTCTGTGTATGGCCACCTTAAGAAGAAAAAAAAAAAACATTCTGAATATTTAGCCGGAACCTTTCTTTTATCAAAATGGGTGCCCACATGTTGGCTAGAAGGACATACTGGTAAATAAAGCATTAGAGAGATTTTTATATGATCCTCTTATATATTTATACATAGTTATCATATCTTCCCCTTAAGCGCCTCTTCTCCAGTGTGAACATCCCCAATTAGGCCAGTCTTTCCTCAAAGCTAAGATTTTCCATTCCTTTTACCAGTTTAGTTGCCTTTCTCTCTACCCTCTCTAATTCAATAATGTCCTGTTTGAGCATTCTTTACAGTAGAAGAATAACCCCCTTCCGTGTATGCCCTTTTTAATATAGCGCAAGACCTTATTTGCCCTTGAAGCTTCTGACTGACATTGCTTGCTACAGCCACACTTATCTACATTGACTCTACTAATGTCCTTTTCCATAATGGATTTGCCTAGTGCAGTCAAATTAAGAGTATAAGTGGCTTGGATATTTCTACATCCCAGGTGCATGACTTTACATTTATCAACATTGAATCTCATTTGCCACTTAGCTGCCCAAATTGCCAGTTTGTCAAGATCCTGTTGCAAGGATGCCACATCCTGGATGGAATTAATTGGACAGGATTTTTTTATGTCATCTGCAAACACTGATACATTACTTACAATACTCTTCCCTAAGTCAATAATGAACAAGTTAAATAAAAGTGGACCCAATACTGAGCCCTGAGATATCCCACTAAGAACCTTACTATAAGTAGAGAATGTACCAATAACAACCACCCTCTGTACCCGATCCTGTAGCCTGTTTCCTAACCATTATTTTAATTTTACAAATCTAAGTATTCTTTTGTTTGTTTCACTTTCTTTTTTAACCAAAATGATGAAAAAGCAATATTTAAATCTTACTGTTTGCTTTAGGTTGGCCTTGCTGTGGTGAATGGGCAGCTAATGGCAGTAGGAGGCTTTGATGGAACAACCTATTTAAAAACTATAGAAGTGTTTGACTCGGATGCCAACACTTGGCGGTAAGTTCACTGTTTTGCTGCTGCTTTAATGTCTATAGGCTAACTGAATTCAGTGATTATTCTAGATTTGTAATAATTTTGCGGCAATAATGTGGTATGCGCATGTGCAGAACATTTCAGTGACCTCAGTGGAGTGAAGTGCACATGCAGTTTAGCCGGGTTCAGGAGAGCACAGTGCTGCATTAAGTAGATTTAGAAGTGATAAAACAAACAAAAGTGACAGAAACTTCAAGTGGTGACCCTGCCTATTGGCTAAATGTTCAAAAATAATTAGGTTACACAGTTGACACAAATAATTTCCTAAATTTGGAGGGTGTAGTACATTTTGAAAACAAAAAGTCCTATGAGGGTTGCCCAGATGTATGATTCACAAGAAGGCGACCTTCTGCCGCTGGTAAAATTCACTACAGGGCAACTATATTTGAGCATTTACATCAAGCACTCATTTCTCTAGCTAGGTGATAGATCAATACATACATAGATACATTATTTTTATGCTTTAAAATCATAATGCTTACCTATACCCACACATCTTATGTTTGCTTGTATTATTCTAACTGCAGAAGACTAGTAACGATCCTCTTATTGGCTACTGTGATTGACTGAATTGAGCTAAACATTTCCTTATATTAGTACATAACTGCTCTGTGTAGTCTTTTCTTTTTAGTTTTTCAATTCTGTGTTTGATTGTGTAAGATTGTATGTAATTTTTTTCCTTTTCTTTTGGGTAGGTTGTATGGTGGCATGAACTATCGACGGTTGGGTGGTGGTGTTGGAGTTATCAAAATGACACACTGTGAATCACATATCTGGTAAACCATACAAAGTGCATTAGACCCCCTCAAGCCTCGGATATGGACATCCAGCTCCACTGTAAGAAGTTTTAAAAGGAGCATCCTCATCAAGTCGCCAAGGAACGTTAAACATTACACATAGTATTTTCCGTTTTGTTTAAAAGCTAACTTTAAGAATCTATCCCCTGTAAGAACAGGTTCATTTATAGGAACAATGAAGTATGCTTTCTTTGTTTGTGATGAAAATGTCTCCTTTGGCCAGTTGCTGTCATTGTGTTGTCCAGGAAGACCATATGCATTGCACCTTAAAGGGGAACTCCACACAAACATAACTTAAGCTTTTTGAAAAGTAAACCTAATTTCAAGAAACTTTGCAATATACATTGATTAAAAAATATGCAGACTTTTCCTAATTTTTAATGGTTTTGAACAGTTTCCTAAGCCTAGCCCCCTGCCCTCCCGCTGATCTGTCTGACTACTTTGCTGAGCTGGCTGACTACTGTTACTTTGTATCAGCAGCCATCTGACCTTGGCCTGCATCTTGAGTTATGTAGTTCCTGCATGCTGTCTGTAAGTTGTAACATCAGTGTTTAGTCCCTCCTTCCCTACCAGGATTTTAAATGATGCAGAAAGAGAAGAACTGTTAAACAGCTGGATTTCAGCATAGAAAATGGCATTTATTTATACTTTTGAAGAAACCGATAACTGTGATTGGTATATCGGGTTTCTGCATTATGTGAACCTCTTTATCAAATTTTGGTTTGGAACCCAGAGTTCCCCTTTAATGAAAGATGCCTTTTAGACCACCATTTATTTATAAAAACCTACTACAGGCATGGGTTTCTGTGATATTACAGATTAATTCAATTCAAATTGTGCATTTGCCAAGTGCATTTTAGGGGCAACAGCTGGGAAGTTGCATGTTTCATGTCCCTGACATAGTACATCTGAATTTGATGGCAAATGCCTGAAAATGAAATGCAATGAATAAACCACAAGAGACATCTTCATGGTTACAAGTATCTTACAAAAAGGTTAAGAGGTTTTGGGAAGGAATATGTTAAGCATTATAGGGTCCTTAAATTGTCAAATAATACTTTATTCTAATGGCAAAAAATTGTTTACGTGTGGGACAAAAAACCTAAATGGCATTGCTTAACTTAGCCATACTGGGTGAGGTCCAGTTTCTTGGTCTAATCATTAAGGGGCTCAGTCTGCAGACATTTTTGAGACACTTGGAGGGCAGTTTTTAGCTAAATATTCAGAATCCCTTGTTCTCTTCCAGACAGATGGCTGGACCCCTGACTGTTGAGGCAAATTGAGTAGTTAATAGCTGCATACACCAGCCAGTGTGACACTCATACCCATTCTGAAATAATATTGTTTATCAGTGGGGTTGTTATTGGCCAAATATGGAATGAACACAATATGTCAGTACACAATGTGACAGTTGCTCCACATGTGTATTATTGCAGATGAAAAAACAGCTGTTTTGCTTCTATGCCTTGTGTTTCCGCGCCAATATCTGTGTGTGTGTCTACACACAGGATGATGCCATGCCCGAGTAGGTAGAAGCAAACTGCTTTTTCTCTGCCTGCGTGGAGAGGTACTCAAGGTACTGTTGCTCTAAGTTTGTAAGTTATACTTCCACTCTGAAATAGACAGTGTTTTGTTTACATGACCCATGTACTTGCCTTAAATCAGAAAATGCCCAAAAGGAAGATTATGATATTGTTTATATCATTGTTCTACCAGGAGATCTTAAGGTGGTGATTAGTATATCCCAGCAGCCTGGCATTGCCCACAGATTGACTTTACAAAGTGTACTTTCCATTCATATTTTTAAAAACAACGGCCTGATTAATGTGTTATTTGGTTAAATACAAGATTGTCTGTTTTTATAAAGTTTTATTTTCTGTGGCAGTGTAAACCCCAAGGTGGCAAACCAAATTGCAATAACTTAATTAAATGTAGCTCCCACTTTAGTCACGTGCTCCCCTGCAGTAAATGCTGATTCTCCTAACCACTGACAACTCCTGCAAGTTCTTCTGGCTTGGTGCATTTTCCCATTTTCTGAATGACATTTTTTATATTAATTTTTGGGCATGTTTCTCTCCCCTGACTATTTTAATTGAAACAATTGCTTAGCTCATGGCAAAAATGTATAAAACGATGTATGTTTTGTAAAAGTCACCATAAACATCAAGGGGGTTATTTATTAAGTTCCAAATGTTTCTAGTCAGACTTTTAAAGAGATAAAATACAATTTCTTTTGGAGAGAAAAACAAAACACAATTTTTTTCGAGATTGATTAGTCTGTTGCTGTTAAAAAACAGATGGAAAAAAAAGTACTCCAACTCAGACCTGGCAATAAAATATAAAAGTCAATAGCAGATGTCCCCTTGACAATTAGAAGAGTATTCTGGGCTTCCGAAAAAAATCGGAGCTTTCGAGGGATTTTAAGAAAAATGGTAGGCAACCTAGTTGGTGAGTTTGTGTGTATATGGAATTGCTGTTTTTTTAACGTATTCTTTACCTTATTTCTAGCTATGCCACCTCATGATATCCATTATGTGAGCGCTGTCCAACTTCTTTCATATGGTTGGTCAGTTATTCACTGTACTGAATGTATGGGGGAGGGCGTTATTAGAATAAAATTATGATGATATTAAAAGGGGTGATTGGAGCTTTTGAGTAGTGTGGGTCTTAACATTCTCTTGTAGACCCACAGTGGTGTTTAGACTCACAGTTGGACAGACTTCTTCTGTGGCTATTATTCAAGGTCATTTCACAACGGCCAGGAATGCTTGTGGGTAAGATACATTTTGTCTGAGAAACTAAACAATATCTTCAATGGGAAATCAGAATTTTAGAGAAGAGGTGCTGAAATAGGGCTATACGTATCTGTACTTCTCCGTATTTCCATTAGACAAAATGAACATCATCAAATGGCTCGATGCTTTACACTTGAGAATTATTTTCATGAATTAAAGGGGAATATTTCTGAATTCATATTGTTTTGCAATGAATTGAATGAATGTACACTTATTTATCTGAAGTCCCAATTTTCACTCAACTGTGCAGGTTACCTACCTGCTGGATCCAAGCTCAGGTTGCTGGTGCTCTTTTGATATCCACCTCACTTTCAGACTAAAGTATAAAGAAAAATTTGATATATTTGCATATTATTGCATTGTTCCATTGATGTTTATGAAATGCTTGAACCATAAAATGTAGGGCTGTCTGTGAATTTGCTTTCATGTGTATGTATTTCAGTTATGTAATGGCATTTAAAAAAATAGTTATGATGCTCCATGGCATTGGAAGAGATGACGAAAAGTACATTGACAAGACATCTGTGCATTGCAATGCATTGGGAGTGAAGGAAATGTATAAAAGCAGAAGGTTGCATATTACCATTAAGTTTAGTGATTGTAAACAGGGGATTCATTTTCTTCTTGTTCATTCAATTGAAGGCGAAAATGAAAATGTAACAAAGGGATACGGTCATGGGAAAACGTGTTTTTTTTTTTAAAACACATCAGTTAATAGTGCTGATCCAACAGACTTCTGCACTGAAATCCATTTCTCAATAGAGCAAACCGATTTTTTTTTATATTCAATTTTGAAATCTGACATGGGGCTAGACATATGGTCAGTTTCCCAGCTGCCCCAGTCATGTGACTTGTGCTTGCACTTTAGGATGGAACTACTTTCTGGCAGGCTGTTATTTCTCCTACTTAATGTAACTGAATCAGTCTCAGTGGGACTTGGCTTTTACTATTCAGTGTTGTTCTTAGAGCCACTGTTATCTTGTGTTAGGAAGCTGCTATCTGGTAACCTTCCCATTGTTATGTTGTTTGGCTGCTGGGGGGGAAAGGGAGGGGGGGTGATATCACTTCAACTTGCAGTACAGCAGTAAAGAGTGACTGAAGTCACAAGTCACATGACTGGGGACAGCTGGGAAACTGACAATATCTCTAGCCCCATGTCAGATTTCAAAATTGAATATAAAATAATCTGCTCTTTTGAAAAATGGATTTCAGTGCAGAATTCTGCTAGAGCAGCACCATTAATGGATGCTTTTTTAAAAAAAATGTTTTCCCTATAAGCCTATATGCTTCATCATACTGAAATAACAAACTTTCTAAATGCAATCAATTAAATAGTTTGCATAGTTTCTGAAATAATCAAGTTTATCTTTACTGTCCCTCTCTCAGCATCTGTTTCTCTTACATAATTACATAGTTAAATCGGGTTGAAAAAAAAAAGACAAAGTCCATCAAGTTCAACCCCATATATATATATATATGTGTGTGTGTGTGTGTATATATATATATATATATATATATGTGTGTATATATATATATATATATATATATATATATATACTATGTATATATGTGTATATATATATATATACTGTATATGTATGTATATATGTGTATATATATACTGTATATGTATGTATATATGTGTATATATATATATATACTGTATATGTATGTATATATGTGTATATATATACTGTAACAAGGGAAAGTTGTGCTACTTAAATATATTGCAATATATGGACAAACAATCCCTGTTTTGTTTAAAGGGTAAGGCATTTTTCAGTAGCAGTATGCACAAAATGTCTCTGTCTTAAATATATTGATAATGGGTTGAGTGCAGAGGACTCTTGTATTTGACTATATATATATATATATATATATATATATATATATATATATATATATATATATATATATATATATATATATACCATACCTATATTAATTATAGAGTTTACTATCATAATAGCCTTTGATATTATGTATTAGAGCTCACTAATTCCAGTTCAAATAATATCTAACAAAATAACTGCCTTTTGCACAAGTTCTGCATGTAGAAACACGATGTCTGATGATTTTAACAGAGTGAGCTCTAATACATCTTCTAGGAAAGAAGCAGCCCCCCTATTAGATATATTGGATCACTCATCTGACACCCAACTCCTGCATGAAGACAGAATGAAGAGAAACAGATGCTGTGAGAGGAATAGTGAAGATAAACTTATAGAACTTGTAATTGGTTATATTTAGAAAACATCTTATTTGAGTATGTCGAAACTATTACATTTTCATTGTCGTGATAGTTCCCCTTTAAGGAGAGTATTCTCCCTGGATCATGTAGGAAGTCTGTGGCTAGGCATTTTATATAGTACAGTGTACTTTGCAATAATAGAAGCAAGTCAAATGGCCCAGACTCAGGACTTTTTTCTTTTTTTTTTTGAATACCGCTTTTTTGTATCTCCCGTGCTTGTAAGTCATTTGTGTGAGCCACATACTGTGACACCTCTAATACATTTCAACTGTTTCCCTATTTATATCCCTGAGATTTACATTTTACAAGCAGCTAGCACATATATTCTCCATTTACACATAGTGACTACAAACTCCAGTGTCAGGGATAAAATGATTGCATTCTCTGTTGAAAGTGGTTGCTCCTTTCAAAGAAACACATGTATGTTCATGCAATAACCCTCACTATTTTAAGATGTTTACAATTAATCTTTGTAAGACTTATAATTCAAATGTTTTACCGGTTTGTACACTTTTTTTTTTCTCTCTCGGTTCTACTGTATGGCAGTGCAACTCATTTGTGGATTGTGAATTGTGCAATACAGCCTGACCTTTTTTTTTTCTTTTCTCCAAAATCAATTGCCTTCTGAAACTTTTTCCCAAATGCAGAAAACGATCATACAGATGAGCAAAAACTGATACAAAAAAGCATGTGTACAAACTTGCAAAGTCTTTTCCATCATTTGCACCTTTTATAGTGTTCTGTAAATAATTTTTGTCATTGAGAATTTTTAGCATGTATAAATTGTATAATATTAATGTTAGTGTAAAATAAATGTCCTTTTTTTAATTCTGGTTTCATTTCTGGTTCTAGAATTTATTTTTTGTATTACTTTTTATGCCCTGTGTGAGGGAACTGCTTCCGGCGTAAGTCACACGTTTTTAAATGGCGAAGCCTGGAGATGTGTGGTGTATTATCCAGCTGTTTTTTTTTTTACATCATAAAAAATATGCCCTCCTGAAGTGTGAACTTGATAAGTGATCATATGCAGTATGTCATCTGGAGATATGTGCACCTGTACCCCATATGTCAAAGGAAAACTATACCCCCCCAAACAATGTAGGTCTCTATGAAAATCTGTTTCATAAAACGTCATGTAAAACTCTGCTACATGTAAAATATCCATTTTCAAAATAATATTCTTTTTTAGTAGTATGTGCCATTGGGTAACCATAAATAGAAAATTGCCATTGTAAAAATATAAGGGCCGTCCTCTGGGATCCTAGGATTCACGATGGACACAAAAAGACCATACATGTTAGGTCACATGAGCCAATTAACAGACAGAGTTGTGTCTTTTGCTTCCACACTTCTTCCTGTTATAGTTAGAGTTGAAGTATTTCTGGTCAGGTGATCTCTGAGGCAAAATGGTGTAAAAGGGCAATATTTACTTAAATAGTTATCAGTTTGGTAAGATTCTTTAATATGCCACTTTATTTGATATAAACTATCTGTTGCTTAAGTATTCATTTTGGGGGTATAATTTTTCTTTAAACCTTAAACACATGGAGCTAATTTTCTAACCTAAATTGTTCCATTAATTTGCTATAGCAACCACCTGGCACCTTATTTTGATCTGTCTAAAAGTTAGAAAATGTAAGTAAAGAGATGGTTGCATTAGATACCTCCACTACAATGTTCCATCTGAGGTGTGCTGGAACTGTAGCTTTTCCAGTACATAAAATCATTTGTTCTTGGAACTCGGGAAAAATATGCTCCACTTCCTGTTTGTAGTACACCCACATTGCAGATGATACAACAACCCCTGGAGTACTGTACCATGTTTAGAAGCACTGTTTTGAAATACATACCCAATTGGATAGGCTCGAACCCAACAACTATTAAAGTGGACCTGTCACCTACACACAAAAAACTGCAGATTGAAAGTCCTTTCCAAATTAAATATGGAACCCCAAATTTTTTTTTCATTAAAACATCCACACCTGTTATAAAGGTGTTTAAATATCTAAACTGTCAATCAAATATTACCTGCCCCGCCTCTATGCCCGTGGCATAGAGGTGGGGCAGTCAATTACTTTGATTTTCCATTCAGCACTTCCTAGATGTCACTGCTCTCCTCACATTCCCCCTTCCCTCCTCAGGCTCTATAATTGTGTACCACACTGCACATGGACATTGGGTCCCTCATTCTGGTTCATAAACAAGATTTTGGGGTGATACACAATATACCGTGTCCACAAAATGGCAGCTGCCTGCTTGCTGTGATTGTATAATTCCAAGACAGAAGGAAACAAAATTTAAATAATAAATACAGTGTAAGTAAAGTTTATTTTGCTCAACTAACATGATAGAAAAGAATTTGAAATTATTTCTTAGGGTGACAGGTCCCCTGTAAATGAGTTTACAATGAGCTCACCAAATTGTTTTGTGGGTTCGGGTGCATATGCCCCTTCTATGCATTCCACGTCTTTCAGGGTGCAACGCCCCGAACCCGTAGCAAGGAGAGACTCCAACAGGAGGACATCTTTCCTAATGCGTTTTGTGTGTTCCCACACGTTATCAATAGTGATTACACATGGGATCACATGAAATGCATTAGGAAAGATGTCTGAACAATAAAGTTACTTTTACCGGTGCCTGAGTGTCCGTGGAGTGTGCGTAATTTCTCAAGTGAGTTGGTAGAAGTACTGTTTTCCCAGCAAAAAGAGTTTTCCTCTTGCTTACAAATGTAAAAGTATTTTCTGCCTATTTGCATCCAGTGGCACCCTCAGTCTCAAGTGCTACATGAGCCATTTACCTTATAAAGAAAATGTATTTTTTTATTATAGCTTTTAGACAAAACGTTTAATTTAGTCTTTGTTAGCATTAGTCAAAGTGTATCTAGTTGTGCCAGACCCCTTTACAATATACTGGCACTGATCTACATGAAGGGGCAGGTTTATTAAGAGTCGAATAGTAAATACGAATTCTCAGATTTATTTTGGTGTCAAAATGCACACATTCAAATTTTAATCCCCCAATGTAAATTTGAATGTGAGATTTATTAACCTCAACCATAGAAACCATTGTAATTAGAATATTTGCCACCTAAAACCTGCCGAGTTGATGTACAAGTCAATGGCAGAGGTCTGTTGAACCATTTGAATATGTTAATTGCCTTCATGACATTTGTTTTTTTTTCCCAAGGGAAAACTCAATTCAAATTAGATTTTTCGGGTCGGGACTATTGGATTGAATATTAGACATTCACATTTTTTCTTAAATAACCTACCATTCGAGTGGTGAGTATATTTTAGTTTATTAGATTAAAAAAAAAAAAATTCAAATAAATTTTAAATTCAACCTTTAATAAATCTGCCCATCTGTGTAGTGTTTTAAAGCAATACTTTTAAGAAATGCTAATTAATCTTTGTTCATTCTGTAGCACTTTTTGTAGAGTTTATGCATCACCCACATCGGTCCCTGCTCAGTGGAATAGATGCCATAAAAGTATAACAAACAGCCATTCAAATAATCTGTTTATCACACATACATTTACAGTCATATAAAAAAAACTTTGAAGTTCAGCACTACAGACTGATCCATTTGGGTTATGGGAAGTTATTTCGTAAGAGTAATGGTTCAGGTCACATCTCATATTGTCCGAAATGTAAACATGAAGATGTGGATTTGTTCCATTACTTATGGAGTTGTCCCCAAGTCAAGTTGGTCTGGCAAAGACTAAAGGATTTTCTTTGTTTGAAGTTAAAGATACATATTACATTGTCTCCAGTCTTTGCTCTCTTAAATATAGGCTCCTTTTACCTGTGGAATAAACCAATATAAATCCAATACTAAAGATTTCAATAATTTGATCCTTCGTTTCGTTGCTGCCACGAAGAAATCTCTTCTTCTATATTGGCTCTCAGAAGCTTCCCCCTCCATGACAGATGTTCTATCACAGATGCATCAATTATGTTGGCAGGAAGCGCTATGGATAAAAATAAATAACCCATAGGCAGCAGAACCAGGGGGGCCACAGGGGCCACGGCCTCCCCAAAAAAAATTCTCCTGGATTTTTTTTTTTAAGAATTCTGCTTATAACAGCTTGAGCAGCCTTTTTCAAAATACTTGCGCCAAAACCCGACGCCATTATTATTTATTTTGGGGCTGAAGAAGCCGAAAGCTCTCATGACTAAAACTGGCCAATCGCGTTCAGCCTATTTGCATAATGTCGCAAAACGTTTAGGCGCAAATAGGCTGATCCTGCGCTTACACGCTGATTGCTGAGAGAGAGGATCTGGTGTGCGGCTCTGCGTGGATGAAGACGTTCTGCCTGCTGCTCCGTCTCCAATAAACTCCGTACAGACAGACACGTGATGTATTGCTAAAGATTTAATTATATGCTGCAGAGGTTTCCCGTGTGTGTGTGTTTAGCCGGAAGATGGGAGGGGGCGTGTGTTAGGGGAGGGAGAGATCACAGACAGCTGGACTTGCTGCACCTTCCTTCTGCCTAGTGCCGGTCTTAGGCTAATGAGACCTATTGGGCCCAATCTGTCCTCGTGCCCATGGGGCCCCCACCATAGCAAAATCTTGCAATTGACTTCCTCCCGCATCAAACATCAAATTCATGGAATTCATCCTTTAAGTTCTGGGGTATTATACATGGAATTGCAAATGTGTCTTTTGGCTTTTATAAAATAAATTGCATTATTAAAAAGAAACGTTTAGCTATCTATATATTCAATATTTTTCCTTTAGTGGACATGGTCAAAGGCACAATTCAGCAGGAACAGCCCCTAAGTTTGCTCATAGTCTGTACAGCGAGATCCCATAAAAATATAGCAGCATAGGTATTCCCTGTACTAAGCACAATTCAGCAGGAACAGTCCCTAAGTTTGCTCATAGTCTGTACAGAGAGATCCCATAAAACTATGGCAGCATAGGTATTCCCTGTACTAAGCACAATTCAGCAGGAACAGTCCCTAAGTTTGCTCATAGTCTGTACAGAGAGATCCCATAAAACTATGACAGCATAGGTATTCCCTGTACTAAGCACAATTCAGCAGGAACAGTCCCTAAGTTTGTTCATAGTCTGTACAGAGAGATCCCATAAAACTATGGCAGCATAGGTATTCCTCTGTACTAAGCACAATTCAGCAGGAACAGTCCCTAAATTTGCTCATAGTCTGTACAGAGAGATCCCATAAAAATATGGTAGCATAGGTATTCCCTGTACTAAGCACAATTCAGCAGGAACAGCCCCCTAAGTTTGCTCATAGTCTGTACAGAGAGATAACAGAAAACCATGCCAGCATTGGTATTCCCCTGTACTATTTACCATACAACATTAAGGTTTGAGGATAAATCTTTAAAAATGCACATATACTGTGAAAATAAATTCCTGCGTTTTGTATGCAGTTGAACTCTAGAAATAAATTAGTGAAATGTAGTGAGTAATTATCATGGGACAGGAACCCTGTGCCAGATGGCAAAACTCCATTTAGGGGGCCCCACCAAAATGGTTCCAATTGGGCCCCGCAGTTGTTAAGACTGACCCTGCCTTCACCTCTTCCATGTGCCTCATCGATGGAGCGGCCGCAGTGAGCTGGCTCTGGCTGCGGCTGCACATTTGCAGAAGATGATGCCATGGTGACACAGGTGCAAGCTGCGACACCTGTCAGCATGAGTGAGCCCCCCACCGCTCGGTGCCCAGCTGCTTCATGAGAGCATTCAATAGTGAGCTTAGAACAATCAAAGGGCGGGGGAGGGTAACATTGCCATTTTTTTTAAGAATTCTGCTTATAACAGCTTGAGCAGCCTTTTAAAAATACTTGCGCCAAAACCCGACGTCATTATCATTTATTTTGGGGCTGAAGAAGCCGAAAGCTCTCATGACTAAAACTGGCCAATCACGTTCAGCTCCATCGGTACTCGGTCATTTTGTCCTCAGCTCTTGGAGGACTACAAGTCCCTACTTCCATCACCATTAATTACAGGCTGCCTGATGTTGGGAGTTGTTGTGTAAATAGAGCTGCTAGGCTAGCCTTTAGCCAAGCAATCCAATAAGCACAATGGGGAAGCCGCAACTTCCCAGAAGTTACATTCATTGCACATCATTCGGTGGGAGCTGTGAATGATGTGCAATGAATGTAACTGCTGGGAAGTTGCTTGCTTCCTCATTGCTGCTCATAGGATTGCTAGGCATGCATTTTGATGTTTTGCTGCCCTACTGCTGTTTACTCTTTCAGTGCCACAGTGATGGGCACACATGCTGTTAGTCCTTAAAGGCCTATGTGTGTCATGTGTGAGGGGTAGGGTCTATGCCACAGGTCACATTAAATTTCCACTGTGCCATTCAGTCTGGGGGTATTTATACATGAAATTTCCTGAAATGTGAAATTAAAATTGAAATTCCCTGAAAATTCAGTGAAATCACACGGGAAAGTGGGTGGAGTCAAAGGGGCGTGGTCAAAAAAATTTGCGGCGCGCTACGCGCTCCTCCATTACTCCTCGTCCTGGCCCCCCCAGCTGAAACCATCTTCTGCTGCCTATGGTGAACATAACTCTGCACTGTGTGAAACAATAAAGCCGGATTGATATTAACATCAGTGTTCCCTTTGTTGAATGGCAAGCGCTGCTAGCGAGGAATAATTTGTGTACAGTTGCTGTAAAACCCAGGTCTGGTAGGCCAAGAAAAATACATGAGCGGCATATGCAGAGGATTGTGAGAATGGTTACAGACAACCCAAAGATCACCTACAAAGACCTGCAAGAACATCTTGCTGCAGATGGTGTATCTGTATATCGTTTTACAAAGAACATCTGTATGGCAGGGTGATGAGAATGAAGCCCTTTCTGCACTCATGCCACAAACAGAGTAACTTGTTGTATGCAAAAGCTCATTTAGACAAGCTACAGTCATTTTAGACTGATGAGAGTTGATTGAGTTATCTGGTCATTACAAAAAGTGCTTCACATGGTGGAAGAAGAACACTGCATTCCAAGAAAAACATCTGCTACCTACTGTCCAATTGTGGAGGTTCCATCATGCTTTGGGGCTGTGCGGCTAGTTCAGGGACTGGGGCCCTTGTTAAAGTCGAGGGTTGGATGAATTCAACCAAATATCAACAAATTCTTCAGGATAATGTTCAAGCATCAGTCACAAAGTTGAGTTACTCAGGGGTTTGATATTCCAACAAGTCAATAACCCTAAACACACTTTGAAATCTACAAAGGCATTTATGCAGAGGGAGAAGTATAATATTTTCGAATGGACATCACAATCCCCCAAGTTGAATATCATGGAAAATCTATGGGATGATAGTCCATGCTCGGTAGTTATCAAATTTAACTGGAGAGATTTTGTATGGACGAATTATCAAAAATACCGCCATCCAGAATACAGACACTTATCAAAGGCTGTAGGAGGCATCTAGAGGCTGTTAGATTTGCAAATGGAGGCTCAACTAAGTATTGATGTAATCTCTCAGTTGGGATGTCCAAATGCATGCGCCTGTCTAATTTTGTTATGATGCATATTGCAAATTTTCTGTTAATCCAATAAACTTTATGTGACTGCTGAAATACTACTGTTTCCATAAGTCATGTTATCTATTAAAAGGAAGTTGCTACTTTAGATTTCATCCCTCGGTCTGGAACAGAAAGCATATTGAGGAAACGAAGTTTAAATTCTATAAATATGCTAACAAACCAGATAAAATGTTGGCTAATATGTTAAAAGCGGGACATGGTGAAAAATTAGTTTATAAAATACGACAAGCGGATGGGCAGATCTCATCCAACCCTGATAAAATTGCTAAAATGTTTACAGATTATTACCAACATCTTTACTCTATAAAAGGTGAAAGAAAAAGATACACGATCGATAATTATTTAGAGGAATATGCCCCAGCTCCAATCACTTCGGAGATGAAGCATATTTTGAATGCAGAGATTACAGAATTAGAAATAAAAAATACTATCAACAAGTTGAAAATAGGGAAATCGCCTGGACCCGACGATTTCTCGTCACTATATTTTAGCAAATTTCAAGAGCAAATTACCCCACACTTATGTAAATTATACCAACATATATGTGAGGGGTAGAAATGAATGAGGCAAGAGTATCGGTCATACCGAAACCCAATAAAGATCTACTCTCTGTAAAGAACTTCTGACCGATATCACTACTTAATGTAGATAACAAAATTCTGGCAACAATACTGGCAGCCCGATTAAATAAAATTCTAACTTCAATAATTCATAAAGACCAGATAGGGTTTATGCCTACCTGGTAATATCCGAAAAGTATTGAACCTGATAGCGAGGGCAGACAAGCTGAAAAAAACCTGTATGCCTTTTAACATTAGACATTGAGAAGGCTTTTGATACACTGGATTGGCAATACCTATTTGGGATCTTGGAAAAGTTGGACTGTGGTCCTAAAATTATAAATACATTAAAAGCATACTATAATACGCCGACAGCTAGGTTGAATTTACCTTCTACGACTAGTTTAGACCCTATTGTTATTCAACGAGGGACTAGACAAGGCTGTCCACTTTCACCAGCTTTGTTTGCCCTTGCTATGGAACCTTTGGCGAGAGCCATTAGAAGTAATGTAGATATTAAAGGCATTACGATAAAGGGGAATGAATATAAACTTTATTTATTTGCCTACAATTTGTTAGTACATTTAACAAACCCCTTAACATCACTGCCTAATTTACTAAACATGACTACAAGATTTGAAAAGATATCAGGGCTAAAGATAAATCAGGATAAATCTGAAATGCTTCCATGCAATATTCCTAGCCATACAATAAAATTAATAGAACTAAATTTTGGATTTAAAACACAAAGCTCTCTCTATTATATAAGGCCAACTTCCCTATGATGTTTAAATCATTAGTACAAAATCTGTTGCAATGGGGTAACATCATATATCTTGGATAGGGAGGATACATTGTGTAAAAATGGTGATAATACCAAAAATTGTTTATCTATTCCGCACTCTGCCGATTAAGATTCCTCTAGCAGATTTGAAGAAATTCCAATCTCATATAAACAATTTCATATGGCAAAATAAACGCCCACGGATTTTGAGTAATATCTTGTATCTACATAAAAAGAATGGAGGCCTTTCGGTTCCAAACATTATAAGATACTACCAGGCGGCTAGACTGGCACAATGGACTTCAGTATACGCAGGACCATTGGCCCCTATATGGGTCCAAATAGAAAATAATCTATTGTACCCATATAGTTTACAGCAAGTTCTATGGCTATCAAAAATACCATTTCAAAACTTTAATGAGGTATCACCTATTACAGTCGATATGTTAGATCTTTGGCGAACCCTTGCAAAAAAGAATGATCTTATTTCATCCCCTTCACTGCTTAGCTCTAGGTTCTTTAATTAGAAGAGGAAAATGTCTCTCTATAACACAACTTGTAGATATATATCAACTTCCTCCGCAAGAACTATTTAGAGCTTCACAAATATTACATTATGTAAAAAAGCAGGCTGCATTAACTAAAAGGGGGACACTTACTCTGTCGAGTTTTGAAACAGTGTGTAAACAAACACCATTGGCCTCAGGTAATGCAATTAATTAAAACAAAATGCAAACTATTTGACCCTGTCAACAAAGGAAAGTCAGCAAGAATAACTTTCCCACGGCAGTTCCTGTTTAATTCAATCATGACACAAATGTGTATTTCCTTTTGTTTTTTTGTTCACGGATCCGAACACACACACATTTCTGCAGTGGGGAAAGTTTCCCCTTTTTTATTATTGTTTTATATCACCAACATCAACGTTTGGGAGGGTACAACCTCCCTTCATCAGGATATTCAATTATATGCTCTGAATTACAAGAAGGCCATTTTCCATAGACTCCATTTAAAAAAAAAGAAAATTAACATTTTTAAAAAATTATTTTATTTTTCCCAGTAATAAAAAGACAGTAACTTGTACTTAAACCCAACTAAGTTATAAATAACCATTTAAGTGCCAGCAGAATTTTGCATTTCGTTTGCACTCGAGACAGTTTTTGAATATTTTGTGCTCTCTCACTTTTTAGTTTACCTAGGAAAACACAACTTGTAGATATATATCAACTTCCTCCGCAAGAACTATTTAGAGCTTCACAAATATTACATTATGTAAAAAAGCAGGCTGCATTAACTAAAAGGGGGACACTTACTCTGTCGAGTTTTGAAACAGTGTGTAAACAAACACCATTGGCCTCAGGGATACTTAGCCTTGTATATAAAAAACTTAATCGATTGGTCCCGAATAATAAAAACCTTCCCTATATGCTTGAGTGGGAAAAAGACTTTAGTGACCAACTTTCAACCCAACAATGGTCAAATTGTAACTTAATGGCAAATAAGGGAAGTAACTGTACAACGGTCATGGAGACATCGGTAAAATTGCTACATAGAGCGTATTTGGTTCCAGCCAGATTGCATAGAATTTATCCCTCATGTGACCCGAGATGTTTTCGGGGATGTACTGAAAGGGGAACCATGGCCCACACATGGTGGGAATGTAAGGTTGTATCTAAATATTGGGATAAGGTAGCCCATCTGATATCAAAAGTGATAGGTTCTAGATTTATTAAGGATCCCTTTGTTATGTTGTTAGGAATGTTATTTTTTTTTTGTGTGTGTGTTATCATTTAGATGTGGTTTGTTTTGTATAGGAAATATTGTGAATGCCACTCTTTTCCTGTAATTTCCTCTTTTCTTGCTTTTTTTTTTTGTTTTTTTTATTATGCTTTGTGAAAAAATGTAATAAAATATTTTAAAGAAAAAGGAAGTTGTTACTTTAAAAGTTTAGCCAATGATAAACAAAACTCCAAAGAATTAAGAGGGGCTCCCAAACTTTTTCATATGACTGTATATTAATGTATATAAAGATGTGCAAAGATGCCTCCATGATGCTCCCCATATGAGTGTACAGGCCTTCCCACACTGGTCCGTGCAACACCACAGCTCTGGCTGAGGGCAAATATCTCCAAGTCAGGATCAAAGAAATTTACTTGTTATGCAATTACTTCAATCTTGATGGCACAGTAGCATAGAGCTGTCTCTGAAGGCTAATATGTCTGCATTATGATCACCCACCAACATTACACGATCAAGGATCCTCTTGCTGGCACTTCTGCTTGACTTATGTTGTATGCTACCCCGTTCCTAAATACATTTGAAATATTATAGTCAACATGTTCTTTGGAGGGGGAGAGAGTTGCAGCAGCATTATTTTTTCATTGTATGAAAGTGTGAGAAAATTATAGACTTTCCCTTGTAATGCAATTAATTAAACCAAAATGCAAACTATTTGACCCTGTCAACAAAGGAAAGTCAGCAAGAATAACTTTCCTACGGCAGTTCCTGTTTAATTCAATCATGACACAAATGTGTATTTCCTTTTGTTTTTTTGTTCACGGATCCAAACACACACACATTTCTGCAGTGGGGAAAGTTTCCCCTTTTTTATTATTGTTTTATATCACCAACATCAACGTTTGGGAGGGTACAACCTCCCTTCATCAGGATATTCAATTATGTGCTCTGAATTACAAGAAGGCCATTTTCCATAGACTCCATTTAAAAAAAAAGAAAATTAACATTTTTAAAAAATTATTTTATTTTTCCCAGTAATAAAAAGACAGTAACTTGTACTTAAACCCAACTAAGATATAATTAACCATTTAAGTGCCAGCAGAATTTTGCATTTCGTTTGCACTCGAGACAGTTTTTGAATATTTTGTGCTCTCTCACTTTTTAGTTTACCTAGGAAAACTACGTATTGGGTTTTTTTTTTCTGGAGAACTTGAACTTTCTAAATCTGCCTGTTTATGTGCATCTCCACCTCTGGAACAAGATTTGAGCTCTAAATACACTAACTTCCTTATTGTAACAAATTGCCATGATTATCCATTTGAACTTTCTATCTCTTAGTATTTAGGTACAGATATCCACACTTGTAATTGTGGGGGTAGCTTGACAGAAGCAAAATCATACATGACATTCCATGCATAATCCATAATACAATTTCACACATATATTAAATGCATATTTGCATAAATACATACTTAAATAGGGTTACACACAATAAATATATACATATTAAAAATCCTAAAATCTCTTTATGTGAAAAATAAAAGAGTTTAAAAAGAGGTAAAATTTTTTTTAAAAAAAGGGTGTTTCAAAGCACATATAAAGGTTTACAATAAAACTTATACTCCTTATAGGAATGCCCTTAGATTTATGTCTATGTTTAAACTTTTGAATATATTGTTTGCATATTAAATATCCACTGACTTTCTTTCTACCTTTAGGGTATTCTTTTTCATGTCCCTCTCAAGTTTGATGTTACTGTTGTTATACCCCAAAATGTCAAACCCTGTGGATTTTTATTGTGTACCTGTAAAATGTCTAGAAACACTGTGATTGTCATCACCCTTTAAAATATTGCCCATATGTTCATTGATTATTGTTCTTAATTCCCTATTTGTTTTTCCTATTTATTGTAGCCAACAAGGGCACTCCAAGTAATATATAATATATATAATTCTTTCTAGTACACTTAATACATTGTTTTATTTTATACTCTTTACTTGTTAAATTAGATCTAAAATCTCTCCTTTTAACAGCATATTTATGTCTTACTTAAGGTGCAAAAGGGGGAAGATTAATTAGCACATTATAATTTTGATTTTCCGAATCAGTATCAAAGATCATGGAACAAGCAATCCATTCACACTTATTCTCTACCCAGGTCACAACAAAAAAGGGCACATCACCAAAGAGGGACACACATTGAGCAAATACAAGAACAGAGCACAATTTGGAACAGACACATAAGCCATTATCAAACAGATGGGAACACAGGTGGGAGGGAAGTCTGAATAAGGATATATCTGGGATTTTTCATTTAAGTACTAAAACCCTATCTTCAAAAGAAAATGGAGTACTGAGTAGAGGTTTAATGTTTGCATCAACCAATAGGATGAGTAATTGTAATCTATTTGTGGATGCTGAAAAATGTATTTGAAAGATGAGATTAAAATAGTAACATGATAACCCACAGGTAGAGAAACAAGAGTCACCGTATAAGTGTACTACGAAGAATGTTATATATTGATTGTAGTGGGCTAAATATATAGGAAAAACAATAGGGAATTAAGAACAAGAATCAATGAACATGTGGGCAAGAAACGTTTCTAGAAATATAAACAGGTACACAATAAAAAATTTGGGTTTAAAATTTTGGGGTATAACAAGAGTGACATCAAACTGGAGAGGGGGTGATATCATCATTATGTATTTATTTATTTATATAGCACCAACAACTTATGCAGTGCTTTACTTTAGTTTATAATGAACAGGGAACAAATGAGGAATACCAAACAAGGGTTTACAGAGTACAGGGCCCTACTCACAACAGGTTAGGGTACACATGAGACAAAAGGATTTTAGAAAAAAATGTATAATTTATGATACAGCAGTGACTGATTAATAAAGGTACATTGAATAAGCTTCCCTAAACAGGTGGGTCATTAAGGAACATTTGAAAGTTTGGAAAGAAGGAGAAAGTGGTCAATAGCAATAGTTAGGAGTGCTCTACCCTCTTGCATCCACCTGTGCACGTTCCAGGTGCTAGACCGGAAGACCCTTGCCTGCTAGCTGGGTCAACTTCTACATCCAGTGAAAAAATCCAGTAGCACTCTGGTAGTGTTGCAAAAATCTTCAGTGATTTATTAGCCCATATACAAACACACAAAGGGCAACATTTCAGGCCCTAGGCTTGATAAAGGGTCCAGTAGGGCCCGAAACGTTGCCCTTTGTGTGTTTGTATATGGGCATATAAATCACTGAAGATTTTTGCAACACTACCAGAGTGCTACTGGATTTTTTCACTGGTTGTAGACGAAGAATGGGCAGAAGTGATGAGAGGAAAAGCGAGGCGAAGTTTTTTTTAAAAAGCATTGGTGCCGGGGCCCCCCTTACAAGTAAAAAAAAAATTGGGCCCCAAAGAATATTTTTTGGAAAAACATTGGCACCAGGGCCCCCCTTACATGTTAAAAAAAAAGAGGGGCCCCAAAGAATATTTTTTTTAAAAAACATGGCAGGGGCCTGTATTAAAATAATACATTGGTGGCCAGGGGATTAAAAAAAAAACCACAAATTGGTGTTCAGTAGAATTGACTTCAACTTCGCCTCCATTCGTGACTTCGGGTCTTTTCGCTGCTTCAGGACTTTAATTTCGGCTCTTTTCGGACTTTGGGTCTTTTCCCGCTTCAGGACTCCAATTTTGGCTGTTTTCATGACTTTTGGTCTTTTCGCCGCTTCAGGGCTGTGGCTTCGGCTATTTTCGTGGCTTTGTGTCTTTTCGCCGCTTCAGGACTTCGGCTGTTCGGCACTTCCGCATTTCGGCTGTTCGGGACTTCGAAAATGGCCGCAAAGCTTCGGTGCTCTCAAGGGGGGCCCGGCTCTTTCACTTGTCCTCCATGTCCCCCCCTGATGGTGGCCCTGAATAAGTGTGTTTTGTTTGTGTGTGTAATACTGATTTTCAGAGGCTGAAAATCCATCTCTAGAGGCTGGAGGGGGTCCGACAAAGAGGAGGAAGCAGTCCTCGCCCAGGATCTGGTTGGGGGCAGTGCTGGGGGTCCAGAAATATTGTGCAACAGTAGATTCCACTTGCCTGCTGCTGCCTTGGGGCTCCTGGGTGATCACATCCCAGGGGTTACTCGTACCCCCACTCTGCTCATTTTCTAGGGACTGGGGAACAAGCTGTTCCTCCACTCCCCAATATGGAAGTGCTGCAGATTGTAGACTCTACGATCTGTGGTACTTCAGTCCCTTTATCCACAGATATCCATAGATTCTACAATCTGAGACACTTAAAGGGTTATTCCAAATTACATAAAGACCCCTTATCCAGAAAACGCCAGGTTCCTACCATTTTGGTTAAGAGGTTCCAAAGTTGTACCCGGATTAGTAATCTACAGTATCATTATGTGATTAGCAAATAGTCATTAGTCTATTGCAGGCATTATAATACAATTAAAATTCGGACCATTTGGTACTGTTTTCCTACTATGTTGTGAATTTGCTCGAATTCATAAATGAGCCCTATGGCGGGTTTCACTCAAATTTATCATTTTCCATTTGTTACACATATTTTAGAATAACCCTGGGCTCTTAATAATAAACAGAAGTAGGAACACCACTGTTTACATTCCAGGAAAAGGCCTATTGTTACTGGCTGACGTGAACATAAACTGACTTAGCAGAACAGAAGATATTTATTTGTTTCCTTAACATCTGTTCAGATATTTCATTAGTTTGGTGGAATTTCCCAGCTCCTGCCAGTAATCAAATGAATTTACAGAGGGCTTTATCATCCTTGTTATGTTGTAGACAAGCTATAGGGCTCAGTGTTTAGCTCAGCATGTTTGACCCAGGAGAGGAGGGGGCATGAACCAAACAAAACATTGAGGGAAACAGCAGTCTATCTCCTGTGCGAGTAGTTCTTAGGAAAATCTTTTATCTACATATTTTCATAGCTTATATAGAAAATATCTCTAGGTTTGACAAAGATGTAAGATATTTAGAATTTATACTTTAAATATCATCCCTGTGCTTGGATATCTTTATTTTAGGGAAATTAAGAGTTATGAAGCAAGCAGCTCTAAGGCAAAGTAATAGCAATTTATTGCAAATAATCAGTATTACAATATGCTTTCTAAAAACTTTCTCTTAAAAATTTGCTTTGGATACAGAAAGGCAGACTAATTTCCACTTTTTTCTAGGGATGCACCGGATTCGGTTCGAGATTCTGCATTTTTCAATTAGGGGCGGGGAGGGAAATTGCGTGTCTTTTTGTCAGAAAACAAGGAAGTAAAAAATGTTTTCCACTTCCACCCCTAATTTGCATATGCAAATTAGGGCTCGGATTCGGTTCGGTATTTGGCCAAATCTTTTGTGAAGGATTTGGGGGTTTGGCCGAATCCAAAAAAGTGGATTCGGTGCATCCCTATTTTTTCCCCCAGCAGTATTGCTGATGACCTCTGGATTGACAAGTATACATCACTATCTCGCTTGCAGTACATTAGGAGAAGAGCCCAGATAATTCCCTGGTCAGAATCAAAATTGAAGCCACAAAAAGAAGCTGTGCTTACCATTGAGCCAGCATGAAGCCCAATAATGCATTCTGAACTAGATATTTTGACTGTGAAACTCAAGCCAACAAGGTTAAATTATTATTATTATTATTATTATTATTATTATTAATAATAATAATAATAACAAATATAAGGCAAAGCTATATTTGTAAGATTCTAGTGGTCCTATACAAACAGCAATGCTGTGCTTAAGTTTTTTCAGGGTGTGATGGCATTTACAACTCATTTACCAATGACAATATACTCAGAGGGATTTTTTACTATAAATACTTCACTGCCTATTTAACTGAAAACAAAGGAAATCTAATTACATCCTATGAATCATGTATAGTTTCCTTTTAACAAATTGTAAAATGCAAACACTTGGAGGAAGATTTATAAACCCTTGAGCCTTGGGTTCCACCTAAAACCTGGCAAGGTTTTTATTTTTGCAAAAACCAGCTTGAAGGGAAAAAAATACATTTTCTTTTATTGAAAACCTGTTCAGAAGCAAGCCAAACCAGCTGACTACAGACAGTGCAAGTGACTTCAGAAACGTATCTGAATTTTCTGCAACTGTTTGGCATGAACCACAGGCTTGAGGGTGCATTTTTCTTCCGGATCACTCACTGATATGTGTGTATTACAACAAATAATGTACTCAGAGTTTTATGACCTTTATGGAAGCACTCGGCCTTAAACCAGGTGCTTTTATATGGTACTCCTTGATGACTAATAATATCCTCATATTTTATATTTAATATCCTTATATTTTATATTTTCTTGTTCAGAGTAAGAGTAATGTGTGCCCTGATTCTTTAGACACAATAGCGTTGTGCATATTTTTAAAGATATTCAGGAACTGGTTGAATGGTGCCTCCACCTACCCAGCCAGAGCATTTACCATGTCTCTTCTTCATCTGGACCCTCTGCAAAATAGCATTACACCAAGAGATTTAGTTTATAAACAAGAAGTACTTTATAAAAGCATATTTGTTTTGAATGGGCTGCATATACTTATACTGTAGATGGAACGAACATTATCATAAAAATGAATAAACATAGAGAAAATGTAGGAAAAGACAAGCAATGAAAGGAGGTCATGAACTACTGGGCAAAGAAGTTCCAACCTGTCAAAAATAACTGCTTTTGTCTTCGTTGGTGTGTCATACATATATGAGTCCTGAGAAATAACATTTGCTGTCTCTCAAAACAGAATAGGAACAGAATGAAGAATCGTGTTCCTGCTCAGGTGCCAAATGTTAATAATCCACTTTTTTTTTACCTCTATTTTCTTGAAAGAAGGGCCCATAACCCAGACCAAAATATTGACATATTGTTAAGTTATGCTCACCACAAAATCCATACAGAGATAAGAAGAGACAGACAAGATGAGGTCCTCGTTATCAATATATATAGAACATTTAGACATTTTTACATGAAGTTGCTAAAAATGGCCTTCCATCTAAACAAAACGGGGGGTTTATCCATATTTTGCTATATATTCAAGCTGGCCAACATATGAGTTAAAAAACAATTGGCCAACCCCCCCCCAAAGGTTAAAAAACAGTGGTGGCCAGGGCCCATAAAAGTTAAAAAAAATTGGTGCCAGAGCCCCCTAGACATTCAAAAAACACTCGTGGCCAGGGGTCCCTCTTCAAGTTAAAAAAACAATATTGGTGTATGTCCAACCCCCCCCCCCACACACACAAGTTAAAAAACATTGGTGGCCAGGGCCCCCCAAACACACAAGTTAAAAAATACTGTGGTGGCCAGGGGTTAAAAAAAGAAATAAATAAAGAACATTGGTGTGTTCAATGGAATTTAGCTTTAAAATTTGTTTTCATCCTCCTCTGCAAGTGGTCATATTCATTCTTTTCCTGAGCGGTTTTCTTTGTTCTTTTCCGGAGCTTCTTCTGCAGCACATCCGGACCTCTATTAGAACCCGAAATCAACCAGGACAACAGGCAACCCTATGCCCACCTGATGGCGGCCGTGATAGAGAGGACAACAGCACTAGCACTGAAACGTGTAACAAATCAGATTTGTTACAAGCACTGGGATATGTAAGCATCTGAGCACTATCACTATCCTGGATCCTAATGCCAAAATTGTTCAAGCATCTGAAAGTAAGTTGTGGAATCTGAAAGGCAGGATATACTTTCAGCAGAATGTTACTGAGCCCTCGTAAATTAACCTCTAAATGTTTGGAAAAAGGGTTATTGAGGTTAGCATCTTAGTTAGCCACTATTAGCTTTACATCACTTTTGTTATATTTCCTAAAAAAATTGATGCTATACTGTACCGTTAAACTTCACAAGCACTTAATTCAGTTTTTATTTCTATTAGCTATCAGAAGTTGGCCCGGGAGCAGTAACCCATAGCAACCAAGAATGCAGCACATTCGCAAAGAAAATGTAGAGATACTTATTACTATATACTTATTAAGTATATATACATTAAGTATATCAATCTTCTCTTTGAAAATGTGCTGCTTTCTGACCCTTGGAAAATGTTGCAGTTTGTGTATTTTGCACTTATGGAATCCTCCGAAGGCTGGAGCAGGTTAATCATATCCATTACTTTTATCAGCTGTACTATTATGAAACTGCTGCCTTCTAAGATTTAGAAATTCTTGGAATATGCTTTACATTTCAGCTGATAAAATTAAAGAAATTGTGCCAGACATTTTTAAAGGAAAGCATAATGTATAGGGTAGTAGTGAAGAGAAAAGAGAGTTTGTTGATGCACCCGCAAGTTACAAAAAAATGTATCAAACAAAAATAAGCAATTGCGAATTCATGAGGTAGAATACTGGGTAACTCCCAGATTCATTCAATAGTTCACCAGGTAACTAGTTCAGGTACTGTAGTAAATTGTAGTAATAAGTCATATGCCCCTGAAGAAGCCGGTGTTACCGGTGAAACGCGTCGGGTGTGCATAGGTGGACGGTGGGAGATCAGCTCCTATCCGCTCCCTACGTAGCCAGGTAGAATTTCTGGGGATTAATAGAACTAAACGGAAGGGAGGTGCGGGAGGCAGCGGTCTTGTGTGGGCACTTTGCATGGTTGCATTTACAACCCAATTCGCTATTAATGGAGCAACTGTGAATAGATAACAGTTGACTTGACCAATACTAATGAGCAGCTTTTTGGATACTTTTTCACTTTGTATGCACGCTTCAGTGGGAGCGAAGTTAAACTAAAGTGCACTACCCTTACTTTACACCAATCCACCTATGTGGTTTTAACGAGTTTATATGTTTTTTAAGGGCACAGCCCTGCATCTCTGTAGCATTCAGACTTTGGCCTCAGAGATTTATTTGTGTGTTTGTTCGTATTCGGCAAGTGCGGTTTTTAATGAAAACAATTAAATGTTAAGTTTTAATGACTAATTTACTACAGCACCTGAACTAGTTACCTGGTGAACTATTGAATGAATCTGGGAGTTACCCAGTATTCTACCTCATGAATTTTTAAAGGAAAGCAAAACCTCTTTGCTGGGGCATTTGGGAGGGGGAAGGGAAGTCTCTGCATGTGGGCTGAGGTTGTGTAAAGTGGTTTCATTCTGCTTTAAACATGTCTGGCATAATGAATAGCAAATTCCAATAATATTTAATTCTTGGAATCAGTAGTTTCATAATAGATGTCACATCCTAAATTTGTCTGACACGCTATAGGCACTCTTCACAAAGCATCAAGTTTTTTTCACATTGACATGGAAAAATGCGAACTCATAGTCTGGAATTTTTACAAGTAAACTTAATCATATTATGTATTCTATTCAATTCCTGCACCATTGATTCAAATTTGGCAGCAGTACCATCCCAAAGTAGAAAGACGTCATCAATATAGCGTCAATAATATAAAATATACTTGTTCCCGTTGATGTTCAAAATATATTTGCATTCAAAAACATATATAAAGGTATTTGTGTATATAGGTGCCTCGTTGGCTCCCGTGGCCATAGTACTGCTCCAAAAATTCAAAATCATTTTTTGTTAATACTAATTCCAGGGCATCACAAGATAAATTAATCTCAGATCACCCTAGTGCAGGCAGGGGTAAAATTAACTTAACACATGATTGTAAAGTTTAACTTTAAACAAACCATGCTGGACATGATGGGAAAAAAAACAATTATATATAATATAACACAAATATATAAATATATATATAAAAAGGACACGTGCACCACTATTAAAGGGCATCTGTCATCTGTTTTTAATTCTAAATGCCTTCTCAAGAACTGCTTATTTTTGTAAGAACTGGGAAACTCTCCACTTGCAAAACAGTCAAGATGGGAAATGAATTTGGTTTCATGAGAGTATGATTTATGCTCAAGTTTGTGCAGCAGGTCACTTTCATATCTACTTTCAGATCTCCTTAAATGCCAACAGAGGATATGGGTCAGAACTAGGATGTACATTTTCCCATGCATGGTTACAGCTAATAGGAACTTTCAGGTGTATTTTATACTAAAATCCAAGTCAAAAACAATCACATATGGCTAGCTCACCCTCAACAATATAATATACTGGTTTGTCCTATCTGGACGGTACCCCGCTATGGGTTAAAGCAGGGATCCCCAACCTTTTGAACCCGTGAGCAACATTCAGAAGTAAAAGGAGTTGGGGAGCAACACTACCATGAAAAATGTTCTTGGGGTGCCAAATAAGTGCTGTGATTGGCCATTTAGTAGCCCCTATGTGGATTGTCAACCGACTTTGAGACTCTGTATGGCAGTGAACCTAGTTTTTATGCAACCAAAACTTGCCTCCAAGCCTGGAATTCAAAAATAAGCATCTTCTTTGAGGCCACTGGGAACAACATCCAAGGGGTTGGAGAGCAACATGTTGCTCACAAGCTACTGGTTGGGGACCACTGGGTTAAAGGATCAGCAACACCTAAAAAAATTACATTTTAACTGATGTACAAGCTATTTTCATCCTTTACATGAAATAAGACATAAAGATAATGGGACAAGGGATTGCTTTTCAGATGGATGAAATTGCCGTAAACTGCCTCCTGACACCTCCCATTGATTTGAATGGAAAGCAGCACTAGAGGGGTTTAAAGCACAATAACTAAACATACATTTCAGATTTACATTTTTGAGAAGTGTTAGGGTCAGGGCACACGCTCAGATTCGGGGAGATTAGTTGCCCGGCCACAAATCTCTTCGTCGGGGTGACTAATCTTCCCCAACTGCCTTCCGCTGGCTAGAATCTAAATTGCCAGCGGGATGGCACTCGAAGCACTTCGTTTTCCAAAGCAGCCCGAAGTTGCCTCGCGAGGAAACTTCGGAAACAACTGTACATTCCCCGAAATTTGTGGATTCCATTATCAAGCAACGGTGGGTAAAAACTGGCACTGGCCCACACGGGCCATGAATTACCTGTAAAATATGTCCTTATAAATGGTGCTAAATTATGTCACGTGTGTCACATGACTCACTCAAACTTGTATATTAAAAACTATGTATCCATGTGCAACAAGTAGTTAACTGACCAGCTTTTGGTCTAGTACATTAATATGGTCATGGTACAATTTTTTTTCTTTCTAATATACAGTTATGGTATTTGTTATCCAGATACCCATTATCCAGAAAGTTATGAATTATTGTTTGGCCATTTCCCATAGAATCCATTTTAATCAAATAATTCTAATGTTTAAAGATAATTAAAAAATTAATTAAAATGATTTCTCTGTAATAATAAAACGGTACCTTGTACTTTATCCCATCTAAGATTACTTAATTAATCCTTATTGTAGGCAAAACAATCTTAATTGGTTTCATTAATGTTTAAAAGATTATTTGCAGATGGTAGTTCAAATTACGGGAAAGACCACTTATCAGGGAAAACCCCAGGTCCTGAACATTCTGGATAACAGGTCCCATACCTGTACTTACATTTTACAATAAATGTTATCTAGTTTTATTGTATATAGAGGTAGCAGTAGTAAGATTATTTTAGTGTATATAATGTTGCGGGTGACCAATGCAAACCAAAGGCTGTGGTTGGATGGTAAGAACTGACATTGAACAGCAGCTGCATGGCCACAGGTTGTGGATTCCTGATTTACGTAATTCCTTTCCCTTAGATGGCCCCATCCTTTCTGCACTGCCAGATATTTGTGTGTCTCTTGTTCAGTCTCTAATGAAGGTTACCTACACATCTGCCAAGACTCCTGACATTCTGCTATCATGTTTTCCTATCACCCCCCTTCATTCCATTTTCTTTGTACTTCCCGTAATGTCCCATCAATCTTTGACTGACTGGGTGTCCTCCTCCCCTATCTCTGCTTTTTTTTCTCTCTGGCCTATTTTCCAGTGTCTTTTCTACTCTCTGTTTCTACATCAAGAAACATTATTATACTGTGTTAAAATGAAATTCGCCAAAAAAACGGTGTAAAAAGCTGTTTTAGTTACTTTATTTTACGCCTTGTGAAGGCCAGATTTGCTGCCATTATTTTACACTGCTTCAGACCTTTGTAAGTAAGTTCTGGCAGGAGTTGGTCAAAGAAAAAGAGCATAGAAAAATGACGCCATTTTTTTTACAGGGCAATACCTGGTGATGTATTTCACTGTTTACACCACATAATAAATCTGCCCCTTAATGTGGTTTTGCATGCAGAGATTATCAGGCCTCCCTACAATGTACATTTATCCTGTTACAAATCCACCAATGTATTTTATAGTCAAAAACATATTTGTTCATGGTTTTCTTTTTATGTTGGTGGAAAATGAGTTGGCATGTCACACCAAGTTATAGCTGCTGTTTGGTGAGTCCTTGGTGGAGCAGTGGAAGTAACCTACCTCTGTCAGCTAAAGGGCAGTAATCGAGACTTGCGTCAGCCGGTTGCCAAGATGGAGCCGCATATATACGTCCTGGTTGGCATGACATCACTTTCGGTGAGCCGATAATCCATCTCATGCTGCTTCCTACTGACGAAATTAACACATATGGACTCCCCATGACCACTGGATAGTTTGAACTTGTGGGAGGGGGGTTGGAGATCGTGAGGGCTATTTGTATGACACGTGTATTTGAATCACATGTGCACTTACCCACTGAGGAAAGGAGCGTGAGGCTCCTGAAACGTTTTAGGCCACTTTCCGCACAAATAAAAGTTTGGAGGTACCGTAGGTACACCATTTCACAACAGCATTGCATCATCATCTTTTTTTGTTACCAATTGGTTATAGGTCTTGTGCTCAGGCTAATTTGCATATGGGGGGAAATTTAAAGTTGAATGGACCTCTTTCTGTTACATGTTGCATCAAATACATTACATTGACACTGATAAGTTTACATGTCTGGAGAACCTTAATAAAGTTGTATTAAAGTCTGGCGAAAGAGGTAACGTTCAGAAAAATCCACATTTTAGTGAATTTGCAGAGTAACGTCCATTCGCCAGAACGAAAAGTTGCCTGGTGATAGAGTGCGAATTGTACATGAAATAGGGCCTCATGTGGCTCCTATACCACTTGGGCCAAACTGCAGTCACAGGATCTGCTTCCTCTGTAGTTACGCCCCTGCCCTGGATCAACTTCCATATCCATCTTCCATAACCCTGTATACCCTCCCTTACTAAAAAGCCATCCAACCCCTTCTTAAAGCTATCTTATGTATCAGCCTGTACAACTGATTTAGGGAGAGAATTCCACATCTTCAGCTCTCACTGTAAAAAACCCCTTCCGAAGATTTAGCTGAAACCTCTTTTCTTCTAATCGGAATGGGTGCCCACATGTCAGCTGGAAAGACTTACTGGTAAATAAAGCATTAGAGAGATTATTATACGATCCCCTTATATATTTATACATAGTTATAATATCACGCATAAACGCCTCTTCTCCAGTGTGAATATCCTCAATTTTGCCAGTCTTTCCTCATAGCTAAGATTTTCCATACCTTTTACCAGCTTAGTTGCCCTTCTCTGTACCCTCTCTAATACAATAATGTCCTGTTTGAGTGATGGAGACCAAAACTGTACGGCATATTCTAGATGGGGCCTTACAAGTGCTCTATAAAGTGGAAGAATACCCCCCTCCTCCCCTCAATTTATGCCCCTTTTAATACAGCTCAAGACCTTATTTGCCCTTGATGCTGCTGACTGGCATTGCTTGCTACAGCCAAGCTTATCATCTACAAGGACTCCAAGGTCCTTTTCCATAATGGATTTGCCTAGTGCAGTCCCATTAAGGGTATAAGTGGCTTGGATATTTTTACATCCCAGGTGCATGACTTTACATTTATCAACATTGAATCTCATCTGCCACTAGGGTTGCCATCTTTTCTGGAAAAAAATACCGGCCTCCTTATATATTTATCTTTTTTTCCAATTAATAACAGTGGGATCAACCATCAATTTTTACCGGCCAGGCAAACCCTATCTGCCACTTAGCCCCCATAATGCCAGTTTGTCATGACCCTGCTGCAATGATGCTGTATCCTGGATGGAATTAATTGGGCTGCAAATGTTTATCTGCAAATACCGATACATTACTTACAATACCCACCCCTAGATCATTAAGGAACAAATTAAATAAAAGTGGACCCAATAATGAGCCCTGAGGGACCCCACTAAGAACCTTACTCCAAGTAGAAAATGTTCCATTAATAACCACCCTCTGTACCCGATCCTCCTATCCATGTGCAAATGACTTCATTAAGCCCAACAGCCCTTAGTTTAGAAAGCTACCAGTGGCGGATTAAGGACATGTGAGGCCCCTAGGCTACAATTTCCACAGGGCCCCCTTCTAGGCCAGTACACGCCATTTAAAAAAAAAAAGAAAAGCAAACCACCGTGTAAATATGCTAGTGGTTTAAAGCTTAGGCAATGGCACATGACACTAGCATATTTACACAGTGATCTGCAATTAACTTCCAAATTATTAACTATCAGTAATAGTAAAATAATTTCTAAAAAAAAAAGAAAACAACCAAATGGTAAGCTTACACTTTGGCATTAGGCATATCATAAAACAAGAAAGAAAACAATAGAGACCTGGTTGAATAAATGTATATCAAAAGCAACCATTGCTTGCACTTTAATAGTTTGTGTATACTGCACTGTAACTGAGCTGAACACACAATAACAATGAATAGATAGACAGGTAAATTTAAAAAATATATAAAACAAGTTATCAATTGAATGTTTTCTTTCGTGCTTTCCTGACAGAAAACTCCTTGATCAGGCTTGTGAAATCCATTTTCTGTAGGACATCACTTTCAATTGACATCAGTGCCAGGTGATTCAGCCTACTCTGTTGCATTGTTGACCTTAGTTTGTTTTTTATAAGTGACAGTTTTGAGAATGAGCGCTCACCACTTGCATTTGTTACAGGTAATGTCATGAAGAGCCGAAGAGCAATATCAACATTCGGAAAAACAGACAGCAATTTCTTCTGCCTTATTAACTGTAGTAGGCCCCTTGCTGCTGTTGTTTCATGTCCTTGCACATGGTACCCATTCAACTAAAGGATTATGCTCTTTGATACGTGCCTGCAGACCTTTATAAGCACCTGACATATTGGCTGCATTGTCATAACACTGCCCACGGCAATTTCTAATATCAAGTCCCATGTCATCTAGCGTTGTAAGTACTGAATGAAAAAGTGACTCTCCTGTGTGACTTAGAATCGGAAGAAATTTAAGAAAACGCTCTTCAATGCATCCATCCAGTGATACATATCTTACTATGAATGTTAGCTGGTCTGTATGTGTCACATCAGGGGTTGAATCGACAATAATTGAAAAGTACTTTGCAATTTTAATTTTATCGATAATATCACCAACTACGCGTTCTCCCATCAGTTCAATAAATTCTAAACATGTGGTTGATGAAAGGTATGAGGGCTTTCCCTTGCCAGCATTCCCAAATTTTTCTATATGTTTCTTAAGGAAGGTCAAACTCGCTGATTACTTCAAGGACACCCATAAAGTTCCCGTTATCAGGATGCCCAAACATTTCACTGTGTCCCCTAAAAGGTAGTCCTCACTCTGCCAAAAATTTAACTACGACCACCACCCTTTTTAAAACATTTGTCCAATATTCATATTCACTCTCAAATTGTTTTTTAAGTTCTGAATCTATTTGACTGCCAGTGCCACTCTTGGCAGACCGAGTAACGACTTTCTGTGGTTCTCTGAACCTTCATGTTCAGCCAAGCGAACAGATACATTCTTCCAATCACTGTAACCTGTTGTCAAAGAGGAAGAATGGCTGTCTCTATCACCAAACAATTTACAAGCAAAACAGTAAATGTTACCTGTTGAAGGGGAATATAACAGCCAATCTCTAGAAACACATTCCCCATTTGCTAGTTTTCGTTTGAAAAGTGTTTTAGAGAAGTACCTCTTTTGATGTTGTTGAAATCTTTCTGATGCTGCAAAATCTGCATCTTTGTTTTGACATAACTCTGGGCCCATTTTGGTCCAGTATGCCCTCAATTGTTCATCGACTTTACCCCAGCATGCAGGGTCTGAGCTGTAGGAATTTGATCCTGTTGCTTCCACTCTCAGATTTGGTTCGACAGACACAACAGTCACTGCCACATCTGGATCAGCGCATGTTGGTTTGTTAGTAGAAACGACGGGTGTTTCAGTTGTCAGTGATGCTGACAAAAGTTCATTTGTCGATACATCACCGTCAGAGGACTCAGAGCAATCATTGTTGACTTGTTTTGTGATCTCTGAAGTAACCGCTCCTTTAGTGGTTAGTTCAAGGCCTGATTCAGAATGAGTGGATGGAGATCCAGCAGACTGAAAATACCCAGTCAATTTAGGGATGTTCCTAAGCAGGTTCACCTGTTGCTTGTCTTTAGGGATGTAGCGAACTGTTCGCCGGCGAACTTCGACTGTTCGCGTCCGCCGAATGTTCGCGAACGTCGCGCGACGTTCGCCAATTGGTGTTCGCGTTCGATTCGAAGTAAAATTTCGTTCGACCATTCGACCATTCGACCGTTCGATTGCTAAAATCGAACGATTTCCATTCGTTCGAACGATTATAAGCATTCGATTGAATTAAAATCATTCGATCGAATAGCTTCGATCGTTCGATTCGAACGAAAATCGTTCGATCGTACGAATAAAATCCTTCGATCGTTCGATCGAACGATTTTATCGAGCGTTCGAAGTTCGCGAACTGTTCGCGAACTGTTCGCTTTTTTGCCGGTGTTCGCGAACGGCGTTCGCGAACATCAAATCGGCAGTTCGCTACATCACTACTTGTCTTTCAGCCTCTGAGCTTTTCGCTTTTGTGCCCCACTAAGGAATTTTTTTTCAGACATTTTTGACTAAAACCAACTGTATTACAAACAGCACCACAAGAATAACTAACACAAGTCTCCGTATTTGAATTATTATTTTTTTTGAAAATCTTTTAATTTTTATTGAGCCTTTCTGTTGGCCAGGCAGGATGCACCTGCAGCACGGGAGAGTGACACAAATTGCCAAATTGACAGCAAATTGAATTATTATTATTTGTTGAAAATATTTTAATTTTTATTTGAGCCTTTCTGTAGGCCAGGCAGGGTGCACCTGCAGCACGGGAGAGTGACACAAATTGCCAAATTGACAGCAAATTGAATTATTATTATTTGTTGAAAATATTTTAATTTTTATTTGAGCCTTTCTGTAGGCCAGGCAGGGTGCACCTGCAGCACGGGAGAGTGACACAAATTGCCAAATCGATAGCAAATTGACTTATTATTTTTTTTTGAAAATATTTTTATTTTTATTTGAGCCTTTCTGCAGCAGGGTGCACCAGCAGGGCGGGGAGAGTGGCACAATAGACAAGATGCTATCCTGGTCTAAAAGTTATATATGAAGTGGACCTTTTATTTCACTGTCTGCAGAAATTATTTCACTGTACTGCAGAAATTATTCACTGTGTGCAGAAATTATTTCACAGTCTGCAGAAATGATTTCACTGTCTACAGAAATTATTCAGACTGCAGAAATGATTTCACTGTCTGCAGAAATTATTTTACGGTTTGCAGAAATTATTCACTGTCTGCAGAAATTATTCAGTCTGCAGAAATTATTTCAATGCAGAAATTATTCACTGTCTGCAGAAATTATTTCACAGTCTGTAGAAATTATTTTACGGTTTGCAGAAATTATTCACCTGGCTCTACAGGCCGGGTGCTGCCCCCTGTGCACTGCTGCGGCCTGAAATTCTGTGCCTGGCTGGCTGACTGCGGCCTGCCCTCTGACTGGACCAGTGCTAGTGGTGCTGGCTGGCTAGCCTCAGTAGCCTGGCTGCTAGTGCTACCGGCTGCTTCTGACTGGCCTGGCTGGGTGGCCCCGGCTGGCCCCCCACCCTCTGCTTTCTAGCTAGCTGACCGCTGGTACTACTGACTAAGTCACAGACAGTTAGGCCTACGCCTAAGAAGGAAGGTGCTGCTAGCCTTCTCGTCGTCTGCAGCTTAATTTCTTAATCTTATTTTAAGATAATGTTCACAAAACAAAAGAGTGAGAGTGACAAATCAATTCTCAATTCAAAAGTCTAGTCTCTAGTTGAGGCGAGCAACAACAACCAACAAGAGAAGAGCAAGTTGCTACTGTGACTCTTGTCAGACTGCGCGTTGTGTGTGCCAGCGCGCCAACGCGCTCAACTATATAAAGGCACGGCGCAGGTCAGTGACGTCACCAGCGTGCGACGTGCGTGCGTCACTGCGCACTCAGCCAGGGCCAGCCCAGGCAGCAGAGCGTCGCGTATGCGCACACTGACACGCACACGCGCTGCTGTGACGTGCGCCTGCCTTCACACAACTGCCTGCCCTGCCCAGCTGCCCCAGCCCAAATTGTGAATCTCCTGCAGACCCGACCCGAGGCAGCAAGCGGTAGGGGGCCCCCGGACTGGACCGGAGGATGGTAAAAAAAAAAAAAAAAAAATTAAATTCAGAATTTTTTTTATTAAAGTTCATGGGCCCCCTACCACAATGGGCCCCTAGGCTATAGCCTAGGCTAGCCTAGGCATTAATCCGCCCCTGAAAGCTACAATATCAGTAGTAACACCCAGCTTTCAGTTTTTGGTGTAAATACCAAAGAAAAGGAAACTGTCACATGGAAATTTTTGTTTGATGCCCAGTGCGTTTTGCAATTTTTTTCACAGTTTAACAAAACAGGACAAATTCACTCCTCTTTATATCAAACAAATAAGCATCACTTTTTTAATGGACACTTTTAAGACTTTAAAAGAAACTTTGTGTCCTTGAGCTGTTACAATAGTCTGGCCAACTAATCTTTATTAGGGAGGCTGGCCAGGCAATTCTGGTACAGGCATAGATCCATTATCTGCAAACCCGTTATCCAGAAAGCTCTAAATTTCAGCCCATATAGAGTCTAGTTTAAGCCAACTAATAGTAAAACAATTTGTTTCCCTTTTCCCTCTGTAATAGTGAAACATTTTTTTCCATTTTTCTCTGTAATAGTAAAAAAATTGTTTCCCTTTTCTCCATAACAGTAAAACAGTAGCTTGTACTACAACAAAACAATTCTATTGTGTTTATTTAATCTTTAAACATTTTTTAGTTGACTTATGGTATGCAGAGCCAAATTACAGAAAGATCCATTATCCGAAATCCCCAGATCCCCAGCATTCTGTATAACAGGTCCCTCACGTGTAGTGATAAATAAAACACTTAAATGGCTAAATGTGAATTTTTAAACTGTTAGAAGCCTAGAAGCCTGCATCCTTATTGATCGTTGACTATAGCTGCTCAAAAAAATTATACCCCGAACATTGTAGGTCTCTATAAAAATATACTGGATAAAACAGCTCATATGTAAAACCCTGCTTCATGTAAATAAACCATTTTTATAATAATATACTTTTTTTTTAGTAGTATGTGCCATTAGGTAATTATAAATCGAAAAATGCTTGGATCCCTTGGATCCCTTGGATCCTAGGATTACGTTGCCACTTAAAGGACCAGTAAAATAATTTTTTTTTTAAAAAAGAATTATTTTCTTTTCAACGAAAAAAAACCCACCAAGACAGTTTTAACTTTTAAATCGCAAAGCTTTTATTAAGAAATTACTTAATTTGCATGCACTCCTCTTCAAGGAGAAGGAAAGCTACGGAGGCATTTTATTGCCAATAGATTAGCTGCAATAGTGAAAGCTAGAATGCTATATTTATTCTATTTACCATACCTGAGTAAAAAGCTCTAGAAACTCTCTGTTTGTTTAGGATAGGAGCTGCAGTATTAACATGGTGTGACATCACTCCCTGCCTGATTCTCTCCCTGCTCTGGGCTCAGATTACAGCAGAGAAGGGAGGGGGGGGTGGAAGAGGAGCAAACTGAGCATGCTCTTGCCCAGGGCAATGAGGTTTAAGCTGAAGGCAGGAAGTCTGATACAGAAGCCCATGTGTACACAATAGAAGGAAAGAAATGCTGTATTTCTTTTGACAGGGGACTCAGAGCAGCACTACTTTGGGGTTTACTGGTATATTTAGATGGACCTTTCTGATAAGGCTTACTTAGTTTTAACCTTTCCTTCTCCTTTCAGAAACCTCTTCTTTTTTTTTCGTTAAAAAGAAACAATTTTTTTTTTTACATTACTGGTCCTTTCATTTGATATAAACTATCTGTTACTTAAGTATTCATTTTTTTCATTTTTCCTTAAATGTGTGGCTAGTGTAAGTCTTCAGCATCAGTTGGCATTTTGCAATATTGTAGATAACACATTTTTAGGTTTTTGTGCATGGGTATAAATTAAACATTGCAATATGGTTTGTTAAGCCAGAAGATTTTTCTCACTGAATGTAAAATGACTAGATTTGTGATTTTAAGCTGTTAAATATTACTGTGATAGGGGCATAGCTGATTGGGGTGCTGGGTGTTGATGGGGCCATGTTACTGAGCCCTGTCTATCTGTGCAATATTTCATTCTTATTTTGTTGGAAAGGTTTTGAACCACGGAAAATTTTGAAAAAAGTTTGATGAAAACTCCCTTGTTAAATTCCGAGTAAAAATGCAAGAGAAAATGCATTTTCAACCAGCAGCTGAAAGTGAAAATTCAAGAGTTGTGAGTTTATTTTGGTGGTACTATATCACTGAAGGAGTTGCTGCATATAATAGAGAATTCTGCAGATCCTATACATTATAGTGTAGGTCCTTTCCTTGGAACAAGAACTTCTATATAAGGGTTGTTGTGGCTTTTATACTTTTTATAATGTTACGCAGATTGATGTTTTGGTGTGATAGTATAGGATAGGTAAAAGGAAAAAGATGTATAACCAGAAATAGATACACTATAGGGGTTATTTGACATAAAAGCATGTTAGTGGATAGAAGCAGTGGCAAATCCATCATACAGCAGACCAAGAGGAGGGAGAGCCTGGACTATTGCGAGGTCTGCTCTATTATACTCCCCCCATCCCAGCCCCTTCCACTTCACATGAGCGAGTGCAGGGGTGCTTCACCAATGAGGCAGACTGGGAATCTTGCCTCAGGCGACAGCTCCCCACTAGGTACCAGTGGCGGCAAAAATGCAGCTCCTGGTACTTTAAGAGCCGAATTTCCAGTTTCAATCATGCAATTATGCTCTCTGCGCTAGCGTCTGGGCCCTCTCTGCTGCCCTTGTGGGTGAGCTAGCTGCCCCACGGGAAATGCCCCTAACTCTTTACTTACCCCTCCATGCAGATTCTGTCCAGCGGAGAAGGCAGCCATCTTCTCTTCGGTAATCTTCGGAACGAGACCAGCGAGAGAGGGGGGGTTATTTAGGGTAGGGTTGCATAGATTCTCACATTTGGGAATTCTCACATTTGGGAAGCAGTTCACACATTTTCAAGCTAATTTATCAACAGTGGGCAACTCTGTCTGTGGGCAGTAACCCATAGCAACAAATTTTCAGCCAACTGGAAGAAGAAGAACATTGAATGTAACAATTTCATTGGTTGCCATGGGTTACTTCCAACTGGCAAATTCGCCTAGTGTTGATAAATGTCTTCCACAATATTAAAATGATATACCTTGTAGGAGTGTATTTGGGTAATCACCCTAGTTAGTATAACTACATGGCATGCGCTATACTTTGGGATGCTACGTGGTATTTATATGCTACATATAATTGTTTTTGTTCTGTTAAATTATGGATTTATATTTTGCTTTATTCATGGCATTTTTGTGAGATTTTTGGAATTACTTTTTCCTTAAAAGAAGTAAAAAATGTACTTGGGGCAGGGCCAGGTCAAGTAGGTCAGGTACCCTAGACATGTGCACCTACGTACGAGAGCATGCATGGGAGCGCATTGACGGCAAGACCAGGGGACCTATAGGAAGAGCAGGAAAGTAGGAGGACCAGGGTCAGGAATAGGATTAGAAGACAGAGGAAGTATGTGCCTAGCACCCCTAGTTCTGGTCCTGCCCAGGGACATCATTTTTCCCCTTCAAAACACTTCAGCATTAAATCACAGGAGACCCACAATCACTTTAAGTCACCCACAAGGTGGCATGCAAGGTGCACAAAGGTGGCCAACTGCAGTTGTTTTTAACTTTGCCTTCACAAAAGTAAATAAGCACTATAGGCTTTATGGGTGTACAGTGAGGGTGGCTCCTCAGAGGGCAAAGCCTAAAGACCAAATATAACAAGATTTAGGTAACATATACCTTTGCTGTCCTGGATACCACTATAACAGAGAGATTCTGTTATATCCTTAAGCCTTGTTTTGAGCTAAGGGTGGGGGCACATCTGTAAAACAATTATAGTGAGATTTGGGGTGAATGCTTCTCTTCCTGTCTTTAGCTATAAGTATCAATGCTAATGCATCCTAACCACTGCCGCCATTATTAAAATGCATTGTACCTGAAGCACACAAAGCACTGGCAGTCAGATCTCTATTCAGAAACACTCAAAGTGACAGTTTTGGCAACAATGGTCAAACCGTGACCTCTGATATTAGCCGAATAATTCTCCTTATGGAAAGTATGGATCAGAGGAATTCATAGTGAAGAAGCACTGAATGTGTTTTCTACTGATGAGGAAAACAATGAGTGTTTTATCCAAATCTTGGCTAAGAAGTGCCCGATTGTAATGCTGGTATGCAACACACAATTAACCGGATGCCAAGAAATGCCCAGATAACAGGTTCTCACAGATTCACTTAACATTCACACTGCATGATACATCTTATCAGAGGATCTCATGCTTCTTTATGGTTGTAAGTGCTATGGTACAAGTGGTGCTTGGCTAAACACTAGTTGCCACAATAAAAACACATGATTTACATACAGAACTTCTCACGGTCAGCAATGGGGCTCTATCAATAAATATTTCCTGAAAACACCGCCACTTTTATTTGTAATACAGGTATTGGATCCCTTATCCGGAAACTCATTCACTCTGAAGCGTGGGAAGGCCATCTCCCACAGACTCCATTTACAGCGTAACTTGGATATAATAAATCTGCATTGGAGATAAATGATTGTTTAATGTTTAAATAATTTTTAAGTAGCGTTAAAAAGGGTTTTTCACTTTTAAATTGACTGTTAGTATGATGTAGCTTGTAGAGAATGATATTCTGAGACAATTTGCAATCGATGTTCATGTTTTATCATTTTGAGTTATTAAGTCTTTAATCAGCAGCTTGCAATTTCCAGGCCCAGATTTGTGGAAAGGCCACCTAGGCCCGGGCCTAGGGCGGCAGGATTTTAGGGGGGCGGCATGCTGTCCAACCACACCCACATTGGTTTAAAAACACTGGGGATGCACTGGAGATACAATTATTTTTTAAATTTCCCATGCACCAATCCTCATTGCTCCGGTCCAGATGATGAAAATTTGCACAAATTAAGGAGGAGGGGACAGTAGCGAAGAACGGCAGTGGGCCTAGGGGCGCCCACTATTTAAATCCACCCCTGGCAATTTCAAGGGTTATATAAATAAGTGGCTGGGAATAACAAATAGGAGAGAGCCTGAATGGAAAGATGAGATAATAAAAAGAAGCAATAACAATACATTTATAGTCTTAAAGAGCATTCGTTTTTTTGATGGGGGTAAGTGAAAGCAGGAACAAGTCAAAATAAGAAAGAAAATTAACAAAAACTATAAAAAAAAAGACTGTCATTCTATAACATACTAAAAGATAACTTAAACGTGAACTACCACTTTAAGGTATAGTGATCCAAATTACAGAAAGACCCCTTATGCAGAAATCTGCAGGTCCCGAGCATTCCAGATAACAGGTCCCATACTTAAAATGATGATCAAAGTACCTGTGTACCACAGTCCCTTGGCAGATAATATACATAGGATACAAGAATATTCTTTGCCAAGACAACAGATCATCACTTGGCCAGGGCAGGACTGAGCAGGAAAATCTGATTTTTCACAAATGTAAAAAGGGTAATGACAAACATATTTCAGCAGGTGGAGAAACATCAATACCCCTCCATGCCTGCTGTAATTCACATCAACTTGAACCATATGTTCATTAATATTCATTAGGTGGAGAGATGCGGAGGAACTATAAGTGTGCCCTCAGCCTAAAAACAAATGCAAAGCCCATTATAGAGTCTGTACAGCAAAAAAATCAAAGTCATCCACATACAGGTATAGCATACGTTATCCGGAAACCATAATCCAGAAAGCTCAGAATTACGGAAAAGCCATCTCCCATAGACTCCAATATAATAAAATAATCCAAAATTTTAAAAATGATTCCCTTTTTCTCTGCAATAATAAAACAGTACCTTGTACTTGATCAAAACGAAGATATACTGTAATTAATCCTTATTGGAAGCAAAATGTTTACATGATTTTCTAGTAGACTTAAGGTATGAAGATCCAAATTACGGAAAGATTCATTATCCGGAAAACCCCAGGCCCCGATCAACAGGTCCTGTACTGCATTATGATATGGAGCTCATTTACTAATAAACTCAAAAAGCTGGTCTTGCTTCCAATAAGGATTAATCATATCTTAGTTTGGATCAAGTACAAGGTACTGATTTATTATTACAGAGAAAAAAAAAACTTTTTTAAAAAGTTTGGATTCATTATGATGGAGTCTATGGGAGACGGCCATTCTGTAATTCGGAGCTTTCTGGATAATGAATTTCAGGATAACGCATCCCATACCTGTATTATCATCTTTATAACGTTACAATATAGTAGCAACGGTGTTATTTATTTGGAAAGTAGATCATATTAATGTTACTTAGTATATGGATAACACTCATGAAAACATGTTTTATCTTGTGAAAGATGGCTACAATTAAATTTTTTAATTAACTTACATTTAGGAACATACAACACTTATAAAGGAGAGCACTCACTGGGTATGCCCTGCTAAAATATAAGCATTCTCCGTGATACTATGTAGTTTCATGCCCCTGGTCTAGGTGTCCTCATACAATGGCAATGTTTATGGAGAACAGGAAATGATTTTTCTTCAGTTGAAAAACTCATCTTTATTATTTTCTTCATTAAAAACCTCCACAGCAGGAGAATTTATATTCCACCATATGCTTTCACATTTTATGTCTTGACGACACTTCCTCAGACGCTAGTATGGTGGACATCACCTAAATAATAATAAACATACCTCATATATAGCTTTATAATGGAAATAACAGACCATATCATGTATACATCATTTAACACATCTCAAGCTAAGAATTACATAAATCAAAGGTGGCTTCAAAGCACTAAATATTGGTCACTTAGTCATAATAAAACTAGTAATGATCAAGGAGTTCTACATTACACTTTATCAATTACAATCTATCTCCCATTCTTTATTAAGACCTCCATATGACTCCTTAGTTTTGAAGTAACCAAAACACTTAATTGTATCACAATCTTCAATCCATATCACCTTTCATAATATTCCATTGTGGTTTGTCAATAATTTGAAAATTCTCTTTCCCTATACTCCACTACATGTTTGGCAATTGCCATGTTAAAATCTCTTCAACAGCAGATAGATAATTTGGAATTCTGGCATCTGCTTTTTGTGTTGTTTTGTCCACGTAATGAGCCCCACATCCACAAGTGGCCAAATACATTATCTCTTAAGACTGACCATGACCTTACAGTGCCGACTGCTGTCTTCCAGTTTTATAGGGCGCGACTACCCAGTACCACCCCTTTTGTGATGTCATCGGCAGGTCTATAAATAGAGGGGGAAAGCCGGGTGCGGGTTTGGGTCGGATGAGGGTTCAGGTCGGATGCGGGTTGAGGTTTTCTCAACCCACACATCACTAGAATAGAGGCTCCTTGAAACCCAGGATGCCAAATTTCTCCACTGACTTACACAAAGTTGTTTTTTTGTCTGGGATTTTCCTTTGGATAATGTCCAGTAGTAACACTCCCCAATATCTATGATCACTTCTTTGTATCACATGTACATCACAGCCATATGTAGTACATAATCTCAAACTGGATTGGGAACCCTGCTCCCACTCTTCTTGTTCACCGCTATTACTCAAAAGGTCCTGTGTACCTGAAGCAACGTCCCTAGCATAAGCCAGTTTAACACCTTCCATTACATATCCTCTATAATTAAACCTATCCCAGAGTTGCATGTCCTGATGCGTGTACTGATTGCATGTCCACATCTGCCCGCAGGGATACCCCTCACACAGAAGGCTGGATGCTCACTCAGGGCATAAAAAAAGGTATTACGCATTATAGCTTTACAATAAAGACTCATATCTACCCTATTTTTTCAACAGAAACTCCTGGATCTGTCTCATAAATTAATCCAATGCCTTCAACCAGCCCATTACAGTATTTCACAAAGGATCGTAGTTAGAGAATCTTCATCTCCATCCCACACTCCAATACAATAGTGAATGTAGCGAAAAAATCTGATAATATGACTCTTAGGGGCATATTTATCAAGGGTCTAATTTCGAATTGAAAAAACTTTGAAAATCGAATTCAAAAAGACCAACTGAAATTAAGTCGAAGTTTTCTTTTGGTCGAATAGGCCAGTTTTTGATCGAGAGGGTTCCTATTCAGCCGAATTTGAATCATACGAATCTAAGGAATAGCGCATTTGATCGAATTCGTTTAGAAGTTTTTCCCAAAAAAACCTTCGATTTTTCAAAGTCCACCAATTGACTTCAAATAGGTCATAGGCGGTCCCCCATAGGCTAAAACAGCAATTCGGCAGTTTTTAGATGGCGAATGGTCGAAGTCAAATTTTTAAAGAGACAGCACATGATAAATTTCGATATTCGAATTTTTTAATCTTTTTCAAATTCATATCGAATTTGGACTATTCCCAAGTCGAAGTACACAAAAAATAGCTTGAAATTTGATTTTTTTTTCATTCGAAAATTCACCTCCACCTTTGATAAATCTGCCCTTTAAATGGATTCTCGTCTCCAAATAGAACCACTCCTAACAACCCATAAAAAGGTTGGCATACGTGTGGGTAAAGGAAAGCTCCATAGCGGCTCCACGTCTCTGGAGATAAAACTTCCCCCTGAACAGAAAGTAGATGAAATGTAGTAAAAAACAAACCCACTGTAAAATAAATTCACACTGACTTTCAATCATTATTTTCTATCCCTATTCCAGAAGAACCTATGGACAATTTCTATTTTGTGTTTACTCATATGTGACTGCATAATTTACGCATTAGGTTGTAAATAGGGGTGCATCGTATACTCCTTTTTTGGAAATTGGCCAAATCCTGAAATATTCCCTATGTATTCTGCCAAATCCCACAAATCTAAATCCTAATTTACATTTACAGATTAGCCCCCAGTACCAGCAATTCATAAATTGAGATGAGTAACATAAAAGTAACATAAAAGTGGGATGGCAAGGCAAACTGTTTATAGAACAACATTATTGTAACTGTAATGTGTAATGGACACACATCATCTGTTTAGCTTTTGTGGTGGCTTGCAAGTGTCTACTTAGGTGGATCACTAGTGTCTCACTCCAGTTCCTGCTGCTGTGTCAGCCTTCCAATCTCCTGTGATTGTTTCTCTCTATGTTCCTGTGACCCGATTTGGAGAATTGGGGGTTCTGCCTTTTCTTGAGCTATGGCCCATGGAGAGGAGCTTCTGCCTATGCCAGTTCTTAGGTCGTCTGCCCAGTTCCCTCCTATCTCAGTCCCTGTGTCAGCTTCCCAGTGAAGATTTTAAAGAAAAGATTTATGATTAAAATATGTTTTATCCAGTTTAAAAAAAAATCCAATTCTATGTTTGGTGTTCATTTGATCCCAAGAGACTTTGTTTTGAGGTTCCTGAGGCCCCCTGTCTGAGGGAAGGGGTTACTGTATCTTGCAGCCCGTTACTGGAAGTGAACCCAGGGCCTTGTTGCTACTGACTCAAAAAAGCTCCTTTATTAGAGCATGCAATTTTATGGATCACATTAAAGGGATACTGTCATGGGAAAAACATTTTTATTCAAAATGAATCAGTTAATAATGCTGCTCCAGCAGCATTCTGTACTGAAATCCATTTCTCAAAAGAGCAAACTGATTTTTTTATATTCAATTTTGAAATCTGACATGGGCTAGACATATTGTCAATTTTTCCCAGCTGCCCCAAGTCATGTGACTTGTGCTCTGATAAACTTCAATCACTCTTTACTGCTGTACTGCAAGTTGGAGTGATATCACCCCCTCCCTCCCCCCCCCCAGCAGCCAAACAAAAGAACAATGGGAAGGTAACCAGATAGCAGCTCCCAAACACAAGATATCAACTGCCTGGTAGATCTAAGAACAGCACTCAATAGTAAAAACCCATGTCCCACTGAGACACATTCAGTTACATTGAGAAGGAAAAACAGCAGCCTGCCAGAAAGCATTTCTCTCCTAAAGTGCAGACACAAGTCACATGACCGGGGGCAGCTGGGAAATTGACAATATGTCTAGCCCCATGTCAGATTTCAAAATTGAATATAAAAAAATCTGTTTGCTCTTTTGAGAAATTGATTTCAGTGCATAATTCTGCAGGAGTAGCACTATTAACTGATGCGTTTTGAAAAAAACATGTTTTCTGATCACAGGATCCCTTTAATGAAGACATCTTTACTTTCTTATATGAATGCTATACAGTTTGTCTGTGGTAAATGCAACACACAATAAACTCCCCGACAATCAATATGATGATCATCACAGATAATTTTTGAAAAGTATTTAATAAGGGCAATAACAGACTGTGGTATTTGTAGCCAATGTTTTGTTGCTTTTACAAAACACTAAAAAAATTCCCTTCCATAGACCATATAATTAATTTCCTCTGTCATAGCACTTAAGTCATGTGATAGCTCAAAATGCCTTTTATTGAGCATTACATGATTTGAAGAACTTACTATTATGTACCCCCTTTGCAGAATACTACTAGTCATTCTACTGTATCAGTGTCAGACTGGACCAGCGGGACACTGTGAAAAAAGCCAGCCCAGACCTCCCCCCTGCCGGAAACTGCTATTTCTCTTCCTGTGAGTCTGTTAAAGTCTCCAGCGACAGAAGGCACATCCTCAGCACATCCTCAGCCACCTGTAGAGTGGCGCTCACAGATCCAGTAGATTGCGTGTCAGACTGAGACATTTTATCTATGAAGACTTTCAAATGATTAGTCATTACCTAAGCAAGACAACATATAATTGTGCCAAAAACTTGTGCTGCCAAATTACCACATACTTTGCATAGTTTCATTTTACTGGAAGCTCTCTCGTGTTGATATTTCCTATATTATCTCCAGGCTACATTATAAAGGATGTAATTATATATGGCATTACTGTATAGTGCTACTAATTATACAAGTGCTCTGCAGTTTTCCCCTCTCTCTCTCTTAAATTGAATGGTCTTGTCCTCTATCTTAAAGTAACAGTAACACCAAACAATGAAAGTGTCCTAAACTAATTATAAATACAATGTACTGTTATGCTGCATGTGTATTTGATTCTGAAGCTTTAATATAGTTTATATCAGTGCTGTCCAACTTCTGTGGTACTGAGGGCCAAATTTTTTTGGCCTACGTGGTGGAGGACTGGTAATGGAAGCCAGTGTAGACCACTCCTACTTTAAACAACATCCATGTTAGCACAAGAACTTTAAATACCATGTCCACATTAATGGTGATAGCACACCAAAAAAAACCCAAATGGTTCTTGCTCACTTATGCTTCAATGGTACCGCTACGTAGCGCCGATCAAAGCAAGTACGGAGTCAGACGTTTGAATATCACAATGTTGGCTTTATTCAGCGCATTAAAATTGTAGTGGAGGGGGATTACAACCAACGCGTTTCGTGTCAGCAAACCTGACACTTCATCAGAGTTCTTGCTCACTGCAGGGATATCACTCATACAGTATGCGATAAATGTAATTCATCTCAAAACATACCCTTAAATCCAAATGCCTCCTCCTCCCTGTGGATAGTACAGCAACCCCCTGCACATGATTAAACACTTTACGAGCCCCAGGTAGCATAGTTGAGGCACAGTATTGTGCACACATGACGCATAGGGCAGGTAGAGTATGACACACACATGGAGTATAAGGCAGGCATTGTATGGTACAAACACAGGGAGCATAGGACTGGCAGCATATGGCACACACAGGGAGCATAGGGCAGGCAGATTATTGCACATATACAGGGAGCATAGAACAGGCAGAGTATGGCACACAAAGGGAGCATAGGGCAGGCAGGGGGTGTGGCCGCCATTTGGACAGCACTGGTTTATGTAAATAAACTGCTGTATAGCCATGGGGGCAGCCATCATTTTTAGGGGACCAGAAAAATGGTGTAAAATCCGGGAAAATGTAAAATCAGGGAAATGTATTATGCATAATATAAAGGTGGGACCACACAACAACATTTAAAAAACGTTGAATTTGAATATCGAATTCGAAGTTTTTTCAACAAATTTGGCAAACCTGCAGTCAAATAAAAATCATTCGATCGAACGGTTAAATCGTTCGAATCTAACGATTTTTAGCGATCGATCTAAGGATTTTTATTTGACCAAAAAAAAAACTTAGAAAAGTGCTCTGGAAGGTCCCCATAGGCTAACATTGCACTTCGGTAGCTTTAATTTGGCGAAGTATGAAGTCGAAGTTATTTTAAAGAGACAGTACTTCGATTATCGAATGGTTGAATAGTCAAACGATTTTTACTTCGAATTGTTCCAATCGAAGTCGAATGGTCGAATATAGCCTATTTGATGGTCAAAGTACCCAAAAATGTACTTAGAAATTGGAACTTTTTGAAATTAGAACCATCACTCGAGCTTAGTAAATCTGCCCCTAAAAGTAGACCTGGCATTAGTAAATTATGGCCACTCCTGCTGTGAAGAGTCAGAAGAAGAAGGCAAATAAATTATATATATATATATATATATATATATATATATATATATATATATATATATATATATATATATATATATATATATATATATATATATATATATATATACAATATGTCTAGCCCTATGTCAGATTTCAAAATTGAATATAAAAAAAATCTGTTTGCTCTTTTGAGAAATGGATTTCAGTGCAGAATCCTGCTGGAGCAGCAGTAATAACTGATTTATTTTGAAAAAAACATGTTTTCCGATGACTTTAACTTAAAAATGAAGCACCCCTTTAATGCCTGTAATAAGCATATTTGAGCCTATTTTTTGTTTCCATCAGTGCATAACAGCAAGTACTTTCCTTATAGTCACCTTTTACTTGTCCCTTGCTCCTGTGCTCCTCACCTGTCAGTCCCCATATGGGAGAGAGTTGTTCTGCTCAGCAAAGGGTGTGGCATTGCCCAATAGGGTAAGGGGGGAGGCAGCGAATTTTGGAATTTCCAGATCTGGCATCACTATATATTCATCATCCTGTTACAGGAATCGCATTGCTTCTGTCGGTGCTGGGAAGATAGTGTCTCACTGAGCTGGGAACAGCGAGAGGGTAAGTTATGTGGCTGTGAGGAGCGACTGAATGGGGCTTGAGCTGCCACAGGTTTATTTTTTATAGTTTTACTGCTCCTACTTGTAATACACGGATCAGCAGATACGACGTATCCCTGCCAGGCAGCAGTTGTGTTTATCTCTGGGGAGTTCTATGGGTGTGACTTGTACAAATGAAACAGTAACAGTTATGTTTTTCTTTTGGTGTTTGTGTGTGAAAGAGCTGCTGTATATTACATCTTGCTTATAATGTACTACATTATTTATTCCTTTCTCTTCCCTGTGTCTGTTGCTTGAAACAGTGTAGCACAAAGAAGTTCTCCAGGTGGGTTACAGCTGGCTTCTGTGACATTGTTTCAGGAGTCAGAACCAGGAGTGAAGACATTATAAGAGCCGGGCTAGATTCTGTTTTCTAGAACAATTACATTCACGCGTAATGTTAAAATAATTGAATATGTTTAATTAATGTACAGTGGAAAACTGTTTAGGGTCCGGCCACACAAGCAGATTCGGGGAGATTAGTCGCCCCAGCGTCAAATCTCCTCTTCTTCGGGGGGGGGGGGTGGTTGACAATCTCCCTGAACTGCCTTCCCCCTGCCCTCCACCGGGTAAAATGAAAATCACCTGGGGGAAAGCACACATGGCGCTTCGAGGAAACTTCGGGCACCTTCGGAAAACGAAGCGCAGGGGGAAGGCAGTTTGGGGAGATTGTCGCCCCGAAGAAGAGGAGATTTGTCCATCTCCCCGAATCTGCTCGTGTCGCCTGACCCTTAGGGTGGTGGCAGACAGGGAGATTAGTCGCCCAGCAGCAAATCTTCTCTACTGCGGGCGAACTAATCTCCCCCAAAAATAGCCATAAAAGTACTGGTGTGTGGCTCCATTTCTTTGACGAAAGAATAATGAAAAAGTACAAAGTCAAAAATATCAATAAACCAGGGGTCCAAGGGTTTGCCAATTTTTTGGGAAAATACAAAGCATTCAGATGTAGTGAGAGGTCATCCAGCAATAAAGCAGTAGCCAAGGTATTCTGCCCCTTAGAGTCTTATTTTAATTATGCAAAAAATGCGGTTTGAGTGGTGTTCCCCTTGAAATACTTTATATAAAACATCCCAAAGGCAATGATTTTCTAGAGGAAATGAAGTATTTAATCTAAGTATATGCATTTAGATAAAGCTGTTTAATCCTTTGTTGGTCTATGCTATTAGTCATGCCACACAATTTGGTAAATATAGTTTTAATCTTTAATGTAAAACTCCTGCTGGATGGCAGTCTCCTCCTCTCCCCTGTTATTGTGTTGTGCAATGTTAGCCAATTATTGTGTAAGCTTGGGATAACCAGAGGAAAGCGGCTGGCAGCTATTTACATGAGCAAGGGGAACCCACCGCAGCTCATCATTTCACTTGAATAGAAACATTCACCAAATGCAATGCATTTTGCATAATTGCATATTTGGCATGGCTAAACTGTTTGATGGTGATCTGACAATGCATGTCAGGTTTATAAGAACAGTAACACAGAAAATGAAAGTGTTTTAAAGAAATTACAGTACTGTTGTGCTGCACTGGTAAAATGTGTGTGTTTGCTTCAGAAACACAACTATAGTTTATATAAACAAGCTGCTGCGTAGTTATGGTAACAGTCACTGAGTAGATAACAGACAAGCTTTATAAAATCCCATTGTATACTACAGAGCTTATCTGTTATTTGCTGTGTAACCTGTGCATTTTCTCATTTTTCAGCTTTGAATAGCTGCCCTCATGGCTACAGAGCAACTCGTTTATACAAACTATAGTAGAGTTTCTGAATCAAACACACTAGTCATATCAGTGCCGGGCAACAGTAGATTATACTTTCATTTCTTTCAAACACTTACATTTTTTGGTGTTATTGTTCCATTAAGGTCACACAGGAAAAGTAGTAGAAGCAAACTCATGGAGGCCATAGATGCACTGATAATATTGTTCAAAACAAAGTTTTGTATGATATTCAGTGCCAGTATGCCAGGAGATGAGCCGACCCATATCTGCAGAAGATATCGTCGGCTGGAAAATTTGGAGGCACCTAAACATCTGCCACTGTTAGTAGTGAATCATCACATACAGGTAGATTTCTATTTTTTCTACCTGTATATCTGATAATTCAGCTCGTCTGATCTATGCACTCCAATGCACTTTTTCTGGTCTGAGCTGGCGAAGGCAAGTCTGGCGAAAGAGGTAACGTTCAGTAAAATCCGCATTTCATTGAATTTGTGGAGTAACGTCCATTCGCCAGATCGAATTGTCACCTGGTGATAGAGTGCGAATGACCACTGGCGTCTATCTCTTTCACTAGCAAAGTGACGCCTTAGCCCATTAGTAAATTGGTGATGTCGCTGTGGCGGCAACGCTAGCGAATTGACGCTAGTGCTAGCCACTTCGCCCTCAGTAAATCTGCCCCTTAGATCGAATTCATGTAGAATATGTAAGCCTCCAAAACATAAAATTCATAGGAAAAGGTTGTTAAAGAAGTAGAATCTCAATAATGGTGTGCTACAAGTTATATGTATAATGTATGTGCTGGTGCTATTCATTCTCACAGTTCATTCTCTATGAGTGCAGTTGCCCACAAAACCTATTTCCAGCCATTTACTATTAGCAGCAACCTAATCTCTCCATGTGTCAAAAGCATATATGTATTTATCATTGTTTTTCTCTGCTACCTTTTGTGGGGCAAATATATGCTGAGTTAAAATGCCACAGTCTTTACAATAATTAAACACAGTAGTGGTGCTGAGTAACTAGACAAGCAGATATGTTAGTGTGATGCCAGCGCTGGGCACTCCTGCTGAGAATATAATATTAGGAAACGTGAGCAAGAATGCAAAGTGACAAAGTGCAGATTTTATCCAGTGCAAGAAAATGAAGAGACCAAATACCAGGAATTCTTTAAAGAAAAATATATGAGAGTGCAATGTTTAGAACATACACAGGCAATGTTACCCCTAAGCTGTGAATACACAAGATATAATTCCAGCACACATAGCAAAATGTGGGATATATACATTAATTTGAATGCATACACATTAATCACTTTCTCAGGATTTGGGGATACTTTTTTTTAAGAATAAGAAACTGCAACACCTTGCAATGGCCAGATTTAAAAATCCCCTCTTGCCAAGGACCACAGTTGTTATGGAAGTTATTTTCACATATGTGAGGCCTGGGTGTTGAGAACTTGCAATAAAACATTTGATATTTCCTGTACCAAAGGGTTTATTATGATAGCAGTGGAACACCCATGCTTAGGGTTGCCACCTTTTGTGGAAAAAAATACCGGCCTTCCTATATATTTATCTTTTTTCCCTATTAATAACATTGGGATGAACCGGCATTTTTACCGTCCAGGCCGGTAAAATACCGGCCAGGTAGCAACCCTGCCCATGCTACATCGGTAACATCAGGCCACTGCAACCTTCTGGAGATAGAAATGAGAGATCAGTAGTTAATTTTTATAAGCAATTACTTTTCGGACCTTGTGTGTTTCAGATAAATAGCTGTATTACACAGCATGAAACACTTTATAAAGCATTTGGAGCAAATAGCCTCCCAATAGTGATGTACGGGCTTGTCTGATACCCGCAGTTTTACCCCCGCAGGCTGACCTCGGCACACTACTTGTGGGTCTGTAAATGTAGGACGGGTAGGCCGATTGCGGGTTAGGGTCCGGTGTGGGTCAAGTTTTTCTCGACCCACACATCGCTGCCTCTCAGATGGTTGGGCAGTTTGGCCTATTCCAACCATATTGCATCTTGAGTAGCAGATTGTAGTTGAACAGGTCATCTACTAATGCCTCCTTAGGACATAGTTTCCTTTTAATGTTTAACAAGTAAGTTTATTCCTATAAAGGAACCTTCCTCTTTTCCATCTTTAGCAATAAAATAAAACGGGCAGAATTCCTTATCAGTTCTAATGAAATGCTTGAAGTGAAGTTTCCTGTGTAAAAGCTAATGCAAAATCATTGTAAATGTTATTTTTGTGCCTTGTTTCCAGGGAAATAGCAGTTAACCAGACAAGGATAAGATACCAGAGGACAAATAGAAAAGCCACGAGCCTCTCCTGTAGGACACAGCCCACAGACAGGCTGCAGACTAGGCACTATGAGGCTATTACAAATTCTTGCACTGATTTCTGCTTTTCAGTCTGTACATTTAGCAATAAACTCACTGGTACAGCTGAAAAATAATGGATATGAAGATATTATTATAGCAGTTAATCCCCAAGTGCCTGAGGATGGGAAGATTATTGAGAAAATAAAGGTAAGAATATTGTAATTATTAAGTGTAGCTTTTACTATTGAGTGCTGTTCTTATATCTACCAGGGAGCTGTTATCTTGTGTTAGGGGGCTGCTATCAGACTAAACCAGGGCTGTTGTTTGAAAGTTCTCAGTCTAATATATATATTATATATATTGGTTACAGACAGCACCAGCAAAGAATCTTCTATTAAAAGGCTTTTATTGAAATATGGGCTCTGAACTGCGAACTCAAGCTTGAAAAAGGACAGATGTTGTCTGAAACATTGGGTCAGAGCCCATATTTCAATAAATAGAAGATTCCTTGCTGGTGCTGTCTGTTACCAGTATATTGGATTGGCAGATGGATGTGGCCATCATGTGATTTGCACCAAACCAAAGATTTGAGTTGGGAGTGTTCTCTCTGACGTTCTCAGTCTTAGCCTTAGCTTCATTTTCATTAATTATCTTTTATCTGTATCATCTTATTGTTTTTTTTAGGAAATGCTGACCGATGCATCTTCTTACTTATTCCAAGCTACTAAAAAAAGACTTTATATAAGGAGTGCAAAAATTTTGATCCCCAATACTTGGGCATCCAATAGTTCATACGGAAGGCCGAAATTAGAATCATATGACAAGGTAAGGTTTTATTTTATAACTAGTGTGATCATTTTAGAAATGCCCAAAATATTATTTACATGTTTATAAATCCCACATTCTGATGTCCAAATATTTCTGTATAAAATAAAGATATAGGCACAGACAGCTTTTGCACAGCCCCACCAAAAATTCTCTGCACTACCTCTATTAACAGTGTGCTCCCCCAAGTTCTTCCCCCTTATTCACATTTCACTTGCCCCTTACTCCACTTTCTCCTGTGCATTCACTATGGCCAGCAATAATATTACCTATGGCCATCTGGATTGACGGGGGTGTACTGCAACAGTAGGTACTTGGAAACAAAGGGGGATGGATGGGGGGGAGGTTGTAAAGGGGGACAGACAACAGGGGGATACCAGAGGTGGATGAATGAAAAGAAGACAGAGAAAGAGAGGCAGAGACAGGGAAAGCTGAGTGAATGGTGGGAAACAGATTAGAAAAGGGGATTGTGTAAAACAATGCATCTGATGAGTGTCACTGTCGGCACCCAACACCAGAACAAACACCAGGCACCCTGGTCTCGGCTCGTGCTTCACCAGTCGTGTGACCGCCTTTGGGCCTCGGGAGGAGCCCTCGGCTTACTTGGATGCCACCTGGACTTAAACGAGAGGTGCAAGATGAGGGTTCTGGATACGCAGAGGGGCACGACTGTAAAGCAAAGTCTTTGGACAGAAGATCGTAGTACAAGGCGTTAGGCAAAAAGAGTAGTCAGATTAGGCTGGGTCGAGGCAGACAGAGAATAAACGAAGTCAGGCAGGCAAGGGTCAAACCAGGAAGTCAATCAGAGGGTTAATCAGAAGAGTTAGTCAGTAATCAGGCAAGGGTCAGGATCCAGAAGTCAGAATAGTCAAAATAGCCAGGCAGGGGTCAAAACAGGAATCAAACAGGTTCAGGATATAGCAACGAATAGCACAAGGCTCAGAAGCACCGGGAAACACAATCCTATCACGGGCAATTATATCCAAGCCGAAATCTCCTTTGAAGCATTTGAATTGCGAGCCAATGCGCGCCTCTGTGTGCTGACGTCATCACGCCAGCACGTCCGCGTCTATAAAGAAGACGAGACGCGGGCACGCGGGCCTTAAGGAGCAGGACAGGGAGAGGAGCGGCGCGGCAAGCGTCCCTGCCGCACCCCTAGACCACCAGGGTGAGTTTTTCCCCTTACAATGAGAAAGAGCTGGAGTCAGATCCTGATAGTATTTATACCAATGATGTATAATTAATAATGTAGTGTAGTAATAATAAAAATTTATTTATACAGATATTAGTCACATGGGCTCAATGACTTGTACTATCTTTCTAAAGTATATTATCCATGATGTATTGCCAGTATATATATGCACCATAGAAATGAATGAAGCAGCACTCGATTGATGCAATAAGTGTATTAAAACTCAGTACAATCACAAAGCGACCTTACTATTGCATATATATACAGTATATATATATATATATATATATATATATATATATATAGCAAAGTAGAAAAGCTCGCACTCACAGGTCTTATCAAAGCAAAAAATGATGAAAGGCTTGAGTGCAAGCCGAAACGTTAGTCGTTTTTCTTTAAATAAACATCATTTTTTGCTTTGATAAGACCTGTGAGTGCGAGCTTTTCTACTTTGCTATTCAACTTTTTTGGGCGTTTTGCACCCAGGCAACGATGACCTTTTGACGAGTTGTGCCGGCTTCCAACCTCTTTTATATATATATATATATATATATATATATATATATATATATATATATATATATATATATATATATATATATGCAGTTATAACACTAAGGGCAATAACACACAGGCACGTTTGTTAGCAAATGTTTTGGGGATAGAAAATTCTCAAATTTGCCTCCGAGTGCCACTGGCGTAAGGGTAGTGTGTGTCAAATGTCTTGCAGTGTTTTGCCTCCCTGGAATTTTGTATCTTCATGGGCTGGAGACAAAATGCTCCAAATCACTCTTCTATTAACTCTTGCTATTTTTGGAAAGGTGATGATCACATAAATGTGCTGTGGTTTAGAGCAGTAGTCGCCTGCTGCAAGTTAACGAACTGCAAGTTAGATTGTCTTTTGCCCACACAATGCCAGGCACATTTACTCTAAGGTTCCTGTTTATACAGGGATAACATTTATTGCTTTCAATTTTCATTGATTGCTTTTAATTAGTTACAAAGCTTCAAAAAGTTTCCGTTAAAGATGGAGTGACATCAAATCACTGGAAAATCTCTGGCAAATGTGCTAATGGCTGCGTCCCACAGGCGTCTCAATTCCCAAACTTGTCCTACGAACTAGGAAACATGTATTCACTGCTTTGTCAATGAGTGAAAAATCACATATTAAGGTGATTTCCCCCTTTTTCTTGACAGCGTCAGAAAAAAGCATGATAAAACTGGCCATATGCAGTAGTTTGTAATATTTAAAGAACACTTTCTCAGAACTGCTAAGCAGTTAACTTCTATTGTGAGATCAGTTGCATCCAGTGTAGAAATAGCTCTCAGCATGTGAATTGTTTATACATGAAAAGGTATGCTGAAACAGTTTTAAAAAAATCAGATCCTGTTGCTGGTCGCTTAAAGGGGAGGACAACATCATTGTGTAATACCCAGCTACCAACGGCAATATATTTTTATTTGTCATCTACTGTTCTATAGGTTGGACTAAGTTATGCTTTAAATGGGAACTCCGGCAAAAATGTTTTTTCTTTGCATAATGAAAGAGAATTTAATTTTATGGCACACTTTTATAAATATAATTCCTATTTAAATGAGTTTTGTTGGTCCTTTTCTATTTTCAGCACTATAGGTTCTCACCCTTAGGGTAAAGACACACGAGCAGATTCGGGGAGATTAGTCGCCCCAGCGACAAATCGCCTCTTCTTTGGGGTGAAAATCTCCCTGAACTGCCTTCCCCTACCTTCCTGAAAAATCATGAGCGAATGCCAGCGAAATGGCACTCATGGCTCTTCATTTTCCGAAGTCGCCTGATGTTTCCTCGTGAGGCTACTTTGGGCGACTTCGGAAAACTAAGTGCCTCGAGTGCCATCCCGCTCATGATTTTTCATTATAGCCGGTGGGAAGGTAGGAGAAGGCAGTTCAGGGAGATTGTCACCCCAAAGAAGAGGCAATTAGTCGCCAGGGCGACTAATCTCCTCGAATCTGCCCGTGTGCCCTTACTTAAGGCAGCTTTTATATGAAGCCAATACAAATAACAGCTGTAGAGATAATGTGTATATGTACTGGTAATTCAGAATTTTGCTGACAAAGTTGGACAATTATCTAGATGCTGCTCCTTACAAGATAACTTTTTATTATGTTTTTAGGCAGATGTAATCGTTGCATCACCTTTTATCCATGGGGACGACCCCTATACTTTACAGTTTGGAGGTTGTGGAGAAAAGGGCAAATACATTCATTTTACTCCTAACTTCCTTGTAAATGATGAGAAAATGCTACCAATATATGGACCAAGAGGTAGATACCTTTTAAAATGATATTTTCTGTTTGCTTGGCCAATTGGCCACCAATTTGACGAGCAATCCATGGCAATAAAAGTTATATATAAATGCAATCTGCTCATTGTCATACATTTCTGCCTACCTAAATTTTGCGGACTCTTTTAATTTCGATTCATACACGCAGGGAGAGTTTTCGTGCACGAGTGGGCTCACCTTCGTTGGGGCGTCTTTGACGAATACAACTATGATCACCCTTACTATCTTTCTGAAAAACAAAAAATTGAAGCAACAAGGTACAGTGGAAGAGTGTGACATTCGCCTTAAAATAAATGTAACATTTTCTATACAAACATAATTGACCCCTCAGATTGAAAGGAAACCATCGTAGTCTCACTGTGTGCTCACTGGAAACCTTAGGCTCACAGTATACTGCAGCCCCTCCCTCACTTTGTTTAGTTTTGATGTCATCAATCCTGGGACTTGAGGTCTCTCTGTTTTTCGTAGTGAGTGGTGCACTGATTTGTTGAACAGCAGAAAAACTTTAAGTCCCAGAATCCATCACTTTACAGTGAGCATGGAGGAGGTGGGTGGGAAACAGGGAAGTTTAGATGTTTTTCTCCATAAGCTCAACTGAATGAGCAATTGTCTAAAAGGGTGGTATATGTTTCCCTCCAATTAGGAGTATCTATGTTAGTGTAACAGTGCCTTCTAATATATCGTCAGAAACATAATTTCTTAGGGCAGCAGCATGTCTTAAATTGTGTCATCATTTACAGCTTTGATTGATTAACTGACAACCTTTACTCTAATAAACTCTAATAGGTTTATTAGGCCCGGACTGGCAATCTGTGGGTTCTGGCAAATGCCAGAGGGGCTGCTATACGGTGCCATAGAAAGTCAGTATTTAGTGGGTTTATGCCAGTAGGAAAATGCTAAACCGTCTGTATCCTGTTTACCATCCTTCCATACATATTGTGCTTAAAACTAGATATCCTGTAATTGTTACTGAAAATGTTGCCATTTTTCATCCCTTTTAAAGAATGCTACTCTGAAGGATTTGCAATTGTGTTCCCCATAGTTAGTGGCATAACTATAGATGAGGCAGACCCTAGGATTGCAGGGGGCACAGAATGTGGGTCTGCTTCATCTGCAGCTGTAAAATATCCCCCTTCCTGGGCGGGCACTCTCCTACCTGAGAATGAGTGGCAGGGAGGGAGCGAGGAAAAGAGTACACAACTGGCATGGGATTGCAGTACATGCTTGGGCTCCTCCGAAGATTTCTTTGTGGGGGGCCCAGCAACCTGTAGGTATTCCATGTTTGCTTTAAGAGCCTTAAAGTGTGAGCACTTGTTCAACATGAGTGCAATGAATAGTGATCAATACTTAAAAACATACTTTTTGCCTAGGTAGCAACCCTCCTCCTTTCTTCCCTTGTTGTACTGTCCCTTTAATGTAACATTTCTACAGCTGTGCTTTGGAGAAGTATAATTATCACATGTACATAAACGTAAAACCCAGGACCTATCAAGTCCTTTATAGAAACTGTAGAGAACACTGTAATGCAATGTAATGTTCTCCTGTAAGGGAAATTGTTTACTATTCACTAAATAGTTTTCTCCTTCTTATAAAAATATGTTTATAAAAAATTGCAAGGTACAGTTGATCTGTTTATCTCATGCAGGATTTAATTTCTTATAATGACTACTGATAAATTGGTATAATGCACACCCAAATCCAAAGATAGTACAGGTATGGGATCCTTTATATGGAAACCTGTTATCGAGAAAGCTCAGAAACATGGAAAGGCCATGTCTCATAGACTCCATTATAAGCACAGAATTTTAATTTTCAAAAATGATATTCTTTTGCTCTGTAGCAATAAAACTGCACCTCCGGAAACATTAATGTGTGCTTGTTATTCTAGGTGCCCTTTGAAGATGAAAGGCTCAAATCTAATAGATGTATGCCAAAGGGGGGTTTGCCATTTGGAACCTTGTGGATACGACATCAATACTGGGCTCTATGAAGAGGACTGCAGATTTTATCCTGACATGGATAACTTTGTGGATGAATCTATTATGTATGGCCAAGTGCTGGAACCTGTGAGTCTGAATGGGTTAATAGAACTTACACTAACTTTACACAAACTACTACTTGGATACATTTTTGCTTACACTGTACAAATAAGAGTTCTAGGGGTAGTTCATCTTTAAATTAAGTTTTAAATGAAAGATGAACTACCCCTTTAAGTAAGTTATAAACCAAATGTAAAATACCGTTATTTATATCAGACAACTCTGTAAATTTTAAAAATTTAAAAAATTCGGAATTTAGAGAAAATAGGCGATTCAGGTTTTCGCTCGATTTTAACGAGTTTTTCCCTGATCCTATTGAATTGTGCTTTTTAAATAATAAATACGGTCAATTCGTGGATTCTAGTTTGATCGCACTTTTTAATTTTAAAAAATCAGAAAAATTCAGATTTTGAGAAATAAAACCCCTTAATGTTTACTTGATTATCTCACAGACGTAAGGTATCAAGAGCCAAACCAGAAAGGCCCAGGTCCTGAGTTTTTTGGATAACAGGTTCCATACCTGTACAATACAAAGTGTGTTTTAAAGAAGAAAACAGGCCCGCTACCTATGTGAATAAAACTGCTGTCATGTACTCCAACCTACTAAATAATTTGGGGTGGGCTGGTTGGAAAGTTTCCCAGAATTACTTAGAACATAACTAACTAGGAGAGAGTGGGAAGTTTACTATGGTATCTGTGTCGCTTCAAAGCACTGGTTTACTAAGCAAAAGAAGGATAGTCTGTATGCAACTATAAACTAGGATCTTAACCTCCTTTCATTGTGTTCTGTACAGTGCATTTTTATTCTAAATACTTGTACCTTGTACCAACTATACAGTTTCAGGTGGTACCACAAGATTGCAGTTGATCTAAGTAGACACAGCCTTTCTGAGTGTAACACCAGAAGACATTTGCTTGGTCCCTCTGGTTGGAGCAAAGTGAATCATAGTATACTTTCTCATGAATACAGGGGGAGAATTTTTAGAGCCTGAGACATTATCCCATAACTCGGTCTTTTGTGAAATTACTCAACAATTATTTGGGGTGATTTACATACATTTAATAGAACAGATATGGGGTTCCTAGTACAGCCTAAAAATTATCTCTTGGGCATCTTAGCTGTTGAGAAAATTGATACAACTTAGATGAACTGATAAAATTGCTAAAGAGCACCTGGTGTCAGTTTCTGGCTATAGACCAACTGGGAAACTGGAAGGATGGCGCAATAAACTTGTAAGTAGCTACTATGGGACCCAGCTAATTATAGTGCAGATTATTATGATAGGAAACAGGCTTACTTATTTTAACCTGCAAAAAGTGGTCTGCCATTACTGTAGCCTTTGTATTACCCTCTGTGTTAATAAATGCTAAGCAGATAAATGTCCAAAGTACTTTTATATATTTATGCAACAGTGAAGGAAGGTCATATAAATAAGGACTAGTTAATATATAAAAAAATAACAGGAGAGAACCTCTTTTTACAAGCACCAATGAGAAACCAGTCTCCTGCTACTGAAAAAAGATCTGGGCAAGTTCATTTAAATTGCAGCAGGCTAATATTTATCAGTGAGGCAACTTTGGAAAAGCGATCCGAGTGCCATCCCGCTGGTGATTTACATGCTCTTGATACAGTATCGGACTGGCCCACTGGAATACCAGGAAAAGTTCCGGTGAGCCCAGGAGTCAGTGGGCCCTTGTGCTGCTAAACATTTAGCCTATTTCATGGTCATTCCGTATTTCTATGAGAAAAAGAGGCTAAATAGATGGAATAATCAATTATAGTATGTAAAGAAAAGAGACTAGGAGACTAGAGGTTGAGTGAGGAGAGGAAGAATAATAGTTCTGAGAGTGGGCCCCTGGTCTAAGATTTTTTCTGCAAGGCTGATTCGTACGTTTATGGAATGACACATATCTTTATGTGTATAAAATAGCATATAATATATCTATAGTTATATAATTTCAGTTGTCTAATGATAATTTACCGTTTTTTCAAAGGTACATGCCTTCTGTGATAGCAGTAGCCATAACTCAGAGGCTCCCAACCAACAAAACCGCCTGTGCAGTCAACAAAGCACATGGGATGTCATCAATAAGTCTTCTGACATACAATCCAGTCCTCCATTAATGGAATCAAACATTCCAGCTCCTATTATTTCTCTATTGCAATACAAGGACAGAGTGGTCACTTTGGTTCTGGATATATCTGGAAGCATGACAACTGTAAGTAACACGAAAGAAAGTGCTAATCCAGAAAAACACTTAGATAACTAGGCAGCATGTGGCTCTTAAGTGGAAAAGGTTATCCTGCTTATGTTTTATCTTGATGTACTAATCCAGTGCCATACTGGGATGCCAGGGGCTCACCAGAAAACCTTAGACTGTGGGCACACTTTCCAAACTATTATCCCTCTTCTCCTCACTCAACCTCATTATTCTCAAAGTCTTTTACATCTACTTACTATATTCTTCAATTATTACATTTAATTTTGTTCTATACTTTTAAATAACATTTTTATGTTAAATACCTCCCTGTAATTAGCTAAAATAGTCTAAATAGAGTTAGAGTCTTGTATAAACAAACCCCTTCCTTGATCCTTTAGTTATGACAGTTTGGGCATACAGATAAGCTGAAGACCATTATATAAAAGGTTTATCTAAGCTGGTAATCGAATTATCTGCATCATAAGAACCAGAAAGTGGGAAGCATTAAGTACCTTGAAGTTTTCTGCTTGTCCAGCTCAAGAAATAACACATAGATTTTTCTTAAACGTACAAACAATAAGCAGGAAAACCCCAGGCCCCCTCCATCAAGCCCACTCTCTCCACACACCACCCATTACTGTCAAAAGTTTTGCTACCTTTGTACCTGCTATAAAAATACAGAGTTTTGCAGTAGAATGCACAGTTGAAGTTGATTCTGGACCTATCTATCAATTTTCAATTTAGAAAAAGATTTTTCCATAGGAAAAGAAAGACATTCAGAAAAATCGATAACTTAGATAAAATCAACTTAAATAAATCGCTATAACCCATTAGTGAATTTGGCACAGGTTTCTGGCTTAAGTTGACATTTGACACTTATTTAATTACATTTTTAATGTCCCAGTAACTTTACCTAATGGCTCTTTCTGTTTCCTGCAGGCTAACCGCATCACCCGGCTATATCAAGCATCAGAATTATACATCATGCAAATAGTGGAGCAGGGCGCTTACGTTGGTATTGTTGTGTTTAGCACTTTGGCTGAGACCAAATCCCAACTAGTTAAATTAACTGATACTTTCCAAAGGGAAAGTCTGAAGTTGAAGCTTCCAATTGCAGCAACTGGTGGTACAAACATATGTGCTGGAGTTCGACAAGGTCTGGAGGTACATTTTTTGTTTGTGTTTTTTCCCTCTTTCTCATGAAAAATATAAATACACATTTGGCCTTTTTCCTCCTACATACAGTAATATGCCAAATTAAATAGAATTTATTTTTTTTGGAGAATAAGGGGGTTATTTGTTATGCTCTGAATATCAGTGTCTGCGCTGCTGTTTGTATGGATATCCAACCGTATATACTTGAGTATAAGCTGAGTTTTTCAGCCCCCAAAATATGCTGAAAAACTCTACCTCGGCTTATACTCGGGTCAAGCGCAAAAACAGTTGCCGGCATCTAAGAATAGTCGCCGGCGCCTACGAATAGTCACCGGCGTCCAAAAATAGTTGCCTTCATCCAAGAATAGTCTCCAAGAATATTCGCCGACGTCCAAGAATGGTCGCCGGCATCCAAAAACGAGACACCGACACCTCCAATGGGAGCAGAAACCCTCAATTTTTTGATTGAAACTTACCAGAAGCTGCTGCATTTCTCACCCTCGGTTTATACTCTGGTCAATGAGCTTTCCCAGTTTTTGGAGGAAAAATTAGATACCTCGGCTTTTACTCGGGATGTCTTATACTCAAATATATACGGTAATTTTGGGGATTTTGGACCAAAAAGTCTGAAAACTCAAAAAAATCTCAGTATTTGCAGAAAAGTATGAGAAATTTGTACTTTTAGGGCAAAGCTCTGAAATTATAGGATTTTGTGCCCGACCCAATTTTTTTGGACTTTTTTAATGATAAATAAGGTCCATTCGGGCAGTCGGAGTTGATTGGATTTTTATGTTAGAAATTCGGACCTTAATAAATAACCCCCTCAATGTATTGATAGAAAAACAGCTATAAGACAGGGATTAAACTTTTGAACCTGCATAACCTTCATCAGCCTTCTAAGTGATGGAGTTTCATCCTTCAAAACTTCAAAGAAAGAACAATCCTAAATGAACTGGTTAGAATAATTTCAGAGCATAAAGAGTAAACATAAGGGCAATCTTCCATGGACTGGATGCTCATTTACCTTTGCAAAAGAAGGAGGAACAGATTTGGAGAGTTGTATTGCAATGGAAATGCTACCTGCCTGTTGAATAAATCCTTTGGCTGCAGAATCTAGGGGCTCATTTATAAAAACTGGGCAAATTTGCATCTGGGCAGTAACCCTTAGCAACCAATCAGTGTCTGACTTCATTCAGCCAGCTGCAGGTTGAACAATGAAAGCAAACCTTTCATTGGCTGCCCAGGTGTCAGGCTTGGCCACAGGTGAGTGGCTGGTGGTTAGGAGCCTTGGTGCTGTATAACACGAGTACATCGGGTATTTGAGGTTTTGATAGGCCGGAAACATGTTATGCAGAATAGTCTTTTAATAATGAAAAGTATGGCAATATAACTTATAACAAAAGATAAATAATATAAGTTCTTACGCCAGGTTGGTGGTCAAGGGCAGGCAACAATAAAGCAAGTCCGAGAAACAGGCTGAGGTCGGGGGCAGGCTGATAGCAAAACAAGTCCGTATGGCAGGCCGAGGTCGGAGGCAGGCTGATGGCAGAGGGTAGTCCAGAAAACAAGCCGATGTCAATAACCAGGAGATCAAACAGAGAGCAGGTAAGGGGAACTGTAGCAGAGAACAAAGGCACAGGGAACAAGGCAGGAATCTCAGGAACAAGCAGGAATCTCAGGAACGATAGCAGGAATCAGAAGTCACAGGAACAAGGAAAACGCAGGATCTAGCTTGGGAGCTTCAATGATCAAGCACCGGAGTAACATTGGTAACAGGCTTATAAAGGCCCTTAATTAACACATTACCAACACCTGGTAGAACAAGAAGGAGGAGGAGGAGGTGAGCAAACGTAAAAGGTAGAACGTCTTTAATCATACCAATAGAAGCAGGTTCAAAAGGTCTCCAGTGGCTCAACGAAATAATGCAGGAGCTTGTGAGAGTATAGTTCAGGGTTCGATCCCAGTTAGCTCCTGACACCAGGTGCAAATTTGCCCAGAGTTTACAAATGAGTCCCAGTTGCCAAAAGCCTTAAGAAGCAGTATTAAACTTATATTGTTTTTAAGGGGCACATTTACTAAGGGTCGAAGTGAATTTTCAAATTCAAAAACTTCGAAGTAAATTTTGGGTACGTCGACCATCGAATAGGCCAAAATTCGATTTGAATTGAAAAAACTTTGAATATTCAACCATTCGAAAATCGAAGTACTGTCTCTTTTTATAAACGTTGACTTCGACACTTCGCCACCTTAAACCTGCCAAATTGCTATGTTAGCCTATGGGGACCTCCTAGAACCAATAGTCAGTATTTGGCTAAGTTTTTAGAAGTCAAAGTTTATTTTTTGAAAATCATTTGATCGATCGATTAAATTGTTTGAATTGTTCGCTTCCAACGATTTCTACATTCAATCGAACGATTTAAATTCAATCAAAAATGGCTAAATTGACTCAAAAAAAACTTTTACTATCGAATTTCTACAATTCAATGGTTGAAATTCGAAGTTTTAACACTTCGAAATTCGACCCTTAGTAAATGTGCCCCTAAATCTCGACAATTGGAAAAACAAATGTTCCAAGCAAGGTATTTACAACAATTATTAAGATATCCTTGTTTTTGAATACATGTATGGGACCTTTTATCCAGAATGCTCTGGACTTTTGGTCTTTCTGTAATATCGATATCCATTACATACGTCAACTAAAAAATAGTTATTTTTTGGTTCGAGTATTGAACATGGATCAAGTATTGTTTCATTAATACAGTGAAAAAGAAACTGATTATTAAAAATTTGAATTATGTGATTAAAATGCAGCCTTTGGGAGATGGCCTTCCGTAATTCGGAGCATTCTGGATAATGGTTTTCCAGAAAGATCCCAGAACTGTGTACAAATATAGTATTTTGTTTACACACAAAGCTTTGTTGTCAGTGTATAATATTTGCTACTATTTTTGTACAATATTTAGGTAAATAGAAATCTTGATCAGAGCACACATGGCACAGAAATCGTGCTGCTAACAGATGGAGAAGATTCTGGAATTAGTGGTTGTTTTACTGAAGTTACTAAGAGCGGAGCCATTATTCACACAATAGCTCTTGGAAACAACGCAGACGCGGGTCTTGAAAAGCTAGCAGAGCTCACGGGTAGGTTGTTCCCTTATTTATTCTCTGAAAGGACAAACTATTCGTCTCTTGGACACGGGGTTATTTACTACTGAATATTTCTCATTATGTTATTAAAACAGCTTCAACCAAACTATCATCCACATTTTTAACTTAGTTATCAGTAAATTAACTCAGAAAAATCTGGTGCCAAAAAAGACGCGATAAAATTGTGATAAAATCTGAATTGTACAATTTTTTCTGATTTTGCACCGTTTTTTCTGATTATCACCCGAAAACAACAAATTATTCGTATTATTATTATTGTACGAAACCTAGAGCAGAGCATGATATCTTCCAATTGTAAAAGGGACATCTGCCATTGACTTTTGACATGACCTTGGCAGGTTTGAGATGGAGTACTTTTTTATTCAGACTTTTAGCAGTCTCTGTGTTTAATAAATGTGGAAAAAGTTGAGGGTTTTTTTTCCTATGAAAAATTGTGCTTTCCCCTTTAAAAATTTGGACTAAATAAATAACCCCCTTAAATGGGCGTCAAAATAATTTTGACACACGTCAATTTTGACACAAGCGTAAATTTTTATACACACGATTATTTGGTCCAAATGCATTAAAGACAATGGGCGTCCAAATAATTTTGACATGCGTCAGTTTTTATGCTCGTGCCAATATCGACGCGCGTCAATTTCGTTTTTATGCGGCGGATTTTTCGTGGGCGAATTGACGCCACTGAGGTGAGGCGTAAACTGAAGCCGGGATTGACAGGCATGGCAGATCTAAAACATTTATTGCTGTAGTGAAATATATTGCACTGTATTTGGTACATTCTGTGGCCACCAGTACAGGCAGGCACATCAGCATTTCCTCAGCACCAAGCAAATATTATCAAGAGAATTCTCTCTGCAGGGTTAAAGGGTAAGTGCCTCACTTAGTTCTCCTGTGGGACTACAGCTATTGTAGGACCTGCCAAGCAATGAAAATTCAGCAAAAAAGTTACAGATGACCTAGGTTAGGTATAAGCAGAATCAGAATAACAGACTTCTAGGTCTCTCCAAAAGCTGTAGGTAGTAAGAGCTAAAAAAAAAACTGAAGAACGGATTTTTTTAGCTTACTTGCGGCTGTAGCTGTGGAACTTCCAGCTTCCATTTGTTTAGCCAGAGCTAGAGACAACAAAACATTTTATAAAAACTTTAAGGGGCTCAAGAGATGTGCACTATATTCATATGGCCACTATTTGACACTGTATAGTAAAAGGCTTGTGTTAATTCATTTTATATCTATTATTTTGAATTATTTTGCCTACTGCTGATGTTACAGGTGGCCTAAAACTGTATGCGTCAGATGAAGTAGGTGAAAACGGCCTGATTGACGCTTTCAGTGGGATTGTGTCCAGCACTGGGAATGTAACTCAGCAGTCCCTGCAGGTAATAAATTGCTTAGGAACAGCATATATATATATATATATATATATATATTATTGATTGACAATGGGGCACATTACCAACATTTATCAAAGCAGATGAATGTGTTTGTTTAGGATTCAGGCATCTTTCTGCTTGAAGCTGTAATACCTCACGAAATCATTAATCCCTGGTGCAAGTTTCAAGGCAGGACTAACAGTGTCAGACTGGGATGCCAGGGGCCCACAAGACAACCTCAGACTGTTGGCCCACTTTCCAAGCTATTATTCCTCCTCTCCACACTCAACCTCTTTATTCCCCTTTTATATCTTCTTACGATATTCTTCCATTATTACACTTCTTGTTTTCCATAAATAGATAGGGAATGACCGTGAAATAGGCTAAATGGTTAGAAGCAAGAGGGCCCTCTGACACCTTGGCCCACCGGGAGTTTTCCTGGTATTCCGGTGGGCCTGTCCGACACTGAGGACTAATGATTCCTCAAACCATCATGATCTGCTTCTGACTCTCACATGATCATTTCCCCACCTCCTTAGGCTGGCAGTCATTCATCTTTTTTTCACATTGTTTAATGCCTCCCTCACCTTGTTCAACCCTCCCCTCATCTTGTTCAACCGTTCCCTCACCTTGTTAAACCCTTTCCTCACCTTGTTGCATGTGGAAGTGATGGATTCGGAAACTTGAAGTCTCTCTGCTTTTAAAATGAACAGCCTATGATGACCTCAAATTTACATTCCTCTCTGCAGGTTAGGGCTATGCATCTTGCAGCCCCCAACCACCAATACACACCCCTTGCCATAAAGTGTAATGTGGGAACTAAAATTTTAGGCACCCCCAAGTGATTGTATGTACTTACCTGAAACCCAGGGCCGGTGCTCCTATCAGCAGAAAACTGCACTGGCCCAGTGTTATACCAGCAAGCAACTCGCATGCGCAACCGGGGCAACTCGCATGCGCAGTAGAACGACGGCTTTTCACTCTACTGCGCATGCACAGCCACGAGAAGAAAGAAGATGCCGGAAGAGGATTGTTCTGTGCCCATGGCCTGGCCAGTGCTGTTTTCTGCTGATCGGAGCACCGGCCTGGGGTTTCAAGTAAATACTATACATTCACGTGGGGGTGCCTAACATTTGGCACCCCCAAGTGGGATATGACTTTCCTTCTCCTTTAAGCTTATTATAAAATCTACTAAAATCTAATAATAATGCAACTGATCTGGCCCATCCAGTCCTTATAAGGGACTGTGCCCTTAAAACTTAAGATGCATTTCCAGACTGTTTAGTTTCTTGATAGGACTAAATATACTTATATTAACTACAATAACTGCTGATCACATGGGTTCGTTAGACCATTTATAGCCTATTAAGTCTCCCATTCATAGACTATTAAGCCTATTATAAAATGTACCATAATTTTTATTTACATAAAGGAATTCAAATGTTTTTTTATAATATTTAATGTGTTCACTTTTTTTCAATTACAGATTGAAAGTTCTGCTACACAAGTCAAACCAAACAGTTGTTTAGATGGCAGAGTAGATATTGACAAGACTGTGGGAAATGACACTTTCTTTTTGGTCACTTGGGATTCTGCAATCCCCAACATATCTCTGACTGATCCAAATGGAAAAGTTTATACAGAGGCTGGTTTTAAAAGTGATCAAGTTTCAAAATCAGCTCGTCTCCTTATTCCTGGCATGGCACAGGTAAATTGACTTCATATTAGAAGTTATTGGTTTAGGTTATTGGCACATGTGTAATTGGGTATCTGCAGTTTTCTTTTAGTGAACCTCTTATGGATTGAGAGGATGCTTATAGCATGAAATTGCAAAATGTTATTTGGATATAAGATGCAAGCTTCCCATTAACAACAATAGGAATCACTTCTTTTCCAGCAGTCCAACTGATCTCTGCCATAGAGGCACGCTAATAAATACATTCCTTCCAACTGTCCCATTTTAAGTGAGACAGTCCCACTTTTGACAGCGCAACCTGCAGACTTTCTATTTGATCTCCTGCGCTAAACAGTCATAAAAAGAAAAAAATTTCTGCCTTAATTAGCTTTTGGCAGAGATCCCAGAATAGATACTTAGATACTTTTGTAACAGTTTTAGATAATGAGGTCTCTTGAGAGAACTAAGACTCACATTTTAAAAGACAATTCACTTTTATTAGCAAAACTGTAGTAACCAAAAACCACCATAATGTGTTCAAACTTTCATAACCTGGCAAATTTTGTAAAATGGACATGGTAATTAGTCCCATTTGTCCCGTTTCATAAATATCGGGAGGTATGTAAATATACAGGTACAAGTATAGAATCTGTTATTCAGAAATCCATTCAGAAAGCTCTGAATTATGAGAAAGGCCTTCTCACATAGGGGTTTATGTAATAAAAGACACTTAAGTTTACCCAGGAGCAGTAACCAGTAGCAACCAATTAGCAGGTAGCATTCACTAGTCACCTCTTTAAAAGCATGCATCTTATTGGTTGCAACTGAAACAGAAAGCTATGAACAATAAGGGTCAGATTTACTTAGGGTCGAATATCGAGGGTTAATTAACCCTCAATATTCGACTGTCGAAGTTAAATCCTTCGACTTCGAATATCGCAATTCGTTCAATCAAACGATCGAAGGAAAAATTGTTCCATTTTAATCCATCGATCGAACAATTTTTCTTCGACCAAAAAAAGCTTAGAAAGTCTATGGGGACCTTCCCCATAGGCTAACATTGAGGTTCGGATAGGTTTTAGGTGGCGAAGTAGGGGGTCGAAGTTTTTTTTAAAGAGACAGTACTTCGACTATCGAATGGTCGAATTGTCGAACGAATTTTAGTTTGAATCGTTCGATTCGAATTTGTAGTCGAAGGTCGAAGTAGCCAATTCGATGGTCGAAGTAGCCAAAAAAAACATTAAAAATTCAAAGTTTTTTTTATTCTATTCCTTCACTCGAGCTAAGTAAATGTGCCCCTAAATGTGTAGAATTACAGAGCATTTGTTCTTTAGGTGGGGTCAGTGGCCCCCATTTGAAGCTGGAAAGGGTCAGAACAAGATAATAAAATAATTAAAAAATTATAAAAAAGAAAAAATGAAATTTAAATTAGCTATTCTATAACATACTAAGAGTTAACTTAAAGGTGCACCACCCCTTTAATGTGTTAAATGATTTCTTTAGCAGAATGGGAATCCAAATTACACAAAGACTCCTTATGAGGAAAAACCCAGGTCCTGAGCATTTTGTGTAATAGGTCCCATGCCTTTATTTAATATAGGTATGACCACAATAAGTACGTACAGCTATGTTGTGTTGTGTAGCACCATGGTCCTAGAGGAACGTTGTTTTGTTTCACTGTGTACTGTATAAACGTATATGGATGAAATGAAAATAAACTCACTCTTGGCTCTTGACGTAGTTGTGTATAGGGCTCATATACTAAGTGCAGGGCAGGATGCAAAATACAGACACAATCTGCCATGTTTATTTCACTGTGTCTCTTGCCCTGCAGAAAGAAAAATTGTCACAGGTCTCTTCACTCAAAAACAGAACACAGATTTTTGTTGCCCAGTAAATAACAATGCGGCCTGCATTTTCTATTGGACTTGCATCTGGGGTGTCAGTAAATGACCCCCTATATTTTCTATAAAACATGACAACTTCTGCCTACCTGCACATGAATAATTTCTATTGCAAATAGGACTCTCTGAAAAACTAGTATGCACCTTTGGAAGCAATGTCATCAGATCATAAATGCTTTTTAAATGAAACTAAAGCAAATATATAATTCATGTGCTGTATTATATCTGCCCTTTAACATACTGTATGCTATTACTATTCTCTTATGTGTGTAACTTTTGAACCATGCCCTATATTTAATATTGTTCAATTATTTTTTTGTTATAGATTGGAACATGGCATTACAGACTTTGTAGCACTGTTGTAACTGATCAAGTAATTGGCATAACGGTTAATTCCCGAGCATCAAATGAAGATGTGCCACCCATAGTTGCAGAGGCTTACATGAGTGATGATTCCAGCAAATACCCTAAGCCAATGATAGTGTATGCAATAGTTACCCAGGGACTTTCACCTGTTTTGGGAGCAAAAGTTACTGCTGTTATTGAGCCACAGAATGGAAACATTCAAATGTTGCAGCTTTTGGATAATGGAGCAGGTATAGTATTTTCTTGACAGAGGGGAGGGTTGAGAGAGAGATGAAGGGGAAAGCGACAGAGGGGAGGGCAGTAAACACAGACCAGTAGTAGGCAGAAGACACTTTAACAGGTACCTTCCCAGAACCCCCCTATCGTTGTGCCCTACAATGGCAGATGGTCCCTTTAACAATTGGGACACGTTTTTTTACCCTCAGTGTTCTCAATATTTTTAGGCTGTTTGCGCTGGTTTTAGTTTGATAATCTCATAAATTAAATTTTGTTATGACTTTTCATTGAACCAATTTTATCAAGGATAATTATTTTAAGGCCCATTTGGGTGTGGGAGTTTGGTCGAATTTCTTTTTAGAAAAAAATTTGAAAAAGTCGAGTTTTAGTAGAGACTTCACATTAGTAAACCCCATGCCTTTGTACCTTTATATATTATATTTTATACATTTTAATATTATATATATATATATATATATATATATATATATATATATATATATATATATATATAATATTAATATATATTAATATATAATATATAGACAGTATATTCACTTTTAAGGTAAGAGTAAAGGGAAGGAACTGCAATCTACAATGTATTTGCTGACATATTTTATCATTATAACAATTTAATCTTCTTTCAAAGGTGCGGATATTATCAAGAATGATGGTATCTATTCCAAATATTTTGTTCAGTTCTCTGGGAATGGTAGATACAACTTAAAAGTTCGTGTAGAAAGCAAAGATCAAAACTCAAACCTTGCAGCATCAGCAAGTCGTGCCCTTTACCTGCCTGGCTACATTGTGAATGGTAAGGCAATGCCTACAATTAGCAGTAAAGTGCAGATGTTAGCCCTCTAAGAATATTTTTCCTTTTAATGCAACAAATTCTTTATTTGTATAAAAGCACCACATCAGCAATGTTTCACACATGGAGAATAAAATTAACAGGTATGACCAAGATACACTTAACGGGGTTCATTCATTGTGCTTCTATATACAGTAAGTGAATATTAAAACATTGGCATAGTGGTCATTTTCCACAGTGGACTTTATTTATTGGTATATTTCTGTTCAGTTATGCCTTATCCATAGACTAACAAAGCAGACCTTTATGAAAAATGCTGGACTGCGTACCTTTTTGTGATGCTTGGGATGCTCTTGTTTTGCTGAATATGTTTGTACCATATTTGTACCATATTTGCCCGTTCAAGTAATTTATCTGTACAATCCGAAGTTTCATATAGATAATGTTTTGAACAATATAAACTATCAGTATTTGTTTTTTGTTTTTTTTTCTGTAGGCACTGTATTCCGTAACCCTCCAAGGCCCAAAGATACTGTTATTGAAGACCAGAGTTTAGGAAACTTCACCAGGACGGTTTCAGGTGGCGCCTTTACTGTAACCAATGTGCCATCAGGGCCTCTACCAGACATGTTTAAACCTGAGAGAATTACTGATCTGGAAGCAAAAATTAAGGGGAAAGAAGTCGAAGTAACTTGGACAGCCACTGGTGATGACCTGGACCAAGGAAATGGTAAATAGCATTATTCACACTTCAATTGATCCCAGGGCTAGCCACACAATGACTAACTAGAATGAGGGCTTCAATATGTGATTTTGGATGGTTATGATATATCAGTGACATTCTTCATAATTTTATTTTGTGTTAGTGTCTAGATAATCAGGGCATAATTGATTCATTGCCAGCAATTCCCCCTTAATTATCATTAATTGATTGAACCTACCCTCTACCACCTATCTTCTGTTTCACTCCCCATAAAATAGAGCCCTGTACAACCTATTTCCATCTCCATGCTCCATAATACATACCTCTTTTGACTCTTACTGAATCTTACTCTGTGTGACTTAAAACTGCACCATAATCTATATCTGGTTAACTGATACAGCCACATCGGATGTGCTTAAAACTAAATATCATTGGGATTTCTACATGCCTGAGGTGAAGACTACTGAATATCAAATCCAGTATGCCATGGAAGTATGTCACCAAATTGTACATGTCTAGTTGGATGGTCTGCGAACCACTCTATCTACCACCTGTCTAGTTTTGAACTGGACAGTCTGGATTTTGCACAGACTGTCCAGTTCAAAACTGCTTGGATGTACACCTTGTTATTATGCAACTAAAACTTGCCTCCAAGCCAGAAATTTCAAAATAATCACCTGATTTGAAGGCACTGGAAGCAACATCCAAGAGGTTGATGAGCAATTTGTTCTTGTCGTGCCTGTAGTTGGGGATCACTGCTTTAGATGGTTTTTCTGATCTAAGGAAACCTAAGTATACTCATCTTCTTAATTCAATAAATTTAATTTTAACTTACATAGCAACACAACATAGCAAGTTAAATTGGAAAAAGACACATGTACATCAAGTTCAACCTTTTATATACTTTTTTTTATATCCAAAGGACCCGCTACTCGATAATTAATGAATCAATATTCTTTATTCATAATTATGTATCCAACATTTTGGCCCAGATTAGGCCCTAATCTGGGTGCCCACATGTCAGATGGAAGACTATTTACCTACTGGTAAATAAAGCTTAAGATAGATTATTATATGATCCCCTTATATATTTATGCATAGTTATCATATTACTCCTTAAGCGCCTCTTCTCCAGTATGAACATCCCCAATTTGGCCAGTTTTCTTCATAGCTAAGATTTTACATACCTTTACCAGCTTAGTTGCCCTTCTCTGTACCCTCTCTAATTCAATAATGTCTTGTTTCAGCACTGAAAACTGTAGGGCATATTCTAGATGGGGCTGTACCAGTGATCCGGACAGTGGAAAAATGACCCCTCCTCCTGCAAATCTATGCCTCTTTTTCTATGCTCCTTTTTTGTCTTGTTTGCCCTTGTGGCTGCTGAGTGGCATTGCTTGCTACAGCCAGTTTTATTATCTACAATTATCTTCAGCCATTAAGGGTATAAGTGGCTTGCATATTTTTACAACCCAAGTGCATAACTTTACATTTATCGACATTAAATCTCACCTGCCACTTAGCCGCCCAGATTGCGAGCTTGTCAAGATCCTGCTGCAAGGATGCTGCATCCTGAATGGAATTAATTGGGCTGCATAGTTTTATGTCATCTGCAAACTGATACATTACTTACAATACCCTCTCCTAAGCCATTAATGAACAAGTTAAATAAATGTGGACCCAATACAGAACCCTGAGGGACCCCGCTAAGAACTTTAGTACAAGTAAAGAATGTTCCATTCGCAACCAACCTCTGTACCCAATCCTGTAGCCAGTTTCTTATCTATGTGCAGACGACTTAATTTAGCCCAACAGACCTTAGTTTACAAAGCAGTCATTTGTGGGGCACGGTATCAAACACTTTGGCAAAATGGATCACATCCACTGCTCCCCCACTATCCAGCATCCTACTTAATACTATTTGACATGACCTATCCTTCATAATGCAATGCTGATTACTTCTCGTAATGCCATTCACTATGACAAAATTTGGAATGTGATCCCTTAACAAGCCTTCAAATAATTTGCCCACCATGGATGTCAAACTGGCCTATAATTGTCAGACTGAGATTGTAATCCCTTTTTAAATATAGAAATGACATCATCTTTCTTCCAATCCAAATGTATCTTGCAAGATGAAAATCAGAATATCAGAAATAGAGGCCGATCTAAAACTGAACTAAGCTCTCTTAGTACCCAAGGGTATATTCCATCTGGCCCTGGTGCCTTGTTCACCTTATTTTTTAATAAAACGTTATGAACCATATCCTGAGTCAGCCACTGACTAGTTTGACTTAATGGCGTTATGGTTGTGATTTGCTGCAACTACTGTATATAAGCATACTCACACAGGTCAGTGACACACTGAATAATTTTTCGTGCACACAAGTGCACACCAGCATTGCATAGAGGACACTATTACATTAGATACCATATACTGTAAGTATGCATCAACCTTAGCAAACAGATGTATTTTACCACCCTAACAGCTATGACACATGAGTGATGTAATTATACGCAGTATAAAAAGAAAATTTTTTACTTTTGGCCACTGTACTGTGGTTTAGTCTGCTACAAGAAGCGAGCTGCTTGACATGACTGATGCTGATTTATTCCAGGTTCCCAGCCTTAGCAATCATTCTAACAGCATAAAGATGAACTCTGTGTGTACTTAATAATTGGTTTATATCCATGTAGAAGTCTAACTTATTTAACTGATATACTATGTTCCAATTTCAGCTTCAATGTATGATTTAAGAATGAGCCTCAATTCTAAGGATCTTTTAGAAAACTTTGAGAATGCGACCAACGTAAATGTCACCCATCTCACTCCACAGGAGGCTGGTGCCAGAGAAACCTTTACATTCACACCAGAGAATATTGTCATAAAAAATGGCACCATCATTTTTTTTGCACTGATTGCCTTTGATGAAGCTGGACTGAAATCAGACACCTCTAACTTAGCAAGGGCAACTTTCTTTGTACCACAGACTAACCCAGGCAATGGCTCAAATCACAGCAATTTTAATACACTGACCATTATATTGGTGGGACTGATGGTTATGTTAACACTGGTGATTAATTCGGCAGTTTCAGATATTGCTTGCTAAACTGGAACCAAGACTGCAAGAAGAACACTAAACACAGAGATCAACATTAATGCCTTTCTTCTGGTGGTATAAGAAATGTACAGTCAGATCAGTGACTAAAAAGCACCAGCTGCAATGGATATGTCTCTTCCATTGAATAAACGAAATACACTGTGAGCAACATGAGCCCAATGAATAGGTCTTGCACTGGATAATGCATTCTACCTATTGTTTTAATGTAAGCTCCATAGGATTTATTCTTTTTACACTATATAATGCAACTTAACAGAAACTAAAAAAAAACACTTTTACACTGGATTCCACTTTTAAGCTCATCATTGCAGTTGTGGACTGAAGAGAAAGGACTTTATACCGCCCCACTCACTTTGAAATGAGCCTATTCAGTAGGGCTTATGTAGGAAGGTTGCATAAGCACTATCTGAAATTTCATAGATTGCCTGTTTCTGCTGGATGTGATTATTTCCTTAAACCCTTTAAACACACGGTGTAAAGCAACCCCTCCTTCCCATTGTTCCATTATGAAATCTAGGACTTGAAGTCCCTCTGCTTTTCAAAGAACATGTGCACCACCCACTGTGGAAAGCAGAGGGACTCCAAGTTCCAGAATCCATCGCGTCAAAATGGAACAACTTCAGATAGGGGATCAATTACACCGTAAACCTAAGGGATGTTGGTATGGTTTGTCAGAATGTCATGGTTTCCCTCTATCTATAGAATCAGGTATGTTTGTATACAAACAAATACAATACAATTTACTTTTGAAAGTTTTATGGAATGTTTCTATGTTAGCCCATCCAGTGTGCCTGAGATGGCGGGGCCCACAAGGACTGGGGCCTACCTGGTGCCCCGCTGGCTCAGTCCGACACTGGATGGGCTCAGACCATATCCTTGCATGGAAGCCGGGCTTCCGACCTCCCTCCCTGCCCCTGGTGCTACTAAAAGAAAAAGAAGGTAGGTGTGGGGGGGTGGCGGAGGGGGGTTGCGGCTCGGAGAGGGGGGCCAGAGGGCACGTTGCATCTGGGGTGGGGGGCCCAGGGGTGGGCCCGAGGCAGCAGTCCCAGTGGTCCCCAGGCCAACGCTGAGCCCATCTGATTGAGATCATATCAAATCCCCCCCAGGACTGCCATCAGAAATCGCAGGGCCCCATACGACAAAATTTCCTGGGCCCCCTGGGCTGCGCCCACCGCAAGCACCACCTACAGGTTCGCCCTCCCCACCCCACAGGTCCGCCCCCCACCACACAGTAAAAATACAAAAAAAATATTGGTGGCTAGGGTTCCCACATGTTAATAAAAAATAAAAAGATATTGGTGGTCAGGCCCCCACATAAAAAAACATTTGTGGCCAGGTCCCCCCCCCCATTAAAAAATATTGGTGGCTAGGACCCCACATGAGAAAAAAAATTGGTGGCCAGGGCCCCCCCACATTGTAAGAAAATTGGATCAAGTAAGTGTGGCGTGGCTGGGGCCCCCTTACTCTCAGGGCCCCCTAAAACTCTCCCCCGTGTCCCCCCTGATGGCTGCCCTGATCCCCCCTATATAATACACTCCTGTTATCTATAAACCTGAGACACTGGCAGCAGTGAGGGTAAAGTTGCTCCTTTTACAGAGCTCCATAACAAATATACATATTGCACTCTAAAAATAGTATATATTTTTACACTTGAATCAGTATATGAGAAGTTTGTATGTAGTATATCTTATAAAATATCAGGCTGTGTTTTTGTTTTTAGCTATTCTACCGATGCTACATGCCTCCAAACTGTAGAAAGGAGTATATTGTTTTGGGGTGGCCAGCAGGCAAAGTTTTCCATATCTTTTTATAATCGGATACACAATTGTTTTTTTTTTTTTGTGATAAAAAGGGCCTGCCACACAGGGAATGACACTAAAAAATTATCATTGTCACCACCGTTCGGGCAATAAATGGATAATAAAAGTCACCTAGAAGATCCATCACAAATATAAAACTCTTTGACTTGTCCTTGCAAGTTAGCTATAATGGAAGTGTGATTGATGGAGCCAATATTGCTTTAAACACAAAGGAAAATGAGAATTGATCCCTGAACAGTAATAATTTCTTTGCAAGTGCATATATTTTCAAAAACATGGTTTATTTGTTACAAAGTTTTTATGATGATTTTGCTTAGCCACTAAACTATACTGGCATACTGCGTGTTACACCCCAAACTTATCCTTTTAATGGTTGTCATACGCCTTTAAAAGTAATGTGTTGGTCTTGGCAATCTCTTTTATTAAGCTACGGCAGGGGATGATCATTCTGGGGAATCAACACTTTGGTCGGGAGACACTTTTCCTGAGAAATGTAGGGCTCTAGGAAAAATTAATTGATCAGTCCTTTTTTGTGTTTGCCCCTTCGTTTACATCATTATTTTCTACACAATTGTTTGATTTGGATATGTCATTGAATTGTAAAATTTTATTTTACAACTATTCTTGCTTTAATAAAGGATTTTTTTTTTCATTTGTGTTCTTGGGGTTCAGTAGCTTCTATTTTATGCCTGTAAAATTTTCTATTTGAAGCTTTTTTGCAATATGTTTGCTCTCAGCTATGCTGATCTCAGCCTTCTTTTTTGCCGCTGTTCACCTTTATATTTAATGAAGCCTTGAATCAAACATGCATAACCTACACCAAAAAGCCATGCAAAACAAAAATACATATAGTGTTAATTAAAAACTATGTGTATTAACAAGTATTACAGAATTTTCAAAGGTGCAGACCTTTAAAGGGGACCCCCCCAAACTTAAAAAATTTCAAAGCAACTTTCCAATATACATTTATTACAAATTTTAATTGGTTTTGATGTTTGCCGCAATTTATAAGTGCTTTCAAAATCACTATCTGTCCCTTTATATTCTAGGCATTGCTGAAAAAAATTCTGAAATGTGTATAAACATTAAACTTACAACCATCCAGCCATTATAAAATTTGCCTGCTTTAAATTTTTTTTAATGAAGCTGAAAAAAATCAAAACAGTTATGTGAAGTAAGTGTATGTACTTGCGCATACACCGATTCCTGACTTGGCCCAACTGCACATGCTTCTGCAGGCTTTGTGCCGCTGGTTGTTGATACTTCTGGTATTACTTCAGAGCTGGTTCTAATGACGCCCTCCGTCGCCCCTCAGCGCTTACCTTTTTCTGCTCTGGAGGGGATCTGTGGGGTGGGGGCATATCAATTCTACAGAGAGCGCATTTGCACTCTCTCGAGCACTAGAAAGCCGATTTTAAAAACTGGAAATTCGTCTCTTAAAGGAGAATTCAACCATTTAAGAAAAATCCCGTATCCCCCCACCCTACAGAGACGCCCTCCCCCCAGCCCAACTGCCCCTCCAGAGAAATGCCCCATACTTTATACTTACCCCTCAGCACAGATTCTGGCATTGGAGTTCCACGCAGTAATTCAAGTTAATTTTGATTGACTTCGATTTTGAATAATTTTTTTGGGTGACAGGTCCCCTTTAATTCACTTTATTCGCATGGTGTCCCTGTACTACCGAGAGTAAAAAAGAAACAGGGATGTAAACAGTAGTGTCCGCAAGCCCAACATTTATCAGAGAAAGTATAAAGGGTCTTGTGCGAGCTCTGACTAAGGCAGAGTCCTCATGTTTGAGCTCTATCTTAACAATTACTTCTAGTAAGAATACAGTTAACCCACAGGGACACATAAAATACATTCAATTATACTATATATATAGATATGCATTGTTTGCATATAACCACTAGATGGCAGTCAAATGTAATATCAACTGAGTGTCTATCTTGCATAAAGTAGCAATAAATACAGTTACATATGCTTTTGAAACAGTTCCATTATAAAACTTAGGATATTTCTGTCAATTGCACTAAAAAGGGGATACATATAATATGGGCTGGAAAGAGAGAATGGGGGTGGTATTGGCTGGAAAATCCTATGGGTTGGGGATTTAATATGCTAATTGAGTGGAGAGGATAGGAATGGGACTATATTGGGTGTCCAAAACAAAACCACTGGTCAATCTGATGTAGGCAAGCTCCTGATAACAGATCAAATACGTCAAGGAAAATAGTGAAAAGTTTCAGGATACCTACAATATGCTCCCACTCGGAAATATCATCAAGCAACATGGCCTTAGTTACCCTTGTTATGCAGATGATACCCATTGGTACCTGTCTGTTAAACCAGACAATAGAGATCCAGTATCCACAATCACTCTGTGCTGAGCTGATTTGCAAGTGTGGATGAACCGGAACTGGCTTCAAGTAAACCTAGACAAATCAGAGGTACTTGTAATCGCACGGCAGAGGCTAATAACAAGATGGCAGAGAACACAGCCAGTAGATTTAGAACTTGGGAGTGTAAAATTATATTTGTCAGACCAGGTGCGCAGCCTGGGTGTGACTCCTTATCAGGGATCCCCAAACTTTTTTATCCACATTAATATGTAAAAAAAGTTGGGAGAGCAACACTAACATGCAAAAATTTCCTGGGGTGCCAGATATGGCCTGTGAGTAGTTATTGGTAGACCCTATGTAGAACTTGCAGCCTACGAGAGGCTCTGTTTGGCAATAAACATGGTTTTTATTAACTAAAGCTTGGCTTCAAGCCAGGAATTCAGAAATAAACAGCTGCTTTGATGCCACTGAGAGCAACATCCAATGGGTTGGTGAGCAACATGTTGCTTGAGAGCCACTGTTTAGGGATCACTGCTCTACATAGTGATTTCTCCCTCAAACATCAGATGTCAGCTACCACCAGATCAGCATTTTTCCATCTCAGAAACATTACAAGAATAAAACATCTGATTCCAATGGAAGGCATGCCAAAATGAATGCATACTTTTGTATCCTGACTGGATTACTGCAATGCCTTGTGTTTTATGGTCTCCAAGAGAACCAGAATGCAGGCTCCTTACCCATCACCACCATCTATATCACATAACACCAGTTCTACTCTCCCTACCCTGGCTTACAATTAAATGAAGAATTGTCTTCAAAATTAGTCTTCTTACCATCACTTCATAATCAAGGCCTTGTGTATCTGGAAGAGCTTCTGATTCCTCATGCACCCATCTCATGCAACCCCTTTTAACTATAACTAAAATATAAATATAATATAAATATAACTAAAATAACTTCTAGTATTGTATAGAATGAGCAATTCTAAGCAACTCTTTTAATTGGTTTTGATTATTTTTTATAGTTTAATATGTTTGCCTTTTTATTCTGACTCTTCCAGCTTTCAAATGGGCGTCACTGAACCCTTTTAAAAAGCAAATGCTCTGTAAGGCTACAAATGTATTGTTATTGCTACTTTTTATTCCTCATCTTTCTTCTCAGGCCCTCTCCTATTCTTATTTCAGTCTCTTATTCAAATCAATTCATGGTTGCTAGGGGAATTTGAACCCTGGCAACCATATTGCTGAAATTGCAAACTGGAGAGCTGCTGAATAAACAGCTAAATAATTTAAAAAGCACAAATAAAAAAATGAAAACCAATGGCAAATTGTCTCAGAATATCACTGTCTACATCATACTAAAAGTTATTTCAAAGGTGAACTAGCTCTGATATGCTGGTGAATCAACTTTTATTACATTGTATAGATCACTTAATTTCTTATATCCAGCTTTCGTCTAACCTAAGAAAATGAACCTCGCAGGACAACGCCCTTTACTTTTAAGCCCTCAATGATATAGCAGCACTTCCACAACAAATACAGTAATTGTCAAGCACAAACACTTCCTTTCAGCGAATATTCACGTGACATCCTGCTGCCGGAAGTGGGGCAGGGATAAGCGGGAAGACTTCACATCTCTATGGTGACGTTAGGATTCTACTGTTTCCGGTCCCTGACTGAGAACTTGGGTTTTGGAGCCGCCCCTGGAAGTGTGACAGACTGAAGTACCGGGAGGGGGAGTTTTCATTCTCTCGCTTGTGTGTTTAGGTTCATCAGCCGCTGTGCCCTGCGGAGGGTTTTATCGCTATGGAGTTTAGTGTGATGAAGTTAGCAGCGGACGCCGGCACTTTCCTGAGTCGCGCAGTACAGGTGTGGTCTTGTCCGTGTAAAGATATTCGCTAGAACTGTGAAGGGATGGGGGTGGCAGGGGCTGATGGACTATGGGAAGTGTATCATATGTAACGGTCTGTGAGTCATTGTGTAGGCGCTGTCTGCAATTTGCGCTTCTTTTTATTCATTAACGCCAGTTCTTCTATTCGGCTTCCGTCAGGGGCTTTTGGCTTGGACCCCCCTCTACTGGAACGTGAGCACCTTTGCTCGGACTCTCAGGCTCACTTTATGACTTCCACGAGTTACGTCAGATAAACAGCCATTACTTTCTCTTCCTCCTATTGGCACTTGCCCAGTGAGATTGAAGGCAACTAGTTGCAAGGAGTGTAACAACTGGATGGACTAAACTCCACTGAGGGCCTGAGCTGTACATAAGGCTTTAGGGGTGTCCCACAGTGTAATGGCCAGTGGTGGACCTTGAAATTATTGGGCACCACAGCAATACATTTTTTATCAGTCAGTGCTTACCTGGACCCCTATACCTTCTGCCCCACCTCTCAGACACACACACACACACAGTGACAGGATCTGCTTCCTGTGTACTTCCCCCTCCCCTCCTTCTGTGTTTAGATTCGTCTGTTTTCTCCCTTTCTATGTTGTATCTTCAGCTGTTGGTGGCTACCAGGGTCGTTCAAACAGCTGTGTCGCTGATCTGCAAAAACACAAGCTGGGTTGAATGATGACACACAATCACATGTACACCATACGAGCAACATTCAGGGACTTCACTTCTATATACAGTAGTTATCTTTTTTTTTCTTTCTTATGGTACCTAGTACATAATGTTTTCTAGGGTAGGCTTAGATTGACTAGTTGTTGTGTCGTTCACTTGGATCATTGCAATTTGCACCATGCCAAACCAGTGCCCCACTTTAAATATTGATGAGATTGCTGGATATTTTGTTGGAACACTTGCCAAACAGTGGTGCCCGCACTATTTAGGCGGCTTAACTCTTACTCAGGAAAACACAGTAAATTACTTTATTTATTTTTTTTGTGGTGGTTTCTGGGCACGCTACTTGTTGTAGTGTATTGTTCTTAAAGGAGAACCAGTGCGTTATACTCATTTAGATATAGAAGAATTGTGCTTTAAAAATAGTGTTTCAGGCTGATTTATTGAATATTTCTACAAAAACACTGATAATACCTCCCTTCCACTTCCTGCTCCCTAAATTCCCAGGCTGTGCAGGGGAGCTGGCGGCTCTCAGCTCTCTGCACTGTAGGACAGGAACCAATCAGCAGCTAGCAGGACGTGATAGGGAACTGAAGCCTGTCTGTGCTTGTGTAACTGCAGGGCTGTGATTGGCTGTCCCCCTCCTACTGTGCTTCTGGCAGGCACCGTTGGGACACGCCCACCCCTCATTTGAAACACAGACAGGGATCAGAGAACATCTATAGCGAGCTCCAATAAAGGGGCTATTTTTTAAAGATATTCATTTTTAGCAACACAACACAAAAGCAACACAATATATGACTTATAATTGCCTACACAATTATGTTTTTTTTAATTTATCCTATATGTCTCCTTAAAGTTTTTATAGGCAATTAATGATTTCCATTGGTGGAAACATATTGCCCACCTTCTCTATTACATGCTATGGCTTAAGCTGGCCATAGATGCAAAGATCCGATCGTTCAAGCATCAATTGAACTATAGGAATAATGTTAGTACTCTTAGAAGGTTTATGTGATGATGTGCTTCTAAGTTGAAACAATGACATTTTGATCTATAGATTGTGTGTTTTGAACACCAAGCAATTGTGCCTTTTGCTTACGTTTAGGCATGCTTCCTATAGGCATCTTTAAAATGTTACCCTGTGACAGTAGATGCCATATTATCTCGCTGTCCAAGTCATGATTTGCAATGCTTAATATTGTATAACAGGCATAGTATACTCAATTGCATACAGAAACCCATAGATGAATCTTGAATGACGCTTTGGACTGCACACACTGTAATATATTATGGGCAGACAAAAGCTACTTGTAACTGGTTACACATAGCTTTATTTGTTTTCTTTATGAGCAAAAGAATAGGATATTCTATAACACATACTACTGCTGTAGAATTGCATTGATATCACTGGGGAAAAAACGTTTCATGGTTTGTGATTAGATGCATTTGTAATAATATTGCTTGTTAATTCAAGGGCCACAGCTTGATGGTAAGAGCTAAGAAAGGCCACGTTGAGAGATATTCCACTGGTTGCAGCTGGTTACAGCTTTAAAATTGTCCTCCTATTTTTTGTGTATAATATTGTAGGTTTAAATTTTATATATGTATATAGTTTATAATTGTGGTGCATAAGTTTACATTGCTTTAACCAAAGCTGGCCGTACACGTTAAGATAAATGAGTTTATCAAATTAATGAAGTTTAGGTTCTGATGTGGTTCTAGTTGCCAATATGGTCCTAACTCTGGAGATTTTCAGACCTACTTGTAAGAGATCAGAGCCAGTTTTCAGACAGATATTTGGGAGGATCCCATATACAGGCCAGTAAGCTGCTGCCATTGTCTGGTGGGGCAGAGTCCTCATTCCTATAACACACTGTGTATATTCTTTGCAGCCCTTTTCCCACCAATAGCCAATTTAAGTTAATGACACAAGTGGTTTACAGTGAGCTGAAAAAACTGCCATGTACTATGCTTGGAAAGCCTGCTTCCTTAACCGTAAAGTTGCAGTAAATGTTTATAAATCAGTCCGATCAAGCTTATTTGATCATGCTTTGTCTTGTGGGACAGAGGCTGTAATCCCGGGATTGTATCTAAAATCTTTTTCATAAAACAGGATAGACTTCTGTGCTTTTCAGAAGAAAATCGCAATAGCCAGGTGTGAATACCAGGAATTTGATTTTTTTTCTTGATTTGAAGCAAGAATATTATTTTATTTTTTATGTAATATACACTTTTTGTATTCTGGCTACAGTATCCTTCTTGGCTGCCACAGTTGCATTTTGGGTACTAATTAAAATTTTACATTTTTACTACATCAGGTAAAGCCATTTTCCTGAGTTATCTCGCTGACAATTTTTTACAGAGAGAGAGACTGGTGTGAGTTCTATCATATATAATGTTACACATAGTTACATAGTTAATTTGCATTGAAGAAAAAGTCCATCAATTTTCACACCCCTAAATGAATCCTAGTGCGTACGTAGCTCATGCATAAACAGAGCTATCTCTACACTCACATATATATATATATATATATATAAATATATACATATATATGTTTGTTTGTTTTCCCTTTGGAGGATCGAAACGTTGAGGCTTAATAATAAAACATTTTTTGTTTTTTCACTAAAACCCTGTGAGTGCCGCAATCCTTTTTCACTGCTTATTTCCCATGCTGGCATCCAGGTATTAATTTTGTCTACGGAGTGCACCATTCCTTTGGTTATATATATATATATATATATATATATATATATATATATATATATATATATATATATATATATATATATATATATATATATATATATATATGAGTGATACTTATACTTTACTGTAGATCTTAAGATTATCATAGCTTGGGATAAAATGCTTGTTCATGAAATCATCCAAGCCACTCTTAATGGCATTAATAGTATCTGCGACCACCTGGCAGTGCATTCCACAACTTTACTAACCTCATCATGAAGAACCACCTACATTGCTTCAAATGAAAGTTATGTTCCTCAGATCTATAAGTGTGGCTTCTGGTTCTTTGATCTTTTCAAAGGGGGGCACGCCCCCTCCCCATTTTCTGTCTATAATGTCCTCTAATGTACTGGTAAAGAGCAATCATTTCCTCCAGAAACAACCCCAGCCTTGACAGTCTTCCCTTTTATTATAATTCTTCCATTCATAGGGAGCAATCATTCAAATATCACATTGTCCATTACTTTATCAACTTCAGTTTGTTTACCGAATACAAGTTCCTTTTGATATGATAGTTGAGACCATACACATGTATGCTTGAAAAAGTAACTTGGAGTTGCTACCTCTGAGTTAGAACAGAGCTATCCTAATTTTTGTTTTGGCCCATTCCATTGGTTGGCTGAATTAGCGCCTGCACTGTCTTTGAATCTATGATCATCTGTTTTCCATGTTGATTATTTTGCACAGAAAGACTGTTTCAGGGTAATCTTAACAAGGGTATTTTTTTTACCTTTGTGAAATAATTTCAAATGTGATTAATTGCTTCTGCTTGATTGTCAGGATGGAAAACTTTCTGCTATTAAGAAACATACTTGCTTTTTAAATAGCCACTGCTAGTCCCTGTAATTGTAATGTAAGCAATGGTGATACAGTGATATAGATGTTGTGTACACTTTAAATCCTTAAAACAGAATAATCCAGGTGTATATTTCTACTGCCTTGTAACCAATGATCGTGTATTTTATTGTGTTGCTTGTGAAGTGCGTATGTCGTTAACTTTTTTCATATTGTTTTCTGTTGAATAGTTTACAGAAGAAAAATTTGGCCAGGCAGAGAAGACTGAACTTGATGCTCACCTGGAAAATCTTCTTGCCAAAGCCGAATGCACAAAGGTTTGGACTGAAAAGATCATGAAGCAGACAGAGGTGCTGTTGCAACCAAATCCAAGTAAGATTACCCCCCCCCCCCCCACACACACACACACATCTTAGTGATCCCCTAAGGAGAATGAAAGAGAGAGAAAGGTGCTGTTAAAAACAGTCATGGGAGACTTCAGCCAACAAATTGTGTACCTGCCATAGGGCTGCTGGGAGAATGGTTTATATTTGGAATGCTTGGTAAGTGCATATGGGCTATTTAAAATGTATCCTAACACATGGTCAAATGTTTGCTTGTCCTTGTAAATTAGAGCAGTTGTGTGCTGTATTTAGCAGGCTATAATCGACAGTTATTTCCTAAAACGGTTGATCAAAAAGATGTCAGCAGGTAGTTCTTAAAACAAGGGTTAGAGCTGACATATAGAAATAAATAAATGTTTTTTCCCTTCTGTATCAAACATAAAAATCCCCTTACTGGAAACAGCCAATGGTTGTAGCATTGTGGGAAATAGATGAGTATAACCAAGACATTGGGGAAGTGGCTGAACAAAAAGTGTCGGGTCTTGCCAGATACCAGACAAGCAATAACAGGAACAGGCTCTTAAAGGACAACTAAAGATGAACTAAAGTATGGCAGAAATTTTGAACATTATGTTTTGGGCTTAAATACCTGCCCAAGGCAACCACAGCCAGTTAAGGTCTTTGCCTCCTAAGATGCCCCTGTGGCTCCCATTCTTCTTTTCCGCTGATTTACTGCTCATACCCTGTGCTACTGTCAGTTACTGAGCTTAGGGACCAACACGCGATATATTGAATATATATCATATAAATATCACAACATAAAGCTGATTAGTATTTAATTCAGATTATTGGTACATGGCAGCTCATACACACAATTAGCATCAGAATTGAATCAGCCCTGTAGCATCAGCTTATACAACGGGCAAAAGTCATTTTCTGATTGATGATTTACGACGACCCCTAAGCTTAGCTTCTCAAAAATGGCTCAAAGCACACTGAGCATGTGCTTGTCACAGACACTCTTAACTAAATCCAAGATGGGAAACTCCTGGGACAACTTTAAAGGCCTGGATCATTACTAATATTGAGATGCTGAATTTTCAGGTTGGCTCAATAAGTTCAACATATAAAATGTGACATTTCTAGCCATATTCATTTTTAGGGTATGTTTTTTTTAAGTGTAATAAGAAAAAGGTTTTTGGAGTAAAAGATATAGCACTGCCCATGCATTGACTGTAGTTACCTAGCATGTGTGTTTTAACTTGGTTTGTATGTGAACTATGTTCTCCATTCTAAGCGCAATTCCGTAAGTACATGTTACAAATTATTGACTTGAATTGTTTATTTCGCCCATACCTGGTTATATTACCAATAATTGTGTTGAGCAGTCTAAAAGTGGCCATACAACTTAAGAGCTTCATTCCGATATGGCCACCTGATTGTGGTTAATATCGGGCTGGTCACCTGTATAGGCCATTGCGAGAAGACCACATCAATTGGCCAATCTGGTCCTTGTATAGGCTGTTGGATAGGGCCCATACATGGGACCAACTTGGTCTGAAGGGGCTAAATTGCAGCTAAAATCTGCCTGGGTATGGTCAGCTTTAGTTTATAGCTGTTTGTATTTAGGGGGAATTCAATAGAGGAAAATGTATTGTTCTGCTTTCTTCTACATCAGCTGCCTGATTTCTTAGAATAGGCTGGTTGGTTGTTTGCTTGTCATCATTTTAATATGACATTGGGTAGTGAATTCATTTTTTGCACAAAACTTCAATTTTTCAGTAGAACTCCTCTGGCTTCTTATAAACAGTTGCTTGTCAAACTAGGTCTTATATTTATCTGATAACAGTCACCATCCTGTGACTTAATCCCTTTTCCTTCCTCTCCTTGTCCAGCCAGACTCCATTGGGGTTTCAGTGTTTTATATAGGAAAGTTATTTTTTTTTTTTTAATAAATCTAGCTTACTGCAACCTCTTCTTGCTTAATTAGGGAAATTCACTGCAGCCTCTTTTTTGTTAAATTAGGGAAAATAACTTTAACAACTTTTCAACAAAGCTTTGTCAGGATATGATTCTAAAAAACAATGATTTTTTATTACTTCTAGCAAAGACAACACAGAGGTGACAATTTGTTAGGTACCCTAGTGATGAAAGGAGAACTAAGCCCTAAAAATGAATATGGCTAAAAATGCCATATTTTATATACTGAATTTATTGCACCAGCCTAAAGTTTCAGCTCCTCAATAGCAGCAATTTTCCAGGACTTCAAATTTGTCACAGGGGGTCACCATGTTGGAAAGTGTCTGCGACACTCACATGCTCAGTGGGCTCTGAGTAGCTGTTGAGAAACTAAGTTTAGGGGTTATCGCAAATTAGCAAGCAGAAAATTAGGTTGGCCTGTAATATAAGCTGATGCTACAAGGCTGATTATTAAATTCTGATGCTAGTTGCACTGGTTTCTGTGCTGCCATGTAGTAATTATCTGTATTAATTACTAATCAGCCTTATATTGTGACATTTATATTCTATGTGTATAGTATACTGTGAGTGGGTCCCTAAACTCAGTAAGTGTAAGCAGCACAGAGCATGTGCAGTGAATCAGCAGAAAAGATGGGAAGCTACTGGGGCATCTTTGGGGCACAGATCTTCCCTGCTGAAGGGCTGTGGTTGCCTTGGGCTGGTACAGAAGCCCAAAACATAATGTACAACATTTCTAGCTACTTCTTTAGTTACGCTTTAGTTCTCCTTTGAAATAGCTTAACTTTTAAAGCAGGCTGATGCATTTGTTCTTTAGAAAATGGTCTGACATGGGCTACATTCCTGCTGAACATGGCTTGGCCATGTTTTCTCTGCTCCCAGGTAACCTTTGCACAATTAAAGCAAGGCATATGAACAGTACAGTATCTCAGTTGCACATTCTAGTCTAGCAAGACATACTTGGGAGGGGTGGAATAACATGGTGACATGGAGCTCAGCAGGAAAGTAATTCTCAAAAAGCTCTCAAAAGACCCTCTTTGAATCTCCACACTAGAAGCAGGGCAAAAACGAAAGAAAAAATTGTGTCTGCTAATAATGGTTTGTTAATACTGCTGTAATGCACCCTCTTATGCCCATTCAATGACAAATCACTTTAGCTAACTTGGGATAACGTAGCCTTTAGCTTTACTGAATTTTGAACGTTAACAGAAATAGGAAAATGAAGCTCTTTAAGATTAGAACTTGCAAGAAAAAGTATTTTAAAGTTAATTACATTAGTGTTAATAAGCGGCCAGCTGTATTGCTTACAACCCTTCTGTTACAGGAGTGGATTTGTTTCTAAGAATTAAATAATTTAAATTTGCCTTGTGACTGATTGCTGATTTCTTTCCTGATTGCCTCTTTCTAAAGATGCCCGGATAGAAGAATTTGTGTATGAAAAACTTGACCGGAAAGCACCAAGCCGTTTGAATTCTGAAGAGCAATTGGCTCAGTATATGTCTGATGCTGGTAATGAGTTTGGCCCTGGAACAGCATATGGTAAGTACAGATGTAGTACTGTGAGAAGTTATGTCATTTTATCAGCAATATTTATTTGGAAAATAAAACCTGTATTTTACTGCCTTGTTTGACCAGACAGAACCTGCAGGCAGTGTGTTTCAAGCATGATGAATAGTGCTATCCCATTCATATAAGCTTGGCAGCAGCATGGTTTCTCAGTGCTATAGTATTTACATCCATAATACTTTATAGAAATGAATTAGGGAAATGGACCTGGTTGCAGAAATAAAGCTGTCAAATGCACAGAATTGATCAAATATTTCAATCTTGCAAAAAAAAAAAAAAAAAAAAGTGAAAAAAAAATAGTGTTCTGGTGCCTGAAGGGGCCTGTTCTATACAGAAAAATCACGTAAATAAAGTATTTTTTTGTATGTCTGTGATGTGACAGCAATTCTATGTATAGTTTGCATTTCTGGTAGGCTTTTTTAAAGGACCAGTAATGTCAAAAATTTTAAAAAATATTTGTATATAACTGGAAAAAGACCACCAAGACATATTTAAAGGGAATCTGTCGTCATTTTAAAAAAAAAAATATTTTTTTTGCATTTTTATAAAAAAACACACATCCATAAACACTGTCTGGCAAATAAAATGTTAATCCACAAATCCATGCATAAGTTATTTTAGTTTGTATTTTGACATGGGGGCTTCCATTTCTGCTCATTACACATTCGTCCTGTGCTGCTCTAACAGCAGGCACAGCATTACCTGTGTGCTTGGAGGCAGCCACTCTGTCAACTACAGACGCCACTTTCACTGTTCAGTGGTTTGGTGTTAGTCAGCATTAAATATCAGGCATGGCAGTATCTTTTTTTTTTTTTTTCTTAGCTTAGGATTTCTGTTATGTTTACATAGAAGAAGCAATATCTGGTATCTACTGTGGCCTCTCAGGACTGATGACTTGATTTCTAACAAAGCTTTTTCTGTATGCGATTTGTTTATTATGTATATGTCCTACTCCTATTAAATATGTTGATTGACAGCTTACCCTCTTTGCCTGTGAATTTGTGGAAGTGTTCATATTCAGTGTTTACCAGTCACTGGTAGAATTTCAATTAAGTTGATACCGGAAGATTGATTCCCACCTTGTGAAGGCTCAAAAAAGATAAAGACCTTTATATTGGAAGTGTGTGCTGTCAACTCAACTGAAATTATGCACCATGGAATAAGTTGGAGTGCTAGAAATAATTTTTATTAATACAGCCAGTTAATATAGTAGTCCTTCCCTGAGGGGCCCACTTTTTATAAACTAAAAAAAGATGTAAAAATCTGTAGCTGACTCCGCCAATGAAAGGTACCACTTAAAGGCAATAAATCCTTTCTCTATTGTGGCTTATGAATAACACCTGATTATAGCATTAACCTGTGTTCACTGTTCTATTTATGGGAAAATGCATTTCATTTCAAATTCTTCATATAAACATTATATCAAAATGAAAATTGTGTTTGGGCCTCTGTTATATTGCGAAGTAAAGCAGAGTTGGGAAGAAAAACGCCCATTTTACAGGTCTTAGAATTACCGAAAGGCTATCTCCCATAGACTTCATTTTAGCCAAATAATACAATTTTTTTTAAATTATTTCTTTTTTTTCTGGAATAATAAAACAGTAGAATAATAAAACAGTACCTTGTACTTGATCCCAATTAAGATATAATTAATGATTATTGGAAACAAAACTAGCCTCTTGGGTTTATTTAATGTTTATGTGATTTTCTAGTAGACTTAAGATATGAAGATCCAAATTATGGAAAGATCCGTTATCCGGAAAGCCCCAGGTCCCATGCATTCTGGATAACAGGTCCCATACCTGTAGTAGAAGCTGCGCTGTCTATGCCTCTGTATGAGTATTTTCCGATTATCGAATGTGCAACATTTTTTTTTTTCCTTCATTAAAGGGAACTCCATAAAAACATAACAGTAAAAAATATGCAGACTTTTCATGATTTTTAATGGTTTGGAACTGTTATCTAAGCTCTCCTGCTGATCTGTCCGACAACCGAAGATGGCTGACTACCGTTACATTGTATCAGCAGCCAGCTGTTTTCAATGTTCTGTTCTGTTTCAATAAGGAACAGAACATCCAGTGCAATGCATTGTGGGTTATGTAGTTCCTGCATGCGGTCTGTAAGCTGTGGAGAAGTTGTTACAATTTGTAACATCAGTGTTTAGTCTCTCCTTCCCTGCCAGAATTTCAAATGATGCAGAAAGAAAATAACTGTTAAACAGCTGGATTTCAGCATAGAAAATGGCATTTATTCATACTTTTTGAAGAACCGATAACGGTGATAGGTATATTGGGGTTTCTGTGTTCTGTGGGCCTCTTTATCAAATTTTGGTTTGGAAGCGGGAGTTCCCCTTTAAATTTGTTATCCTTCTGTTGTTTATATATGTATGTTTTGTATGCAAATTGCCCAAACCAGGCAAAAGTCAAGATTTCTGTAATACAATTTTTGTGAACAATTTGTCTGGATGCAGCTGGAACACAATATGAGCATCCTCAATAAAATTGTAAACTGGCACAAGTATTATTTTGGCATGAAGATGGTTAAAATCTGTTTTATGATTATAGAGGGCAACATTAGGCAATCTGAGCAACCAAGAAGGAAGTTACTGCTTGAAATCAGAGGTTTTTTGTTTTTCTTCATCGCTTGTCAATTCCAGTGTTTGTATCTCTTTAAAATTAAAATGTTGTAAAGAGACTGCTGAAGCAATATAACTCCAGTTAATATGTTTATAGATTTGTACCCTGAAGGAAGAGACTGTAAGATTTTTATAAATTTGCTATTTTTGCAGGAAATGCTCTCATTAAATGTGGAGAAACTCAAAAAAGAATAGGAGTGGCTCACAGAGAACTTATTCAGACCGCAGCTATAAACTTCCTCACTCCATTGAGAAATTTTATTGAAGGAGATTATAAAACAATGACTGTAAGTAATACACATTCTTATACTGTTATTGGTAAAAGTCTGTAGCCTTTGAACAATATAAGAAATATTCATTTGGCATAAGCCCAACTACTCACTGAGGCACAGGAGGCCTGGAAGTATAAAAACCAGAAGCAAAAGACTATTTAATAGCTTCTTTCCAAGAGCTGTCAGACTAACTGCAAATGAGTCCTACGGATAAGAAAGAAGAAACCTTCAGGAATCATCTATCCCAACCAATCATCTAGTCCCAAACGAACTAAATGGTCAAGCAGATGCCAAACAGATAATGCATGAACTACTGCAAGTCGCAATTCCTATTCGAATTACACTGCACTTTGTTACTATCTATTAATCTTATACTGTATCTATGTATCCCACATATTTTGTAATAATCAGTAGGTGTCTCACTGTACTGCACCATGCTGCAAATGAAATTCCTATGTACTCCTGGTACAAATGGCAATAAATAACTACTTGACTTGACTAATATAAGGGAGACCTCTGTAAAAGACATAAAACCACCACTGAAGCTGTGGTTGTTGCAACATTATAGACCTATACCTACATTAAAGCTACAATTATAACTACAAAGGGTTTATTGTGGCACTCCAAAGCTAACTTTCTAAAACACCTTAAAATAGCAAATATTGAGAGTAGAAAATGCTTATTGTACAGTATTGTGTTACTATAAGATAAATATCTCGGCCTTCCCAAGAGTTAATGCTTGGAGTGAAGGCTGAAAATCAACCCACTGAATCTCTAGATAACCACTATCATGAGTCAATTACCCTTAACCCACGGGTCCTCAAACTTTTCTAACCGTGAGCCACATTCAAATAGTTTGAGAGTAGCATGAGCATGAAAAATGTCCCGGGGTGCCCAATAAGGGCTGTTATAGGCTATTTGGTAGAACCTGTGAACTGGCATCCTACAGGAGGCTCTACATGACAGTACACCTAGTTTTTATGCAAACAAAAAGTTGCCTCCAAGCCAAGAATTCAAAAATAAGCACCTTTGAGGCCACTAAGCGCAACATCTAAGGGGTTGGAGAGCAACACGTTACTTGGAGCCACTGGTTGGGGATAACTGGTCTAAGCGACTTGTTTCCCAGTAAAAATGGAATCGATCAAATGGCCATCTACTACGCTGTTATGATGGTCTTTTTATGTGGCATCATATGTAGAATCTACTGTGCTGTTACTATGGTCTTTTTTTATGTGGCTACTGTTTAACTTAAAGGGGTTGTTCACCTTTAAACTAACTTTTAGCATGACGTAGAGAGTGTTGCCTGAGAATTCGTTATTGGTTTTCACTTTTTATTATTTATGGTTTTTGCGTTACATAGCTTTTTATTCAGCAGCTCTCCAGTTTGCAAATTCAGCAATCTAGGGTCCAAATTACTTTCGTCACCATTCATTGATTTGAATAAGAGACTGAAATATGTACAGTGCACATAAGAGGGCCCGAATAGAAAGATGAGTGATAAAAAGTAGCAATAACAATATATTTGTAGCTTTACACACAATCTGTTTTTGGATAGGGTCATTCACACCCATTTGAATGCTGGAAAAAGCCAGAAGAAAAAAATCAAATAATTTAAAAATTAAAAGGCCAATTGAAAAGGTGCTTAGAATTAGAAATTCTATAACATACTAAAAGTTAATTTAAAAGGGAAAAATATAAATGAAAAATGCACCTAACAGTTGTCCAGAGACCGTTCTACTTGCTTTGTTTGGTGCAAACTATTGATGGCATGAAGTATGCAAATATACATATTTTGTAGGAGCAGCCTAGAAATTATGTATTGTAATATTGTCCCGTCAAAGGGGTGGTTCACCTTCAAACAACTAGTTGTTTTCAGATAGATCACCAGAAATAATTACTTTTTCCAATGACTTTCTATTTTCTATGTGTGACCGTTTTTATAATATTGAAGTGTCAAGTGTAATTTTTCACCTTCTGAAGCAGCCCTGGGAGGGGGGTCGCCGACCCTGTAAACTGTTCTAAATGGATACATTTAGTTGATACATTTCTTATTTTTTTGTCCCTGCTGAGCAGAATCTCTGGGTTTCATTACAGGCAGCTGTTAGAATTGATAAATAATTGCTAATACTCCAGAGATGCTTCTGAGAAATGTATCAACTAAATGTTGCAAATTTTTAACTGTTTAGAGTCTGCGCCTGAATTACTGAGCTGCCAGACTCAAACACCAGAGACAGGGATATTCAACTTTAAACTAAGATTTTGTAAAAACAGTAAAAAATAAATAATGGAAAGTAATTGGAAAAAGTCTTTATTTCTGGGGAACAATCTAAAAACAACTGAATTCAAAAAGTGTTTGGAAGGTGAACAACCCCTTTAAAGGGGTTTACCGGATTAATATTTTATAATATAAACTCCAGTGAAGCATCGATTTTAAGTACCCTGGTTTTAATTATTGCAGCATTTTATGTGTTTTCTTTTATATGCATTTCAGTGGGTGCATTTCCCTGGTATTAATTAATGTTTTCCTGGATTTTACAACTGAATTTTTTTCCTCTATGAATGTTATTATTTGTGCAATAAAGGGGTTTAAAATACTAACCAGATGTATATTTTGCCATGGTTTGCCTGTAAATGGTCAATTCCAATTAGTCTGCCCCTTATACAGTCCTGCATCAATGACTTATTGCTGTAGGTTGTGTATGTGACTGACAGAGGCCTTGCATATGACCCCCATAGTGTAACATTAACACTGCAATGCTTAACCCTTATTATTAACACAATAAATATTGTATCTCAAAGTAAAATGGACTCCTGTGCTTATATCCTTTCAGTACTTGAAGAAAAAGTTACTTTAACACATTTCCCTGATTTTACATTACCCCTGATTTTACATAATTTTTTCATGGTCCCTATAGCATGTAAAATGGGGTTCTACTGTATTAAGTAGGAAGATATCTTATGGTCCCATTTGTTGCTAAGATGAAGCAACTGGTGTAGAAACGCTAATTTGGTTATCCTAATAGACCAAACTAATAATAATTTTATTTGTTAGATCTTTGTGCTGGAATGAAAATATATTTGTACTTTATTCTTACTTTTTCCTCTTTAGAAAGAAAAGAAACTCTTGCAGAATAAAAGGTTGGATTTGGACGCAGCAAAGACTCGACTGAAAAAAGCCAGAGTAACAGAAGCCAGAGCCGCAGTAAGTAGATTCTTGACAAATGAGTGGAAAAATACCACGTTGCTCTTTCCTTGTACACCGAAAAGATGAAAAAATATGTACTTTTGTGGTAAACAACTGGAATATCCTGGATTATAGCCCCAACTCTTCAGTGAGTTTTGAACAAGAATAATGGGATGGGTAAACATTTAGGTCAACAATACCTAAATATATTTATATTGTATTTTAACTATTTGTTATCCATATCGCCTTTTATATTCTATAAGCACTCTAATCCTTTGTTTTCCTTTTATATTTGTCTAGTGGTAAAAAAAAAGTAATGTTGTTGCGTTGCTTTCCATAACTCTACATATCGATTAAGGGGGTTATTTATCAAAGTCCGAATTTATCTCAATATTTTCTGAAAAAAATTTAGACCAAATCCGCAGGGATTTTTTGGGCTTATTTATTAATACACTTTCCCGAAAATTTTGTTTGCAGGAAAAAATTGTGAAAAATCTGATTTTCACAATTTTTTTCGTATTTTTTACCTGAAAACTCAGAATTTTGCCCGAAAACTTCGGGGTATTGCCAAAGACCCAGCGCACATCAAAAAATCATTGGGACTTCTCCCATTGACTTATATGCAACCTCGACAGGTCTGAGATGCCTGATTTTCAGATTCGGACTTTTCCCATCCTCTGGGTTTAATAAATTCCAAGGAAATACAGAAAATTGTGTGACTGTTAGGGGGTTATTTACTAAACTCCAAATGCAAAAATCACCAAAAATTCGTGATTTTTTTTTAATAAAATCGGACTTTTAGATTTTTATCGTGATTTTTGCATTCAGAGTTTAGTAAATAACCTCCTAACCGTCACACAATTTTCCTTATTTTCTCCAAAAGGAATATTACACAAAAGGACTTACTTTGTTATTACAGAAGCAGTTATCTCTATTGGGGACTCTGATAGCGATGCTTAGTTGAATGAAACTTTTTTTTAAAACAAAGGGGAAGGCATTTATTGATAGGGTACTTTTTCCATTGATTATTATTCTTACTATTTAAAGTTGCTTTAAATCATTATTATTTTATGAACCCAAACTATACAGATTCATATTTTTAATCAATGCTGCATTTTGCCACAAGGTGGAGCATACAAAGAAAAGAACCACAAACTCTGCTACAAATCTGTTTTCGTCTCTCCACTTTCAAGATAAAACTATAATACAACACACAAAACAGGTTGCCACTTCTACTTCTTATGGTCTGGATCTAACCTAATAGAGATTATTGCAGTACAGCTCAGTACGCTGTATTTACTTCTAGACTACTGCTTAGCCACAACCCTAAACCCCAGAAGCAAAGGTCTCTTTATTTTTAGATTGGGTGACAAGGAACCAAAGTGGTGAAGATCAAAAGTATCCCTTTCGATGGATGCCTGTATCATGTTTAGGTGGGGGGACATCTGGTCATGAACCAATGGTTCCTACAGGTCATCTCTTAGGGTCGGGGCACACGCTCCGATTCGGGGAGATTAGTCGCCCGGCAGCAAATCTCCTCTTCTTCAGGGCGACTAATCTCCCCGAACTGCCTTGTGCCAGCTAAAATGTAAATTGCCGGCGGGGTGGCACTCGGAGCGATTTGTTTTCTGAAGTCGCCCGAAGTTTCAACGAGATTAGCCGGGCAACTAATCTCCCCGAATCTGAGCGTGTGCCCTGATCCTAAGGGCTACAAGATTGATATATTTTTCCCCATTTTCCTTTGTGTCCTTGCTTCATCAAACATCATCTAAACCTTTCCTCCCTTCAAAAAAAACATAGAGTTGTTTGTCTGTTTACTGTCCCCCAAAAGTGACGGCTCCTTCTGACTTGTAGGCTTGAGTCTTGATCCACTTAGTCCTGATATCAATGGCAGAACACATTTGTCTCTAGTAGATAGACACACAGTATGAGTTATCTTCTTCTAAAACGTGGTTAGAATAGGTAGCCAAAATAGATAAAGGTGCACACTGAGACTTTCCTTCTAATTTATCCTTCCAAGTTATCTGTATGAAGTATTTATAAAGGTGAGATAGGACATAACTTTCAGCATTTTGTTAAAATGTATGGGGCTTTCAAATAGTTTTACGTGATGTAGTCTAGCAGTATTATCTACCTTCAAATCAGACGATATGTTAAAGGCTAAATACTCTGCATATTCACAGATCATTTTTCTCTTTGTTGTATTTATGTGATTAAGCAACTAAATGCAACCGAGCCTGAAGGAGACAACTTTATGGTAAATTTGTCTTACATGATCAGCGCATTGCACATAAAATGGTTGAAGGTCTGTTGGCCTATATTGTAACTGCATTTTATAGCTTGTGTGTTCTCTTGCTTTGTGGGCCTATAAGCATCAGAAGTGTAACTGTGAGCAATTACATGATGTAGATAAGATAGCTGCAATTTTGTTTTTCTGTCAAAGTATTAAAGGGGCTGTTTACTTTAAGTTGGCTTTAAATATTTTATAGAATGGCTAATTCTATGCAAATTTTAATTTGACTTTTTTTTTTATATAGTTTTTGAATTATTTGCCTTCTTCTGACTATCCAGCGTTCAGATATTAGCATTGACCCCATCTAAAAAAAAACAAATGCTCTATAAGGCTAAGGGCTAGTCTACACTAGGAGAGTTGGGGAGCTTTTGTCGCCTGGCAACTAATCGCCTCGTCTTTTGCGCGACTATCTACCCGAATCTCCTCGTGTGGCCTTACCCTAAATGTTTATTGTTATTGCTACTTTTTATTATTGTTAGGGCCTTTCCTATTCATATTTCAGTCTCCTATTCAAATCAGTGCATGGTTGCTGGAGTAATTTGGACCCTAGCAACCAGATTGCTGAAATTGCAAACTAGAGAGCTGCTGAATAAAAAGCTAAATAACTCAAAAACCACAAATAATAGAAAATGAAAACCAGCTGCAAATTGTCTCAGAATATTACTCTCTACGTCATGCCAAAAGTTAAAAAGGAAAACAAGCCACTTCAGTGATGGCATATATATTATGTAATATGAATTTATAAAGGAAAACGACAGCTGGAATATATTCCTTGCAATGGAGAGCTTTTTCATCATACACAGCAAGAGAACTCACAGAATGGGTATCAAGATAAAATAGAATGTGCTTAGTTACCATTGTATTTGTCATTGTTTGGTAGAAGTGTATTTGTTGGTTCAGTGCTGAACATTATACAAACACTGCTATTTTCATACAGTCTTCCCAAACTCTCCCCATTTTTCATTCATTTCAGGTTAGTGAAGTAAATTTAAGGGGCAGATTTGCTTAAGTTTGGAAAGAATTCTTGACCGATTCTTCATTTTTTTCCCCCCTGAAATTTAGTATTACTGACAACGATTTTATCTACTTTAACATGAAAAATATTCTCGCCCAAGTGAAACTTTCCCATAGATAACGACTATAAGAGAAAGAATCACATTTCTCATTGTAACCAATGGCAAAAAAGTAGCAAGTGTTTAAGCATGCTATCAAAATAATACTTCAAAAATGAAAGAAAATTTATGTTGACCGTACATGGAAAATTCTCATTGGGGCAGGATATATTTTTGCACATTTAATACATGGGAAATAAATGTAATAATGGTAAATTAAAAAAAAAAATTTGGCAAATCTGTTTCTTAGAGAACCATTACAGGTTCACACATTCACACGTGAAACTGCATAGGCAATTCAAAAATGGATATGCTTCATGATGTAAACATAACATATACAGTTAGGTTGTCATAAAGAATTTATTAGTAAATTAGATCTGCATGGTAGTTCCATTTACTCTCCTCCAGAAAATGGCAACACAGTTTGCATTGATAGTGTGAACAGTAGTATGGGTATGGGATCCATTATCCGGAAACAGGTTATCCAGAAAGCTCAGAATTACGGAAAGGCTGTCTCCCATAGACTCCATTTTATCCAAATAATCCAAATTTTAAAAAGCGATTTCCATTTTCTCTGTGATAATAAAACGGTACCTTGTACTTGATCCAAACTAAGAAATAATTAAAACTTTTTAAAAGCAAAATCGTCCTATTGGATTATAATGTTTACATGATTTTTTAGTAGACTTAGAGTACAAAGATCCAAATTATGGAATGATCTGTTATCTGGAAAACCCCAGGTCCCGAGCATTCTGGATAATAGGTTCCATACCTTTGCATTACTTATCTTCTGAAATTGGTTAGAACAACTAATCATCTTTATTCAATATATGTATTTTCTTTTGATGCAAATCAGATGTGGACTGAGGAAGTTACAAAAGTGAGTAGTATTAATCTGAAGTGAAAAATATGTTAGTAGACATTTTATGTAAAGCAGAATATTTAATATCAAGTGGTTTACTTTGATCAACTGGACACCACAGTGCCCCTCAAAAAGATGTTATTAAATATATAGTGACATTTCTGGGGCTGCTGCCTACTTGTTTTTACTGGAGCCATGCAGTCATTGCCTTTAGTCATACTGATGCTACAGTACATATTGCATTCGCCTGATGCCCTAATTTCTTATGAAAAGTAGGTGTTTGCATATTGTGATACTTGGTCTCGTGTGTCTCATATGGGAGTAACTGTCAGAACAACCAGAAATCAGTGTTTATGGTTAATTACTGTGAGTAAATATTCTATTTAACTTGCACTTAATTTACCTACACGATTTCTCAGGAGTCTGCTACAGATGTGATGCATGATTTGGAACAGAATGACCGCTTTCACTAAACACTGAATACGAAAAAAATGCAAATAATGAAGTATCCTAGAACAGAATAACTTTTGGTTGTGTTTTATTATTATTTAAGTGAACATAAAATGAATGTAACCCATACTTGAAAAGAGGATACATATTTTATATCCCCTCCTTCTTCAGTATTTGATGCTTTCTCATTTGCTTTGTCAGCCACTCTCTTCCTATGCTCTTACATAATTAATAATTGTTGTTAGAGGAAGCACATTGCCTGTGAAAACACCCTGCACATTTATTTATTAGTATGGAATATGATGCATAAGCCTCTTGACTAATGTACCAGGCACATGTCAACTTTTTTTTTTTCTTCATTCCCTAGCTTTCTAAAGCCGAAAAAGTGATTGTTATTCCTTAACGCAAAGCTTTGCGCATTAAAAAACAATGTTTATTTAAGAAACGATTCATCAAAGTATTTTCTCATGCGCTAATAGACACATCACAAGTGTTAAATCTAAATGACTGCAAAACAGTATTCTATTCGCATTGCCATACTTATAGAGTAGAACATCTTTTAAGCGATAAAAACATAAATAGTTTGATAATTACTTTGAAATGTAACACTTCCCAGAAGTAGGCTTTACTAAACAACATCGGATGGATTAATAGAGGATGATGTAGTGAGGCGCTGTAGGGCCGCAATTCTAGGCCTTTATGAGGAGCTGGATCCTTATCTATAGCCACTAACACATTTTCATGGTGCCTGGTAGGGATGCACCGAATCCAGGATTTGGTTCGGGATTCAGCCTTTTTCAGAAGGATTCGGATTCGGCCGAATCCTTCTGCCTGGCCGAACCGAATCCTAATTTGCATATGCAAATTAGGGGTGGGGAGGGAAATTGTGTGATGTTTTGTCACAAAACAAGGAAGTAAATGTTTTCCCCTTCCCACCCCTAATTTACATATGCAAATTAGGGTTCGGATTCGGTTCGGTATTCGGCCGAATCTGTTGTGAAGGATTTGGGGGTTCGGCCAAATCCAAAATAGCGGATTTGGTGCATCCCTAGTGCCTGGGGCAGGTCCAGAATGCACTACGTTCTGTGTCGTGGAATTTGCATCAAGTTTCCCAGGAAAACGAATGACTGGAATACTGTAAAAGAAATGTCTGTTGTCAGTGGAATAACAAATGTTTTCTACAGATTGCACTAATAACATGCGACAATATCAAATGGCTTAAAATAGCTGAAAATTAACAAAAAAAAATCGCTTCTTAAGTCAGACAAGTGAACTTTTAATGAATTGATCATTAATTCTAAAAAATACGATCCGTGATGCCATTTTCAAGACATGCTATAAATACACTCACTTTTTCAACCTTTTGTGAATCGGCTCCTAGACTTGATGTGTCCCGACGCCTGGAATAAAGGGCTGATCTTCCCATTGTTGTCATTGGGTAGCAGTGCATAGTGATCCTCCATCATTTTCATTACTACAGCCTGTATCAGGAACCAGAAGGCATTGCTTCCCATAGCCTTCATTATTTCAAACAAGACACTGGCCGACAGAGAGACGCTGACCGGAGCAATGCCATTCTCCCTTTTAGGTCATTAGTCACAGAAGTGTCTCATAGGCAGTCAGATTACCTTTTATTAAGCTTGAACTCTGTTTTTTTTCTCCCCCAACAGGATTGTTGTAGTTACATCTCATTGCTTTGAGACCGAAAGCTGGTTGGTCATATATTGATATCTGATTTTAATGCTTGTTATATTATTTGTGTGTATAAATTTTGTTTATATTGATGCATACAGTATGTACTATTTATGTTTTCTGGCTGTGCCAGAGTTAGCAAGCAGTATTTTTAATAGACAAACATATATGATAAGGATGAGATGTATCACTTTAGGTAGAAAATCTGTATATGTTTTTGGCAGAGTGTTTGCAGAACACTGTGCTGATCATTCAGGGAGTGACTGAGAATGTCAGGAGGTGACTTGATGGTGTAGTTGTATTATTCACTGCCCTGTGCCATAAAACCAGAATTTGCAATAGGAAAACCCCTGTTTCGCAAGCTCCTTCATATTAACTGCCGGTGAAAATTATGTGGACACATTAAAAGACATCCAGGGAAGCAAAGTCATGTAAAGCAGTCCGCATGGGTCATTGGTTTTTAAAGAGGCTTCCTGCTGATTTAGATAGTGGAACTGTGTAATCATGAAGCAATGCCAGTAGCTAAATTTCTTTTCAAGTGCACACATTAAAACTGATTTTTTTTTTTTTTGTTTCCCCAAGGCTGAACAGGAACTTCGAATAACACAAAGCGAGTTTGACCGTCAGGCCGAGATTACCCGACTTTTGCTTGAAGGAATCAGCAGTACTCATGTAAGAATGTTTGCATATGTAAGAGGAAGTCTAACGTAATATTTATTATGTTCCAAATCAGATTGCTCCCTCTGATATATTACTTCAATTAAATGGGTTTGCAGAGATGCAATCTCATGTTATGTGAAATTGATTTTATTCTGTTTATTCTTGGGTAACAACTAAACAAATAAAATGTCACTTTCCAGAAGTTTGAAAGATACTACAAAATTGGGCATTTTAGTTCAGTTCATTTGGGCCTGTAGCATTGCATAGAAATAATGTAATGAAATGGTTTAATCTCATTGATTTTTAATTTCAGGTGTCATTCAATAATCATCTCTCATTTAAAATGTTCTAAATGCAAAATGGAAAAACAGATGGGAATCTTATTCAGTGAAAGCATTTCCTCAACTGTGTGGTTTCTGTCTATGCAGGATTTCTTTTTTATACTGTGTTCAATAAGGATTAATTATATTTTTGTCGGGATCAAGTACAAGGTATTGTTTTGTTATACTAGGGAAAAGGCAAATTGTTTTTTAAAATTATCTTTTAGACTGAAATCTATGGGTGATGGCCTTCCGTTAACTCAGAGCTTTCTGGATAACAGGTTTGAGTAACGGATCCTGTACCTGTAATTTGTTTTTTTGTTTATTTTAAATACACAAACCTTCCTGATTCCACAGAGTGAAAGAAAACCATAATAATGTGAAAAATATCAGAAGACCTGGAAAGATGGTTACATGCATTTATACTGCGCAAGAGTTTAAAGGAATTGTTCAGTATAAAAATAAAAACTGGGTAAATCAATAGGCTGTGCTGTGTACTCTATAAAGACTGGAGTGACTGGATGTCTAGCAGAACACTACTTCCTGCTTTGAAGCTCTCTTGATTTCTCTTGGGGGGGGGGGGCACATGGGGCATAACTGTTGCTTTTGAATCTGAGCTGCATGCTAAGTGTCAATTGCAAACTCACTGAACAGTTATGTCCCATGTGCCCCCCTTAAAGTCTCTGACTAGAGCTGAAAAGCAAGTAGTGTTCTGTTCTGTTAGACATCCAGTCACTCCAGCCTTTATACATTACATTTTTGGCTAACTAACTATATTAGAAACATTTTTATTATTTTGCACAGCCTGTCTATTTACCCAGTTTTTATTTTTACACTTACGTGCTTTTATTGGCTGTATTACAAGGCTCCATTGGACGAAAGCAGTGGATTATGTCTCAGACTACAGTATTAAACCCATTTGTATGAATATATTTATTTTTTTACTGGCTGCTATGTGGCCTTTTACAAATATCAAACTTTTAACTGTAAAATAAATTACTATACAAATGATCCCAACGCCAAACTATTCTACTTCCCTGAACTATTCCACATTGCTTGATTAGCGGCTCATTGTTATAGGATATCTGGACTTCTTGTGTTAAACTGCAATTCTGTGTAGGCATTTATGCTATAGTTTGTTTTTATGCTGATCTGGATATGAAAACATTTCTGTAATTATCCTTGCTATTTAGGTTTAATAGTCCCTGGTGACTTTCTTGACAAAAACAGTACTACACTTCTATTACGTGTGCCAAAATCTGTAACTAAAATAGGTTTTATTCACCTTTTCATTTGCTGTGTCTGGTTAACATGACTTGAGTACTAAGATCAGGTTCAAGTGATTGTAGATCTGCAATTCTGTGTAGGCATTTATGCTATAGTTTGTTTTTATGCTGATCTGGATATGAAAACATTTCTGTAATTATCCTTGCTATTTAGGTTTAATAGTCCCTGGGGACTTTCTTGACAAAAACAGTACTACACTTCTATTACGTGTGCCAAAATCTGTAACTAAAATAGGTTTTATTCACCTTTTCATTTGCTGTGTCTGGTTAACATGACTTGAGTACTAAGATCAGGTTCAAGTGATTGTAGATCTGCAATTCTGTGTAGGCATTTATGCTATAGTTTGTTTTTATGCTGATCTGGATATGAAAACATTTCTGTAATTATCCTTGCTATTTAGGTTTAATAGTCCCTGGGGACTTTCTTGACAAAAACAGTACTACACTTCTATTACGTGTGCCAAAATCTGTAACTAAAATAGGTTTTATTCACCTTTTCATTTGCTGTGTCTGGTTAACATGACTTGAGTACTAAGATCAGGTTCAAGTGATTGTAGATCTGCAGTTTTTTTTACAGTGAAATGTTACGTTTCATTCAAGTTCTAGATTAGATATAGGGTGGCTCTGTACAGTGTTTTGTTTTCTCTTTGGAATAAATGAATCCAATGTTTCCATGCAGGCACACCATCTTCGCTGTTTGAATGACTTTGTGGAAGCCCAGATGACCTATTTTGCACAATCTTATCAGTACATGCTGGATCTCCAGAAGCAACTTGGCAGGTAATAAAAGTATGAGAGGTGGAAAAAAGTATTTTTCTGAATTACTGATATATGTATGGATTGTAGAGTAACCAGATATACCTAATAAAGCTAAGTTCAATCACGCATAGAGTCTTATTTGTGACATAGTGTGTTGCACAGTTGTTCAGAATACTTATTTCAGTCTCTTAGACTGGAATCTCCATAATGGCATTTGACCGAATCAAAGACATAGTTACTGCTTGTGTGGCCTGCACAAGTATGTTTAGCTAAGAAGTTATTATGTGTTCTCTAACAAGGGAGTGCCAGAAAGGCAGATCGTCACTCACACTGCAGAGCCTTTCATATCCTTTACACACTGACACTTGGGGGGAAAAGGTATTATCGGCTATTATGAATGTCACGGGTTATTTGACAAGTTTATGCAAAGTAACCCTAATGGTTATAGATTACCTTAAGCGTAGACATTAATTGCGTTTGTGTCAACAATAGTAGTCAGTCTTGTTCTCCGCTGTATAAACAGCTCAGATTGAGGGTGCACCAATTACTAGCCTTTTTTGACAGGATTCTGATTCAGCAAAGTCTTAAGTGCCTGGCCACATCCAATCGGAACCCTTTAAATTGTGTGACTTTAGATAATGTGATGAAAATGTCAGTTTCTTTGTGCAATCTTAGAGCATGCATTATCTTTCCCTTGAATTATCTTCATTTGCACATATGGAATTAGTTTTGGATTGAATTGGGTATTTGGTCGAATTTGAAAAAGATGGATTTGGTGCGTCCCTGTCTCAGACAACTGAACATGACTACTGGAATGAGTGGTCCTAGTTTGCATTGCTGATGAGAAAGAGAATAGTTGCTGGAACAGTAGTTTGTGTACAGACTATAACTTTGTGGTTGGTAATCAGGTCCGGACTGAGAATTTAAATAGGCCCTGGCATTTCAGGTACACGGAGGTGCAAAAAGGCCCCCACCAGCCCACTAAATACTGACTTTCTATGGCACTTTATAGCAGCCCCTCTGGCATTTTCCAGAACCCACAGATTGCCAGTCCGGGCCTGTTGGTAATAGCCAGTTTTTTTCAAGAGGAAATAAATATCGCTTTAGATGGGCTATGTGCCCAATCCCATGAGAACACAAATATAGTTAGTGATACATTTTAAAGATCAGCTCGACACAGCATTTTCTACAGAACTGATTAGCAATATTAAATTATATCTGAGACACAGTATTTATGGCACACCGTGAATCTAATACACAAAGATGAAAGGGCAATTGGCACTTACCTTTACCACAGTTACAATTTTTCACTAAGGGCTTTTAACACAGAGGAAGTTGATGGCATTACATTTGTCACATTCAATTGGTCAATAACTACAACTGATTCTTTTTACAGTTTTCCTTCAACGTTTGTGTCCAACAATAATCAGTCAACCCCTATGCAAAGTGTTCCGGTACCTTCAGTCTCTGCCTCGGCTCAGGCACCTTCTGCAAAAAGTTCTTTGGTTACATCTGGCTTCACTGAACTGAAAGCATCAAATGGCAGCAGGAAGGCCAGAGTTCTGTATGATTATGATGCTGCAAACAGCAGTGAATTGTCGCTTCTTGCAGATGAGGTAGGAATACCTAGTCAGAGATAAGAATAAGCTTGTCTGATCAGAGCACTGAAACCTATCTTATTTCTGCAGAGTGGTTCTTTAAGCATGCTATGGGTTTTTGTATTAGTGCATCAAGTGCACCAATGATATGTGTTTGCCAACTCAAACCCAGGACTGCCATCAGAAATCACGGGGCCCCTGCACAGCACCATTTTCTGGGGCCCCCTCGCCACCCCTCCTTTACCCATCAGTATGAAGGTCACACAAGACACAAGTGTTAAAACATTAAGTGCCTCCCTTCAAGTAAAAAAAAGAACTTTGGTGCCCAGGGCCCTACCTACTAGTTTTGGTGGTCATGGCCCCCTACAAATTAAAGAAAAAAGAATTGGTGGCCAAGGACCCCCTACAAGTTTAAAAAAAAAACATTGGTGGCCAGGGCCCCTACAAGTTATTAAAAAAGAAAAAAAAGCATTAGTGGCCAGGGCCCCTACAAGCTATAAAAAAACACTTTTGGCCAATTTGGCCAGGGCCCCTACAAGCTATTAAAAAAAAAAAAAAAAAAAACACATTTGGCCAGGGCCCTTACGAGTTAAAAGAAAACTGCACTTATGTCCCCCCTGATGGCGGCCCTGCTCACACCTGCCCTTTGCTTCGACTCGCACATCACAAGTGGTTTAGTTCACCTTCAAGTTGACATTTAGCATGACAGAGACATTCTGAGAAAATTTGCATTTGGTCTTCATTTTTTATTTTTTTTGCAACAATTTACTCTAGCAACCAGGCAGTGGGTGAAATGAATCATGGATAGTGGGTTAAATGGAATACGAATAGGAACGTCTCTGAAGAAAAAAGATAAGTAATAATAAAAAAAAAGTAACAAAAATGAAATTGTAGCAACACAATAGTTTGACTGCCAAGGTGACCAACCCCCTATTTGAAAGCTAGAAAGGCAGAAGAAGTAGTCAAGTTATTAAAAATCTATAAAAATGACCTATTGAAAAGTTGCTAAGGACATTCTGTAACATACAAGAAGTGGCCACAGACATGCAAATATATACAATACTCAGGCCATTCAGGGCCATATTTTTATTTTTTTATTTCCCTGCACAGTTCAAAAAACAAACAAGAAAAAAGTTAAAAATATAACTAATCCCATATATTTAATACATTTAACTACAGCAGTCAGGTCCTTTTCAGAACATTCCAATACATTTATTATGCCATACACTTGTGCAAGAAAATGCCTTTACCCAGGAAGAAAAGGAACCCCCCCAAAAAAAACCAAAAGCTTAAAGTAGTAAAACTTAAAATCAGTTTGATTATACTCATCACGCTAGTTATGCAACCAGCAATGTTCCCTCAAATTCTTTCTCTGCAATGGAGGGGGGGATCAGTTCTTCTGTGCACACATTTTAAACTCATGTGCACATTTTTAAAAACTATGTGGTCAGGTCAAAATAAACGCAAAATTGTGTGTTTTCACACAAAATTCTTTGTACTCACCACAATTTTTGTGTGCACTGGCCTCAAAATGTGTGTGGTTTGCACAGCTTAGAGAGGAATAATGGCAACCAGTAGCTGTGAATGATCTTTGCCTCATATGCAGATTTATACAATAGGATCATCCCTTCAACCAGGATCTAGGGATAGTAGTTAAAGGACCAGTAACATCAAAAAAAAATGTTTAAAAATTCGTTAGTGCACAACGAAAAATAAACACCAAGACAAATAAAACTTTTAAAAAGCAAAGCCTTTATTAAGAAATAACTTACAGAAAATCCACTTCCTGTCCTCTTCAGAAACGGCGAAAAGGCAACCATCCACACTGCAGCAATCGATTTCTCCTTCCTGGCTATTCACTGACAGGCATCCTCCTCCTCCCGGCGTCCAGCAGCAGCTGTGTCTCTCCTTCCCCGTGGATCTGCTTCCCTCCTTCGATCTCCTCACCTTCCTCTCTGTCTTCCCTCCTCCCCTACTCAGAGATAGAGATGAGGCAAAGACAGCAGCAGCAGCAGCCGCTGGGCACAGAGTGGGTAGTGATTTAGGAGTCGGTGTGAGCGGAGGCAGGGGACGGAGCTCTAAGAAGCAGACAGTGCAGTGTAAAATACTTGTCTGTGTGTGAAATCCATCCCTTCGCTTCATACAATGGCAGAGCACGGGAGAACGGCAAACAATCCTAGCACTGTGTATTTGCTTGTCTGCTTCTTTTGCCCCCTGCAGACCTGGGCTTCTAGGACAATTAGTCGCATTGAGGTTCCCCGCAGAGAGAAATACAAAACCGGCTGCCAAAGTCCCCAGACTGAGCTATGTTGCCTGCTCGTTGCTGTGAGGAAAAGATACGTGGAGCTGCTGGGATGGGAGCAATACCGGCAAAGACTTACCAGTATGTGTATAGAGATCCGTCCCCTGCCTCCGCTCACACCGGCTCCTACATTACTACCTCTAACTCTAACGCTGAATCCCATTTGACACTGAGCACTAACTCCTAGGAGCTGAGCTTTAACCCGCTTCCCCTTGGCTGTAGCTCCCCCTTACCTGCGCTCCTCATCCAGAGGTAGATTCTCAAGTTGGCCTCATTGTGCAGCTCCGAGTCCCTCTGTTCAGCCTTGGTGCAGTTCTGCTTAGTGGGGTCGCCGGCAGCAGCTACAGAAACAGCCCGGGCAGAACGCTCCCGGTCGGCGGCGTATGGTTTATACAGTAATGGGAGCAGCCTGCACCCCCAGAGCCCGGCCATGTACCCCTCAAGCTATGGACTAGACGCTGCCTCGTTCAATATGCACTGCTTGCCCCCTGGAAGCAGAACCTCTCCTCCCTGATGTGCGAATTTTTAAACATTTTTTTTTGATGTTACTGGTCCTTTAAGGGTGATTCAATTCATAGTCGAGTTCTTTCAATTATAAACCAGAACTAATAAAAAAAATCCCTTTTATCTAGGTTGGGTATCGTTTTCAACTGCTCTTAAGAAACTTCATGAGCTATCCCTACTGGGACTATCCTACCTTTCAGATATAACACATTATCTCCTGCCATTATAGCTGCACTTCCAAACCAAATTAAAAAAAATCTGCTCTATTAGAGCTACACCTGGCCAGATATCCATGTGAGACTAATACTATTCACAATATATGCCAGACAAGATGTATTAGTTGTGAATAAATTTAAAGCTAATTAACTCATCTCGAAATCGATTCCATATATTTATATCTATATAGTAGTAGTAGTCAGTTTACTCTATTTTAGCAATATTCTTTCAAAATGAGCATGTTGTACATCAAGAGCTGAATTAAAACCTTGATAAAGGAATCCAAGTTGCAAATGGTATTCTATGAATTACATGTCATGTGCAGTGGCCCTAACACACCACAGAATGACTAAAATAGGGATTGAGAAACTCAAGGCAAACTGGTTCAGTTTCCAGGTTCAGGTAACCGGGGAGCCTGCCCTGCTGTGTGACCAGTAGGTATAGAGACCTCTGTAGGAACTGGCAAAATAGGTAGCTAGGACAGGGTTTGTATAAGTGCTTTCTACTGGGAGTTCACTAGGGATTGGCTGCACCTGCCAATTAACATAGAACAGCCTAGTTTAATTGACCACACTAAGGATAGACACAGTAACCCCAGAAGGGTAAACCTATACCACTTGCCTGCCTAAATAGTTTAGATTTAATGCTAAAGGATCCATATAGCAGGTAACAGGTTTGAACCCACCAGATTGCAAGACATGAGAATTAGTTACACTTAAGTCAGGGATCCCCAACCTTTTGAACCCGTGAGCAACATTCAGAAGTAAAAGTGGTTGGGGAGCAACACAAGCATGACAAATGTTCTTGGGTGCCAAATAAGTGCTATGATTGGCCATTTGGTAGCCCCTATGTGGGTTGTCAACCTACATTGAGGCTCTGTTTGGCAGTGCACCTGGTTTTTATACAACCAAAACTTGCCTCCAAGCCTGGAATTCAAAAATAAGCCCCTGCTTTGAGGCCACTGAGAGCAACAGCCAAGGGGTTGGAGAACAACATGTTGCTCACAAGCTACTGTTGGGGATCACTGCACTAAGTTAACAAAATGCTTAAGATGTGAATTCCCCATAGCGGTGAGATTTATGGACAGACCAGCTTGCTTGTTCTAATCTAACTGATTCTTTACATGCCCACAATGTAGATAGCATTATTGTAGGCAAGGGCTGGACACAAGACATATACTTCCTATATGATCTTGCTCCTGCAAGCCTGCCAATTCACTCTGGCCAGTGATCTGAGTCCAGAGTGAAACCAATGATGCAAGTAGAACAGTTGGGAGGCGATGTAGTATATTCACATAACAAACACTAAACCTTCCTCAACCACTTCGGCCATCAGGGTTTTATATGGAAGCCTTGGATGAATTTCAGCCAACATTAGATTTCTGTAATTATTTTTTAACCTTTTCAGGTGCATTTATTAGGAAGTATGACAATTTTGGTTAATAAATCATTTCAAATAAATATACATTTCTTCCTGCTATATTACTTTTAATTAACATTTGGTGCAATTTATGTTCCACATAGTCTGCTATGCCCAGCAGTTATCTCCCCTAATTACCTGAAACAGTCCACCACGGTAAAGATGCTACATTATACTCATTACTGAGTTTGCCATCATCGCACATTTTCCCAGTTAACTTTCAAACCACTGAGAAAACCACCAACCAGATTTTACTATTTGCATAGGCTCTTTAAATGACTCATCAGGGTCCCCAAAGAATAATAACCTTTTGTCTGCATAAAGTTGTTTTTTTTCTTCCTCTCACAAAACCTGGTAATGGCCCTGGCCATCTATATTCCCTGAACCAAAGGCCAGTGCAGATAATAGTGGGGAAAAGGACACCCCTGCCTAGTACCACACTCTTAAGTTAAAACACCAGGAAAAGCTCTTATTGACTCCTCTTATTCATATAGACCAACTAAACCCAGGTGATGCAATTTGGCTCAAAACCAAATGCCCTGAGCACAGCAAAACTATGGAGTGGCATTATTAGTCTAAACAACTCCCTTACTGGCTATATATGTCTACATGTTTGAGCAGTATGACCAGAATTGGCCACATGTTGCATCTTTTCTTACATAACCCTGTTGGTGTATTTACTTTGCTCTCACTGAAAGATCAGGCTTGTATTAGCCAATTACTCTTCTTGTATGTGTTAAGTAGAAATATTATCTACGTAAGGACTGTACCTGACTATGCATACAGTTTCTGTTACTAAAGACCATATATTAATTTTTATTCTAGGTTATAACTGTATACAGCATGCCTGGAATGGATTCTGACTGGCTGATGGGTGAAAGAGGACATCAAAGAGGCAAAGTGCCAATTACATACCTAGAGCTGCTAAACTGATTGACTGAAATTCCTCAAGTGCCGAATACAGTTAAAAACGAGAAATCCATATTTATATGCAATTAACATGATATAAAGCAGATGTGTCTTCCATGTAAAGTGCAAATTTCAACCTTATGCAAGTGGTCACTGCCTTTACTGCAAGTTTTCATGCATGGAGTCCACAGCTTCATCACTTATCATTAGGAGCTTTTACTTTCTCTATCAAGGATGTGTTTTTAAATATTTTTGCTATTTAGCTATTGTCATGACTAATGAACTTGAGTGTTAAAGTGAAAGAGCACTTAGGAATTAATTCTTGTCTCATGGTTCATCCTGGGCTAAAATGAGGGCACAATTTTCTACTGTGTATGGTTGGTGATGAATGTTTTATCCAGTAGCTTTTCCTATCAAAGAATGGCTATGAACAATGTACCATATACAGAGGGCTTACAGTATTGCCCAAATGTATGGCAGCCTGAAGTTAGAAATGATTCAGGCCTTCAAATTTGTCATAGAATTATTCACCTTAAATTGTCATTGTATAGCTAAACTGCCAACATACTCCTTCATTCTTGCAGCATTTAAAGATATTAGCACCAGTGATGTGTAACTCGTACAGCAGACCCTAAGACCACGGAGGGCTGTAAAGAAGTGGTGCACACTTACAGGGTCGGCTATATGGTTCAGTTACCATTTGCTGTCCGCCAGAAGAGGGAAAAGAGGACCGTTTTTGTAACTAAAGACACTCTGTCCCATATATGTTTTTATAGGGTGGCTGTTTAGGTGCAGTGGCACACCTGGCACTTTGGGATTGGCCCCTGCAATTTTAGTAGCCCAAACTTTCAATTGAATTGTCTTGTGGTGCAATTCGCTTTGAGACAAGACACACCTGAAAGCATTGGAACAAGCACATTCAAACAGTAGAGGGGGAAAAGCAGGACAAGTAAAGGTGGCCATAGACACACAGATCCTATCGTAAGAATCGAGGATTCGTACGATTTTCGGATCGTGTGTGGCATGTGCCGACATCTTTCGTCCGGCGGAGATCAGTCGTTTGGTCGATCGGTAAGGTTTGATTTTGACCCGACCGATCCCGCCGGAGCCCACGGCACATCGTAATCGGATCGTTTGGCCATACGGCCGCACAATCAGATTACCCCCCGATATAGCCATGTTTGTTAATGGCATATCGGGGAAAGATCAGCTCGTTTGGCGATGTGGCCAAACGAGTGGATCTTTGCATCTATGGCCACCTTAAGAGTGTATTAGTTCATGTTTATGGCTACTAAAGAAAATCAGTAGGGGGAAATACCCAAAATAAATGTGCCTAAGGTTTTGGCCGTCATATATTGCACATCCCAGCTCTTCGATTGCTGTGCCGTTATTTTTGACTCTAAGGAGCATATTTATAAAGGGTATAAAAAAGCAGTGTACTCCAAGTATCTATTTAATTGCCAAGGTACGCCCTGTAAAATGACACTTAGATATAAAGCTGTATAATGATTTTTTTTCATTATTTATAGCCCTTTGTTATATTAAAGTCTCAATGTAAGTGTGAGCTAGAAAACAAGCCATGTAATTACAGTGCACAACATCCCCACTTGTTTTTAGTGACTTTTCACCCTAGATTTTCTCTGGCACCTGAAATTGTCCATTAACTTTAATGGATTTCAACAGGTTTAAGATTATTGGTGTAAAAAAAGTGTAGACTAAGTGCATTCAGCTCTCTGTAATGCACGATTATTTTAATGCACTGCGTATGTTACAGCGTATTTTGGCATAAAATCATTTATATGGCTTTACAAATATGTTCATAAGAGAGCTGGTTGGCTCACTGAAGTGGTGGGTCAAGTAGGACTGTCATTAACAAATGTAAAGAATTTTTATTCTTCCCAGTTTTTTTTTTTTGTCAGATTGAATATGCACATTATGTTTTGGTTCAGCTAAATCTTTTGTGGAGGATTTGGTGCAACCCTACTTTCTTATACTAGTATAGTTGATTTTTTTGTGCCCCCCCCCATATACCCGCTTCTCCACGATTTTGGCAAATAACTGATAACTGCCAAACCTGTGATATTTCCATTGACCTAGGTAGTGATTATTGCAGCAGTCATAAAGCTCTATGTGTGTCACTTGCCTTACTGGAATCATTATGCTGTAGTGTAAACAATGTGCTGTTGAAAGTAGTGGGCAAATTATCCACTATACTGCAATTCTAGCCACACATATAAACACCTACATGCTGGGCCAAATTGGACTGATCCACCAATGCATGGGTCATACAGCTGGCCTATGGGAACCCTGTTGGGTGAGGGCTTCATTGACGTGGTGATAGTGTTAGCTGACAAAGTTTCAAAATTTGAGTTGGGCAGGCTTTCCCAGGGCCCCATACATGGGTCAATAAGTTGCCAGCTTGTTCTAAAGGGGGATGGGGGGAAGTTGGAATATATGAGCCCATGTATGGGCAGCTTATATTAGTGTTGGTCCTGTGCAGGCCATGGCCATAAAAGTCTCTTTCTTTGGAGCCCTCTGGCTTCTTGTACAACAGCCCTCTGTATTCTCCTCCATCCCCAGTCTTTTAAAGCTTTCAGGTTTAAAATATCTTTGCACAAGATGACTGGAATGTAAGGCAAGAATGTGTTTTTGTATAGTTATAAAGTATATAGTCTATTCAGGGCATGGTCACCCAGCCGACACTCTTTTCTATTGTTTTATAAATGTATTTAACACTTCTATAGGCTGAGCTGAAATGTAGGGGTTCAAGAGTATTAAATCTGCAAGTAATATGAGACCATATATACTCTTAACTGTATAATAAAAAGCCTGGCTTCCTGCTTGTCTGATTGTGTTCATCAAGAGGCCTGATCCATTATTCTGTGGTATGGATTGCTGTCAATCAAGTCACGTAAGTCATATGAGAGCTTCACATTCCATGGTTTATATGTTGCTTTAACAGTACAATGTCCCGTAATTATGTATATTTGAGTTCATTTAAGTTCTGATGTACAGGAACGGCTCATATACTGTACAGTTGTGTGCAGAATAATAGCAGTCTGACATCACTAACCTGATCAATCACTTTTTTTGGTAGAAACTATATTTCTGCATGGCAAATAATTTATTGTAGGTGTAGTAGAGTAATAGAAACCAACAGACCCAACAGTCATGACATGCATGCATGCTGCTGATTCGGTGTTATTGAATCATCAATTGATGCTTGTTCCAAATAATAGCAGTGTGGAGATCAATTAGTGAGGACATTCATTCTGTGAAAAAACAGGTGTCAAATACGGCCCTTATTTAAGGAAGGAAGGAGCAAATATGAATTCTGGTTATAGTGCATTTCTCTCTAAAAGTCTGAGTAAAATGGATTGTTACAGACATTGTTCAAATGAACAGCGTACATTAATTAAAAAGTTGATTGAAGAGGGGAAAACATCTAAGGAAGTGCAGAAAATGATAGGCTGCTCAGTTTAAAATTATCTCAAATGTTTTAAAATGGCAACTAAAACCTGAAACACAGGGAAGGAAACAGAAAACTACCATTTGAATGGATAAAAGATTTGCCAAAATGGCGAAGACTTGGCCAATGACAAGCTCCAGGAAGATCATAGAAGGTGTAAAGTTACCTGTGAGTGATGTTACAATTAGAAGATGCTTATGTGAAGCCAAGCTATTGGTAAAAAGCCCCTGCAAAGCTCCATTGTTGAAAAAAAGACACGCTAAAAAAATGTTACAATTTGCCAAAGAACACATTGACTGGCCTAAAGAGAAAGAGCTCAACATTTTGTGGGCTGGTGAAAGCAATATTGTTCTTTTTGGGTCTAGGGGCTGCAGACAGTTTGTCAGACGGCCCCAAACACTGAATTCAAGTCACAGTACAGAGTGAAGACAGTGAAACATGGTGGCGCAAGTATCATGATATGGGGATGTTTCTCATACTATGGTGTTGGGCCTATTTATCACATACCAGGGATCATGAATCCGTTTCAATACATCAAAATACTTGGAGGTCATGTTGCCTTATGCTGAATGGGAAATGTTCTTGAAATGGGAGTTTCAACAAGACAATGACCCGAACTCACCAGTAAATGAGCAACATCTTGGTTCCAGACCAACAAGACTGACATTATGGAGTGGCCAGCCCAATCCCTGGACCTTAATCCAATAGAAAACTTGTGGGTGACATCAAAAATGCTGTTTCTATGGGGACCTTCTACAAACTATTTCCAAGTCTTTACACATCGAATTAAAATCCTTTTGATCAATCCCTTATATCCTTCGAATCGTCACTTAAATGTCTGTATTTGCTATTAGGTTACCGGGTTTGTTCAGTGGCTGTTGTAAATGATATTTTAGATACATTTCTAAAATATGTCTAATAAGTCTTAGAAAAATATGTGAGCTGGAGTTATGGTAATGGATTCCAATTCAGCATGCTTAGAATTAAACAGCTTCCATGTGCAAGGGACTCAGGTGTGAGACAGAAAAATAACTGCAAACGTATTTCACATACAAATTAAGATCTATAAACAGGACTTTGCTGTTTGCGTTATAGGAAATATAAGACCAATTCCGAAACAAGTACGGTAGCTTATACAAGAACATTTAATGTCAAGTGCAGTAGGTAAAGGGGGTTCATTTACCCAGAAAAAAGGGGGGTCCGGGTGCTCAAGCCCCAGACCTTCAGTTCAGGGAGGCAAATAATATGCAAATGGATAAGGAAGGGCTGGCACATACCGGACCACAACATGTAAGTTGATGTAGTTAAAAAGTATTTATTGAGCAAAAAGACATCACAGCAAAGCCTTAGGGGCACTTAGTCGTAGACTGACAAGCATCAAACCATGTAGTCATATTTAAATGAAAAAGTACCTATCGCAAATATGTACCATACAGCCAATCCAAAAAGACAGTGGTTGGAAATGGACCAATCAGAAACGAGTTTAAAGTGACCAATCCAAAGCACCATTCCAGATTAAGTAAAACCATCAATTATTGCATCTTATACATAGAATTTAGGTACAAAAGTTAAAAAAAATTAGAGATACTTCTGCAAAAAGTTTCTTTTGCCAGTTAAACCGCATAAATATAAATTAAGCAGGGTGACAGAGTACAAATATTTAGTTCATATTAAAGTGCCCCTAAGGCAGAAAAAGCATAAGGCTTTGCTGTGATGGTTTTTTCTAAATTAATACTTTTTTTACTACATCAGTGTGGTCTGGTATTTGTCAGCCCTTCATTATCTATTTGCATTGCAATTCAGAAAGTTTCTTGAAAAAAATAAACATAGTTGTACACAACCTATTAGTTTGTGGGGGTGATATACTGACCCTTCCCATCATTCTCTGCTCTCAGTGCCTTTTTGCTTTATATTTGGTCAGATAGTTTGGTCCATTGTGGTATATCAATGTCTCCTGACAAAGGAAATATTGCTCTTATTCTCATCTCCTTTCCTGGCTGAGATAATGATAATGAGAGCATGATAATCACATGTAAATAAAGGTGATGTGGAGTTAAACAGGATAATCAAGTGTGGTTGCATTGTGATGCTTGAGGGATGTGGGATGCGGCCACAGGAAACAGTATTACTGCAGGAACCATGAATGCCCTTTTACATCAGAAAATGCTAAAGGAGTGTGATCTCTAACATGCAATCAAGTCTATAGCTGAAAGTCACATTGATTTCTGCTTATTAAGTTATGACTCATGAAACATCAGTCCAACCAAAATCAGTATTACATGGAAACATCAATGGAGGTGCAGTGCATGACAAATCTATGAGACAGAGTAATGTGGCATCTACTATACAGTAACTAAAAAAACCTTTCTTGCCAGAGACCCAAACAGCTTCCAACAAATAGGCTTTTGAGTTTCTGATGTATTTTAAGGGGATTTCTGTCTATACAGAATGTCAAGATGCCATGTTCCTACTGCAGACAAGTTTCTTTGTTTCTTGCTCCCTCTGTAGATTTCTCACAATCCTTTAGGCCAGCAGGATACGTGCTGTTTCTTTGCCAGTTTGTTTCCCTCAATCCTTGCTGTTTTCTGTTTGTACTGTGTTTGCAGAGCATTTCCACAAGTGCAGTAGTTCATTCTGTTGGATATGTTCCTTGCTCATTGGATGGTCTCATGCAGGTGTCATCCTAGTAATGGCTCACTGCAAGCTATTTTATGTGAAGATACCCTTAGCTGCCATACACATACTATTAATTGTAATTGTTGTCCTGCCCCACATACAGCCATGTTGTCCTCTAATTAATCTAAAACCCTGTTATCTACACATGTATTATGGATATCATTCCGTTCTGGAATCAGGTAGGTTCGAAGATTTTGGGGCAGATTTACTAAAGGGCGAAGTGAGTAACGCTGGCGACGATTCCACAGCATTACAGTTTTCAGGCACTTTGCTGATTTATTAACCGGCGCAGGCGTAACTTCGCTAGCGAAAGAGACAGACGCTAGCGGTCATTCACACTCTATCACCAGGCGAATTTTCACTAAGATGTGGATTTTTTTCTTTATTAAGGTTCCCTGAACTTGTGTAATGTAATGTATTTGCTGCAACATTTACATCCATTCAACATTAAATTCCCACCGTATGCAAATTAGCCTGAGCGAAGACCTCTAACGAAGTTGCGCTAGGCAGAATTGAACGCTAGTGCATCTTCGCTTTGAGTGCCAAAGTAACGCTAGTGAAAATTCCCCAGTGTTCGGCACCCTGGCTGCAACTTCGCATTTTAGTTAATTAGCGTTTTCTGAGCGAATTTTTGCCTGGCAAAGTGTATCGATGACTGCAAAGTCGTCACTGCCAAATTTTCGCCGCTTAGTAAATTTACCCCAAATTTGTGTGCTGATTTACTATGTTGGCTATTTCCTGGTGCATCAGCAGATGGAATGCTGCAGCTCCTAAACGTAGGTGCTTGTTACACACACACACAAAAGAAATTGTGCCCATGCCATTTGTGACCCCCACGTACAATCTTTATCTGTTAGTGCAGAGAAGGTACCAGGCCTTTAGTGTATGCTTCTTAGCAGTTACTGAGTATAACACCTCATTCTCTGGCCTTTACTGTCAAGTTTTCTCCGTGCTGTTTTTGGATCTAATCCTTTTTCTTAAAGCATTCCCTGTACATTACTAGGAGTTGATTGCTTTAGTCTCCTATGATGGGAATGTGCTTGGGGGGGGAATGGGGGTTCTTCAATTTTAACCCAGAGTCTATTTAGACCCAAGTTACCATTCCAATGTGGACAGAGTTGTTTGCTAGATCTTGGACTGTGCGGACATGGAGTGATCCAAGGAAAATTATTTGATTTTTCTGCCCCTTCTTAAAAGTTTTTTTTTTTTTTTAAAGATGGGATAGGGCTGGCTTTTAAAGCTTTCTGGGGGATCCTCCAGATGGAACATGGGGAGGGGCTATGTTGGGAGTGTGGCTCCAGGAAATGGGTTATTTATCAAAATTTGAGTTTGTGTAAAATTACATTTTTCCCCCACTTCAAATGAACTTTAAAAAATGTAATGCTTATTAAAAACTACAAACAAAAATTCAATATAATAATTTGGTGAGAAAAATCATTTTCAGTGGGTTAAAACATTCGAAAAACTTGCATTGTAAAAAAAAAAAAAATGCTTTAAAATTGCCATAGATGGCTCCCATTGACCACTACACAAACTCAGCTCTATTTGGATGGTGACTTTTTATATATTTTTTTGCACTTATTCATTATCGTACATGTGATTTTTTCAAGGCATAATTTGAATGCATGATAAATAACCTCCAAATCTCTGGTATTCCAGGCGGGAAGGTACTCGGATCACTTCAACTTTCTGAAGTTTCCTCGTAAGGCAGCTTCGGAAAAACAATGAACTCTACTTCTACTACGTTACCTCTCTCTGTAGGAGTTCCTCAAGGCTCTGTTCTGCTGTTCTCGCTCTATTCAACTTCGCTAGGAAAACGTATTCAGCCATTTGGACTTCAGTATCACCTTTATGCTGATGACACCCAACTCTACTTGTCTACTACCGATCTTTCTAATTCTGTCCTTTTCCAAGTTACAGACTGTCTCTCTGCTGTCTCCTCCTGGATGTCACAGCACCACCTGAAACTCAACCTTTCAAAAACAGAACTCATATTTCCTCCAAAATCTTCCCCTGTCCCTCAGATATCACTCACATTAAACAACACCACCTTTCATTCCACCACACAAGCACGCTGCCTAGGAGTTATCCTAGACTCGCATCTGTCTTTTTCCCCACACATTCAAACACTTGCAAAATCTTGTTGCATTCAACTGAGCAACATTGCCTGAATACGACCATATCTCAGTTCAGAATCAACTAAAACACTGATTGTCTCTCATCATCTCCTGCCTTGATTACTGCAACATACTCCTCTTAGGTATTCCAACAAGTCACCTTTCACAACTCCAATCTGTTCTAAACGCGGCTGCTAGACTCATTCATTCATCTATCTCATCGCTCAACATCGGCTGCTCCCATATGCATGTCCCTTCACTGGCCCCAATTTCCTCTAGAATCAAATTCAAACTACTAATACCTCAATAATGAAGCCCCTCCTTATATTTCACCTCTAATCTCCAAAAACACTCCTTCACGAGACCTACGCTCTGATTCTGATCTTTGCCTCACTTCTCCTCTGGTTACTTCTGCCCATTCTCGTCTACAAGACTTCTCTCTGGCTTCTGCTTTTCTCTGGAACTCTCTGCCTCGAGCTGTCAGACTTTCTCCTACTTTCCAAACTTTCAAGCGCTCCTTAAAGACCCACCTGTTTAAAGAAGCGTATTCAATGTACCTTAATTAATCATTGCTCTATCAAAAATCACAAATTGTTTCTAAAATCCTAATGTCTCAATTGTACCCTAACCTTTAGTTTGTAAACTAAGGCATTTCAGGGAGATTAGTCGCCCGAAGAAGAGGCAAATTTGGTCACTGGGCGACTAATCTCCCCAAGTAGCAGCGTGTGCCACCCACCACCCATAAAATCACTGATGAGAAGCAAGAGAGCTGTGCAGAGATGAATCTAGGGGTGTTTCCTGCATATCAGGGAGCACTTGAGAGATTTTATACATTGGATAATGGTATATGCTGCAGTAGATTAAATGGATTCTAATTTATGTGACAGAGCTTTAGCACAGCAAATTGTCCCACAAAACTAACCCATTAAAAAAAAGTCAAAGAAAATTCAGCATTTGAGAAACTTGTTTTTATTACTTCTTTCAGCAACAAAATCAGCTATTCTAACTCAGATTTGCTGCAATAGAGCAAGACATCCAGGAACATTACACAAAACATCAGACATCCACAAGCCCACAAAAGGTTTTCTGTGTAGTCTTCACAAACGTGTATGGCCTGAATGAGTTACACCTCATGCAACAAACAGGAGTTCTTTCTTTATAACAAATCTGCACATCCACTGTGGGTCCTGCATTTGCAAGACACCAAAATTTAGAAAAATCCAGAAATACAAAAATGCACATGGAAGCATTAACAGCACCAAAAGGACAGGGTGAAATTCATATAAAAATATTTGCCTTTAGCCCAAGTTCACAGTCATTCTGTACCATCTCAAAGTTTCAGTCACAGTGATAGTTCTATAACACAACCCCTCTTACTCAAAAGAGCAGACACCATCTTTGGCAGCGTCACTTTCCCAGCCTTTGCCTCAGTGAGTGGTGCAGACCTGGCACATACTCCTGGTCAAGGAGCCCAAGGCTGGAACAGTGATGCAGCCAAAAATGGTGTCTGTCAAGCAACTCTGAACATGCAACAATGAAAGAGGTGACACCTGTGGCTCATGGAAGTAGAAGGGAAATCAGGGCAACGATCCATCCACATTTGTGTCCATGGCAGAAAGGAAATGAGAGGAAACATTGATCAGGGTAATGTGCCCTAGGGCTAGAGGCAAAAATCTCATACGTTTGCTTCCCCTTTAACACTAAATATTATCCAGCTTTAAGGCTTGTATAATTGTAACAAGACAAATGTGTTTAGGAAGAGAGCTGTGCTGGAATAACTGTTACTGTATCCCACCCTGTGTTTATGGCCTGGTGCAAATACAATGACTTCCTCTCAACGTTGAAAAGCACGATACAAAAAAAAAAAAAGGAAAAAAAATGATAGTGGTGCAAGCTCAGACTAGCTTTGGCAACTTTATCATAAATTTGACCAATCATAGAAATAGGTAAACAGGTCAAAAAGTTTCACTACAGTTTGCAGAAGACGAGCTTGGAAAATCTGCTAGTTGTGCACTTTGCATTCTTTTTTTCTCAGCTTAACATTAATAACATTCCTTTAGAATTCTTTATAAAGAGTATTTTAACATCCAAAGCAGAATTATGCTGGAATCTATTTACTATATCTAAAGTATGAATTGAGAAAACTGTTTAGTCTACTGAGAATTCGCTGTATAATGAGCTTCTCATTATCAAAAGCCTATTATCAGGCTTCTAATGCGGAAAGGGAGGTTGTTTATACAGAGACTCATGTAAACCAAGAAGTGGAATAAGACTTTCTATTTTAGATTTTTGCCTATTTAGCGGCAGAAAGAAAAAAAATCCCTATTTAAAAAAAAAAAAAAGAGTTGAACCAAAGTTGAAAAAGGGCTGTAAGTAGTCTCTTTAAAGGAGAATTCAATAAAAAAAAAAAACCACCCTACCCTGGGTAGACTCCACTCCCTCTCCCCCCCCCCCCAGGCAAATGCCCTTCATTTTTTACTCACCACTCCGTGCAGATTCTGGCCACGGGAGTTCACGGGCCCCATCTTCTTTCTTCGGTCTTTTTTGGAAGTTTCGGCGCATGCGCAGCTGGAGTGAATTTCCGGTCCCGAACCTGAGCATGCGCAGAAAGTCACAAAAATTTCAGAAAGTTTTTTCAAAATTTTCGTGACTTTCGGCGCATATGCAGTGGTTCGAGATTGGAAATTTACTCCAACTGTGCATGCGCCGAAAATGGCGTCAATACGCGATGGTTACCGGAGAAGAAGATGGCTGCCATGAACTCAGAGGCCAGAATCTGCACGGGGGGGGGGGGCAGGTAGGCTGGGGGGAGGAGGTAGGGGTGGTCTACCCAGGGGGGGAGGGTTTTTTAAACTACGGGTTGAATTCTCCATGGATGATGTCACGTGGTTCTTTATCTTGTGCTTTTAATACCCATATTTATAAAGCCAAAAAAAGTGGTGTTAAAGTGCCTGTAATAGATCCTGAAAGCCCCGGATATGCATTCATGCAAGTGATGGTTATGTGATAGTTGGCTGGAAAAGCGTATGGAGGCTCATCTTACAACTATCACCTACCAAGTAGCGCTACAGAGTAGAGTGGGGGGTGTCCGTTTCTCAGCACATTAACGCTACATATTTTGGCTACTTAAAAATGTTATTTGATATAAGAAGATTTATGCAAAAGGCTTCCAGAGGAAAGAGTCGTATCCTACAAATCACTAGCAAACTTCCAATACATAGACAGCTGCAATTGTAAATCTTAACTGGCAGAGTCTTAATCATTTAAAAATAGAACGTTGCCAGTTAATATTAAAATTGCAAGACAAAATGATGCTAAATGTTGTGAGCACAAAAGTTGAAATTGTAGATGAAACTTTTTAAACTTAAGACCTAAAAAATTATACTCGGTCTAGTTTTTCACTTAAAAATTCTTCCACACTATCGGTATTCCATTTCAGAATGCTCAGTTCTTCAGATATGTTCCCGTTGTCATCCAGAAGCTTTAGAACAGGATCGGAGCCACGTACATACTGTAGAAAAAGATTGGGTGCAAACTATTAATAAGCTCAATCAACAGAAATTTGCCATTTTGCTCCACTTAATTGAACATTTTCAAGGCAGCATCGTACTGGCAAGTGTTGGTGACACTGCTTTTCTTAAAATCAGAATGCTGCCCCTTTAATCTCTTGGTGACTTATTTAACCCTTTAATCCTGTTGCTAGTAAACATGGAGCATGAAAGCGGGAAACAGAATGTACAGTGTCAGCACTATGGTACTTTTATACTGGCACTGTAGATTCTTCCATGTATGGTACTGAAATGGTCACATTGTAGAAGTAAAACATCCTGTTTTAAAATTTACAAAGAGGAAATGCTAAGAATAATCACCTTAATCTGCAGACCCTTAAAAAGTTTCGGTTTCTCGCTCCTGACAAAAGCTGCAAAACAAAGGGATTTCACATTCAAAAGGATTACTTTTACAAAAAAAAAGCCATATGCATCCAGTGACTTATATTTCAGGTATACAATGGGTAATTATGACCCACTGACGGCTTTCAAATTTGAGCACCAAATTACCCCAGATCATTGGTGGTGTCCAGAAGTACAATTTATAGTCAAAGTTGACAGTAATCCAATTATAATTCCAATATTCTTCACAAAAACAAACACCTACATTTGTATTAAAGAGTAACTACATTTTTTTGTCACCTTGACAATTTTCCATCTTAAAGTTTTTAAAATCGATATACTTTTTTTTAATTACAAAGTTATTTTGGTACTCCGACCACAGTTTTAAGTTCTGCAACAATGCTTGAAGAGATCCTGACACCAGAAAATAACCTTTTCTTTCTATATCTATCATAACATTAACTTCCAATGCGATTTATAATTTGCCATAAAAATATTTGTCCAATGCTATTACATTACATTTCTTACCCCCATGTTCCTCTATGAGGGGGCTGCCATATTTGTGCAGCAGGAGTCCGTTAGTATTAGAAGCGCTAACTGACCGATTAAGAAGGGACAGTCAGGTTGGCAAAACAGTCAGGTTTAGGAACTTCAAGTGACAATTACTTACAAAAGCAGAACAATCCGCAAAAAAGGATCAACATGACCTATAGGTAACTTTTACTGTAGATTAATATTTGAAACAAAAATTGTTTTGGTGTCAGTATCACTTTAATAATGTATTAACATAAACAAACTATCCATTTACAAGCCTGAATCTGAAGCACATCCTCTCCTGTTACTGGTTTTGACTAACTGCCACTGACTAGCCCTTCCCTTTAAGGGAAATCAAACACACCATTTCCATTCAAGCTACACAAATATTTCATCTGTACATACCCTGGACTTGCGGAAACCGTCCCAATTTTCATCCACAGACTTCAAGTACAGCACCTGGATATCTCTAGAGAAGAAAAATAAAAGAACAAGCTTAAGAAAGGATGTATACATTGTGACAGAGTAAATATTAACAGACAAGGCCACATCCGTTTAGTTCCGGTGTCTCCAGTGAGGTGGCTGCTGGAAACTTAATGGAATGCAACTGGTAGCTAATGACTATTTACTTAGCGGAAAAAAAATCTCTACCCAATGAATGCCAGTTCCAGCTGAGACAATGAAGTCATACACACACATCACAAGGGTTAATCCATGGGTGAAGATGCATTTGAGCAATATCAGGTCTGAATTCTGCAACAATGATTGGCAAACTTTATCCTATCTCTCCTGCACTAGCAGGCCCCTTAAAGGGGTTGCTCACCTTTAAGTTAACTTTTAGTATGATGTAGAGTGTGATATTCTGAGACAATTTGCAATTGGTTTTCATTTTGTATTATGTGTGGTTTTTTAGTTATTTAGCTTTTTATTCAGCAGCTCTCCAGTTTGCAATTTCAGCAATCTGGTTCCTAGGAACAAAAATCAAACACAGTGAAGCCAATCAGGACACCTATTATTATTATTATTAACATGTATTTATATAGCGCCAACATATTGCGTAGCACTGTTTTTTTTATAAATATAGATCAATGCATGAGTGACCTCTAATGACCTATGATTTAAGTGCTGGGTAGGCATGACATGTGTGTTTTTTTTTTGTGAGGTCTAATGGATTTTAATATGTGCCAATAAATTCAGTTTTTTTATTTAAATGCATGAGTACATTAATTTTATTTTTCTATAATCTGGTTCCTATAGTCCAAATTATCCTAGCAACCATGCACTGATGTGAATAAAAGACTGATATAATTAGGGGAGGGTCTGAATAGTAATATGAACAATAAAAAAGTGCAATAACAATACACTTGTAGCCTTTGAGATAACTTTTAGTATGATGTAGAGAGTGATATTCTGAGATAATTTGCAATTGGTTTTCATTTTTTTGCGTTATTCAGCAGTTCTTCAATTTGCATCTTAACCAATATGTTAACTAGGGACCAAATTCCCCTAGCTGCCATGCATTGATTTGAAGAAGAGACTGGAATATGAATAGGAGAGGCCTGACTAGAAAGATCATTAATAAAAAGTAACAATAACAATACATTTGTAGCCTTACAGAGCATTTGTTTTTTAGAAGGGGGTCAGCGACACCCATTTGAAAGCTGCAAAGAGTCAGAAGAAAAAGGCAAATAACTTAAAACTATAAAAAATAAATAATGAAAACCAATTGAAAAGTTACTTAGAATTGGCTGTTCTATAACATAATAAAAGTTACCTGAAAGGTGAACCACCCCTTTAAAGAGCACTTGTTTTTTAAATGGGGTTTGAGAGTTGGAAAGAATCAGAAGAAGTAAAACGTTAAAAAGTTAACTTAAAGGTGAACCACCCCTTTAACAAAAAAAATCCTCCAATAGGGACTTGTTCTTCAATAAGACAACCAGTGATTAATTAAAAATCAATATACTTGAACATCTAACCAGCAGTATATTCCCATTTCCAGTGCATAGTTGTATTGTGAATAAAAACTGCATTATGATAAATCTAAGCAACATTTTACACTTGCTTGGCAAGACACTCAAATGCTCAGACAACCAGATAAAACACATGTGCTAAGAGTGTTGTGTTTAAAATGTGTTCAGTGCTTTGTGTGTCACAGGAGAGAGTCTCAAATGTGAAAAATAATTCTGTGGTTCTTTTCTCCTTCTGCCCCTGGTATTTATAGATAATCAAGTGTACTTGTGCCATAACAAGAATGGCAGAGATTCATACAACTAGCAGCTGTGCTTTTTACACTCAATATAATTGGATTCAATCAGCTTTATTTAGAACTGTGAATGGCTGACTGTTACTAGATGAAATGTAATTATATTACTAGTTCCACAGACAATAGTGCACTTGTGAATGCCCATTTCTGTTGCCATCACATAACAATGACAAAAATGTGCAGAATAAACCATCCTGTCTGCTAAGAAGGCACAGACGTGCTCAAGCAGAAATGTTACAATAGCAAGTATATGCTGCAAATGAAACAGATGGCTGTGTGTGTGGCTATTAAGGAATTCTTAGATCTCTAGCTAAAAACAAGCTTGGATACAATAATGAACTAATGGATCATACCAGACAAATTAGGGATATTATTTTAATTAGCCCTAAAATAAAACGTTTGTTATAAAATTCTAGTATGTGAAATGTATTGATTACCAACTCAGAGCTCTGCACCTGTGGTTCAACTGCAACTTTTAAAGGAACAGTTCAGTATAAAAATAAAAACTGGATAAATAGATAGGCTGTGCAAAATAACAAATATTTCTAATATAATTAGTTTGCCAAAAATGTAATGTATAAAGGCTGGAGTGAGCAGATGTCTAACATAAGAGAACCCAACTTCCTGCTTTTGAGCGCTCAGTTAGTCAGCGACTTTAAAGGAGAATTCAACCCTTTAATTAAAAAAATAAAAAACCCTACCCCCCCTCCCCACATAGACCTCCCTCCCCCCAGCCTAACTGCCCCCCTGGGGAAATGCCCCATACTTTATACTAACCCCTCGGCGCAGATTCAGGCATCAGAGTTCCACACAGCCATCTTACGGGTCTTCGGTAAACTCACTGGGAGTTGGAGCAATTTGCCTATTTGCGACAACTGCGCATGCGCCAAAACTCACGAAAATCGCCAAAGTGCCGGAAGAAGACACGAAGACCCAGAAGGTGGCTGCGTGGAACTCAGATGCCTGAATCTGCGCCAAGGGGTAAGTATAAGGTATGGGGCATTTCCCCGGGGGGACAGTAGGGCTGGGGGGGGGGGGAGGTCTACGTGGGGTGGAGGTAAGGGTTGAATTCTCCTTTAAGGGGGCCCAATTGGGACATAACTGTTCAGTGAGTTTGCAATTGATCCCCAGCATGCAGCTCAGATTCAAAATCAAACAGTTATGGCCCATTTGGCCTTCCCTTAAGCCACTGATTGGATACCGCTTGATAACCAATCAGTGGAAACCAAGAGAGCTGCAAAACAGGAAGTAGTGTTCTGGCTATTATGTTAGCCATCCAGTCACTCCAGTCTTTATACATTACATGTTTGGCTAACTATATTGAAAACATTTTTTATTCTGCAAATTCTATTTACTTACCCAGTTTTTACTTTTATACTGAACAATTCATTTAAGCTACTGAGTGGCAATTTTGACCACTGCTATCATCAGGCAGAATACAGTGGAGGTCAAACCACCACAACAGGGTTGGACTGGGCAGGCTGGACACCAGGAAATAAAAACTGCCTTTGTGGGCCCCATTGACCCAGTACCATTGGATGCTGTGAACACTCCCTCAGTCAATTAGCAGCTGTTAAGGAGGAAGGCAGTATTATGTTTGCAGCACTAAGGGCGTGGGCCCCAGACACGTCAGTCCGATGCTGCACCACAAATATGCAGATCTCTGCACATTTTCTTTATTTAATTTGGCCACTAGAAGCAGCGTTGTCTAGTTTTTTTTTAAAGAGATCCCGATACCAAAAATGAAGTTTATTTTACAACTGTTGTATCATGCTATTTATCGCAAAGTTGCTTATATTTGGCCATGGGGGTTGGCAAAACAGAACAGCCCAGAGTTTCCTTCAGCATGCAATATAAACATATTTAATAGGGTACACAAAGGGTTTTAAGAATACCTTTTTGGACTCTAGGTGTACTTCTTCCTGGCAGCACTGTCTGCAGAATGAGTTGACCTCATTTAGACCAAACTGTCCCAGCAAGTCACAGGAACTGCACAATAAATTGCTGGAGAAGCCAAGATCTCGGCATGCTTCTGAAGAGAGCTCTGCACCATAAGAGGCCAGCTAAAAAAAATATTAAGTAGATTTAATATTTAAAGGAATTAAAGCGTTTTCTGGTCAAGTTTTTTCCTCTCTCCTCTCTCTAAAAATAATTAAAGAGATGCCAACATGTTCCTACAACTATAAAGAATGGGTCAGAATTACTAATCACACAGCAGAACACACAGTCTATAATGCCCCTAAGCCACCACCAGCCCAGCAGAACCTATACCATCCCCATAGTTTGCAGGCAATTTAGTTCTTCCTTCAATCAAACTTTGCTGGAAGGATCTTGCTATATGTTAGAATATAAATATAAACAGTACTCTAGCCTATGGAAAGATAACACTGTCACCTGCCCAGGGTGACTTGCAACCATACGCCTTCATAATAATAATGTTGGGACTGGCTGAGTACTGCTGGGATCAAGGTGGCTTCAGACATGTTCCTTAAAGGAATACATATGGTCATGGGAAAACATGTTTTTTTTCAAAATGAATCGTTTAATAATGCTGCTCCAGCAGAATTCTGCACTGAAATCCATTTTTCAAAAGAACAGATTTTGTTATATTCAATTTTGAAACCTGACATGGGGCTAGATATATTGGCAGTTTCCTAGCTTCCCCCAGTCATGTGACTTGTGCTCTGATAAACTTCAGTCACCAACTGCAAGTTGGAGTGATATAACCCCTCAACTCCCCCAGCAGCCTTAAAACAGAACAATGGGAAGGTAACAAGATAACAGCTCCCTAACACAAGATAACAACTGCCTAGAGGATCTAAAAGCAACACTCAATAGTAAAGCCAAGTCCCACTGAGACTGATTCAGTTACATTAAGTAGGAGAAATAACAGCCAGCCAGAAAGTAGTTCCATCCTAAAGTACAGGTACAAGTCACATGACTGAGGGCAGCTGGGAAATTGACAAAATTTCCGATTTCAAAATTGAATATAAAAAAATCTGTTTGCTCTTTTGAGAAATGGATTTCAGTGCAGAATTCTGCTGGAGCAGCACCATTAACTGATGCGTTTTGAAAAAAAAAAACGTTTTCCCATGACAGTATCCTTTTAAAGAGATACGGACACGTTCCTATAAAAATCATAGGAACGTCTCAGTATCAAGTAAATGCTGCACCCAGAATAGTTTACCTCAAAGCCGCCCCAGCCCCACGAACCTGTGTGCAGACGACTCGCTGACACTGGGCTGGGGGTGGAGCAATCCTTCCATAGGCTGAATTCCTGTTGTAATTCGTAATCAGCCTATGGAAGGATCGCCCCCAGCCCAGCGTCACTGAAACGGTACATAAGATCATTTAGCAGTGTCGGAGGGTCGGGTGAACGAAGGTTTAGTGGGGGCTTTGAGGTAAACTATTCCGGATGCATCATTTACTTGATACGGACACGTTCCTATGATTTTTATAGGAACTTGTCAGTATCGCTTTGAGGGACATTGGAATGTCATTTTTATTGTTACTTTTTTTTATTACGGTTTTTATTTGGACCACTGCCTGGTTGCTAGGGTAGATTTGACCTTAGCAACTAGATAGCTGCTTAAATACCGAACTGGAGAGCTGGTTAAAGAAAAAAAGCTAAAGAACTTTTAAAAAAGGATAAATGATGACCAACTGCAAACTGTTAAACAACTTCTGCCATCTTCCCAACATCCGGTCAGTCAAATGTTGTGCAATATAAGTAACTGTATGTTACAATATAACACCAAAGAGAATATCTTTTTTAAACGTTTGTGTCTGTTGATACAGCAACTAATACATATTTATATTATATGAATGAGGGTTCTCTTCATTCATATATATATATATATATTTATATAGAGTCAACGTGTATGGCTGCCCCAATAGTTACACCCCATCTTATTTGTATAAACTATAGCTGCAGTTCTGAAGTAACACACACTTTGCCAGTGCAGGGCAACATTATCCTAAGGTGCATAGAAAACGATGTCATTGTTTGGTTGTAACTGGTTCTTTCATATATGTGTTTCTCTGCTCGCGCTGCGCACACACAATATAAACCAGCGTGTGAGAATGGAGACCCGTGGTCTGCCGGTACATACAGGAAGCAGCTCTGGGCCACGTCACCTCACGAAGTTCCCTCAATGGTGTGGCTCCGCGCCCACTAACGTGCCTCAGCACCGCGGAGACTGCAGCTCTACACCCAAATGCGCAAACCCTTCAGCTGCAAAGAAAGAAATCGGCCAAAAACTGCAGCACTTACCGCTTGCAGAACAGCCACCAGCCACAGCAGCATCCTCTCCGCCGCCATCTTCCCAGCAGGCACTGCTAAGCCCCTCCCACAAGTTGCAGCTTTTATAAGCGCCTGTTCAGCAGGAACTACTACTTGACCTCAACCCTGGCACGACTCATGTTTATTTAACACAGCAGGGAAAGGTATAGAACGTGGCCACAAAGTCGACACACCAGTTGTAGTAAAACTATAGCTTTCAGTAGCAGATAATACGAGCGGAAGATGTGTATGTAGAGTAATAGAGCAGTCAGAACGTCTAAATACGCTGACAGTACTGCTACACTGCATCGCTCTCTGGCTGGGACAAGGCATTTGCAGGCATACTCTGGACAGCTCTACCTCAGTCCGGGTCCTAAGCTTTAGGCAACCATTACCAATCCTATCATTGATCTGTCTGAGAACAACTTGAATTCCGGCAGTCGGCTATTGCCCAGGTGCAACCAATGAAAAACTAGAAGGGTGCTGTTGTTTGTTGCTTAGCAACAACCACCTGGAAGGACTACTAACTGGGTGGATTGTGCGTTTCAAACGTAAAACGTTGTGGGCGGGGCTTGGTGACGTGCAACGCAATGGGCTGGCGCAGCTTGTGCTGCAGCTTAGCGCCAGAGTAGCGGCGGGTGTTGACTGTAGGTTTGGAGCGGGGATGCTTGAAGCTGATGGTGACTGAGGCACACGCTGCTCTTTGTTATTGCCTCAGTATCAAGTCTGTGTGAATATCGGCGCAGCGCTCTTGCCTCACTCCTGATGCCCACGTTATGGTGCCATAGATCAATTTGATGGGGCTCTTACGGATTATGATGCCGCCCAAGTTGCAGCTGCTGGCAGTGCTGACCTTTGGGGTCTTAATGTTCTTCCTGGAGAACCAAATCCAGAAGCTGGAGGACTCCAGGGTGAAGCTTGGTAAGAGCACACGTGATGATTGGAATGCATCTTCCCTGTTTCATTTATTCGCGGTTTCCAACCTGCAGCCCTCCAGCTGTAAAGTGGCAATTGCACCCCGACTGCCTAAAGTCGCGAGACTTGTAATTGAGCGACAGCTGGAGGGCCGTATGGGGGCAGCATTGTGACTGACACACATGGCACCATCACAATACCCCAAAAATAAAATGTTGCCTCATTAAAGAAAAAGAAATTCTTCAAGTTATGTGTAATGTATGTGCTACTGAAATCAGTATCCGTCTGTCCCTGGGGTTCTGACTCTTGAAAGAATGTAGCAGAAGACACCAGACCTATGAAGAAGTATGGAAGGCTTCCTTCTGCTAACATTGTTTCAAGCGCCAGAGCCAGCAGTGCAGAAAAATACTGTTTGTAATGCATGAATAACTTAACGCCTTTAATTAAATTAAATTTATATGGAATAGTTGCTCTGAACTGTTTGTTTTAAACCAGGCAACCTTTTATTTATTTGTTAAACAAATCTTATAAGTACCACAGAAAAACTAGTATGGACTATGAAAATATACCTGTGTTCATATTGTTGTATGGAAAACTCCTTCTGATTCTTACCTCAACAAATTGTGTGGATAAGTAAAATGAACCTCCGGAGAGATAATTTTTTCAGTTCAGTTTACAGATTTTTCTCCACGAACAAATACTTTTTTCAATTGCTTTCCATATATTTTACCATTTTTTCAAAATGTAAGTTTAAAGTTTAATGTTCATTTCGCTGGCATTTCAGTCTGGCAGCTCAGTGATCCAGGAGCATCTGAACTGTTACAATTTGCTACATTTTGTTGATACAATTAGTTGATACATTTCTCAGCAGTATCTGCGCAATATTAGCAACTATTGTATCATTGCATCAATGCCTTTAGGGTCTGGCCAAACAAGCAGATTCGGTGGAGATTAGCTGCCCCAGCGACAAATTGCCTCTTCTTCGTGGTGACAATCTCCCCGAACTGCCTTCCCCCTGCCCTCCGCCAGCTAAAATAAAAATCACCTGGGGGAAGGCAGACACAGCACTGTTTTCCGAAAACGCCGAAGTTGCCTCACGAGAAAACTTCGGGCGACTTTGGAAAACGAAGCACACGATTTTCATTTTAGCCAGCGGAGGACAGAGGGATGGCAGTTTCGGGAGATTGTCGCCCCAAAGAAGAGGAGATTTGTCGCTGGGGCGACTAATCTGCTCGTGTGGCCAGACCCTTAATATAACTCAGGGACAAAGATAACAAATGTATCAACTGAATGTATCAAGTTATAGCTAAAGAATCGGCGACCCCCCCCTCCTAGATTCCTAAAGCTTTAGAAGGTGAAAAATGAAACTTTATACTTCAATATTAGAAAAAAGTTCACAGATAAAAAATACAAAGTAATTAGAAAAGATCTTTATTTCTGATGAACAAGTACATGGTAACCTGTGGGTGGTGCCGTATTGTTATGTTTTAAATGTTTTTATTTTTTTTATATTTTGTATTTTTTCGTCTATTGGCTATGGCTATATTTGTGAAAATAAAGAATGCCTATTTATACTTGCCTTTGTTTTGACCCTGTTGAATGGAAGGGGTTTCTAAAGAAAAATATGTGGTTTGGTTATATTCTGTTCCTTCCTGGGTCCCCCACCCGCTATAGCAGTGATCCCCAACCAGTAGCTCGCAAGCAACATGTTTCTCTCCAACCCCTTGGATGTTGCTCCCAGTGGCCTCAAAGCAGGTGCTTATATACACAGGGGTTACTAAATGGCCAATCACAGCCCTTATTTGGCAACCCAGGAACATTTTTCATGCATGTGTTGCTCCCCAACTCCTTTAACTTCTGTATGTGGCTCACGGGTTCTAAAGGTTGGGGATCCCTGCGCTATAGTTTTGTTTATACTGAAAAGCACTGTGTTATACGGGTGATGGTCGCCGCCGCCGCTGCTTTCAGTTCATAAAATATTTTTTGTATTGGCTAATTTATAATCATCCTACACCCCATACATCCTGATGAACATGTGCACGGAGTATGATGATATATTGACTCGCACAGCACATGTGCTAGGCTTTGAGTCTGAGGTTTGCAAAAGGTGTTCATTGTGGCATTTGTAAGGGGACAAGATTACTCTTTAGTGCATTAGAGGTTATTCTAGACACACTAATATCGAAAAGAACAGAACACAAGAGGACACCCTTTAGACTTAAGGAACTAAACTTTCACTTGAAGTAATACAAATGGATCTTCACAGCGAGGCTGCAGAATGCCCTGTCGAGTGATAATGTGATGACAGATTCCATTAATTCCGAGTATTTGCATGAGTGTATGTGTGTGTACTTTTACATTATATGTTCTGTATGCTGTGAATCAGTTGAAAGGGTTGAATTGATGGACAGTTGTCTTTTTTTTCAATTGAAATTAATCATAATAAGAATAATGTCCTATAAAGGGTGATTGGAGAAACATTTTTTTTAAAATAGTTTATTTTTTAAAATACAGGCAAAGAGCACAATATGGAGTGAGTCCAGAGAAAAGTTACTCTGTAAGGCAATGGAGGATCTTGCCTATGATAATGGGATGGCCAAGTTGGGATTGCTTCCCAAAGATAACAGGTTTTTATAGAGAATTCTATCAGTGTTAAACTATTTAAGGGCTTTATTCATAAATCACTTCAGTTGTTGTGCATCTTACTAGAGGAAAAGAGGCATACATTGAGACGAAGGGACGTTTCATAATCAGCCAGTCCGTGTAAGAACAATGAAGCTGTGGAAATACAGTAACCATCAAAAGGGGTTTTTTTCAGTCAGGCATTTTGAATTGTTTCAAGAAAAGGTTAAGTTAAGTGCTGTATTTAAGATTGGGGTCAAAGAAGGCTGATAAATAGGAACTCTATGAGCAAAGGCCTGAATCTGATGGTCATAAGGGTTTTTTTTCTGGTTTCTTTTAAACTTTGCTAGTAATATTATATTGTTGAATAGGAATTAATTCAATTTGATTACATATGTGTGTTCAGCTATAACAGCCCTACTAATGGCATGTTTCTAATAGTGAGTTTAATTATCAAGTGATGTGATAACCCTTCTATGTCCAGTTTCAAATGATTAAGCTGGAAGCTCCCTTTGTTAGATCAAAATGTTGTCATCTATTTGTTAAAGTTGTGCAATGTATACCTGGTCTTGTATTTCTTAGCTGTGGCTACACTGCACCTTTAACACTAGAGAATACTGATCTAGTGATTTATATTACTTTATGTTTAACTGATTCAGTATTTTTGTTATATTGGTCATTGTTTGGGACCTGTGTCAAGGGTTTAGCTGCCTTTGCATCCAAGGCATAGTGCTTTGTTGGTTGGTTACCGCTGTTGAATATAGAATATTTAGTTTTTCTTCTCTGACAAAATGATAGGCAAAGGGTTAAAGGGACATAGAGAGTGATATTCTGAGACAAATTGCAACTGGTTTTAATTTATTTATTATTTGTGCTTTTTGAGTTATGTAGTATTTTGTTCAGCAGTTCTCCAGTTTGCAGTTTCAGCAATCTGGACGCTAGGGTTGAAATTACCCTAGCAACCATACCTTGATTTGAATAAGAGACTGTAATATGAATACGAGAAGGCCAGAATAGAAAGATGAGTGATAAAAAGTAGTAATAACTATACATTTGTAGCCTTACAGCGCATTTGTTTTTAGATGGGATCGGTGACCTGACCCCCATTTGAAAGCTGAAAAATAATTCAAAAACAATAAAAAAAAGAAATAATGAAGACCAATTGAAAATTGCTTAGAATTAACCATTATATAACATACTAAGGGCTAGTCCACACGGGGAGATAGCGACGCGTTTGCGGTCGCGGCGACAAAGCGCCGCGACAGTCGCCGCGACCGGCGCAGGCGACAGTTTTGTATGGGCGCCTATGTAAAAACGCCTGTGCTAACCACACGAGGCGATGCGCTTTTCAACAGTCGCCTGAAAAAGCCTGGCGAGGCATTTTCAGGCGACTGTTGAAAAGCGCATCGCCTCGTGTGGTTAGCACAGGCGTTTTTACATAGGCGCCCATACAAAACTGTCGCCTGCGCCGGTCGCGGCGACTGTCGCGGCGCTTTGACGCCGCGACCGCAAACGCGTCGCTATCTCCCCGTGTGGAATAGCCCTAAAAGTCAACTTAAAGATGAACCACCACTTTATGCTCAGTGAACTTTTAAATTCAGTTTGGCAGAAAAATTAAGATTTCTATTTTTTTTAGAGTCTGTCTCCAGGTTATCCTGTGTGGAATGTTTTGTCATGTTTACAAAATAGGCTCCTGCATGGGTAACAAATACCTATGCATAACAGGTCACTGAAACAGCTGTGTGTAAATCATTTGTATCATGCTATCACACGAAAATGCAGAAGGATGCAGTGATTGAGCAATTCACTTGACTAGCAAACTGTAATTTCAGTGACCTGCATTGAACAGTTGTTTTCTGGTATTTTGATACCTGCGTTGGAGCCAGTGTTGTTCTGGGTGACCAAATTGCAACAACTGTCCATGTTCCTGTGATCTCATACTTCACACTCCCCAGATTATTTTAACACTTTTATAACCCAAAAAATGGACTATGGGAAGTGGTTACAAGGGCTGTAACCAGACAGAACGAGACAACAGCAGTTTTATACATCATTCAAACTGCAAGCTGACACTAAAACTTTCTAGGGTTGAAATTGCTAACTGTCAGTTACAAATTTGCCTTGTAATATCTTCATTAGAAAGCTATGCAAGTGTAAACCGACCCACCTTTTACAGAAAAAAATTATTCTGTCCCTTTGCAATGTGTTACATTGTGCAGGAAAAAAATGCACCATTGAAGCCTGCTCGATTTATATTGTCGCCTTTCAGTCCACATGAGTTAAAGGAACAGTAACACCAAAAAATGAAAGTGTTTTAAAGGAATGAAAATATCATGTAGTGTTGCCCTGCACTGGTAAAACTGATCTGTTTGCTACAGAAACACTACTATACTCCATATAAACAAGCTGCTGTGGAGCAATGGCGGAAATTGAAAAACGGCTATATGGCACAGGTTAACTAATGGATAACAGATAACACCATTAGACAGACAGAGCTTATTTGCTATCTGCTGTGTAATCTGAACCTTTTCTTCTGTGAATGGCTGCCCCCATTGCTACACAGCAGCTTATTTATATAAACAATAGTAGTGTTTCTTAAGCAAACACAGCAGTTTTACCAGTGCAGGGCAACACTGCATTATATTTTCATTACTTTAAAACACTTTTGTTTTTTGACGTTACTGGTCCTTTAAGTGCCGGACACTCGCTTTGCATGGTTGATTTATAAATATAGGTGCTAAATTACACAAGTGCAGTTGCCAATAGCAGTTTACTACTTAGAAAATTAAAGCAACGTCTTTTCTGAGTGGTTGCTATTGGCAGCTACACTTGAGCTTTTTAACATCTATATTTGCATTTTCTTGCTGAAGCAGCTGTTTAATTTCATTAGTAGAGAAATATATTAAGATCTTGAGATAGATTTAAAAGTCAGTTTAGGTTGATCAGTATTGATACCATTCCTTCCTGATGAATTTCTTTGCCCCATGGAGTCTAGTTTTTCTGAATACCACACTACTTCATTATTTTAATGGATGTGCTTAAATCTGTAGTTTCAATAAAAATTAAAAACAAAACAGACAAGCCTACTAGACACAGTACACTGCTATCTTACCTGGGCAGCAAGAATGTATTTCTTAATAATATAGGTGTGATTTGACATTGTTCACCAATTGTGCCTTGTGCATGATCTTATATAGTGACGACTAAATCAGTAAGAGTCCAGCAGCTACTTATCATGACTAAAAAATAGACAATAGTTATACTTGGCTTTATTAAGGCACATGTGTTTTAGCAAAGGCACTTCTCAGGATTGTCTTATGGCTTATTTTTTTGCAGTTTGTAGCAACAAGAAGTAGCTGCTACTAGTAGCTCTGTGATTTCTCACCCTATAGTGACTTCAGGGTAATAAGAAGTGTGAACATGGTACGATCGTACAAAACAAAATTTTGACTTTATCTTTGCGTCTTAAGTGGCATCACAGGAGCCTCTGGCAATTAATGCATTATATTTACAGCAATTTCAATTTAGACTATTTGAATGTTATGTGAGCAGCACAGTATATACTAACACTAGTGCAAAAAAAGTCCAGAAAACTATGTTGATACATACTTACTTATGTTGTGATTTGAAATGTATGTTATCGCACAATATGCCTTTCAAAAGCTAAAGGAGCTAAGCCCAGCTCAGACCCACTCCTCTGATCTGCTGGCCCCCAAAACCAAACAATAATCTGTGGGGACGTGGCAGCATTTGTGCAGGCGCCTGCGTTCGTGCATGGTTTTCACACATTCGCATGGGGGCCCCCCGAAGTTTTGAACCTTGCGGGTCCCCAATTGAATGGGTTGTTGGGTGTGGGTTTGTTCTGAGCTAGGATTAGCCAAATGTCTTTCCATGCATCATAGTTGTACAGGTATTTACTGAATTTGCCTTAGAGTAAAGTCATGGCGCAATTTTAAAGCTTTCTGTCCTATAGTTAATGTTAAGCTCCAGAATTGTTTTTAGGTGCTGTCCATTTGTTTGGCTTTCCTGTGCATGTGCCAGTTGGCAAAAATGTAGGCCCCCCACATACACTAATTTTATTTACAATTTAGGCATCTGAAGGCAGTTTCACTAAAGCTTCCACCTCAGTCACAAGCTGTCCTGAGCCCTTTTGGCAAATACTGCCCTGATGACACCAGTGTGCATTTGTTTGTACGGCAGTTGTCATTTGGCCACCCTGGCTGTTGCTTTTGAAAGCAATAACCAAAAACAAGGATAATATGAACATTTATCTGAAAGTCTATGTATATTTATCTTGTTCATTAACTGACTATAAAAGACCTGCCAGACAAAATATCAGTATTTCAAAACAAACATATTATGTCATGAGTTTTATAGAACTCATACTAAAGGACATTAAATGTAAATGCTTTTGGGGCACTTTTATTTCTTATTGACCCTTAATTTAATAGGGCTTGTGGCAAATATATTTTTTACCTATTGTTTTAATCATGAAAAATATTTTTTGTCATTTCCTGCACTAAAAATGGCAAACGTGGAGTTACAACTACACCATATTAGGTCCTTGTGCAGTAGATAATTCGACTGAGAGTTCACTACCCACTACCTTAACCATCTCTTGTGAGTTTGTCTGTACACAGGTACTATCATTATTTTCCTTAGAAGGACTAAACGCAAAATAGCTTTAGTTTGTCCGTGTTTAACTCCATAAATAAAAAATAGATTTTTCATAATTAAAACAATAGGCAAATATTGTATGCTTGTCACAAACCTTATTCGTTGAACTAATGTTGAAAAGGTGAATACTTCCCCTTGAAATTCTAAATGAAATGAATTATTTGTTCCTATAGAGGCACATTACATCTTTGACTCTAGCATGGAAAGAGGTGGAAGCATTGCGTTCCTTTCTGTTTGCAGCTGTTGATTTATCTCCATGCATTAGTAGTTCAGAAGGCTCTGTCATATGTGCATTAGGCATCGCGAGGAATGTTCATTTGGTGTAATTGAGGCTTTCATAAATTTGCACAAGTGCAGTTGAGTGCTGTTGAACATCACAGGTGCATATTCTATATTGAGGTCACTATTAAACAAACCGATTGCAGAGACATCATCTCTCTTTTATGATGATTTCACTGAAAAATGTGTAATGTATGTATAACTTTATTCATAAGCCGCTGTTAAGGAGCCACAGCACCATACAATGCTTAAAAGTACAGTATAATGAATAAGTATTTAGGTATGGGATCCATTAACCAGAAACCCGTAATCCAGAAAGCTCTGAATTACAGAAAGGCCGTCTCCCATGGACCCCATTTTATGCAAATGATCCAAATTTTTAAAGAATTTTCTCTGTAATAATAAAACAGTACTGTGTACTTGATCCAAACAGAGATATAATTAATCCTTATTGGAAGCAAAACCAGCCTGTTGGGTTTATTTAATGTTTAAATGAATTACTAGTAGACTTAAGGTATGAATATCCAAATTATGGAAAGATCCATTATCTGGAAAGCCCCAGGTCCCAAGCATTCTGAATAATCGCTCCCATACCTGTACAATAAATATACACACAGCTCATATAAGGACATTGAGTGCTATGTGGTAAGGGACACACACAGTGGGAAGGAAGTCACTACCCTGTAGAGCTATTACAGTTTAAGTAATAGTTATTACATAGAGTTTATCTAAAGGTAACATTTCGGTGCCCATTTACTTAGTTCAAGTGAAGGAATAGAGGAAAAAAAGTTTGAATTTCGAATGGTCGAATAGCGTTACTTCGACCATCGAATGGGCTCCTTCGACTACGACCTCCGACTTCGTATCGAACGTTTCAAACTAAAAATTGTTTGACTATTCGACCATTCGATAGTCGAAGTACTGTCTCTTTAAAAAAATCTTCGACCCCCTAGTTCGCCACCTAAAACCTACCGAGGCCTATGGGGAAGGTCCCCATAGGCTTCCTAACAATTTCCAGATCTAAGGAATATCCTTCGATCAATGGATTAAAATCTTTCGGATCGTTCAATTCGAAGGATTTAAGAACGATTAGTCCTTCTATTGTAGGAATAGAGGAAAATCGAATCGATATTCAAAGTCGAAGGATTTTACTTAGACGGTCGAATATCGAGGGTTAATTAACCCACGATATTTGACCCTAGGTAAACGTGCCCCTTCATGCTTATACCTGCCAAACTGCATTAAAGTAACACTGATACTTTGGTAATTTCTACTCCCTTGGATTCCATATATTCTAATCTGCTTTATAGGAAAACTTCTGTGCTGCTTAATTAAATATATTTAATTATATGCTGGAAACTGACTACATCACAGTTGCATACAGTGCCGAACAACTTCAACCCATGCTCAGGAACTTACACTTATTCTTAATGTAAGGGTGACACATGATGTGCCTTTTACTCTAAAAGCAACAAAACTGTGGGAATGTATTGGGATCTCACACCATCATAGTCACCATAAACTGAAGTGGCCCTTCATTTATGTGATAATTTTGATCAGTTGTTTCAAATTTTATTGCATCTTGAGATATTGCAGATTTTTGTATCATTTTTTAGATACTTAAAGACAAACAAATAACAACAGACGGGCCTTATGAAGTCTGTGAATCATAGGTTTAGAAAGTATCAAATATATGGGCTGTCGAAATTTTTTTCTATTTTAATTTTATCTTCTAGTGATAAGGATCAAATTTTATAAAAGAAATGAATGAATCCAATAAAATGCTCTACTCTGAATTACATAAAATATTCAAGCATTTATATATTTAAAATGGTGCCATCACATTTAGGCCCTAGCTGAATGGAAAGTGTGCTGGACTGATCCAATGTCCCTATTAATGAGTGCTTATTTATAAGCTGTATACGCTCCGTCCTAGTGCAAGAATAAAAAGTGAGCTCCGTATAGCAAGCTCCTTCCTAACGCTCTGCATAGTTAGTAGAATTGTTTCTGTAAGTTTTAACAAATGGCTCATTCTAATCTGATTTGGATAACTACAACAATCTAATTGTACAATATTTTATAACAAAAGCTGAGCCTGTGGAAGTGTTTAGGAACATTTGAATGCAAGATGAAGATCCCAAGTGGCATCAATTTTAGGAGTTAGGGCTTGATTGCCTCCAAAACCGATTCTCACTTGTCTGGCTTGCATTGTGAATGTGAACATATTCTATATTTTAATGTTAGTTTAATACAGTAATAGGATCTATTAAGCAAAATGCTTGGGACATGGGGACCTTCTGCATAAGGGATCTTTCCATAATATGCATTTCTATACCATGTCTGCTTAAAATCACTTAAGCATGAATTAAACCTAGTAGGATTGTTGCCAGCAATATGGATTGTTTCCGCATACTTACATAACATAAAGTATAAAGTACTGTTTTTACGGAGAAAAAGGAAATACTTTTTACAAATTAGAAATGGATTCTATGGGAGACGGACTTCCCTCATTTCTCTGCTGTTATTTGGCTTTAGCTTCAACCGTCTCTTCTTATTGGCACTGCCTTTCATCATTGTGAATTATTTTTATTATGCTGTGCTTATTATTCCCAGTGCTGTAAACACAGTTATCCGGCACACAATGTCCCAGGTAGTTTGCTGTATTTTCTTGAATCTCTTGCATTTTTTCTTTTGTGCACTGAAAATTTGCCGGGCAATGTTTTTTTAAAAGTAGTGAGTACTATTGCTGGCCATAGAAACAAAGATCTGATCGTTCGAATCATCTCCCAACCTGCCACTAACCTTCAGTTAAAAAAGAACAGATCAGACGATGTTAGAACATGACAAGTTACCGGCCGCTCAATCTCCCTGCTGACGGCTTCTAATCTGAAACACTTGATAAATAGAGATGGCGCGAACTGTTCGCCGGCGAACTTGTTCGCGCGAACTGTTCGCCGGCGAACTTGTTCGCGCGAACATCGGGTGTTCGCGCTCGCCGGAAGTTCGCGAACGTCGCGCGACGTTCGCCATTTTGGGTTCGCCATTGTTGGCGCTTTTTTTTGCCCTCTCACCCCAGACCAGCAGGTACATGGCAGCCAATCAGGAAGCTCTCCCCTGGACCACTCCCCTTCCCTATAAAAACCGAAGCCCTGCAGCGTTTTTTTCACTCTGCCTGTGTGTGCTGAAGAGATAGTGTAGGGAGAGAGCTGCTGCCTGTTAGTGATTTCAGGGACAGTTGAAAGTTTGCTGGCTAGTAATCGTTTTGATACTGCTCTGTTATTGGAGGGACAGAAGTCTGCAGGGGTTTGAGGGACATTTAAGCTTAGGTAGCTTTGCTGGCTAGTAATCTACCTTCTACTGCAGTGCTCTGTATGTAGCTGCAGTGGGCAGCTGTCCTGCTTCTGATCTCATCTGCTGACTGCTGCAATAACAGTAGTCCTTGTAAGGACTGCTTTTATTTATTTTTTTGTTGTTTTACTACTACTACTACTACTACTACTACTACTACTATAAGAGCCCAGTGCTATTAGTCTAGCAGTGTTGGGGAGTGGGACTGGTGTGCTAATCTGCTGCTCCTAGTAGTTCAGCAGCACCAACTGTAATTTTTTTTTTTTAATATTCATTTTTTTTTTATTTTACTTTTTTTTATTTTACTACCGCTGTAGTAGTGTATAAGTTGACCTTTTAGGCATTATTTGCCCTGTAGGCATTTTTTGCCCAGTGTGTTATTCAACCAACAGCCATCTAGCTGTGTGACCTTGTTCACATTCTGTCTAAATATCCATAATATTACCGTCTCCAGAAAAAACACCGGAGTGACTTTTTTCAAGCAGCCATAATAAATTTTACGTAATCCGTATCCATCGCTGTAGTAGTGTATAAGTTGACCTTTTAGGCATTATTTGCCCTGTAGGCATTTTTTGCCCAGTGTGTTATTCAACCAACAGCCATCTAGCTGTGTGACCTTGTTCACATTCTGTCTAAATATCCATAATATTACCGTCTCCAGAAAAAACACCGGAGTGACTTTTTTCAAGCAGCCATAATAAATTTTACGTAATCCGTATCCATCGCTGTAGTAGTGTATAAGTTGACCTTTTAGGCATTATTTGCCCTGTAGGCATTTTTTGCCCAGTGTGTTATTCAACCAACAGCCATCTAGCTGTGTGACCTTGTTCACATTCTGTCTAAATATCCATAATATTACCGTCTCCAGAAAAAACACCGGAGTGACTTTTTTCAAGCAGCCATAATAAATTTTACGTAATCCGTATCCATCGCTGTAGTAGTGTATAAGTTGACCTTTTAGGCATTATTTGCCCTGTAGGCATTTTTTGCCCAGTGTGTTATTCAACCAACAGCCATCTAGCTGTGTGACCTTGTTCACATTCTGTCTAAATATCCATAATATTACCGTCTCCAGAAAAAACACCGGAGTGACTTTTTTCAAGCAGCCATAATAAATTTTACGTAATCCGTATCCATCGCTGTAGTAGTGTATAAATTGACCTTTTAGGCATTATTTGCCCTGTAGGCATTTTTTGCCCAGTGTGTTATTCAACCAACAGCCATCTAGCTGTGTGACCTTGTTCACATTCTGTCTAAATATCCATAATATTACCGTCTCCAGAAAAAACACCGGAGTGACTTTTTTCAAGCAGCCATAATAAATTTTACGTAATCCGTATCCATCGCTGTAGTAGTGTATAAGTTGACCTTTTAGGCATTATTTGCCCTGTAGGCATTTTTTGCCCAGTGTGTTATTCAACCAACAGCCATCTAGCTGTGTGACCTTGTTCACATTCTGTCTAAATATCCATAATATTACCGTCTCCAGAAAAAACACCGGAGTGACTTTTTTCAAGCAGCCATAATATATTTTACGTAATCCGTATCCACCGCTGTAGTAGTGTATACGTTGATCTTGTGGGCATTATTTGCACAGTGTTTTCTTCAAACCGCCATCTAGCTGTGTGAGCTTGTTCACATTTTGTCTAAATATTGATAATATTATCGTCTCTAGAAAAACCACTTGAGTTACTTTTTTTCAAGCAGCATTCTTATATTTTACGTAATCCGTATCCACCGCTGTGTATACGTTGACCTTGTAGGCATTATTTGCACAGTGTTTTCTTCAAACCGCCATCTAGCTGTGTGAGCTTGTTCACATTTTGTCTAAATATTGATAATATTATCGTCTCTAGAAAAACCACTTGAGTTACTTTTTTTCAAGCAGCATTCTTATATTTTACGTAATCCGTATCCACCGCTGTGTATACGTTGACCTTGTAGGCATTATTTGCACAGTGTTTTCTTCAAACCGCCATCTAGCTGTGTGTATTATCGTTTCCAGAAAAACCAACTGAGTTTTTGTTGTTGTTGTTTTTTTAAAAATAATGCCAGGCAAAGGCAGGCCGCCACGCAGAGGCCGTGCTAGGGGCCGTGCTGCTATGCAATCCTGTGGCCCTAGCAAATTGCCCAGTTTTAAAAAGCCAATGACCCTGAACTCCCAAAATGCTGAAGAGGTAGTTGACTGGCTTACACAGCACACCCCATCCTCTACCGTTTCTAACTTTACCACAACATCCTCCTCATCCTCCACTGCTATGGCCACCCCACGTAACACTTCCTCCACCACCGGTGCCCCTTCTTCACTGGAGTCAGAGGAGTTATTTTCCCATGAGTTTCTTGAACTGAGTAATGCGCAACCATTATTGGCAGAAGAAGATGAAGGAGATGAGGACGTTACACCAGATTTAATTCTGGCAGAGAACACGACAGAGATGGACATAATGATGAGTGATGAGGAGGAGGTCCCCGCTGCTGCTTCCTTCTGTGATGTGTCAGAAGAAATTGATGCATCTGAGGAGAATGATGATGAGGAGATTGATGTTTTGTGGGTGCCTAGTAGAAGAGAGCAATAGGAGGGTAGTTCAGATGGAGAGACGGAGAGTCAGAGAGGCAGTAGGAGAATAAGACTTAGAAGAAGCAGGGAGGACAGCCCGCAGGGATCAGTAGGGCAACAACATGTATCGGCACCTGTGTTCAGCCAGCCAACGCACCCGCCATTGCCGCCAATGCCGCCAACTTCTACTGTTACCGCCAGATCGCACACTTCCAAAAAGTCAGCAGTGTGGGATTTTTTTAATGTGTGTGCCTCTGACAAAAGCATTGTAATTTGCAATGAGTGCAGTCAGAAACTGAGCCTTGGTAAGCCCAACAGCCACATAGGTACAACTTCTATGCGAAGGCACATGAGCGGCAAGCACAAAGCACTTTGGGAGCAACACCTCAAAGGCAACAGGCAAACTAAAAGCCACACTCCTTCTGGTCCAGCATCTTACTGCTCTACCTCTGCTCTCCTTGACCCATCTGAACCACCCTCCACTCCGCCTTCCACCTTGACCACCTGTTCCCATTCCCAGTCATCTGCCACCAGCCAAGTTTCTGTGAAGGCCATGTTTGAGCGTAAGAAGCCAATGTCTGACTGTCACCCCCTTGCCCGGCGTCTGACAGCTGGCTTGTCTGCACTCTTAGCCCGCCAGCTTTTACCATACCAGCTGGTGGACTCTGAGGCCTTCCGCAAATTTGTAGCAATTGGGACACCGCAGTGGAAGGTACCCAGCCGCAATTTTTTTTCTAAAAAGGGAATACCACACCTGTACCAACATGTGCAGAGCCAAGTTACCGCATCTCTGTCACTTAGTATTGGGCCAAAGGTCCATATGACTACTGACGCATGGTCCTCCAAGCATGGTCAGGGCAGGTATGTCACCTACACTGCCCACTGGGTGAACTTGGTAATGGCTGGGAATGGGAAGCAGGGAATGGGTAGCTCAACAACAACAACAACAGTGGAGTTGGTGTCACCGCCACGGATTGCACGCGGTTCTGCCACCACCTCTACTCCTCCATCGCTCTCTACCTCGTCTTCTTCCTCTTCTTCTTCTTACTCTGCTGCTGGGTCCTCCTTCTCCTCCTCCACACCTGTGCACCCCCAGCTCCCCCTAGGCTATTCGACGTGCCAGGTACGCCGTTGTCACGCTGTCTTGGGGATGACGTGCCTGGAAAGCAAAAACCATACCGGATCTGTACTCCTGTCATCTCTGCAGTCACAGGCCGATCGGTGGCTGACCCCACACCAACTGCAGATCGGAAAAGTGGTGTGTGACAATGAAAGCAAACTGTTGGCAGCGTTGAGACTGGGAAATTTAACACATGTGCCCTGCATGGCACATGTGTTAAATTTAATAGTCCAACGTTTTGTCTCCAAGTACCCAGGATTCCAGGACGTTCTCACCCAGTCCAGAAAGGTGTCGGCCCATTTCAGACGTTCCTACACAGCCATGGCACGCCTTGCTGACATTCAGCAGCGCTACAACATGCCAGTCAGGCGTTTGATTTCTGACAGCCAGACTCGCTGGAATTCAACGCTCCTTATGTTGGAACGTCTGCTGCAACAACAAAGGGCCGTCAACGAGTACCTTTTTGAACTGGGTGGTAGGACTGGATCTGCAGAGCTGGGGATTTTTTTCCCCCGTTACTGGGTGCTTATGCGCGATGCCTGCAGGCTCATGCGACCTTTTGAAGAGGTGACAAATATGGTCAGTCGCACCGAAGGCACCATCAGCGACCTAATACCCTTCGCTTTCTTCCTGGAGCGTGCCGTGTGACGAGTGACAGATGAGGCTGTAGACCAGCGTGACGAGGAGCTGGAAGCGCACGATTTATGGTCGGAATCACCAGAACGAACCCAGGCACCTGCTGCAACGCAGGGAGAGGTGCCAGAAGTGGAGTCAGAGGAGGAAGGTGGCTTTGTGGAGGAGGAGGACCAACAGGAGCAGGCTTCCCAGGGGGCTAGTGGTGACCTTTTGGGGACCCCTGGTCTTGTACGTGGCTGGGGGGAGGAGACCGTGGATGATGCAGTCCTTGATAATGAGGAAGCGGAGATGGATAGCTCTGCATCCAACCTTGTGAGAATGGGGTCTTTCATGCTGTCATGCCTGTTGAAGGACCCCCGTATCAAGAGGCTTAAGGAGAAGGACCTGTACTGGGTCGCAACGCTACTAGACCCTCGGTACAAGCATAAAGTGGCAGAAATGTTACCAACATACCACAAGTCCGAAAAGATGCGGCATTTACAAACCAGCCTGCAAAACATGTTGTACAATGCTTTTAAGGGTGATGTCACTTCAGGAACTCATCAACATTCCAGGGGCAGAGGTGCCAGTAATCCTGCCACGAGCACACCTGCAAGGACAAAGCCCTTTGGCCGGTCTGTAACATCAGACATGCAAATGTTTTTCTGTCCAAGGCAGCGCCACAACCCTTCTGGATCCACCCTCAAAGAACGCCTCGACCGGCAGGTAGCGGACTACCTGGCATTAACTGCAGATATCGACACTCTGAGGAGCGATGAACCCCTGGACTACTGGGTGCGCAGGCTTGATCTGTGGCCAGAGCTGTCACAATTTGCCATGAACCTCTTGTCTTGCCCAGCCTCAAGTGTGCTCTCAGAAAGGACCTTCAGTGCAGCAGGAGGGATTGTAACTGAGAAGAGAACTCGCCTAGGTCACAAAAGTGTCGATTACCTGACCTTTATTAAAATGAATGAGGGGTGGATCTCGGAGGGTTACTGCACGCCGGAAGACTTGTTCTGACTTCTATGCAGCTGTCCTTCTCTTCAAGCCTCATGACTCCACACACAGCTGTCCTTTAGCGTCCTCCTCCCTCCGCCACCGTTACAAACTAGGGTGCAAACCCTACTGGTTTAATTTTTTCTGGCCTCTGTGCTTCAGTGGCTGCAACCAAAAAAACTGGGCAAACAATGTCTACAAGGTCAACGTATGGCGAAAAATGACTATTTTCAGCATTTATATGGCATATTTTTTCTGGCAACTGTGCTTCAGTGGCTGCGTCCAAAAAAATGCATATTTTCTGCATTTATATGGCATAATTTTTCTGGCCTCTGTGCTTCAGTGGCTGCAACCAAAAAAATGCATATTTTCTGCATTTATATGGCATAATTTTTCTGGCCTCTGTGCTTCAGTGGCTGCAACCAAAAAAATGCATATTTTCTGCATTTATATGGCATAATTTTTCTGGCCTCTGTGCTTCAGTGGCTGCAACCAAAAAAATGCATATTTTGTCCATTTATATGGCATAATTTTTCTAGCCTCTGTGCTTCAGTGGCTGCAACCAAAAAAATGCATATTTTCTCCATTTATATGGCATAATTTTTCTGGCCTCTGTGCTTCAGTGGCTGCAACCAAAAAAATTTATATTTTCAGCATTTATATGGCATAATTTTTCTGTCAACTGTGCTTCAGTGGCTGCGACCAAAAAAATGCATATTTTCTGCATTTATATGGCATAATTTTTCTGGCCTCTGTGCTTCAGTGGCTGCAACCAAAAAAATTTATATTTTCAGCATTTATATGGCATAATTTTTCTGGCAACTGTGCTTCAGTGGCTGCGACCAAAAAAATGACTATTTTCAGCATTTATATGGCATATTTTTTCTGGCCTCTGTGCTTCAGTGGCTGCGGCCAAAAAAACTGGGCAAACAATGCCTACAAGGTCAACGACGTTGACCTTGTAGGCATTGTTTGCCCAGTTTTTTTGGCCGCAGCCAATGAAGCACAGAGGCCAGAAAAAATATGCCACATAAATGCTGAAAATAGTCATTTTTTGCCATACGTTGACTCAACGTATATGGCAAAAAATGACTATTTTCAGCATTTATATGGCATATTTTTTCTGGCAACTGTGCTTCAGTGGCTGCAACCAAAAAAACTGGGCAAACAATGTCTACAAGGTCAACGTATGGCGAAAAATGACTATTTTCAGCATTTATATGGCATATTTTTTCTGGCAACTGTGCTTCAGTGGCTGCGTCCAAAAAAACTGGGCAAGCAATGCCTACAAGGTCAATGTATGGCAGTTGTTTAAAGAGAACAGTAGATTACTAGCCAGCAAAGCTACCTAAGCTAAAATGTCCCTCAAATCCCTGCAGACTTCTGTCCCTCCAATACAGAGCAGTATCAAGCAGATTACTAGCCAGCAAACTTACTATCATCTGTCCCTGAAATCACTAACAGCTCTCCCCCTACACTATCTCTTCCAAGCACACACAGGCAGATTTTTCAGATAAATTTTTGCCCTTGATCCCCCTCTGGCATGCCACTGTCCAGGTCGTTGCACCCTTTAAACAACTTTAAAATCATTTTTCTGGCCAGAAATGTCTTTTTTAGATGTTAAAGTTCGCCTTCCCATTGAAGTCTATGGGGTTCGCGAACCGTTCGCGAACCGCTCGCATTTTTGCGCAAGTTCGCGAATATGTTCGCGAACTTTTTTTCCGACGTTCGCTACATCCCTATTGATAAAGGGCATATAGGCCCGAAACATGTCGTGTACAAGTAGTCGACTAATAAAAGGATAGCCACAGCATTAATTGCTTGCTGGGTGCTCTCCTCATTTCTTTATAAATCGAGTTATAGATATCAGGATACCGGTGACCTGATTGAGGAAAGTTGCACCCTTTTCCTGAACCAAGCGGGCGGAGCGTTTTGGGATAATATACTTTCTGGCTTCTAATCTGACTGGCACCGTGGGAGACTTTTTCGGTGTACCGGGATGCGTGTCTTCTACCAGAGGCCTAGTGAGGGGATTTGTTAAAGGGCAGGATGGAGGATCACCCAGAGGGGAGCCCACCACCGTCCCTTCTATAAAATGAGAACAAGCACAGTCCTGGTATTCGCCATTTTTTATTTTAGCTTCTCCATGGCGCTGCAGGTAGTGTCGGTGGGAACAATAGCAGACGGGGAGAGACGGAGGACCCCACGGGAATGAAAGTGCGCCGCCCCCTAGAGACTTGCACCTAATTCAGCCTTCACCTCATTCACTGCACTTCAACTACAGCTCTCCGGTTCCACCGGCAGTCTCCCACTGGAGAGCGTCAGATCGGCAATACACGCAGAGATATTATCGGTAGCTGACAGAAATTTTCTAACCTCTCTGATCGCATGGCACGACAGATGTCGGGACACTCCACACACAATCCGAAAATCGTATCCGTATCGGATCTTTGCGTCTATTGGCAGCTTAAGTATGCAGTAAAGTTGGTCTAAGTAAACCATAAAGAATATACTTCAGACCAGCATCAGACTGACGGTGTCTGGGCTCACCGGACCTAACACACCATGGGCCGCACTCCTCCCATCTGTGATTTAGTAGCCTAGTCATGACACAGGCTCATTTTGGAAGATAAGTATTTGTTTCACAGTACCTGCCTTATGTCATATTTAATTCAATACCTTTTGTAGTATTCTTCCCACAATACTTGTGGTTCACAACGTGAATTCATGTTTGAAATGTGCTGCTTCTTTGCAGAGTGACCAGATGCAGAATAACCTTTGCAATCTGTTTGCTTGACGTGTGTTTTTTGCCAGTTTGTGTCCAGCAAGCCCCCTTTGGAGAATATTTAACTTTGCACAAACAGAGACCTTGATTAAAATAATTGATTTCACAAAGAGACATTCTGCTTTTCTCTAGAAAGCAGCCTGACGTAAATCAATCTTTGAGTAGAAAACAGCCTTGCCTGGTTAGAATGCAATCCCGTGAATCTTGTCAAATATGGCATATTGATTATCAGCTGTTACGGTAAATGCTAATAATGTAATATGTTTTCTGACTTGGACTGGTAATTTAAAAATGACTGGATAGGAAGAAAGATGTCACCACAGCAGAGAATCTGTGAGGGTAGGTAAAGCAAATACTGAATAAAGTGCATTGAGAGCTTCCCAAGGTTACTGAAAGAAAATGCCTTTATCTGCTATGCAAAGGGTATTTCCCTAGTCACCATGGCCAGCATTCACCACATGGGTTAATCCCCCCTGCTGGCCAGCGGACAGGACCTCCCCCTGATAGTTCAAAAGTTCTGCTTCCTCCTCTCCCCTTTGTCTTTTTTGTCCTGTCCGGGCCAGGGAGAGGAGAAGAAAAAATAAAAGAACTTATTCCTAACCTAGAATGAAGGAAAACACAGTAAGGGCCTGAAAGAAGCTCCCCAATTAGGGGTTAGCGTTGGGTCACTTACATATGGGGAACTCCCCTCCCGCTTGCGGGTCAGGGGGGTTTCTTTTTGCTGGAAATAGCGGCAGGTCGTGACGTCATGGGCGCCAAACGCCGCTTATGGAGCTCCTGGGCATGGCTAATTCCTCCCGGGTGCGGGTCAGGTAGGCTGAGAGCTTGGGGAGAGGCACCAGAAGACGTGCAGCGTTTCCGTCTCCATTCTGCAGCAAGGTGCGGTAACCGAGGCGTCCGGAAGTGACGTCATGGGCGCAAGTTGCTGGTCGGCCATTTTGGATTTGGGCAAAGTAGCGCAAATGGGGAAAGAGCGCTGTATGACTGCCAGAAGCAGGGGATTGGCGCCAAACGGAGCGTTCTTGCCTGCGACATGGATAATATATGATTTATGCAGCTGGGTAAGCAGAATGTTTTTCTATACAGAGGGCTGCTGCCTCTATTTAAAGAATTGTTCACTTCCTGTGGGTGCCATTCCAATACAGGAACACTGAACGCTGAACAGTAGAAACTCCAGCTACAGGTATGTGTGTGTGGGGCATGTTTCAGCTAAAATCTAGTTTATACTATGAAAAGCTGATTAAAATCTTGTCTACTCTCTTAATTAGTTACCTATGGAACCTGGTACGGGAAAAGCTTCACACCCTAAGGGAAAAAGGTGAAGTATGAGAGAGAGACTGTGGCATGGGTTTATGACTCAACTTCTAACAGTTTGTTGTTATTTTGTATGCAGCCTGCCTGCCACAGATGCTAGAAAGGACAAGTCTCCAGAGAAGTCTACAGTTTCTGGGGAAAAACAGCAGGAACCTGGAACATCTATATCACAGGAGAATCAATTGTTTGCAGAGTCCTTGGCGTCTCTGATCAAACAAGCAGTCATACAAGGATTCCAGGAGGTGTCAAGCTCTAAAAAGAGACCTAGACATCATGCAAGACAGGGTAGTCCATGTCAGATATATCGGAAGGAGATTTGTCAGCTGACTCAGATATCCTGTCTCAAGCTGGATCAGAGGAAGGAGAAATTGATTGACGAGGAATCCAGATTCGATCTATCCATAATTGATCCACTAATAAAAGCTGTTACTTTAACTTTCCCCACAGAATCTGCGAAGATGTCATCAGCAGACAAGCTGTTTCCTTCTTCAAAGAAGAAAGCGGTGTTTTTCCGGTACATTCGTCAATAAAGGAAATTATTGTAACGGAATGGAAAAAGACAGAAAAAAGAGCACAGACGGCAGGGAAATTTAACAAAAAATATCCTTTTGATGAGCAAGATTCAAAATCCTGGGATTCCCCTCCGAAGGTGGATGCAGCTGTAGTAAGGTTGGCTAAAAAGACTACTCTTCCAGTGGATGATGCAGCGGTTTTTAAGAACCAATGGAAAAGAAAATCGAATTCAACTTGAGAAAAGCTTTTGGAGCAGCAGGAGCAGCCTGTAAGCCGGCAGTGGCCTTGATGTCAGTGTCTAGAGCATTAAAAGTATGGCTATCCGAATTGGGTGAAGCAATATCATCTAATGTAAAGAGACCAAAGTTATTGGAGATGCTGTCAGATTGCAAGATGGCAACAGAGTTTGTTTCAGAAGCGTCAGTTGATCTAGTTCATTTTTCCGCTCGATCTATGGCTTTGTCAGTGGCAGCCAGGAGAGCGCTATGGCTAAAATCTTGGGCAGCAGATATAGCTTCAAAAGCTAACTCTATGGCTTTGTCAGTGGCAGCCAGGAGAGCGCTATGGCTAAAATCTTGGGCAGCAGATATAGCTTCAAAAGCTAACTTATGCCAGTTACCATTCGAAGGAGAGATGCTATTTGGTGAGAAGCTGGATGTGATCATAAAGAAAGTATCAGGGGGCAAGAGTGTTTTTGCCTCAGGAAAATCAGCCTAAGAAGGCTCGCTATGATCCGGGCTACAGCAAGGGTAAAGAAAGATCATTTAGAGCTTCAAGACAGTACAAGCCTGGAAGAGAGTTCTCCAGGCAGGTCAGGTCGTCCAGGTTCTAGAGGAGCAAGAGACCTGGAGTTTTTTCTTCCGCCCCATCCACCTCCAGTCAGCAATGAAGGTGGCAAGGCCCAGAACATGGTGGGAGGCAGAATAAACTATTTCGCTCATGTCTGGGCCATAACTATTCAAGACGCATGGGTACAGAAGATTGTAGAGTCAGGATTTGCTCTAGAATTCAAGTCAGTACCCAGAAAAGATTTTTTCGTAGAATCCATTTTCAAAGGAGAAGAGTCAAAGGTGAAAATTTTCCAAGAATATCTAAATCAATTGTTTGAGTCAAGAGCAATAGAAACTGTAAATCCTCAAGAAGAATACAAAGGTTTTTATGGAGTTGAGAGCCATAAAGCAGTTCCTTTTTTCTTTTTCTCACCTGTTTAAAGACAAACAGGTAAAAGTCATGACCGACAATACGACAGCAGTTGCCTATTTGGTAAAGCAAGGAGGCACCAGAAGTGTATCTCTGATGGAAGAAGTAAAGCCTCTGTTTCAGTGGGCAGAAAATTGGTTGGAGGGGTAAGTGCTATTCATCTTCCAGGAAGAGAAAATGGAAAAGCAGACTTCCTCAGCCGGGAAATGGTAGACCCGGGAGAATGGAGTCTTCACAAAGACATTTTTGAAGAGATTGTAGAAAGATGGGGCCTACCAGAAATAAATGCAATGGCATCTCTCCAGAACAGAAAATGTCTCCAGTTTTTCTCGAGGTTCCCCTGCAAGGAGGCATGGGCAATAGATGGTTTGAGACAGAATTGGTCAGAGAACTTCATTTATGTTTTTCCTCCATTTCCCTTAATATGGAGAGTATTAAAGCAAATAAAGAAAGACAGAGCAGATTATTCCCTTCTGGCCCAGAAGGCCTTGGTTTCCTCTTCTCCGAAAATAAGCCATAGAGGAACCAATACGGATCCAGAGTTTTCCAGGCTGGTTATCACAGGGGTCAATTCAGATGCAAGAGAGCAATCATCTGTCCTTGATGGCCTGGCTGTTGAGAGGGAGAGATTGAGATGCCTCTCTCTGAAAGAGGAAGTCATTGATTTTTTGATGAAATCAAGAAAAGCTAGTACTTCTGCTCAGTATTACAAGGTGTGGGAAAAGTTTGTGGAGTTTGTCAAGGATAAAAAAGGTGTTTATCTCCATCACCCACAATGGTGGTTGAATTTTTGTTCTCAAGATATGAGAAACATTTTAATTTCAGCACACTGAGAGGACAGGTGTCGGCAATTTCAGCCCTAACCGGAAAAACATGGGCAGAAGAACCTTTAGTAAAAATATTCTTTAATGCAATGATAAGGGTTAAACCAATAAAGAGAGATTGTTTGCCACTGGGATCTTCCTTTTGTGCTTAAAACCTTTACCGAGGCTCCATTTGAGCCATTGGAAAAGTCATCCATCTGGAATCTGACATTGAAGGTAGTACTCTTGGTGGCCATAACTTCAGCCTGTAGAGTGGGAGAGATATCAGCCTTGGCAGCATCCGAACCACATACAGTGATATTTGAGGACAGAGTGGTACTAAAACCTGCATTTGGATTCCTACCGAAGGTCATCTCAAAATTCCATATGGATTTAGAGGTCATTCTGCCCTCTTTTTTCCCAAATCCCAGGTCTGCACAAGAAAAAATATGGCATACTCTGGATTTGGTGAGAGCCATCAAGATTTACTTGGAAAGAACAGAAGCTTGGAGGAAGTCAGACCGTATGTTCATAGTGCCTAATGAATACAGAAAAGGTCAGGCTCCAACAAAGAGAACGATTAGTTCTTGGATTGTGGCAGCTATTGCGAAGGCTTACAATGTGGCAGGTAGAAAGATTACCAAAGGCCCATTCTACCAGGGCGTTGGCAAGTTCCTGGGCGGCACAAGCTTCCAAACGCCCTGGTAGAATGGGCCTTTAACCCTTTGGGAATCTTTCTACCTGCCACATTGTAAGCCAGGGAGTCGCCAGAGAGCATCTGCAAATCGGCAAGATGGTCGTCATTAAATACATTTGTAAAGCATTACAAATGAGATTTTTTGTCTTCCCAAGAGGCTAAGTTTGGGAGAAAAGTTTTGCAATCGGTTGTGTATTCCACTGATTAAAAAAGTTCAGTCAAAGCATATGGTGTCCCGCCCTTTGTTTTGAGCTTTGGAAAATCCCATGTGGTGAATGCTGGCCATGGTGACTAGGGAAAACAGGAAATTGTTTATACGTACCGTAATTTCTGTTTCCTGGTCACTTTCATGGCAGCATTCACCAGGGAGTTTCCCACCCTATTTGTGGACAGCTTTTATACGAAGACAAAGAGGAGAGGAGGAAGCAGAACTTTTGAACTATCAGGGGGAGGTCCTGTCCACTGGCCAGCAGGGGGGATTAACCCATGTGGTGAATGCTGCCATGAAAGTGACCAGGAAACAGAAATTACGGTACGTATAAACAATTTCCTGTTTTCTTTAATTTAGATATGGTCTCATTTTGGAAGCTTTTGTATTACTCTTTTTCCCTTGAATTTGAGGTTAATGACTTTACTACCACATTCAACTAAATTACACTTAAAGGGGACCCGTCACCCAAAAAAAATATTCAAAATCCTATTTTATCACATTAGTCAAGCAAAATGAACTTTAATTACACTATATAAATTATTTGAATCTTGCTTCCTTCAGTCTGGAATTTCAAAATTCTAGCAAGCAGGCAGCAGCCATTTTGTAGACACTGTTATTAAGACAAGCCTTGTATCATCTCAGAATCTTTTGTGCACCAAAATGGGGGACCCGATGTCCAACCCCATGCCCTGGCTACACAATTAAATGGTAAAGAGAATGGAGGAATGTGTGGAGAGCAGTGACATCTAGGAAGTGCTGAATGGAAAGTGAAAGTAATTGTCTGCCCCGCCTCTATGCCACTGGCATAGAGGAGTGGCAGACAATATTTGATTGACAGCTGAGATTTTTAAATGAGCTTACAACAGCTATGAATGCTTTAATAAAAAATAGAAATTGGATTTCATGTTTAATTTGAAAAGGACTTTTATTATACAGATTTTTGTGTCTGGGTGACAGGTCCACTTTAATACGCTTGAACATACTGCATTTACATTATCATCTGTAACATTATTTGTTGTGCATATAATATATGAATTCTTAGCCAATATGCCAAGTACATTTAACACCCATTTACTTGATTGTAATTAGTGTATCAAATGCAGCTTTGTTATCTAAAGTATAAATGCTGCAAGATGACAGCTGGAAAGTACCTCCATTACAGTTGATTGCTCTTTTCAAGCCTGCACGAATGGGTATGGAAGCTATTCCACATAGCACAGTGGCATACTATAACAAGTGTGGGCAAGTCTACGGCCCGAATGTAGGAATTCACCGCAATCATTTAAACATTTTAAGGCATACTGAGCTTATGATCAATTTTATAGAGCTAATTTGTCTCCTGACTTTGGAAAAGCTGTTACATTCATGGAATAATTTTATTGTGGCTTTACTGTTAATTCTCATTTTATATTTCATATTCTAATACACAGATGAGATTAAGTATTGAAGAATGGGTTGAGATAAAAGGTGTGGCACCTGTGGGTTGGGTGGGTTCATGCCCCAGGTGTGAGTTTGGCTAGGTACTGGGACAGACTTCAGACAGTTGTGGATATATTTCATCATAATTTAATTTGATTCTGTAAAATATTTTCTGTATTTTAGTAATGATAGTGTATGCTTGAAATGGCTATTTATTTGGTGAGAACAAAACTCCTTAATGGTGTTGTGAGGACTGACGTGCATACATCTGGAGTGCAGTCATACTGTGCTATTTGGTCCAGACCACAGTAAGCTGGTGCTGTGGAAAAGAGAAAAAAAAAATGCTGTCTGGATGTGCACATGGCAGTGTAAGGCAGCTGGAAAGAATATTTACTACTACAGCTCCCAATGCTTCTCTCTGCCCTCTTTCCATTGTGCAGCCTAAGGCAACTTTTGTCCTTATCCTACAATATATCATCCTCTTTATCTCCCTTCCTATTTAATAGCTTTAGCACAGATGCTTGCTTTTTGCTTGCTTTTTACTTGCTTACCATCCAACTTCTTACACCTAGTACTTTTTTTTTTTCTCTCCTCCAATCAGTGTAGCTTTTCTGTTGTCTTCATGTAGTAACTCTGTCCCCTTTAAGCTGGCCGTACATGGGCAGATTTAAACTGCCAATTGAGCTCTTTCAGACAGAGTTGGCAGTTTCAGGCAATAACTAAATTAATGCTTTTACGTGGTGATTCAATTCAAAATTAGTATTAGCAGCTTCCTTGCTATCCTCCTTTCTGAATGGGCTCCAAAATAAAATTGTGAACACTAAAACGCAAGTGCACCCGCAGGGTACCTCCAGATTTTTGTGGGTAACTCGCGAGTACCTGACCCACTGCAGGACTCTAGCTGGAATCCTCTGCTACATTGGAAATGTTGTTGCGTTCATGGAATAATTTTATTGTGGCTCTTCTGTTCTTATTTTATATTTCATATTCTAATACACAGAATTGATTAATTATTGATGAGTGGATTGACAAAAAAGGTGTGGTACCTGCGAGTTGGGTGGGTTCAAGCCAAGGAGTTGCGCCCCAGGTGTGAGTTTGGCCAGGTAGTAGGACAGACTTCAGACAGTGGTGGATATATTTTATCATAATTTTAATGTGATTCTGATGATGTGTAATATTTTCTGTTTAACAAATAACCTAACCTAAACTGAACTAACCTGCTGTTAGTGGTTAGAAATTCAAGGGGAAAGCATTCCTTGCATATATACAGCACTGTGTTCCACTGGCTCATTTAGATGAAATGCAGGGTTTGTGAACTGCACATGAATTAACAAGGCAGGACTTGAGCTGAGGAATTTGATTCTGCAGGAAGCAGATTTGTTTTATTACTAGAGTAAATTACATAAGTGAGGAGACCACTTCTGCATTTCATATAGGTAACCAGTGAGTTATTTCTGTTGTCTGCATGATGCTCTTCATAATTCAGTCTGGCAGATTCTGAACTGTTAAAATTTGCTACATTAGTTGATACATTTCCCAGCAGCATTATAACCATTATTTAATATAACCATTGATTTTAATTATACTCAGAGATTATATCCAGCAGGGTCAAACATAAGAAATGTATGAACTAATGTAGAAAATTAGAACAGTTTACAGTGTCTAACGTCCACTGAAAAATGTTTTTTTAAAAAAAAAAGTTTGGAAGGTGAACAGCACCTTTAAAGGGGAAGGAAACCTAGTCGGCGCAAACCCCCCACCCCCCTCCCGTTTGTTGCCCACCCTCCCCCCTGGCCTACCCGTCCCGCTGGGCAAATGCCCCTAACTTGTTACTTACCCTTCTGCGCAGGTCCAGTCCAGGGAGTTCACCGACGACATCTTCTTCCACGCGATCTTCTTCCTGCTTTGAACGGCGCATGCGCAGTAGGATCATTTCGCCGGTACGATCTACTGCGCATGCGCGTGACTTTTGGCGCATGCGGATTAGATCCTTACCGGCGAAATGATCCTACTGCGCATGCGCCAAAACGCCGTTCACAGCAGGAAGAAGATCGTCTGTGAACTCCCTGGACTGGACCTGCGCAGAAGGGTAAGTAACAAGTTAGGGGCATTTGCCCAGCGGGACGGGTAGGCCAGGGGGGAGGGGGAAGGAGGCTAGGTTTCCTTCCCCTTTTAGTCTATACAAAACATGCCAGCAGGGCTGGCATCCGTTAACTATAACAATCCTCTTGCAGACGGATTCGAGCACACAGATATTCAAATCATGTTCATCTATAGAGACCGTCAATATTCACACAGACCCATACTCAATTAGCAGCATCAGTATTCCTTCAGATGTGAGCAGAGCTGTTACCTTCAATTCTTTCTTTGACTGTATTTCATAAGCACTATAAGGACTGCCAGGGGTGAATTATTTCCAGCTTGTGACTGTGGAGCCAAGGGCTGCTATTCTTTTAGTATAAATAACTGCTTAAAATGGCATTCATATGAACACCAAGAACCTATTCTAGCATCTCCCAGTTATGTTTGAATAAAGGTGTTAATTGGCCCAAGTAAAAAGCTTTTTAAAAATGTGGGATTTTAATTAAAATGTAAAACTTTTACCTGCAGGACTAATGAATACTGCTGGTTATTTAAGTTTCCAGAGTAATTAATTTGAGCAAATGCATGCCTTCCTATGGAGGACATATGGCTCCATACATACCTTACTGTCTCATTGTGACTCAAAAAGGGTTGTTGTGTGCAGCATTTTGGTTTAATCCAGCCAGAGTTTCATTCATTTTCCTCTTATAGAGGTAAACCCAGCAACTAGGCAATGTGTTTAATGAGTTTAACAGAATGTTAGGATAATGCCACACCGGCTAAATTAATCCCTACTCTTGCAATGGGCTTCATCCTTGCCTGCACCCAAAACCATTGCATCACCCTTACATATTGGGGGTTTTGTTACCAAAATGCATATTCGCAGTTTCCACATTAAAATTCGCCATGTGTGCCTGAGCCAATGCATTGGTTCCAGGCAAGGAAGAAAGCAGATCCCTGCATTTTTCTGTAGGCTGTGCATCAGCTCTATGGGGCATTACCTAAATATCAGTGGCTTTTTTTTACACCTATAAATACAATAGAACCTGCCCCAGAATTTAACTGTTTCCCAGAATTGATGCAGTTTTGTCGAAGCTTCATTCAAGCAAGTTGTGTCTCCCCCCCCCCCCCCCATTTAACCGTTTTCCGGAATTTATGCAGTTTTGATGCGATCCCCACGGGAAACATAAAATTAGTGTTCAACCATATGTCAATTGCTATGTTAGCCCTGAACACTCCTCTTATTAATCAAAATCATTTATATGTCAGAACATTCAGTCAAATCCACGCCAAAACCCACTAACACATAAAGGAGTCTTTAGGTGCATTGTTAATGCAAGATACACGTAGTGTAGTGTTTATGAAACGGTGAGGTCTGCCTTGCTTGCATGATTGTTAAGGCATTGGTTGATTTTTGTGCATCGTTATACAGACTTACTAAAGGCTATGGCCTCACAGGGCCAAAATCAGCCTGCTGAAATCCGCAGGCCATTCTCAGCCCCTACAACAGGCAGTACCCTCCTTCTTTTGCATCCAGACCCACTGTGTCTTCTCCGGCACCAACAGCGTTTCAGGTGTCCTTTCTGCTCTGAAGTAGCCTTTCTTGCACTTGGTGGCAGAGTGGCCCAAAGGTAGACCTTATTGCACTTGCCTCTTGGCACAAAATGCAAAGTATGGAGTTTCTTTGCTGAAATTTTATTAACATGTATTTATATAGCGCCAACATATTGCCAAACTTGAATATATATTTAAGTAAATATTGCCCTTTTACATCTCTTGCCTACACCAATGTGTGATTTATAAAGTATCGACTACAATTTAGTGAAATCTAAATAATAACATTGGTTTTGTTATAACACATTAAGTGCTTGTACATCATAAAATTATTGGTACTGACTCTAAAGTACCATAATGCTAGTACCATAGACTTTGTTTTCAGTTTGCTGTGGTATATTGAACTACATATAAACTGCCAACATGTAGTGCAGCAGAATCAAACAGTCCCAGAATATGTTTTTTCCTAAGAAAATAGTTACTGCAACATTTTTAATGCTAACTTACTTATTTAATTAATAAAATGAAAGCTAATCAAGGGAGATGGAATATGGCCTATTTGACTTGAGTCAGATTTCTTCTGTGGTTTCATTCCAAAAGCAGCTTAAATAACACTTTGTCAGCATCCAAACATAATCTGCAGTGAGTTTTGTCCCGGCAGTGCTTAGTGAATAGAAAATGCATGTAAAAGTGCTTGTTTGAATGGTCACATTTGGAATAGCTACGAAGAGACAAAGTGTATTGATCCTATTTTTGTCTGTTGAAAAAAAGGTATTTTCTTTCAAGCAACATTCTTTTTTGTCTCTGTATTGATCGCTAACCACATTACTGTATACTTTTTTTGTCGAGCATACTCTGTCGTCCACCAAACACTCGCTTTCATGTTTTTTAAATGGATTTTAAAAAAAAATCAAAACAAACATGTGAATAAAAAATCATCACCATCAAAATCACCACCATCAGGAGTTAATATTTAACCTGTGTAAAAGTTCGTAACTTAAGTGGTGCTAGAGGTATTTCGGCTATTTATATATCCAAGCTTCCACACTCTCGTTCTATCGATGACGCGTTTCGCCGAATGGCTTCATCCAAATGAGCGCTTTTTATCCACTAAAGTTTTAAGAAGAATGAAAGCAGACTGAGACGCTCAAATTCCATATGCCTGTATCAACTTACTTCTTGTAAGTATAAACACCTGCCAGACACACTAGGATCAGCGTGTGGGCTTCTATGCAACTAGAACTCTAAATATCACTGGTGTCAAAACTTGGATATATAAATAAGGACTATAGCCGATCTACCTCTAGCACCACTAAAGTTACGAACTTTTACACAAGTTAAATATTATCGAACATAGCAAGTTCACTAAAAATATCCTTATTTATTTTGAAATACTGCACTATATATTATTTTATCTGTTTTATTCCCCCTCAAAACCTTGAGGTTTTTGAGGAATACAGCAATCTCTTTTGGATATTGTCATTTTTTGAGGGTGGAGGAGAGCCCTGCTGATTGCCTGATTGGGGAAACACATGTCATTCCAGAGGATCTGTAAAGTAGCATGCATTTTTAAGCTGCTTGTGCCTCTTTTAATGCCACTATTTGACCTCAATTACCCAATTAAAACAAGTGGGAATATTTGCTTAAAATGTGGCATTTTCGGGCACAAGTGTGCTGGCTTTGACGCATTAAAGTTTTAAAGAGTTTGATTTTTTTTTTTCATTTTTTTTTTTTACTGTTCCTTTAACCCTTTCAACAAACATATAAATTGAGGTCAGCTACCAGAGATGGCTAATATCATATAAATAATTGTCACTAACAGAAGTATAGTGGTATTTGTTACATATATACAAGTTAGAAACGTTGTATCTTTTTCTGGCTGGCAGTGCAAAGAAAGTTGGGACTTTTTAGTACAAATGTGGGACTGCGGTTTCAGCTGTCAAAAGCGGGATTGTCCTGCTGAAAACGGGACAATTGGGAGGTATGTAAACCTAATAGAACTTGCTACTGATATGGATTCATGCAGCTTAAAGGAACAATAACTCAAAAAATGTAAGTGTTTTAAAGTAATAAAAATATAATGCAGAGTAAACTGGTAAAACTGCTGTGTTTGTTACAGAAACACTACTATTGTTTATTCAGTATAAATAAGATGCTATGTAGCAATGGGGGCCGACATTCAAAGGAGAAAGGGCTCAGGTTACACAGCAGATAGCAGATAAGCTCTGTAGAACATAATGGTGTTATCTGTTATCCAATATTTAACCTGTGCCATATAGCCTTTTTCAATTTCCGCCATTGCTACACAACAACTTGTTTAAATGAACTATAGTAGTGAATCAAACAGTTTTACCAGTGCATCGCAACAGTACATGATATTTCCATTATTTTAAAACACTTTAGTTTTTTGGTGTTACTGTTCCTTTAAGTACCATTAAGTGCAAGGTACTGTTTTATTACAGCGAAAAGGAAATTCTTTTTTAAAAATGAATTGCTTTAAATGGTTTCTAGAAGGCCTTGAAAATTTTGAAATTTTACACAATACACTATCATCATTGACTATCATAAACTATATCTATCTATGTAAGTTTTTTTTATTCATGGTTGTTTTTACGATGATAATTTCAGCTGTAAGGGGTAAAATATAAGATCTTTCTTCATTGATTAAATTGTTGATTCCCACCCTCAGCTGTCCTGTTTTAAAGAGTCCCAATGTTTAGTTTAGTTATTTAGTACAGACTACATTTGTCTTTCAGGAAATGTTCCCTGTAGAACTGGAGTTAGCAGCTGACATTTTGCCAGTAATCTGCCTCTTTCCTGCTAATAATACCCAGTTGGCCTTAGCTACTGCATTACTTAGAAATCTAAAGGCAGTGGGATCACATTAATTTTTCCTGTATCCATTTTTTCTGGGCCATTGCCATAATGTTTGCATTTTTTTATATTTTTTCAAAATATTACTTTAATAAGAGTCATTTCATGAAATCATTCTAATGGAACAATTGCAATTGGTTATTTGCAATTCAGAATGCTACAAGAAAAGTTATTTTGCATGTTAAATGTTCTTATTTAGCCTACAGGATCCTTTTTATAATTTTCCATCTTTTAGATAAAGATAAAGCTTGGCTTTGCCACTATTTGCTTCTATTATTTTTAATTGGCACAGGGGAATTCCTATTGAGCCTATTCCGAAGAAAATCTTGTCTTTTAGGTACTTTCTTAACTTGTCCTTAAAATGTATCTGAATTGTGGGATGAGCCTTTTTTTCAGCAGTTACATCTTTATACTTTTAGGGGTAAACATGTACCAACTGAACAATGTAGGTTTCTATAAAAATATATTGCAAATGTAAACCTATGCTTCAAGTAAACAAACCATTTTTATAATAAAATATTTTTTAGTAGTATGTGCTGACTAATCCTGAATATAAAATTGCCATTTAAAGAACTAAGGGCCACTCCCTGGGATCCTACAATTCACGGTACACACAAACAAGCCATACATGTTAGGTCATATAAGCTAATTAACAGACGACTATGAAGATTTTCATTCATCCAGGTCATAGTATATCTAGTATAGGTCAATCTAAAAAAAAAAACTACTCAGCAAGTCCAGTTGTTTTTTAGATTGACCTATACTAGATATACTAATTAACAGACAGAATTCTGTATTTTGTTTCCACGCTTCTTCCTGTTACAGTTAGAGCTGCAGTATTTCTGGTCAGGTGTTCTTTGGGTAAGCACACAGGCCATCACAACTCTGGGGGTTCCACGTAAGCGATGCAAAAGGGCAATATTTGCCTATAGGTTGTGTTGATTTGTTTTTCTTTGATAGTTCTGCTTTTGTAAGTAATTGTTAAAGTACTTGAAATTCCTAAACCTGACTGTTTTGCCAACCAGACTGTTTCTTGTTACTAATCCCTAAAAATAAATATGGCTAAAAATGCCTTATTTTATATACTGAACCTATTGCTCCAGCCTAAAGTTTCAGCATCTCAATAGCAGCAATGATCCAGGACTTCAAACTTTTCACAGGGGGTCACCATCTTGGAAAGTGTCTGCGACACTGCGGTGAGTGTAATCTATGGACTGCTTATTAAAGTCCGATGGTTTCTGGGCTGTCATGTAGTAATTATCTGAATTAATTACTGATTTGCCTTATATTGCAACATTTGTATTCTATGTGTACTGTATAGTCGGTCGGTCCCTGAGCTCAGTAACTGACATCAGTCTGAGCTCAGTAACTGACATTAGTACAGACCATGTGCAGTGAATCAGCAGAAAAGAAGATGGAGGTACAGGCCTTCACTGCTAAGGGTCAGTCCACAAGAGCAGATTCAGGGAGATTTGGTCACCTGGCGACTAATCGCCTTGTCTTCTGGGCGACAATCTCCCCGAACTGCCTTTGCGTGTCTTCCCATCCGCTATAATGAAAAGTGGTCTGTGCTAAAGCACACGCAGCGCTTCGTTTTCTGAAGTTGCCCGAAGTTTCCTAGTGAGTCAACAGTTTCTACTGCTGCACAAATATGGCAGCACACTCGTAGAGGAACATGAGGGTAAGAAAGTTAATGTAAAAGCATCAGGCAAATACTTTTATGGCACAATTATAAATAGCATTCAAAGACAATGTTATGATAGGTATAAAAAAGGTTATATTCTGGTGTCAGTATCTCTTTAAATATATATTTTTAGTTTATTTATTTAGGGGGTAAAGTTTTCATTTCGGCAACTCCCACTGTTTGGCTGTATTTTTGGGATTATTGCCCTGTTGAAAGATGAATTTTGACCCAGGCTTCAGTATATGAGTAGACTGAAACAGGTTCTCTTGCAAACAGGAAGCTGGCAGTGTATGGTCACCGACTGGAGAGCAGGCAGAAGAGCTCAACCTGAGCAAATGGTGCATCAAGGTTGGCCTAAACTCACCTGACCCATGGGTATAGGCCCGGCAAGCAGATCACTACCCGGCAATGTCCATATGTTTAGGACTTTAGGGACAAAATTACTGCCATCAGTTCTGATATTTTAAATGGGAATATAAAAAGTAGCCCCTCAAATACATAACATTTTTATGTCGTTCCCAAGGCTTGCCAGGGAGGGAGGCCAAAGTTCATTATAACTTATTCTTCCTAATGCAGCTACTGGAAAATTAAGTTATAGCATGGCCTGGCTTTTTCCATTATCTTTCACTGTCACTGTAATCCATTTTTTCAGGTATTATTATGCTTGTGTATGTGAATGCTCATTATTTGTTTTTGTGTTTTTGTCTTGAACAAGACAAAATTGCTTATATTGTTGTTTTTTAAGTTATGTTAAATATAAAAAAAATAAAAAACCTTGCAAATCAAACATTTTGTTATTGATTGGATCATGACAGTATGTGCAAACTCATTCTTAGAGGACTGCATCCATTTCCTAATGCCATCCTGCTACCAAATCAAATCGGATATCTATTGGGCAAGACCATGGTTTTTGCACTGAGTCAGCAACCAATTTTGGCCTCTGTATGCCAAGCTCTACCGAGAACATCAAGTTGGCCAGTGGCTGGGTAGCTTAAGACAAGTAACCAAAATTCAAAAGAGAACACTAGGGATGTAGCGAACTGTTCGCCGGCGAACTAGTTCGCACAAACTTCGACTGTTCGCGTCCGCCGCAAGTTCGCGAACGTCGTGCGACGTTCGCCAATAGGCGTTCGCGTCAAAATCGTTCGACCATTCGACCATTCGATCGCTAAAATCGAACGATTTTCGTTCGAATCGAACGATCGAAGCCATTGGATTGAATGAAATCATTCGATCCAATGGCTTCGATCGTTCGATTCGAACGGAAATCGTTCGATCGAACGATTAAAATCCTTCGATCGTTCGAATCGAACGATTTTCGGATGTTCGAAGTTCGCGAACTGTTTGCGAACTGTTCGCATTTTTTGCCGGTGTTCGCGAACGGCGTTCGCGAACACATAGTCGGCGGTTCGCTACATCCCTAGAGAACACTGCGTATACCCTGCTAGAACACTAAAGCCATGGCACAGTGTTATACGAAAGGCAATTTTGCAAGCATTAATGGATGTAAACTGCCATCTTAATAACAATGCCTTTTATTCATTGCCAAATATTCTATGCTGGGAGCTAGGCAAATTGACTTGGGTATGTTTGCTAAGATACTTTTAAAAGTAGTTCTCAGAAACCATTTAATAGAAATGCATTGGCCTGTAAAACTGTAATGCTAAGAGGTCTGCACCATCTCCTATGAATATTGAGCCTAGGATGGCTGTTCTTGAGGATGGCGAGTGATCCAGAAGATGTTTTAATGCATGTATCACTCAAATGGATCCATTCATTTTTTAACAACATTATGACATGCAGAGTACATAGAAATGGATGAGTTTGGCTATTTCACTGGAACAGACCTTACAGCAATTCTTTTGATTAGCTTCCAACAGAAGAACTGTAAAAAGCAGAATAAAACAGCTGCATTTATACTTACGCAGGAAAAATCCCTTTGGCCTCTGTCATAGCAATTAGAATCTTGCTTTTCAAGGCAGAGATTGAATTTGAGCCTTTACATAAAAAGGCTGCACTTGTTAAGTACAGAATTATCTCTGATAACCCCAAGTCAGGCTTGTTTAGAGCTTGAGTGCTTTCTGTGATGACACTACAGTGTGCATTTTGGTGAGGTGTTCTGGTGAGCATTCTATCTAATCACAGCTTTACAATGTGCCAGTAGTGTTCATTAGTATCATGATGGACATGAAAGTCCTACTTTTGTAGAACAAATATTCATCCAGCTGTTACCAGAAAGCATAATTGTGTAATAAAAGTATATTGTAGTCTTTATTCCTCTTTAAGATTTCCTTTATTTTACAAGCAAAATTGTATTTTTTGTTTTACATCACGTTATAGGCAGAAATGTTTTCTATGTAATCATATTTTTCATCTGGTAAACTGTAGTTGAAATATGCATGATATGTCAAAGGGTACCCTAAAGAAAGGTCATTTTGTATAAAACAAAGGCCAAAGAAGTAGGTGCAACACAAAAATGCAAAAGTAGCAATTGCAGATACGATATACAGTAAAAGGTTTAAATACTTAATATTTAACAACAATTTGAGCCTCCTGTTTTGTGAAAAATCCACAGTTCTCTCTTGCTTCATGGAAGGGAGTGTACATATATGGTCATTGTAGCAGGTAGGTGTCATATAATATGAAGCAGGTTCTGTCACCCTTTATCTGAAAGGCTCTTTTATATTTACTGCTGTGTTACCTCCAGATCATTTTGCACTGATTACTCTGGTGTAACAAATGGTATTATAAAATAATGCAATGAATGCAGTAATAGCATAGTTAGTGTATTTTCATGCCCCATGCTACACACATAGCATTTCCTCAAAACCAAATATGAAATGTTTTACTTTGGCTCAAAGAATAATGGAGACATGCAAATTAAAATGGCCACTGGTTTATTAGACATGTGAAGGGCTTCCTCACCTTAACCTCTCTGTTTGACATTTAAAATAAGGTGTCCCTTTAACTGAAAAACTTGGAAACACATTCCCTGATTTGCAAATGCACTGATATTTTTACGTGTGTTTTTGCAGGAGATGCAGGTCTTTATCAATTTCTCTTCATGGTCATACTCATTCAGCATGGGCCCTCGCTGTATTAGTAGAGGAAGGGTAGCGTACTTGAAAGTGTCCAATCTCTGAGTACAAGGCCTCCAAGTGTAATCCTTTGTGTTGTAACTCTGCCCCTAAGTCTGTACACTTGAGTCTCTACTCTGCCAGGTTGTACTCAGGACTTACTAATCCTTCTACTTTAATTGTTGGAGCATCAGGCTTTTCACTAGCTAACCTTATCATAACTCTGGTACAGCAAGATAAAATAAGGTCTAGCTGCTCCTACTGAGGCCTACCTCCACCTCAGACTCCGTTCTAGACTCCTACTTCAAAAGTGGGATCCAAAGAGGCCAAGCACATGGTGACTCGCCCTTTTAGGAGAACTAAAGGTATAATATCTGGGGGTACCAAAATGTTAGGCATGCCTCAGTCATTAATAATTGCTTACCTTATAACCGATTGAGCATAGCCTATAGTTCCAAACCTTGATAAACCCTTGAGGAATCCAATTACATATATTTGGTTAGTGGTGTGAAGCCTGCAATGCTTGGACATTGCAGAGAATTGTAGTAGACAGACAACAAATTGTCTTACATGGGTAATTGCAGCATTATATTATATACTATATACTCTCTCTCTCTCTCTGTCTCTGTCTCTGTCTCTCTCTCTCTCTCTCTCTCTCTCTCTCTCTCTCTCATATATTATACAATTTTAATAATTGTCCATTTTGTTCTGTCAAAATATAGATTGACAGGGAGTATGATATGCTTTCTTGTCCTTGTAATTACAGTGTGACAAAAGCCCAAACTTCTAAATAGAATGTGATGTTGCTCTTTAAGTTGTCAAACCTCTATTAGATATACACATGAAGAAACCAATAAATCATGCTAGCCTCTTTCCCCTGGGAGTGATGCATAATAATAGGAATATTTTAGCACTTACTGCTTTCAGGGAAAAACACGTGCAGGCTGCAATAGATGCATCAAGTATTTGATTTACTCTCATTTCCTTAAAGTATCACAAGTTATGAATAATAAAGTGGTATTGTAATGAAAATATACACGTATAATCTACAACAACCAATCAGATATTTGCTATGAAAGAAGCCATTAAATGCTACCTGCTGATTGGTTGCATTTCGAGAACTGCAGCAAGCTTTGTGCATTTATTAATCCCTTTATCTTCTTTCAGGATGGAAAACACAAAATAGCTTGTTTATACATATCTAGTACATTTATTTTGCCCTTTAAACCTCTGTATACATGAGGTTCAATTTAGTCATGTGCAGGCCAGCGGGTCGGGCTGGTTTGGACCAACCTCGCTGCTCCTCTTGTGGGTCGCGGGCTGTTTTGGTTTGAGCTCTTCTGCCTGCTCTCCCTGCTCACGACATACTTTTGGCTTCCTGTTGTATAGACTTGCGCCTGCCACACCCCTTTTGTGACATCATTGGGGAAGTCTGGGTTGGGTGCGGGTCTAGAAAAACTTGACTTACACATAACTAGTTCAATTATTTAGCAGGCTGGTCAGAAAGAGAGATTATTGCAATAGTACATAGCATTTGTTCCTTAACATCTGAATCACACAGGATAATTCCGTGCAAATATAAAATTTCAATGGTTTTACTGGCATTGGTTCAGATTGACTCCAAAGCAAAGGTATGTTCAGGCATTTGACTGCGCTGGTGGCAATTTATAGCCAAGGGCAATCCTGGGGTTGCTGCTGCCTGAGGTAGCAGACCAGATGCCATCTCCTCTCCGCGCTTAAAACGTACACGTTGGAGTGGGTCAAAGGGGGCAGCATCACTAGTGCAATGAGTGCAATAGCGCTATTTGCACTAGCAGAGCCGATTCTCCAGGTTAAAGGCAGAAATTCAGCTCCTAAAGTTAAACTAAGTTAAACGGCGCCCCCCCATATTGTAACTGGCTGCTGCCTGAGGCAAGGTTCATACCTTGCCTCTTGGCAGGAGTGGCCCTGTTTATAGCCCTGTTATATTTGGAGTATGTGTCAAAAGTTCAAGAATAAAAACATTTGCTACACCATTTCTCTTTTGACCAATGAGTAGGTTTTCTACTATAGTTATCCCTCTAGAATTCTTTGTCCTTAGTGCAAGAAACTTTTTTTTTCTGATGCTTTAGGCCACCCTTCATGGATACGTTGGTACTTTTGCTTTTAGATATAATTGTAGAAAATCTGTAAAGGCAATGTTATTTTATTAGCAACATTTGAAAGCATATTACACATTTTAAGCACAGAAATGAATTGGTAATGAGTTACAAAGATAGTATGTTTTGTTATTTTGTATACTGTTGGCTGAATGTTTCCTTTGTCAGCTGGCAGAGTTTTATTTGTAAATGTGAAATGGTCACAACATTTTTTCTCTTGTACCAGTTCATATAAAAATGCAATAGAAATGCCAAAGCCATCAAATCGCCCCTACTCATTCGTCTAACATAGCCGCAGCCCTATTTGTCATCCAGTTAAGTGTGTCATCTCTATTTGCAGTTTTTTTCCTCCATCAGTAAAAGCAATCTTCATTTTAAGAATAATGTGATTTTATTTTAAGCCCACTTTATTACCTCTGCTGTAAAACCGAAAAAATGGTCACGCAAGCAAATCTTCAGCTCGGCAAGATAATATTTTTTTCTCATTTAGAGCTCTGAGCCCTTACAGGCTTTATCTTGTAAAATGTCTTAATCCAGTTTTTTTTTCTTTTTCCAATTCCACTTGGTAAAGTCATGAATGTATGAAAGAGAGTTTATCAAGTGTTCATTATTTTCTTCAAATTGATAATGGCTTGTCAAGGTGTTCAGCAAGATTCAGTGTTATGTTAAACAATTATGTCTCTGTTGACAAGCGTGTCTTCATGTTGAATTACAGTTATCTAAATGTGGTTTTAGGTAAGAACTGTTATGTTTTTCTTTAAATGCCTAATTGGTTTTGTAATAGTTGGAAATAATGCATTAAGGACCTGGTTTGTTTAGAAATCAATCTTTGCATTGTGCCTGATTTTGCTAAACCAAAGGCGACGTATGTTTTTTATAAAATAAATTGTTCCCATTGGAATCATTGGAACTGGAACATAATGTTTAATTTCATTAGTATGAAATAATTTTCTGATTTGAACTGATTAAAGGTAATGGTTGCCAACCAGCTAAACAAGACTTCAGAATGTAACCACGCATCAACAGCACACACGCTATATACATGTACACACACACAAATATATTAAATTCTTAGGATCTGATGATTTTAGCATGATTTACTAGATGTGTGTGTGTGTATAACAAAAGTTTCCTATGTCCCAGAAAAATGCTTGTCACTTAAACCTTGCACATACCTCACCTGTTAAGCCTACATATAGTACTTTACGGACTGCATGTGCAAGAAAATCTGGCCCTGCTTGCTTCAATGGCAGACTGTGCACTCTATAATGGAATCCAAGTGCCTGTGATATTGTGGCTTTGCATTGCAAAAAAAAGACTTACTCTAACCATGCATTTGTATCACTGGCTATATAATGCAGACATGGGATCCATTATCCGGAAACCAGCTCTGAGTTACAGAAAAGCTTATCCCTTTTTTAATCTAAATAATCCACATTTTTAAAAATGATTTCCTTTTTCTCTGTAATAATAAAACAATACCTTGTACTTGATCTACACTTAGATATAATTAATCCTTATTGGAACCCTAATTGGGCTTATTTAATGTTTACATGACTTTCTAGCAGACTTAGGGTAAGAAGATCCAAATTACAGAAAGCCCCAGGTCCCAAACATTCTGGATAACACGTCCAACACCTAATGATTGTGTTTAGAGGACATAGTAGTGTTCTCTTCCATAGTGTAGCTCATTAAAATTAATGAAACAAATTTGATTCATATATATATATATATATATATATATATATATATATATATATATATATATATATATATGTTCTTTGTACAGTTACTTCTAGTTGCCTTGTTGGAGAAGCATGCCCTTAGTATTTATTGGCTTCATCAATGGGACAGGAGGATATAATGCTAAATCTTACAGAGATGGCAGAGTTTTATCGCTATTAATTGACATAAATGTACAGTATATAATTTTTAAATTTTGTATCTAGGCTTGTTGAGCTTTTGTTTAAACAAAAAAACTGTGAACTGAAAAAGTGAACTGCCTTTGCCTGTGCAGCCAAAGTAGAACAGCCATCCACATTGTCAGAAAAACATGTTGTGCTACTTCTCAATAAACACAGCCATGAGTTATTTGCTATTGATTAAGTGCTAAACAACAAATTAAATGTTGCATTTTGAAAACCGTTCATGGTTTAATACCGACATTTATCTTTAGATAGATGCTTCACCATTTTATTAGATAATAAGTTGTCGTAGATCAGCAAATACTTAAATCAATTATATCAATATAAAGGAGGGGTGGGAAGAAAAGGTCATTCTTGGCAGTAGGGCCCAGACTTAAGCAGATTCTCCTGCTATACCTAATGAAATCATCACCCAGTAATATTCAATAATAGACTGATTTACTCAAAATCCACTTTGCCTCATTTCCTTTTCCCTTTGGAGCTGTCCGAAACATTAAATTGATACTGACATAGTACAGATTTTCACAGGAGAACATCAATATCCATTTTAAAGGCTTCCTTACACTTATCAAGAATGTTAAACTAATTATATATCTACCTGCCCTGACCTACCTGTTTCTGGCTTGGGGCAGACAAGTACCCAACCCTCTGGGCAATGTTTACATGCTTAACCCTCAAGGGCACTGCTGCAGCATTTGTAGATGAATAGGGGTGTTTGGCTCACACAGATAATTAATGGAGGGCTAAGGACAGACAAGGTGTTAGTCTGAACACATTAAAGGGGAACTAAAGTCTAAAATAGAATAATGTATAAATGCTGTATTTTGTTTACTAAACATAAACATTAACATTAAGAAGCGTAATAAAACAAATGATTTATGCTTTCAAAGTTGGCCGCAGGGGGGTGTCATCTTGTAACTATGTCTTGCAAGACCAAGACTACACACATGCTCAGTGTGGTCTGGGCTTCTGTTTGGAAGGGTTAAGCCTAGGGATCAAAACAGCACAAGTCAAATAATTTCTGCCATAGAAGCCTATGCAGCAAGACTGCAGAAAGAATCTGCAGACTGCACTGGGTCTGTGGATACAAATCTACATGGTCACTGGCTGCTGTACAGGGAAACAAACAAAACTGCTCGAGTTTTGGGAATTAAGGTGGGGGCTCCAGCTTTTCCATGGTACGTGACCATGTGTTTGTTCAATTTCTGCTGCTAGCTGGAGGCATATAAATAATTTTTACAAAAGCCACTGCCAACCACATGAAACATTTATAAGTAACTTTCCAATGTTCCCCCCCCCCCGCGAGCATTTAATCTCTGTATTACGCGACACTCCACTGGGCCACATTTGCCAGCTTTCCCATGCAAAGACAACTGTTTTGACCTAGACATTTGGCAGACATAAGAAAAGAATATGCAGATTAATATTTAGAGGATTCAGACCCAAGATACCAGGAGGCTTCTGCTGTTACTGATCTTGAAAGCTGCTAAAAAGCCTGAGGAGAAAAGATACAATAAATATGCAGTATACGGTTTTTTTAACATTTTAATTCAGTAAAGTAATTCAATCAAAAACCCAGTTGTTAAAGGAGAAGGAAAGGCTAGGAGCACTTGGGGGTGCCAAACATTAGGCACCCCCAAGTTATTATATTTACTTACCTGTAACCCTAGGCTGGTGCTCCTAACGGCAGAAAACTCTATAAAAATGCAGTTTGGCAGGTTTTATATAGATATAAAAGATTGAACTTGATGGACATGTATTTTTTTTTTTTTTTTAAACCGAACATACTATGTAACCATGTACATTGTGATATGATTTCATCTGGTAAAGGCTACCACCATTAAAGGGGGCCTGTTCCCTTAAGAAATAATTCCAAATCCTTTTATATGATGCTAGTAAAGCAAAATACATTTCAGTTACACTATAACAATTACTGAAATCTTGTGTTTTTTAGTCTTTGAATTCAGTCACAGCAGACAGGCAGGTGCCATTTTGAAGGCGCTGTTAATAAAGCAAGCTTTGCATCATCCCAAAAGAATGAGGAACCTGATATTAGAGATGCACTGAATCCACTTTTTCAGAATCGGCCGAACCCCCGAATCCTTTGTAAAAGATTCGGCCGAATCAGAAACCCTAATTTGCATATGCAAATTAGTGAGGGGAGGGAAAAAGAGAAGTGCGCGGCTAAAATGTTTTACTTCCTTGTTCTTTGACAAAAAGTCACATGATTTTAAGGACTCGGATTTGGTTCAGCCAGGCACAAGGATTCGGCCAAATCCGAATCCTGCTGAAAATGCCTGAATCCTGGCCGAATACCGAACCGAATCCTGGATTCGGTGCATCCCTACCTGATACCCATGTTCATGCACTGGCTACACAATTAGTTGGAAAAGGGGGGAGGCGGGATGTGAGTGCAGTGACATCTAGGAATTGCAGAATAGAAATTGAGCGTAATTGCTTGCCCCGCCTCTATGCATAAGACATGGAGGATCGGCAGGTAATATATGATTGACAGCTGAGACTTTAAGACAGGTATGGATGTCTTAAGTTTATAACAGGTATGGATGTTTTAATAACAAAAAGTATTTGGGTTTTAGGTTTAATTTAAAAAGGACTTTTGTTATAAATTTTTTTAATGTCTAGGTGTCAGGTCCCCTTTAAATTAACCTCATGTAATCCACAATGAATTACCACTAAGAGCAATGACACTTGTTTTGTCTCAACCACAAAATAGCATAAAATTCCCTACCTGTAGGTTTGAGTTGCTGTAGGTAAAACAAATTGCCGAATTATCTTCAGAAAAATGTTTGATATTTTTACACTAATCCGAAGTTTGAGTGCTATATCTTATCTGATATATCTTAGCACCCGCATTGGCAAAGAACTTTATGCAGTTTTGTTGACATGATAAAATGCTATGTGTGTCTTTGTCCTGAAAATCATTATAGTCTAGTTGTGCTGTATATACTTTTTAGGGTTGCCCCCTTTTGGCCCAGTTAAATACAGGCAGGGACATGACACAAGGGGGTGGGGCTGTGGCATTGAGAGAAGAGGGCGTGACATCAGGGGCGGAGCTATTGCGTCAATCATAGGGAATCCTGCCCGGTTTTACTAATTTGGAAAACTGGGCAGGCAGTTTTGACCCGGCCAGCCCTTCAAAAAACTGGGTCAGGTGGCAACCTTAAAGAATGAATCAGTTAATAGTGCAGAATTCTGCACTGAAATCCATTTCTCAAAAGAGCAAACAGATTTTTTTTATATTCAATTTTGAAATCTGACATGGGGCTAGACATAGTGTCAATTTCCCAGCTGCCCCAAATCATGTGACTTGTGCTGTGATAAACTTCAATCACTCTTTACTGCTGTACTGCAAGCTGAAGTGATATCACCCCCTCCCTTTCCCCCCCAGCAGCCAAACAAAAGAGCAATGGGAAGGTAACCAGATAACAGCTCCCTAACACAAGATAACAGCTGCCTGGTAGATCTAAGAACAACACTCAATAGTAAAAACCCATGTCCCACTGAGACACATTCAGTTACATTGAGAAGGAAAAACAGCAGCTTGCCAGAAAGCATTTCTCTCCTAAAGTGCAGGCACAAGTCACATGACTGGGGGCAGCTGGGAAATTGACAAAATGTCTAGCCCCATGTCAGATTTCAAAATTGAATATAAAAAAATCTGTTTGCTCTTTTGAGAAATGGATTTCAGCGCAGAATTCTGCTGAAGTAGCACTATTAACTGATGCATTTTGAAAAAATCATGTTTTCTAATGACAGGATCCCTTTAATACTTTTAGATACAACCCTTTACAGCAGAAAGTCATACTGAATATTTAGTATTGGGATAACCAACCTACAATACTTTTATAATTCTTTAAAATTAGTTTAAAATAAAAAAAAAAAACAGACTTCTTTTATCAGAAAGAGTCAGCTGGTATAGATTCTCTACATTAGCCCAAATGACCAGAAAGAGAAGAGGGAGAACTCCCTTGGGAAAGAAATCTATTCATTCACCTGCAGTAAGCAATAGTGATTTATTGGATTATGTGTGCCCTGCTAAGTGGTGCAGCTTGTGCAGGTTAAGATGCACTTGGTTTGCATATGCATCACTACCAGAGTTTCTAATCGCTGATGACTTATAACTGACATGCTGCTTATTCCTTAATCTATTAGTGTTAAGTTCATTTCCTAGCGGGCCATGATTTAAAGTGAAGCAGTAACTGTTCAACATACTCTGGATGAATCGCTTCTTGGCTAGGAAATAACCCAATACAGAATCTGCAAGGGTTTTTTAACCTGAGATGCCACATTGTCTAATATATTCATTTAAAATTAAATCCAGGAGACACCTTATTGATTTGCTTTCCCTATTTTATAAAAATTACAGATTTATTTTTACAGTGAACAACCCTATTATGTGGCTATTGCAAAATAATAATAATATAAATTATTTTTATAACCGAAGGCTTGGTTTATGTTTATGTCCTGGAAATAAGCCCTGGCTATTGCAGAACATGACAACAAATATAATGTTAGTGTGGACTGATCCTTAGGGAAATGCCAGAAGAGGCCAACATAAATACGAATGATATTACCTGAAATGTGAGTTGATGTTTTCTCTCTATTATGTAAGAATGCTACTTACTAGACATAGACCTGCAAATCTGCATTTATTTTTTTGCTGATTTCTATAGAATATGAATAATATGAAACCCACTGCAACATGCAATTAGTCCTACGTGGTTAACTTACTTGGATCAGTAGTAAAAATAGGACATGCAGTTGGAACAAGCAGAGAACTTGCTTTGGAGATAAAACGTCTTATTTGTTCTTCTGCTATGGATTGTGAAATGCAAAATCACGACTGTAATTAGATTGTACCTCACAAAGTACCCCTTATATTAACATACTGTATATATTTTGCATTTGCCAATATAGCAAGCTGTTAAATGTGTGTAGCTAGCTGCTGCTGTTTTTTTTTTATATATGTTATGTTTTTCACTAATAGTACTTAAAGGGGACCTCTTTCCCTAAGAAATAATTCCAATTTATTTTTTTGTCATGTTAGTCAAGTGAAATAAACTTTACTTACACTATATAAATGTATTAAAATCTTATACCATTCAGTCTGGGAATTTCCAGTCATGGCAAACAGACAGGAGCCCAACTCTGTTGTTAAGGCAAGATTTGTATCATGCAAAATATGTTGTTTTTGTGCCAGAATGGAGGACCAGATGCTCATGTCCATGCACAAGCTACACATTTACATGGTGAGGAGGGTGGGGAAATGTGAGAAGTGCAGTAACACCTAGGAAGTGCACTATAGAAATGAATTGCCTGCCCCAGCATTGAGGAGAGCAATTTATGATTGACAGCTGTAATGTTTATAACAGGTATGGATGTTTTAATTAAAAAAAACGAAACAAAGATTTTGAGTTTCATGTTTAATTTGCTAAGGACTTTTATTATACAGCTTTGTATGTCGCAGTGACCGGCCCTCTTTAAGGATTATTCTTGATATTGTCATTTTTTTTTTTTAATAATAGTGGCTGCTGGTGAAATGGATAGTAGTACATGTGTACATTGAATGGATCTGATATTTTAAGATTTATCAGGGCTGATGAATAATCTAATAACTTTCTAGATCTATATAAATATGTATTATATGTGTGTTATGGTTGCCACCTTTTCCCTTATTTGACTCTGTGCAGGGGGCGGAGTGACGTGCCGGGGGCAGGTTGTGATGTTGGGGATGGGCTATGACATGGCAATTGGCCGATCGCTGTGTCAGTCATTAGGAATCCTGACCGGTTTCCTAATTTGGAAAACCAGGCAGGCAGTTTTGACCCAGGCAGCCCTTCAAATAACCAGGCTGTCTGGATCAGACCGGACATGTGGCAACCCTAGTGTTCACATGCCTTTATAATCCACGTGCTGTAGCTGTACTATAATAAAGTAATCAATGTAAATGGCGTTAAAATCTCCTCTTGTGTTTCCATTTCCTATCACTGTAGCACACACCAATTGAATAGTCAAGCAGCAAACCTGGCATTCAGAGTTTTTCTAGGCTTAATCCCGAAAACTCTTTGCTAGAAGTGATGATTATTTAGCATATATCACATTTTGTGCTGAATCTAAAAGGTGAACGAATCAGTGGCAGCATTTCAGCAGTACTAGATAAACATTTTTCAGCCAGCTGCTGCATTAGATTCTGGTTAATGATCTCTTGCCCAGCTGGAATTCAATCCTGCCCGCTGCTCATTTTTCTCACACACCAGTAGCGCAGTTCTCCAGGTGTGTCTTTTGGCTGGTGAAGATTATTTACGGTGTGCAGAATGATGTTATAAATGCAACACTTTCTTTTCCTACCTAAAATCTTTGGAATTATTCTGTTGGAGATGGCATATCTAAAAAAGGTTATTTAAAGTAATTGACATTCATTTGTATGTTACATGATAACCCCACATTTTCTGCACAGACTTTCTTTACCATTTGCAATTTACTCTTACAATCATATCATGGACTTCTGAAGTACTTGGTAGTGTGACTGGCCTTGAGGGGTACAATGAAATATCTGTGAGCTTTTGCACTTCTACCTCCCCTGCTGCTACCCACCTCACATTTATTACTATCCCTGAGTAAATGTCAGTGATAACTATACAGAGAACCCCAACTGGAATCCCTTCAGGTCTGGGTGCATCTTAGCCATGCTGCTCCACTGGGCAGGTTGATAAAATATATTGATCAGTATTTAACCATAAGGCAATTGGAAAGCAAGCTGTTTTGTTTGTAATTGTTTTGTATTACTGGGACTTTGGTGCAACTTTTAAGAAACGGTGAATTATACAGGCCACAGTTGGCCATTTTGTTGCACTTTGCATGCTGTGTTTGGCTGTCTGCAAATGGCCATAGGCCTATGCACTCTATTTTGGATGGCTGAGACCTGCGACATCGTATTTGGATCTAAGGGGCAGATTTATCAAAGGTCGAAGTGAAGGTTCAAAGTTAAAAACTTCGAATTTTGAAGTAATTTTTGGGTACTTCGACTATCGAATACTAAGTACTGTCTTAGTGCTGTTTTAGCCTAGCCTATGGAGGACCTCCTAGAACCTGTATGGAGGCGATTGGGGGAGTTTGGGAGATCGAAGGTCGAAGTTAAAAAAAAAACTTCGAATCGAAGTAGCGCTACTTTGAATCGTATGATTCTAATTAGGCCCACTTCGACCCCAAAAAATTGCGACCACCATTCGGTTGGTCTTTTTGAATTCGAACTTCGACATTTTTTTTAACTTCGAACTTTGACCTTTGATAAATATTGCCCCAAGAGAAAGGAGGCGGCATTTTCTGACCCACCCCCTACTTGCCCTAACCTTGTGTGTCATTCAGAGGTGCAGCGAAAGGATTCCTGCAAGGGGGCTTCCACTTAAAGCGGAACTATTGTGAGAATGAAAATTTTATATAAGATTCATCATACTAAAATAGGATTTTTCTAAATATAATTAATTACTTATTCTGGCCCATTTCTGAAATCATTGCGTTAATCTTCGCTCTCCCCATTTAAGCATCTGTCTCTCTTCATGCCGAAGTTGGGAGTCTGATTTTGAATGACAATTGGGTCCAATGCAGCCTTTGGGGGGCTCTTTTTGCCAAGAAGATGTATTTGAGCTCATTCTTTTGAAATCACCAGAAATGTATTCTCTCTATATGCAGCATTTGTGCCAAAGTCAGTTATTTTGGTAGATTTTGAGTGAGCTCTAACACATCTACCAGAAAAGGGAGTCCTTTCTAAAAATTATATTGGATTTAACTGTCAATGACATCAGACACCCAACTTCTGTAAGAAAACAGAAGAATAGAGACCGATGCTTTAAATGAAGATGTGAATATAAACTTGATTAATTCAGAAACTGTACCGAATTTTTAATTGATTATTTTTAGAAGGGAAAACTATACCCTTCACACAACGTAGGTCTCTATAAAAAGATATAAAACAGCTCATGTATAAAACCCTGCTTCATGTACATAAACCATTTTCATAATAATATACTTATTTATTAGTGCCATTGGGTAATCATAAATAGAAAATTGCCATTATAAAAAAATAAGGTCAGCCCCCTGGGATCATATGATTCACTGTGCACACAAACATACCTAACAAACTAGACTTGTTAAGTCACATGAGCCAATTAACAGAGTTCTGTCTTTTGCTTCCACATTTCTTCCTGTTACAGTTAGAGCTGCAGTATTTCTGGTCAGGTGATCTCTGAGGCAGATATCTGTCACTACACTGGGGTACGCTGGGGGTATGGTTTTCCTTTAAGGACAGGGCTGAGCTGCATGTATTAGTGCTGCTCTCTGGTTTCTCTCTGTAAGTATCAGATTTTTCATTGGCGCTCAGTGCAGTGTGCAGATGGCAGAGAGGATGCAAATGCTTAGCAAATGAGCACTAAAGGGCGTGCTCATCCACTTTTGCCTACGCTCCTAAATTACCCCAGTTATCTAGAAAATGCAAAAATACAGCAAATTCCTATTAATGCAATCAATTCTTAAATTTTCTTTGCTGTAATAATGAAATAGTACTTGTACTTCACAGTAGCTTAGCTAGCATAAATGAATTTCATAGTAGACCAACCCTGAAATGTTTTTGAGGAGTATAAAATAATGGTGATCCAAATTATGTAGAGACAAAAAAGGTCTTGCTAGTAATTTTATTGATTTGCTTAATGGAACCACAGTAAAATAGCAGTCTTTCTTTTTAGTTGTTTGTGAATGAAATATTTTTTGATCCACAAGACTATAATAGAAATTTTAACTTGGTCTGGTTATGGTGATTTGAATTTAGAATAAAAAGGAATAGGAAATAGCATGAACAGAAACATTCTAATAAATCCTGATAATGCAAAAGGACTAAATGTACCAGGTTTTTACTGAGCTCCTGTAGTTTCAACAAGGAGAGACAAAAGAGAAAGCAAAGCGGTAGGTATAGTGGAAGACTCTTTAGTTTGCACCATTGTACCAGACACATACCTGCTATAGCTCCATACTTCTTGGCCATCTTCTCAATTTGCAGACCCTTGAATGGTGTGGCTTGGCTGAGACTGTTTGGTGAGTTAGAGGGTGTGTCTCAGTGTAACTTTACTTTCCTAGGGCAGGTTGGAACGGTTAGGTTGTATGTTACATCCGTGGATATTTGAAGTATTCCGATACATGTAGTAAACATTACAAAGAAATGTGAGGGTTTGATTATCCATTTAAATATATTGATGTATGAAACAGGGATAGGCAATTTGCAACCCTTGAGATGGTGTTCTAGAACTACAGGTATCGTGCTCCGAATTATGGAAAGGCTGTCTCCCATGGATATCCAAATAATACAATTTTTAAAAATGATTTTCTTTTTCCTCTGTAATAATAAATCAGTATCTTGTACATGATCCAAAATAAGATATAATGAATCCTTATTGGAACATGATTTTAGTCCAAATTATGGAAAGATCTGTTATCAGCACCCGGTCCCAGGCACTCTCTCTTTAAAAGGTGACGGTCCCATATCTGTATAACATTTGAGATTCTCTTAGAGTTGCAGGCTTTGTAAACCTGGCTTATTAACTGAATATACAAAAATGGAATGTAGAAATTAAAAATGCCACCAAACTAGTAGATCTTTGTCCAATCTGGCCATCTAAATGGATAGACAAACCAGACTAAGCCAGTTACTTACTCCTCCCCATCTAAATGGATAGACAAACCAGACTAAGCCAGTTACTTACTCCTCCCCAAACCAGTTATCATAACTGGTATGGTTTAGTGTGATAAGGCATTTTGCTTCCTATGAAATTATTTTTATTTAATAATTCCTCTCTCACATGCAGTTCTTGGTCAGCTGATGTACCAGCCATGCACTTAACCTGGGTATAGGTTAACCCAGATTTACTTTCTGGCCAATCAACTATGATGCAATTTCACCGGAATGTATCTGTTTATACAGTAATTTAATTGGTTAAGAAAAATGCCCATGTGCTGCCAGCTTTGCATATTTCTAATACTCCTGTTCCTGCTGTGGAGCTTGTGTGCCTCATTTCTTCACAGGCCTGTTTCTTAGTGACTTTTATGCTCCATGTATCTTCAGTTTGTACGAAACCTCTTCCTTTTCTACCTTTGTATGAATTATATTTTAACACTTTTTCCTGTTACATTACGCCAATCAAAATATATGCCAAACTGGTTTTTTAAAGGACATCAAGCTACACATAATAAAAGCAATCTGCAATCCTGTGGGATACAAATTACTGGGTAAAATGTCACCATGTTCTTGCTCTTTGTTAAAAAAGTTGATGTTTAATGTCCTATTTCCATATCCCCTGAATCATAATCTCCCCTTCAAGGTTTGACATTTTCTCCATTGTGGCATTCTACGTCCTATGAAATAATTGTTGTTACAGAATTTATTTGATACTGTTTTTAAACTTGGACTTTGAGAGAACTTTTTAATGGGTACAAAATCAGGAAAAGCACAGTGAGATGCTATATTGCTGACAAACTTACCCAATCTTATGTCACCATCTTTCTCTGGAGTAGTAATACGCCTGACTATAATAATTGAATTATTTTTCCTGTAGAGTCACTAACAATAACAAACATCTTTTCACTATCATTAAAGGAGAATATGTGCTGTTAGTTTGCTTGATGTGACCGCTTGCAAGTTATTCATGTGCATTGTGAAAGATTTGTACAGTGTTTCTTTCTGTGACTATTCTGTAGTATCAACCTAACTTCTGTTGAATCTTTTTATACCTTGGTAAATAAACGAAAACATGGCAGTGTTCAGACTGCATGACCAAAACATGATTTGGTCTAGCTGGGCAACCAATAAAAATGCCAGCTGCCAAAGTAGTAGTAGTGTTCAGACTAGTATGTTAGACATCCTTTCACTACAGTTTTGGCTAACTATATTAGAAACATTTTTATTTTGCACAGCCTATCTATTTACCCAATTCTTATTTTTACATGGAACTGTCCCTTTAAAGGAAAAGTAACACCAAAAAATGAGTGTTTAAAAAAAAAAAAAAAAAAAAAAAGTACACTAAAATGTACCGTCTCCCTGCAATGGTAAAATCAGTGTATTTGCTTCAGAAACAATACTATCATAACCAAGCTGCTGTTTAGCCATGGGGGCAGCCATTCAAGCACAGGATACACAATAGATAACCGATAAGTTCTGATGAATCTCACTGCATACTACAGAGCTTATCGGTTGTCTGCTCTGTACCCTGTACCGTTGCTCCTTTTTTCCAGCTTCAATGGCTACCCCCATGGCTACACAGCAGCTTGTTTATATAAACTATTGTAGTCTTTCTAAAGCAAATGCACCAGTTTTTCCAGTCCAGGGCTAAAGTACATTACAATGTCATTCCTTTATAACAATTTAATTTTTTGGTGTTACGGTTCCTTTAAGGTGGCCATACAAAGGGTGACCTGAACAGTACTCTGATCCACTGGCCCTGTGTGTTACTTTCAGACCAACTGCTGCAAAGCTGAGGCTGGTTTATAAAAGTTTTTCATCAGGCTTGATAATCCTTGATCCACAAGGATTGCAGGATTATAGGCCTCCTGACTGGTAATACATGCCCTGATGGTAAAGCAGCATAGTCTAAATCGGCCAAACTGCCCATCCAAATCTGGACACATATGGTCAGCCATAGAGGCATGTGTGGTTATTCACTTATACCAGCCTTCCTGTCTTTGACATCTTTCCTCTTTATTAATAGCGATGTTGGTACCAGATATTGAGCCAGATTCAGTTGCACGAGAAAACTTTATTTTTTGATTGCAAATATATATATATGCAAAATACTATTTAAAGGGATACTGTCATGGGAAAAAATTTTTTTTTCAAAATGAATCAGTTAATAGTGCTGCTCCAGCAGAATATCCACTGACATCCATTTCTCAAAAGAGCAAACAGATTTTTTTATATTCAATTTTGAAACCTGACATAGGGCTAGACATTTTGTCAATTTCCCAGCTGCCCCTGGTCATGTGACTTGTGCCTGTACTTTAGGAGAGAAATGCTTTCTGGCAGGCTGCTGTTTTTCCTTCTCAATGTAACTGAATGTGTCTCAGTGGGACATGGGTTTTATTATTGAGTGTTGTTCTTAGATCTACCAGGCAGTTGTTATCTTGTGTTAGGGAGCTGTTATCTGGTTACCTTTCCATTGTTCTTTTGTTTGGCTGCTGGGGGGAAAAGGGAGGGGGGTGATCTCACTCCGACTTGCGGTACAGCAGTAAAGAGTGATTGAAGTTTATCAGAGCACAAGTCACATGACTTGGGGCAGCTGGGAAATTGACACTATGTCTAGCCCCATGTCAGATTTCAAAATTGAATATAAAAAAATCTGTTTGCTCTTTTGAGAAATGGATTTGAGTGCAGAATTCTGCTGGAACAGCACTATTAACTGATGCATTTTGAAAAAAAAATTTTCCCATGACAGTATCCCTTTAAGGAGACAAAACTGTTCTCCTAATTCAGTTCCGGTTTTATCCCCATAGACATAATAGAGTTTTCATGATATAGACAAGGGCTGTCAAACTGGCGGCCCGCGACCCCCCCTTCTGTGGCCCCCCACATGCTGTGTCTGTTTACCATATGTAAAATTTAAAAGGTATCACTACAGAGATTAACTGCCCCCTGCATTGTTTAAACCTCAAATTCAGACTCTAATCCCCGGTATTGTTCACACTTTTGACACCTCTAATGTTTATATCCTAAAGGCCTGTACTGTTTACACCTGAGACCCAAAATGGACTGTGTTTGATGCACTGTTGGTGGATTTTCATGTATGTCATTTAATCTTCAATAAATGGAAATATTTTAATCTCCGACCTGGTCTAGTGCTCCATGGATCAAAGACTTTTTCACACCTGAGACCCAGACTGAAACTGCCCACATTGTTCACCTGTTCACACCTTATTCAAAATGCTAATGGGGCACCAGCACTGTGTCACTGTATGTAGTACATATTATAATGATCGCTTTCCCTGTCTCCTGCTCTGTTCTGCCTTCCCGCCCTGTGTGTGACATTCTCTGCTTACCCAGTGCTGCTTGTGTGTGCCATTCTCTGCTTGCCCAGTGCTGCTTGTGTGTGCCATTCTCTGCTTGCCCAGTGCTGCTTGTGTGTGCCATTCTCTGCTTGCCCAGTGCTGCTTGTGTGTGCCATTCTCTGCTTGCCCAGTGCTGCTTGGGTGTGCCATTCTCTGCTTGCCCAGTGCTGCTTGGGTGTGCCATTCTCTGCTTGCCCAGTGCTGCATGGGTGTGCCATTCTCTGCTTGCCCTATGCCACCTGTGCGATGTAAGCCTGTTAGGGGTTTGTTCTTGGGGTTATTAGACAGTATCCCTTTAAGAATCATCTATGACATCTTCAAACTTGACCTGAGACAACCGAGTGATAGCTTGTGTGTCTGACACCATAGGCAGAATTATGCACATTCCATGTCCTCGTTTTCTGTAAACAGTTACACTTCATTGTTCTTATCAGATTTTAAAAAATAAAAGATAATTCATGCTTTGAACACTGTCCCCTAAAGATGGCTTACAGCCCACATTACAGTTCTTGGCTCAGAAATCAAGGAATTTGTTTTTACGATTTGTTTTGTTTTAATGACCAGAAAAAAATACTTGTAGCTCAGCTGGGTGCAATTTAGAAAACTTCAACTGACTTTTTAGTAACAAAAAAAATGAATGCATTACAGCAAAATGTAGGTAGCTGCCTGAAATAACTGCCAGGGCTTGTGCCAAGTGTTGCCAAATAAAGCTAATTATCCACTTCTCCCGCGCTGACTTATGCTTTGTCTCAATATTGTGTTGCTTAATGCAAAGCAGAAATTTAATTGAGCGCTATACTGTCAAAAGCTTATTAACTATATACAGTCTTTAGAGTAAAAATAAATTCTCTTAACACTGAATTTAAAAACGCTCTATTGTAATGTAATGTTGTAACTTAATTATGCCAAGAAATGTTTTCCCAAGCTCCCTATTTAATTCAATTATAATCTGTTTAGGATTATAACTTTAATGATTTAAAATGGATTATAGTTTGTCTGCATTTACTTAAATGTAATCTGAATAAAAGAAAATATTTGAAAAATGTACATGTCTAATAAAGTTTTGCAAACCGTGTACAAAGATGTAATTGCAATACTGAATGTATTTTATCATGTTGAACGCTCACATACAGTCTAGTGATGGGCGAATCGCTCCCATTTTGCTTCTCCAGAAATTTGCAAAATGCCAAAAAATTTGACAAAAGCATTGAAGTCAATGGGCGCTTTTTTTCCACGTCAATTTTTGTGCAACATTTTTTTTTTACTATCCATTAAAGTATATGGGCGTTTTTTCACTTGTCCCTAGTGCTGTCAGTTAAGATGGCCATAATAAAAGCTGCATCTAAGTCTCCCCAATTCATTTCAGCACATTATTGGGTTGTAAAAGGGGCCCTCTGTAGAACCTACCCAGCTGCTATAGGCTAAAACAAGGACCCCATTGGTGCGGTTCTTGTCCGGCAGGTGTCCTAGGGGCCACAATATGATCCAAAAGTCTACCCAGGCCAGCTATCAGACCAGCCTGATGTGACCCATCACATGAATGGCCAAACAAGGCCATGATGTTGCCTCATAAAGTTAATAGCCAATGGTACATAATACAGTTGTAAAATTTCTCATTTAAACCTTTATCACACTAGATTTATAAATTTCTCTGGTTTTATTTCAGAAAGGGCAATCGCACGTCATGAAGTACGAGAAATAGAGCAGCGGCATTCAATGGATGGCACCCGACAAGAAATTGTGCTTGATGATGATGAAGATTTTTTAATAATTTACAACAGAGTTCCAAAGACTGCCAGCACTTCCTTTACAAATATTGCCTATGATCTGTGTGCAAAAAATAAATACCATGTGCTTCACATAAACACTACCAAAAATAATCCAGTCATGTCTCTTCAAGATCAGGTAAGATGAATATATAATATTGTTGGGGATGTCACACAAAGTGGATTCTCCTTTCTGCCGGTGAAAAACGTCTTTAAATTGGTCAAGTCCTTATGTTTAAATTAAAGTGTTTTCTTTGTTTCCTTTGCACACATTCAACTGCTATATTATTCACCTTCCTGTTGTGTTCTTGCAGTATGTAATAATCCAGCAACCCAAAGATCACTAACCACAAGGATGACACAATATAGCAAATCCAGTGTTCTGATTTAACTGATGTCTTTGCATAATCTTTTCCCCATCTCCTGAAGTAATACGAATAAACCATTTATCTACAGTTCACTCCCCACAGATCTCAGGCACATATTTCTTACATCAGCAATTTATAAAATACCAGTTTCAGTCCGAATATAGCTAATGTACATATTGATCTTGTGGGAAATTGCTTTTTAAAGTTCATAAATATGTATTTAAAATGTTCATGCCTTTGTAGAACTTAAGCTATTGTCAGTGGATTTGCTGATTTATCAGTGTTCAAGTGTGTTTGTGTATCTAAGAAAAACACTATTTAACTGTTCAGAGGGACACCCCATTGCCCTTAAAGGAGACCTATAGCATAAGTAAAAAAAACCTTATATTGTAGGTAATGAATAATATATGGTGCTGGTTTTACTTTGAGCTAAAAAGTTATTATCTTCAAAATGTTTCAAATGAGGGGTTGGTATTTCCTAACAGTCCCTCCTAGAAGCATAATAGGAAGGGAAAAGCCAATCACAGCCCTGCATTTACACAAGCAAAGACAGACTTCAGTTCCCAAACCAGGTCAGTCTAGTTTCTGTTTGGTTCCTATCCTCAGTGCAGTGAGCTGAGTGCCACCAGCTCCCTGCATAGCCTGGAAAAGGAGGATGCAAGAGGTTGAATAGATGGGCAGGACTAGAAGGGTTTTTGCAGTAATTTTTAATAAATCTACCCAAACACCACTTTTTAAACCACTTTCCTCCTAGATTTAAACAAATATAATGCACTGGCTTATTCTTGTTTTTTTTTACACAATATGTCTCCTTTTAACCAGGTCTTATGTACCACTTAAAGGAGAAGGAAAGCTACGGAGGCAGTTTATTGCCAATAGATAAGCACAATAGTGCAAACTGTAACACTATAATTATTCTGCAGAATGCTTTACCATACCTGAGTAAAAAGCTCTACAAGTTATCTCTGTTTGTTTAGGATAGCAGCTGCCATATTACCTTGTAGTGACATCACTTCCTGCATGAGTCTCTCCCTGCTCACTCATAGCACTGGGCTCAGATTAGAGCAGGGAGAGGAGGAGGGAGGGGGAAAGGAGGAGCAAACTGAGCATGTTGAAGCCCTAGCCCTGGAAGTTTAAGCTGAAAACAGGAAGTCTGATACAGAAGCCTATGTGTAAACAACAGAAGGAAAGAAAAGCTGTATTTCTTTTGACAGAGGACTCAGAGCAGCGTTGCTTTGAGGGTTTACTGGTGTATTTATATAGACCTTTCTGAAAAAGCTTACTTACTTTTAGCCTTTCCTTCCTAAAAAAAAACTACCTGCTGGACCTTGAAGAGAAAATATACCACATTTATGACATGAGCTCATTCATTTGGGGCTATGTAGAAAAGGTGTAGAAACACGATTTTCTAAAAAACATCAAACACACCTGATTCCACAGATTGGCTTGTAATAAAAAAACAGAAATGCCAAAAACTGAAAGTGTATCAAAGTAATTATAATATACCATGCTGTTTCTCTGCATTAGTAAAACTGTAGTGTTTGCTTCAAAAAGACTATTATATGCCATGGGCAGCCAATCAAGCTGGAAAAAGGGACAAAAGGCACAGGTTACATAACGGATAGATAAAACTGTATTCCACATGGCTTATCTGCTATGTTCTATGTAACCTGTGCCTTTTTTTTCCAGCTTGAATTACTGCCCCCGTGGCTACACAGCAGCTTGTTTATATCAATTATAGAAGTCTTTCTGAAGCAAACACAAAGCTTTTACCAGTGCATGCTAACGGTATATTATATGTTATTTGCTTTAAAATACTTACATTTTTTGGTGTTACTGATCCTTTAACCTGTCCCCCTTAGACAGTATTACAACTACTCCATCACCTTCTTTCACTGTGAAGTGATAAATTCTGGGATTTCAAGTCTCTCTGCTTTCCAGAATATTTGTGCACCACCTATAGAAAGCAGTAGTACATTAATTCCCGCCAGAATCCATCATGTTACATATGGCTATAGACGTACAAATTACGATCTTTCCTGGAATAGATCTTTCCAAGAAAGATTGTTAATTTCAATACACACGTGTAGAGCTGAATGGTCAGATGTAGAGGTAGACATAATACAATTCTACCTGTATCTGACGATTCAACGCTAACAGTGGCCGATGTTCAAGTGCCTTTAAAGGATGCCAATCAAAATTTTCCACCTTGGGCGACTGCAAGGCGACTGATATACACCAGCTTTCTGATGAGTTTGGTCGGCATTTCTCCTTGCATACACACCCCAAATATCGTATGAAAATTAGTTTTGTACAATAATATCGATGCATGTATGGTCACCTAGGAACAAGGTGGGGGACTGGTTGTGTAAAGGTGGCCATAGATGTTACAATTACCTTTGCAAGAAAGATCGTTCATTTTAATACACACATGTAGAGCTGAATCATCCGATATATAGGTAGAAACAGTAGAATTCTACCTCTACTTGATGATTCAGCACTAACAATGGCCAATGTTCAGGTGCCCTCAGATCCAAATTTTCTGGCCAGTCCAATCGACAAGCCAGCCGATATTCAAGCAGGGCCGAATTTACATAGTGGGTGCCCCTAGGCCCACTACCGTTCATTGCCCCTTTCCCCTCCAGGAGGACAGGAGCAATGGGGATTGGTGCAAAGGAAATTTTAAAAATGATCTCCAGCGCATTCCCAGTGTTTTTGAACCAATGTGGTGTGGTTGGACAGCATGCCACCCCCTAAATTCCTGCCGCCCTAGGCCTGGGCCTAGGTGGCCTTTCCACAAATCCGGGCCGGTATCCAAGTCTTTTATTGATAATGCCCGGCTTGTCACACACTGAATATCGTATGAAAATAAGTTTTGTACAATATTATCTATAGCCACCTGAGCCCGAGGGAGGTTGTGAAATGGTTCGTAAAATAGTCATGGTTTCCTCAATACAGTTGATACAGTTGTCCAGTGTGAAGCGCAACGGAAATGTAAAATGTTTGGACTGGAACAAGCCAGTACTTCTGTGTTGGCTATACCCTTTTTTTGACATAGTGTTAGCAGAATGTGGATAATATGGAGGTGCCATTACAGACATGGTCCATCAGGATGATGCTGCAAGCATGGCTCATATTTTATTTTCCTTACAACTAACAGATGTAAAAGGGTATAGCATCACATCCTGGAAATTCTTCCCAGAGAAGAAACTTAACACAGAGTAATATGAATTCAGACACTCGCTGGCAGAACTAAATAACACTATAATACAGTAGTATGCAAGATGCATCTGGACCTATAATCTGTTAGCAGAGTGTGGGGGTAAATTAAAGGTTCGAGGATAGTCAGGAGCAATGAGATGCTGCTGCAATCATGGCTGATACTTTATTCTCTTTACAACAAGCAGAGGAAAAGGATATCACATTTTGGAGACTTTCCAGGAACACAGAATACAAGTGAGAAGGTTTTTGTTGCTAAGTGACAATATACACACTAGTCTAACACCCAATTTCAACAAATTCTCTCACATGTGTCCCACCATTGTTTTGACCTTTTTTTCAGTTTTAGATGTTGGTAGTGACTTTGTCCTAACATCTGCTATCATATTGTCAGTCTCACAATAAAAAAAGCTCAGTCACATTGTGTTCTAGTAGATGACATAAATAAGGATGTCTAACTTCAGAGTGCTTGGTCTTCTTACAGTTTGCAAGCTTTATACAATTGCATGTTTGCCTTGTGGCAATTCAGTAGGTTCTAAAGTCTGGAGCTGACTGAGTGATGCCATTTCTTCACTGGCTGCTTTAATTCACATTCGCTTCTGACAGATTTTTGCAATTTTTCCATGGTACTGGCCATATGCATATTTCCTATTGCATCTGTAGATTGCTCACTTTCCTTCCTCTTAGTTACTAAATCACGTATATTGACTTGCAGTGCTCTGTAGTTCTGGTTGGGGGTCTTCTTAAGAATAGGCAGGTGATGTTACAACATAAAGATTTATATATAGTGGGATTTCATCAATAATCACAATCCTGCTGTAAAAATAGCTTTTTTTGTCATGAATTGGATCGTGCTTTGTGTGGCTTTGTTAGCTTGCTGCCTTCCAACCAGTTATTTATTTTTTGTTGACGTTTAGAAAATTTCCCATTTCTGGTAGTCCTGCTTATTGTACTGGACTTTTCTGTTTGGTAGAATATTGCAGGCAATTATCTTTCTTAGGTTCTCCTGCTGTGACTTTTACCTAATAATTTCTGAGAAAACGTCATCTGGTATAGATAATTTTATAGGAAACATACAAAATTAAATGTTCAAAAAACAGGAAAAGAGAAATATCCGGCACAACCTCTGCCTTGGCACTCTACTTGCCTCAAGTTACAGTTTCATAGTTTTCAAAGAGTTAACAAATGTCCAGTTGTCCTGTTGGGCCAAAATGTACTCCTCCCTCATGCTTCTGTTCAGCTGCAATTTCTGATATGCTTTCAATGCTAAGAATTGCAGTTGAGCAACAGGCTGCAAGTTGGCAATTGCGAAGTTTAAGAAACTCATGAAGAACTTTGTTGACATAGGGAGGGGATTGGGAGGGATGATTTGCATCTCTTCATTGCATAAATGTGAGATCTGAAATAACATTGAAAATAGATTATTAAACACATTTACCTTATTTGATGTACTGATATCCTTGGGGTGACTCCTATTGCTCTAATCTTATCCATTAAAGAACAGCGACATCTAAATCTACAAGTGTTTTAGAGTAATTAAAATATAATGTAGTGTTGCCCTGTACTGGTAAAAGTTGTGTGATTTCTTCAGAAATACTACTATAGTTCATATAAACAAACTGCTGTGTAGCCATGGGGCAGTCATTCAAAGCAGAAAATCTCATGTTTCATAGTAGATAAGCTCTGTAGAATATAACAGGATTTTATAGAGTTTCTCCTCTTATCTGCTGTGCAGTTTAACCTGTGCGTACACGTATGTGCTTTACAGCTCATAAACAAATGATAGCTCCCATAAAGGGCATGTAAAACCTTGATTAAAGGGAAACTAAAGTCTAAAATAGAATAATGCTTGAAATGCTGTATTTTGCATACTAAACATAAATATGAACTTTCTGCACCAGATGCCTCATTAAACAAATTATTTATGCTTTCAAAGTTGGCAACAGGGGGGTCACCATCTTGTAACTTTGTTAAACATCTTTGCAAGACCAAGACCATGCACACGCTCAGTGTGGTCTGGGCTGCTGCTTAGGGATCGTCATAAATTATCAAAACAGCACAAATCAAATTATATCTGCCATAGAAGCAGTTACAGCAAGACTGATTAATCAGAATATGCAAACTGCACTGGGTCCTGTGTTGGCATGTAATCTAATGTGGTTTTTGTATTGTTTGATACAAACTTTCTCCAACTCTCCAGAACCAGTGGCTGCAGCAAAAATCCTCCAAATCCCAGTTTGTCTGTTTAAATCTGGCTCCATGATCTTTGTCCCTGCAGCTGGAATTGGAAACATTAAAAATTTAATTTTATTTTTGCCTTTACATTCTGTTTACTTTATTAACTAAAACAGAAACCTTTCCCCAATATACTTCAATTAGAAAATCTGTACAGTATGCAGTGAAATTACCCTTCATTTACTTCCTTCATGTATAGATTTTTTTAATTGAAGTTTATTGGCGATAGGTAAAAAAAAACAAAACAAAAGAAGTTGTGTGGATTGGAAAAAGCGTTCCATGAATTTTTACCATTTCGCAAATTTTTCAATGAAGCAAAACAGGGATAGATTCACCCATACACATGATCACTCAGCCTCAGAGTGAGATTTGGAGTGAATATGTATTTGCTGTCCTAGATATCCTTGGCACAATGGCTGAATCATTGTTATACCAGTACTTTCCTATGTTTGTATTAGGGATGCACCGAATCCACTATTTTGGATTCAGCCGAACCCCCGAATCCTTCGTGAGAGATTCGGCTGAATACCGAACCAAATCCGAACCCTAATTTGCATATGCAAATTAGGGGTGGGAAGGGGAAAACATTTTTACTTCCTTGTTTTCTGAGAAAAAGTCACGTGATTTCCCTCCCACCCCTAATTTGCATATGCAAATTAGGGTGTGGGTTCGGTCTGGCAGAAGGATTCGGCCAATTCCGAATCCTGCTGAAAAAGGCAGAATCCCGAACCGAATCCTGGATCGGTGCATCCCTAGTTTGTATCAATTTCTTTAGCTAAGGGGTTGGACCTTCGAGGGGAACTCTGGCTAAAGACTGAACATTCAAGTGGGACTTGAGCTGTGAAGTAGCTTGACAACCATTGTGTTACAGCAACCTGCCTTTCACATTACTCTAGTGTGGCCCTCTTTTTCCAGGGCTATAGCTTACCTGAAGAATGTTTTTTTTAAAATGTTGTACTATATAAAAGATATGCCAGGTTGGTGAGTGGACTTGGACAGGAAGGCTGTGCTGGAAGACCAAGGCGTGTTAATGAGAGCCTGAGCCTGCTATTGGAAATTTGGACATTTGTTTAAGAGAGGAACCGTTATAATCGCGAGACTGGAAATTATGAATTACTAATTCATAATTCATTTTGATGTCTAAAATAAAATTGGAATGTCTTTTAGGAGGAAGGATTAAATGTAAGATTTTTTTTTTCAAAACCCCAAATGAATCTCAATTCATATGGGATTAGTCCAACATATTTCCTTTTAAAAATATTCCTATATTTCTTTCACAGAGACATATTACTGTGTTAAAATCTCAATAAATAAATTGCAAATGTTGATTACAGACTTAGTTATGCAAGAGATCTGATTACAGCATTTACAGTGCAGTGCAATTATCAAGCAGAATTCAGAATGAGCATTATAGCAGTTGGCTTCTAATTAAAAATGGTTTGTGTGTGCCTGTGCATCTATGTGTGTGTGATAGAGATAGACCCAGTAGTTTGTCTGTCACAAAAAAGAATTTGGTGTCCATTAGTTGAAGAACTTTCCATTTTTGACAGTATCTGTGTTCCATACACACGACTCTTCTTAATGTCTTGGTCCCAAAACCTATATAGATTCATTATGTTGCATTGTGTATTAGGAGTATAAACAAAACCCTGCATATGAAGCAGCTTTGTTTTTATGCCACCGTACTGGATGATCATGAGATAACTGTCCAAGTTAATTGAAAACAGTGGTGGCCATTAGGGTTGCCACCCACAGGTTTTTCACTGTATTTCAATTTACTGGCAATGTACTTTGTATTGAACTGTCCTCTGCCGCTGGCCGGCTTCCAATGTACCCTGGCCCTCATCTTGTCCCCCTCTCCCAGCAACCCCAATAGCTCGCCTTAAGGTGGCCATACAAAAGTAGATTTAAGATGCTGATCAGGTCCTTTAAACTGATTTGGCAGCTTATCTACCCATGTATGGTGGACTCTGGCAGGCCTCCCCGATTGATATCTGGCCAAATATTGGTCAGATATTGATCGGGAAGGTTAGACTTTCCTGTACCTATTAATGGAGTAACCAAATAAGTAAATACAAAGTAACAGTGCATCCGCAAGTTAAGAAAATGTAACAAATAAATGTATCAATTGAGGAGTTGCAAAGAGAAGTACGTAGTAACCTTTGTATCTCTCCTGCAGCCCTTCAGTTAACTAGTTCAGGTGCCGTAGTGTTACATAATTTAAAACTCAACTTTTATTAGTCCCACTAAAAACATTTTCGCCACAAAGACACATCATTGAGAATCCACTTCAATGAAGCTGGATCATATCCATAAAATAACATACAACTTAAAAACACATAAGTGGACAAAATTGGGGGAGAGAAGTGAGCTGATAACTTCTCAGCCGCTATCTATGCAGATATAGTCATCAGTGGGGTGTATTTAAATTCCCCCTTTACTCTTGTAAATAACTGGGCCAATATCAAGACGCTCAGTATTGTCAATGGTCATTCCTAATTGACTCCAGAAAGCCACAAATCGACAATTCTTAGTGGCTGGAATAGTTAATCCTTATTGCAGCCTCCTAGTAAGTTTAACACCATCGACTGCGCTGCCCAGTACTTGGTCAAAATATTTTTTCTTAATCTGCCCACCCAGACCACCCTTCCATTGTTTCCCAGCGTGTGTCTGCCTAACTACGTAGGGAGCAGAAAAGAGCTTAGGGAGGCATAGGTGGACAGAGGGGGGACTAGCTCTTTTCTGCTCCCTACGTAGTTAGGCAGACACACGCTCCTCAACTCCTCAATTGATACATTTATTAGACTTTCCTGTCCAATTGAGGACCACATTGACTAGTGCTTGTTCCACTGGTGCTTATTTCCTGCTTTGTAATCCGATTGGCCCTAGGCCCCACCTTTGGTGGGCATATCGGGCATATGATTATTTGGGACCTCACCAAACAAGCTTCCAATGTATCCCAAAACAAATCATTGACTTCAGCCCTCTTCAGTCCTTGTAGGCTTTTGAAGTGAAGTCACATTATTACTCTGTTGCACATTTAACTGCTGTGCAGCAAGGAAATGGCTTATCCACAGGTTCAGGACAGTCCTTGGAAGTTGGGGGTCCCGAGGGGAGAACATACCTACTGCTGTGTTTTCTTAACAATTGACTCAATATGAAGGCAGTTCTACACTCGGTACATACCTCAGTTGGGTATACTGGAATCAGATTGATAATATACTCCAGGACCAACTGCATTTCACCCCAAAATATCGCTTTCCCCATTAATATTGTAATCCTAATATAAACCTAGAAGTACAGCCATGAGTTTGCATATGTTCAGGTAAGCATTTCATGCAGCATTACATCCAAGGGATTAAAACAATTCTTGCCTCTTCTAGATGCGCTTTGTGAAGAATGTCAGTTCTTGGAGAGAGATGAAACCAGGCTTCTATCATGGACACATTTCCTTTTTGGATTTTACAAAGTATGTAACTATGTCTTGTAAGAGATTGCTGGATGCTTGCTTGCAAGACTTTAGCTAATATTTTGTTACTTTGGGGAGTTGCTACACTCAGTTTAATGGCAATTGATTTTGCACCCCATCGCCCTCTAGTGTTCAGCTTCTGAAAATGAGATACTGAATATAGTCTAATAAATTATTTTCTAAAACAAGGATGCGTATATCCTGGTGCTCTTTATCTGCTGAACTTCAATACTCCATTTTCCCCAATAGCCGAAGGCTTCCATGGACTTCCATGAGATGTAGTTTAGCAATAATTGTCAGATCACATTTTTAGCATTCTAGCTTCAAGCCACCTACAGTATACCCGTTAATGTCATTGTTGTGCAGCAGTGTCCAAGTAATCTATAGCTAAAGGTTGCTTCTCACAGTGAAGCCAAGGTTCTAGATACCTCATGTCTTGGCATTGTTTATTCTTGTCCTATTGCCTGCAAAAAGGTTTGTTTTATTTTATGTAGTGTCTGTACTTCTCTCCTAATCCATTTTACAGTGATGCAGAATAAGCTGGTGCTTTGTATAGAAGTTAAAATAATAACAACCTAGTAGGAACCTAATAGTCTTCTGCTTTCTCAACCTTAACTGACCTGTCTTGTTGTGCTTTTTAGATTTGGCGTTAAAAAGAAACCTATTTACATAAATGTGATTAGAGATCCTATCGAAAGACTTGTCTCCTATTACTATTTCCTGCGCTTTGGTGATGACTATCGACCAGGTTTACGGAGGCGTAAGCAGGGAGATAAAAAGGTATTTAATGAGCCTTGTACAATAAAGTCTAACCACTTGATATTTGTGCCTGTCGGCTTTCTATGTAGCCTCTATTTTCTGCTTACAGTCCGTCTTTTTGGAAAGAAAGCATCAATGAAAAACCAATGTTTCTCACCTGGCAATGTCCATCTGATATGTGAAATTGTTACCTTATAAGATGTTAGTGGAAACAAGCAAAATAGAGGGGTCCCATGACATTCCAGAATTGGTTGAACTACAACTCCCAGAATTCCCCAAAAGTCTTCAGCTAGAAAGAGACTTGTAGTTGTATTTTAATAGCTGCTGGTATCTTGAGGTTAGATAGATCACTAAGCTGAATGAGTCCAAGCAAAGAGGCAGGCAATGCTGAAGAGCTATAGGATCTTACCCATAACCGAGTATTTGAATTATGTGTAAAGCTGGGCAGTTGATTCCTCATTTTTCATTAGTGCTCAGAGCAGAATCTCTGCACCTACTTTTCAGGTACAGGGGGCTAAATATTACAAAGACCCCCCCCCCCACTGCACTTTATATAGTAGGATAATTTATTCCTGACAAGATGATGATGGCTCACACCATTAAAAGTAAACAATAGTCTTCTTGTAAGTAGAGTTTACATTTAGGGAAACCTAAGGCTAATGCCAGAAGTGAGGATTGTTGGCTTGTATAAATGCCGCAAAGCAGCCCCTTCCCCAGTAGAATTCAAAGTGGGGTGAGGTCCATTTGCTAGTAAATCAGTAGCTCAGGTTTAATCAAATAAAAAGACTTTATCAGGGCATAGAAGAAGCCTAATGTGTTTCGTGCCTAAATGGGCACGTACTCATAGGCTACAGGTCTCCTCTTGGTACAATCCTTATAAAGGGGTATCGACCAATTAAAATACATCACATTTAGTTTTAGCCAATGAATGAAAAGCTCAATACAAAAGTGACAAACCAAATGGGAAAACAAATTTAAACCAATGAACATAAATCATATAGAATTTTTCCCTATAGGAAACCACTTTTTTTAAGCACAGCAGCTCTTGATTATGAGTAATGGAGATATGTCACGACTATCACAAGGTTAAGTGGGTATGTTGACATGTTCCTGTAATATGCCAAATGCAGAAAGTTCATTCTAATAGTCTACTAGCTGTTGTGATTACAGATTCCCAACATCCCTAGCCATTAGTTGCCAGGGAGCGCAGAGAGCTGCAGTGTAGTTGTGTTGTCTCGGTAGCTGTGACCTAATGTCTGCTACAGAAACTCACCCACCCTTGGGTGAACTTTGAGAAACACTTGTCTTTCGGGTACTGTCTTTCTTGGGACCTGCATTTATGTTTGTAAACATTTTTATCCTGAGAGGGTTAAATGTGTTGTGTCAGGCTGGAATATCTATCTCACGGTACATCTTTATCTTTCTTCCAGACCTTTGATGAATGCGTAGCAGCTGGAGGCTCTGACTGCGCTCCAGAGAAACTTTGGCTTCAGATCCCGTTCTTCTGTGGCCACAGCTCAGAATGCTGGTAGGAAGATAAAGCTGGCTTACCTTGTTAATTAAGCACCTTATCACAATCATCTGGATTTAACAACTCTCCATTTGTTCTGAGGATTGGCATTACTGCCGGGGAGTGCTACATCAAGCAGTTATCTGGTTCCAGTTGTGCTTCCAAGACTCTGTAAATTCAAGCGCGTAGACAAGCGTTTGCTGTGATGGCGACTAATCTCCCCAAAAAGCCTTCCCCTGTGATTGCGACTAATCTTCCCAAAAAGCCTTCCGGTGGGATGGCACTCTGATCGCTTAGTTTTCTGAAGGCACACAAAGTTTCCTCATGGGGCAACTTCAGGCGACTTTGGAAAACGAATCGCTCAGAGTGCCATCTCACCAGCGATTTCGATTCTAGCCGGCAGGAAGGGGAGATTAGGAGCTTTGTAGCCGGGCGACTAAATCTACCCGAATCTTAGCATGTGCTCTTACCCTAATCAGGAGGCTAATCAGGGGCTGTATTGGCAGATTCACGAACCACTAGTATACTATATATTTGATTCCCTTTAGGAAATAAACATACAGTGCCAATTTAACAATTAAACATGCCTTAGACTGGAGAATCTGTTACACACAATAATTTATGTGAAGAGAAAGGAAAATTTACTTTACTGAGAACACCACTCTGCTACAGTTGGACTCAGCAGCAGCTATTTTAGTAACTTAAATTATTGAGGCTGTATGGATCTAGGTCCAGGGCTATTAAGTGCTCAGTTTTGGCCTCAGAGCACAGTCCCACGGGCTAAGTCATTCTTAAGCCATTCTTTTTCAACATGACAGCTTTTAGGGAAATTACACCTGGGGATTCCCAGTATAATAAATGTCTGACTCGTGAGTTCACTGTCAATGTCCAGGCAATAACCATTGAAACCATTGGAAGGGCTATTCCCAGTGTCTTGCTGGCCACCCTCTGGCTAGGAATCATACTGCATGGAATTGTCTTGTGTACCTTTGCACTTAGAGTAGATACCGTTAATCTTGGAAGAGAGAGAAAATAACTGTCTCTGCAGGCTAAGTTGAATCTTTAAAGGGGTTGTTCACCTTTGAGATAACTTTTGGTATGACATAGAGAGGGATATTCTGAGACAATTTGCAATTAGTTTTCATTTTTTTGTTATTTTATGGTTTTTGAGTTTTTTAGATTTTTGTTCAGCAGCTCTCCAGTTTGCAATTTCAGCGTTCTGGATGCTAGGGTCCTAATTACCTTAGCAACCATGCATTGATTTTCATAAAAGACTGGAATATGAATAGAAGAGGCCTGAATAGAAAGAAGAGTAATAAAAAGTAGCAATATTAATAAATGTGTAGCCTTACAGAGCATTTCTCTTTTGAGATGGGTCAGTGACCCACATTTGAAAGCTAGAAAGAGTTAGAAGAAAAAGGCAAATTAAAAAAAACTATAACACAATTAAATAAATAATGATAATAGACCAATTTAAAAGTTGCCTACAATTGGTCATTCTATAAAACACTAAAAGTTCTTAAAGGTGAACCAACCCTTTAAGTTGAGTTATAAACACCTCTATAGCATTTAAGAAAATCTAATCATTTTGACTTGATATTTCAAATTAGGCAAAATAATTAAATTAAAACAGTAATTAACTTTACATAATTAACGTCTCAGGAATACATTTTCATTAATTTCCCAAAGGTGTATCATTATTAGCATTCTTTGAGGTTTCTAAAACCAGAATTGTGTTTTTTTTTTTTACTTATACGTCACACAGGTGGGTGCAACAAATTGCTGCACATTTAAAGGGTTAGTTCACCTTCACTAAACAGATGTCATTAATGCTCACTTGCATTAATTCTTGGGGTCCTGTCTCAGTATTTTTTATGGATTGGATTATTGTCCTCTGCTTTGCCCTATGATGTGATCCTAACATGCCTTGTTGGTGTTTGTATTGCTAAAGTTCTGTGGCCAAAGCAGATTCATTGGATCAACAGAGGGCGGCAGATAAGATGCTTCTATCTCCCCCTTATATTTAGACTTGTGATTGGAAGAATAATACATATTTCATGCATTTCTTTCCACATGCTGCCATGGTTGAGTTCTGAACACAGAAAGCAAACTGTTGATTTTAGTGACTCCCTTGTTCAAAACGAACAAGCTGCTTAGAAAATAAAATATCACCTAGCCCCTTTTCAAACAGAATGTAGGCCCTTAAGTAAATGTTTGAGACAGGATTGAATCAAATCTTTTTTGTGAGCTGGAAATGTACTAATTAGCCAAACTCTCTGTAAACAGACAGCAGGATATTAATGAATTTTTAACACTTTCATTTAAATATTTATGAAAAGATCAGGAGCTCATTAGACTCCCAATAAGTGGGAAGGTTTTACTGCTTAGTATCCAGCTGTGTGCAGACTATTCCAATGCGGAGGCTGAATTAATAACGGCACTCTCGTGGCTGTGTGTCACTCTTCCATAGCATGGAAATTACACTTGTCTTGGTTGTTTGCATCTGCTAATAGATAAATTAGTACTGATCTACCTGAAACAGAAGTAGAATAGTCTGTTAATATGGGGTTGCTCTTGGAGCCGCATGGAACTCCCTGTCAGGCACAGGAGGGTTCTCTGTGACCCTTCAGCCGCCCACCATCTAAAACAGTGGTGTTCTGTGAACAACAGTTTAATTATGCAGCGGTCTATGGGATCTTACACAGAGAAACAAATAATTGTTATTTAGTTCTCCCCAACTATGTCTGTATGGTGGGGACAGTCAATAGTAACAACCATAAAGGAGTGGGATTTGTCATGCCATGAAATAAGTAGAACAAAGGCTGGTATGGCTAGGTCTAGCCTGAGTATCTGGGGCATCTAATATAATGGCTAATTGGGAATGCTGATTGCAGTTTATAAAGTCACAAACTGGTATCCTATAGACAAAAGAATACATTGTCAATATTGCATATGAGTATTGTTTGGATGTTTATTTCACATGGGTTCCTGCATGACATCTGAGAGCAACTGTTTTAAAGCTAGCAAGGCAAAGCTAGCCTGCTTTTATCAGATCAGTTCATTTGAACCCATAAGTGCTGAGTTCAGGGAGCTGTCCCCTTCTCAATCAATCTTAAAGGAACAGTAACACTAGAAAATGAAAGTGTTTAAAAGTAACTGAAATATAATGTAGTATGGCCGAACGATCGGATTACGACGTGCACAATGGGCTCCAATGGGTCGGTCGGCAGAAAAATCAAACCTTCCCTATCATTATCATGTCCAGATATCGATCTGAAAGACCCGTCGTAACCCTCAATACACGGCAGATTAGCTGTCAAATTGGTCTAAACGACTGATATCGGCAGCATTATCTGCCCGTGTATGGCCACCTTTACTCTGCACTGGTAAAAGTTTTGCGTTTCCTTCAGAAATACTGCTACATTTTATATAGATATGCTTATGTGTAGCCACTGGGGTATCCATTTTATCTAGAAAAAAGGCACAGGTTACATAGCAGATAACAGATAAGCTGTGTAGAGCACAATTGTATCCTACTGAGCTTATCTGGTATCTGCTATGTATCCTGTGCCTTTTGAATGTCTGCCCCTTAGCTACACATTAGCTTATTTATATAAACTATATAAAGTATTTCTGAAGCAAACACACCAGTTTTACCAGTGCAGAGCAATAGTACCTTATATTTTACTTGCTTGATACACTTTTATTTCTTGATTTTACGGTTCCTTTAACCAGGCCATACATGCCCAGATTTCATCAAATAGAGGAATGAGGATTCAGTACTGTGCTTTTTTTTGTAGACCAATACCACCATCCAATAAGGCCTTGTAATTTAACTCAAAAAATGTGGCATGCATGCGCAGATGTCTATCTGATTTTGACACCATTGTCCAACCATCTGTTTATACATGGACAGATAATGTTGTGATCCTGGGGGTTACAGCTTGTCTCTACTTCCTGCTATTCTGATGGTGGGGCCCATATTTAGGAATTCAATAAATAAGAACTATAGATGCTAATTTACCCCGTTGTATATAATAGGGTTTACAATATGTCATACTGTGTGTACACGGTCCTCATTCACCAGATAGAGAGAAAGAGACACATCTGCATCATTTAGCTTTAGCCATTTAATCACATCCCACAATTATGTACATGTGTGTGTAAAATAAAAGTAATAAAAAAAAATATTCCTTGGATAGCTAGTTATATAGATTTTATTATTGCAACATTGATAAGAAATGTATTTTATTTTTATACTTTCGCATGCCTTATTAAGAATGCTAATTTTGAATGTCAGATTGGAATGGTAGCTTCTCAGTCTTTCTGGTAGAAGGTTAATCAAAGCATTAGTAAAATAAATACATAAATAAAAAGCTGCTTTCATACCTAAAAAAGCTATTTCAGCTGCTTATTATAAGCGTGTTGTTCCAATCCATGCAATGCTAGCATGATAATGGAAATGAAATTGTGTCCGCTTCCCTTGTGCTGAAATATTTTGTGCCACAACAAACCCAACAAGAGAGCAGGCGTATAAAATAATATTACCAGCTATTCTTCTGATTCTGTTTTTATCACTGGAAAAAAAATCTGTCCTAGCAGTTGTATTATTTTAGTACAACAGTTACCATAGTAACAGTTATGGAGATGCAAAATAATGGAGAAAAATAGGTTCTTCTGTTGCACCGACTGGCCAGCATATTAAATTGTCGATTTATAAATCCATTTTCCCTATGTTTGAACAGATCTCTATAAACTGTCATTTCAGGAATGTGGGGAGCAGATGGGCTTTGGAGCAAGCCAAGTACAACCTTGTAAATGAATACTTTTTAGTAGGAGTCACAGAGGAACTTGAAGACTTCATCATGTTATTAGAAGCAGCATTACCCAGATTCTTCAGGGGTGCAACAGAGCTTTATCGTTCAGGTACACATGGAACAATACTGTCACATTTGTCATTTTAATATTTTTAACAAGGCACTTCTTGGATTTATGATAGAGTATTGTTCAGCTGTTCAATGTATGCTAATTGCAGTGTATGGGAAAAACAAATTCTCCGTTCTGACCACACAGCAGATATAAAAGGTAGTGGTAATGTAACAATTGGTCTTGTGTTTTACTGTTTGTGTAGTAACCCATAGCAACCAATTAACAGGCAGCATTTACTGATCAGCTGTTACTATTGGTTACTAGATGCAGGCAAACTTAAAGACTTTTTGTTGCATATTACCCAGTTTTTCTCTTGTACTATTTTTGTTTTGGCCTGAGGTGTTTTGTCCTTGCATCCATGATGTTATCATTCTCCTTTTCAAAGCCTTGGTCTCGGACAGTCAAGACCCCTTCATACTCCCTTTTGTGTTTTTAAGTCATGGCAATGTCTTGGTCTAGGGGATTTTGCCCACAATACTGTATCCCTGTACCCTCATAGGGGAGCCATAATTCAGTTAAGACATTTGGAATAAAAATCCCATTTTAAAAATGTTTTAACGTCTCTGATCCTTTTTTATTCATGGCCTTTTCTTTATTTACATTGCTTTTGCCTGTGTTTTTATGCCTGTATCACTCGTTTCCATTAATGTCTCTAATTTATTCCACTGACATTTCATAGATATCTGTCTGTGTAATAAAAGTGCATTAATCCTAATTTTATTTTTAAGGAATAATTCATAATGGTTTTCTGCTATAATGTTACCAGAAAAAACAACCAATTTCCTCTGCATTATTACCCACAGCATAAAGGATTGCATGTGTTACTTATAGTTGAATGCAAATGTTTGGGCACCTTTGGACAAATTACATATTTAGTTTTGTCAGTGAAAAGTAGACTCCCAAGATATGCTTAACCAACAACATATTTGCAAATGTTAATTATAGTTACATTTTATTTCCCAGACTTTAAAACACAGGATCAAAGATAGTACAGGTATGGGATCTGTTATCCGGAAACCCTTGTTCAAATATTTGGACACCCTTTCACATGTCCAATGTTTTTGTGTCTCTAATTATCTCATTAGGCCTAAAAACCCAATAGACTCGGTCATCTGCCATTGCCAAGCTTAATAACATCTCTTGACACTCAACACCCATGGGCTCCTCTAAGCAACTGAGTGAGGTCCTGTTTACTCAACTTTATATATTTTGGTCTACTTCTGCTCAGACTGACTACTGTATTTACAGATAGCAGATTCCTTACTTCTTGAGTTTTATTGGATTAAAAATGTGAACATTATTCATAAGGAAATCCTGGTATTTCCATTCAGACAAGTGAAAATGACAATAAAAGCTATAGACTAGAACTGTTACCCCACGAATGAAATACTTTTGAATGTCTAGATGTTCAGCCAGGATATGTCGCCACTTTTCTAACTATTTCTTCTGTTCTCTCATGTCCTCAAGGGAAGAAATCCCATCTCCGAAAAACAACAGAAAAGAAGGCCCCTTCGAAAGAGACAACTGCAAAGCTGCAGCAGTCCGACATATGGAAGATGGAGAATGAGTTCTATGAATTTGCTCTAGAGCAGTTCCAGTTTGTCAGAGCACATGCAGTACGAGAAAAAGACGGAGAACTGTATGTTCTAGCACAGAACTTTTTTTATGAAAAGATTTACCCAAAGTCGAACTAAGGAAGACACTGCACAGTATATGTTTAATCAACGACACCATTTGTTCTTAGGACTTAATTTCATGCCTACAGACATGGCAATTGTGCCGCCGAGATGGTTCATTGGTAGCTTGGTATGGTTGTCATCAAATGAGCCATATCAAATATTCACCACTAAGGAACTGTGACCTTCATGGGATATCCAGCTAAATAACTCTGCCAAGAGATCACATCCCTGAGCAGAAACAAACGTGGACTTGCTTTTAGCAAATGAACACTGGAAAATGCCAGATATACACTGTACAGACAAAGTCACTTTTTATTTTCATTTAAAGAGAGACTGGTTTAGGATTGAATGATGTGCTGGTGGTGTTCTCATTTCTGGGGATCATGTCCTCTACCTGCTTCAGAACAACCCTTTGGTGGTTCTGTCATTAAGACTGGTCGTATCTGTAAAGGGTTTTCAAAACACCTTACAGGTTTAGGCCAATCAGAGACTGTCTCTGCAATTGAAGGGAAATATACCCCATTACAATTTTTATCTTCTAGTTTATTTTCCATAAACAGACCCCAATTGTAGTGGCATATATCACTGTGTACATGGGACACTCCTGGAAATGTTAACACTTATACACACTAGTGTGGGGATTGCTGGGTTGCTTGCCTGGGTTTTAGCACTGTGTACATTTACAGGTCAATACACCAATGCACCGTCTCTACAATTTTTTGCTCTACCGTTGTTTGCATTCTACCAGCCAGATCAAGGGTTGCTGTTGAGAAATTATTAATATCACAAATAAATACTACCATCATACTGTAAGCAAAACACTAGGGCCAATAGCAAACTGAATGTTTTGATCTCTGCAATTTATTATTATTTTTCCTTCTCAATGAGCTGATTTGATTGTAACTAATTGAATAAACTAAAGCAGACCAGGTGAGTATTAAAAGGCCAGAAATGCCAAATGAAAGGGCTTCATATAGTGAACTGTACCTTGAAAAAAAATGTTGCTTCACAATCTCTATCATTTCTATAAAAGAGCACCCATTGGGCTGATGGGCCCGCTTTGAGTAGTAGTTTTTCTTTAACCTTTACTACTGGTACCCAGGTTGAATATGTAGTTCATCTTTGTGACCAAATAATTATGTGCCTATTTTTAACTACCATTTTCTATATTAGGAGGAAACTTTACTAGTTAAAAGGGGTCCTGGAGACCAATGCCAGACTGCATGGGGATTCATTACATGTATAAAACCTTACTTGCACCAAAAAGCACTGTTGTATTTTTAGGTGTTGATATTACCGATACTTAGGTTAATTGCATACAGTTCTATTACATATGTTTTGTTGCCTGAGTTTTTTCCCCCCTCTGGGCAGGCACTGAGAATCTCCCCCATTCCAGGATGTATTTCAGGCCACTTCTGCTTTAGGGACTGGAATGCTGAATGCTCCACATTTACCAATAAATACATGCACAATACAGGCCCCTCCTACTTAGATCTGCCATCGGATTAAAGGACATGCCAACCCTAACAAAGAAAACATTTTATAAGAGGAGCCTACTTTTACTGAAGTCAAGAATGCTCAAGGTTCCTAATAATGTAACTTTCCCACTATGAGTCTGCACACAAAACCAGCATCTAGTGTCATGATCCTTTCACTTGGGTTGTGGTTGCAGATAAAGTTTGCACATGCACTAAAGTATTTGTATGAAAGTGTCACATAGATTTTTAGCCAGAAAACTAACTATACATTGGCATCTGTGGGCCACCTCCTCAAACAGCCACCCTAAGCACAATTCCTTGTGTGACTATCTACAAATACAACCCAGCCCTCATTCATTCGTAAGGTACAAATAATCACCAAAGAAATGAAAGGGTAGTGAATCCTAGTGGTCACCTGTCCAGTCAGTAGGAAAAATGTTAAGGTGACAAGACTCACTCAATTGCCCCAAGTGCCATAATCTTTATATAATACACAAAAGCCATGAATATCCTGTAAATTATATCCTTATAAACGGTGAGTAGTGATGTCATCAGTTATAAACGGTGAGTAGTGATGTCATTTCTGTCACATGACTCACTAAAATTTGTGTATTATAATAAATAAAGTACCCCCAGTTGTAAAATATGAGGATATTAGAAGTTACCTCGGAGTTCCATGACCTGTATAAAAACACTCGGCCTTCGGCCTCGTGTTTTTATATGGTCATGAAACTCCTCGGTAACTAATAATATCCTTATATTTTACAAAAGGGGGTACTTTATTCACTATATAATTGCATTTAATACTAGTTTTTTCTTTTTGTTTATTTCTTTCACCTCTGATTGCCATTCGAGATGTAGTTTACTATCTTGTAAGACTGCTGTTCCTTTATCCTATATATAGACTGCATATCTCTCCATTATTCTGCGTATCTTTCTTTACTTCACTTGCAGAGAGTAATCAGCAGCAGCTGGGCATGGAAAAGCATTTATCTGTACTCACATTCATTTAGTTGCTAAAATTAATAGTCACTTGCTAGAAACTGACCATCCCACTGCTGTACATAATAAAATAGCTCTAAATTGCTGTGTGCTCACTCCATTTATCTAGAGAACCTAAGCATCAATAGCTGACTAGATAATAATTCCCCTGTTGAGGCATCATGGCAATCAGTCAAGGTCCTCATTTGTGTTCTATTTAAAAATGCAGAAGTGTGAATTGTGCCCAAGCCACTACATGTCAAAGTATAAATAGCACAATGCCAGAAATGCGGAACATTGCATGTTGGTATATTGCACAATGTAAATCAATGTGTGAGCACTCGTGTATCCTCTGCACATTCAGGGAAAGTAGTATCTGATGCTCTCACTGTCCAGAAATTGGATTTTTATTTTCCCTTTATAGAGGCAGTAAGCCCACAAATTCTGCAACAGAATTGCTCTTAATGCAGGGTGAGTACCTATGCAGACATAATTGTACAGAGAGATTGTTTCAGCCTATGAGAAAAGGAAGATTGCGGCTACTTTAGAGAGTCCCCTGTTTTCTAAATTCTTGTTGCCAATCTGCAGTAAAAGTTGGCCATAGATGCAAAGATTTGATCGTACAAATCTTTGATTCGTGCGATTTTCAGGCCGTGTGTGGTGTGTTCCGACATTCTTCGTGGAGACTGGTCATTCAGACAATCAGACAGGTTAGACAATCCTGTCGGCTACCGATAAGATCTCTGCATATTTGACGATATATCAATGGGAGACTGTCACCAGATTTTGTGCGACCTATCTTTCGTATGATTGCTGTCAGGGGCAGAATATCGTCTGATCTGTTCTTTTACTTTCTTTATTTCATCTGAATGGTTAGTGGCAGGTCGGGAGATGATTCGTCCAATGTGAAGGTAAATTTGCACGTCTATGGCCAGCTTTAGGCAAGGAGAGATCTACCAGTTGGATTTAATTCTTGTTCCCCTGATACAGAAGTTCCCTAACTTTTTTTTACCATTAAGCCACATTCAAATGTAGAAAAGAGTTGGGGAGCAACACAAGCCTGAAAAAAAGTCCCTGGGGATGCTGAATAAGGGCTGTGATTTGGCAGTACACCTGTTTTTTATGCAACCAAAACTTGCCTCCAAGCCTGGAATTCAAAAATAAGCTCCTGCTTTGAGGCCACTTAGCGCAACATACAATGGGTTGGGGATCACTGTCCTAATACATTAGGTTGTTGGCACTGCAGGCAGTTGGCAGTGTTCGCTCTAAGGTGTGTGCGCGAGAAAAATTTAGAGGCCAGCGCACATAATAAATTGTGGTGCACACAAAGAATTTTGTGTGAAAACACAACATTTTTTTTTATCAAATCTGACCTGAGTACACCATTTTTAACGACCGCGCACAAAAGAATTGAACAGTTTGTCACAGGGCATGCAGCTTTTAGCTTGAAAACCCAATTATCAAGGCCTAACCCAAGGGGGTTAGATGTTGTGCACACACTTAGGGGCAGATTTATCAAGGTTCAAAGTGAAAATTCGAATTTTCGAGATCTTTTATGGCCAAAACTGTCAAATTCGTCTAGGGAATTATTAAAATTCAATTTATCGAAATTTATTATACACTGGCGCTTTAAGAATTAGACTATCCGCCACCATAAACCTGCCGAATTGCTGTTTAAGCCCATGGAAGACTTTCTGGGGTAAATTTGGAGTTGTTTGCAGCCTTCCTGACATTCAAGATTCGAGTTTGCGAGTCAATCCTATTTACCTAACTTTGAAAAATTGTAAGATTTTTCTTAAATAACTTTAGATTGGTCGAATTTTTCGTTTATCGGAGTTTTAAATAACTTCCATGAACTCGAAATTCGACCAATCACAATTTATTTAAAAAATCACATTTTTCAAAGGGGCAGATTTATCAAAGGAGGAATTCCGAAGTTATGTGAATTTTATTTAACTCTAATACATTCAAAGGTACTTGCAATTTGTATGGGAGATTATTTAAGAAAACTCGAAAGTCTAATATTCAATAGAATATGAACAACCTGAAAACTCAAATCGATTCCAGTTTTTTCTCTGAAGAAAACTCTTGTCAGGCAATTAAAATTTTCAAATGGTTCATCAGACCTCTGCCATTGACTTGTAAATGAAGACAGAAAGAAGAGGTTCCGCACACCGGAGTAATATAAAACTAAAAAACTTGATTCATCCATTGGTAAAAATCGTCACGTTGCTTGACGTGTTTCGGGCGCATGCACCCTTAATCATAAGCACAGACCTCATAAACCTCTATTATTATGATTAAGGGCGCATGCGCCCGAAACGCGTCAAGCAACGTCTGTTATGTGCCGATTTTTACCAATGGATGAATCAAGTTTTGTGGTTTTATATTACTCTGGTGTGTGGAACCTCTTCTTTCTGTCTACAAACCAGTGCAGCTTGGGACGCCGAAGGATTCCAGCACCCAACATTTTACAAGCTGACAGTTTCTTGTGTGTATAATATGCGGCGAGACGGAGCGGTAACGCACGTTTTTCTCTTCTATGACTTGTAAATTAACTCATCAGGTTTTAGCTGGAGAATTTTTGAATTATAACTGTTTCCAGGGTCAAGGTGTGATAAATCTCACATTCAAATTCGAGTTGGTGACTTTTGAATTTGTGAGTTTTGACCCCCAAATTTTTTTTTTGAAAATTCTAATGTATCATTCAAACCTTAATTAATCTGCCCCTAAGCCTTGTACTGTCAGGACAATTACTTTCTAAATATAATGAGAATCTGCCATATTGTCATTTTAATTGTATTGATTAAAATGATGAAATATTAAGGGGCAGATTTATCAAGGGTTTCATAAACTCGAATTTTGAAAAAAGAAAATTACCAATCAAAATTTATAAAAAATATATATATATATATTTTTTTTTAAAATGGTGAATAGGATCGAACTGTAAATTCGAATCAAATTCAATGCGAATTTTCACCAAAAAATATATTTTTTTTTTCAAAAATAGTTTTTTCAAAAGTCCACCAAACCACTTCAATTTGATTGTAGGAGGTCTACCATAGGCTAAACCAACAATTCGGCAGGTTTTAGATGATGAATAGTCTAATTCGAATTCTTAAACGGACAAATCGAATTTGGAGTATTCCCTAGTCGATTTACACTAAAATAAACTCGAAAAATAAAAAATTTAATAATTCGAATTTTCAATTTGACCCTTGATAAATCTGCTCCTCAATGTATAATGAGTGTGCTTCTTCAGCCCAATGTTTCCATCTATCTGGAGTTGCTTATATAATTGAGATGCTTCCTCTGTATATATAGGGTTTCAAAACGGCTGAAAATCTTTCATGCAACAGTGAGAGAATTCTTAAGCTGTGGGTCAGGATCCCAAAATGGGTTTCCATGCTGTCTGAGTGGCTTCCTATAACCCCCCCCCCCCTTAGTAATGTGATATCTCTTCCTACAATAGAAAATAGTAATTAAGATAATGTGCATATATGATCACGAACCAAATTTTGGGTCACAAAGCTGATTCCCCTCACTTCATTTCAGGTTCCAGAGAAAACGTTTGCAAGTAGCACAAAGTTGTGCAATATAGTTGAACCATATTCTCCTCTAGGGTAATCATTCTGTGTGTAAAGCCAAGTCTGCTACTACCTACAACTACCAAAGCACAGAGGCAACAAATGGGCTGATGTAGGTCTCTGAACTGTAATATGTTCCCTTTCATTTTTCTTTCCAGCTGTATCAGGCAAGTGAAGAAACTTAAAACTGTCAACTGCTGCCATAGAGGATTGCAGGGATGAAAACATATAATATTGCCATTGCCATGATTGGTTCCTTTGTTGGTTTTGTGGGGTCCTTGCTTTGATCTCTGTATATCGCAGTGTTTAGCAATTCAATGCAAATCCAGTTGAGCTGTGGTATAAGGTGTCGTACTTCCACACTTTTACTTGTAGAACATTTTTTACTAAAGTGCTTTGTAATGTGTTTTAAATATTAGCATTTTAAACCGGAATAATAAAGCTGTAAATAATGCACAGATGTATCTACATGGACTTAGTGATTTCAATCAGGCTTTTCTATGTTTCCATTTTCATACTCGTTTGTACAAAAATTGCAAATTGCATAGCAAATGACTTCCCATTTAAATGAATTGGATGTCCAACTGGCGGCTCTGCTGCTTATTGCTCTGAAATGTGTGATTTGTAAGGTTTTCTCCTTTGCTCTTCAATATGTGACAACAGCCAAAATTCTGTCATCCAGAATGCTCAGGACCTGTGGTTTTCCGGATAACGGATCTTTCTGTACTTTGGCTTTTCATTCGTGATGGGTGAATTTGTCCCACGAAAAATTCATAAAACACATTGAAGACAATGGGCGTCGAAATTATTTTGATGCCCGCGTCAATTGTTATGCGCACGCTTTTTTGTTCAAATACATTAAAGCCAATGGGTGTCCGAATAATTTTGACGCTCAACAATTTCTATGTGCACGACTATTCACGACTATTCTTGGATTTTTAATGCAACAGATTTTTCGCCAGCTAATTTTCGCCGCAGTTTGCAAATTTTCGTTGCAGTTTGCGAATTTATTCACCGAGGTGAAATGCGGAAATTCGCAGCAAATTCCCGCCTGGTAAATTTATTCGCCCATCACTAATCTTCATACCTTAACAAAAATCATATATGCATTAAATAAACTCAATAGGCTAGTTCTGCTTCCAATAAGGATTAATTATATCTTAGTTGGGATCAAGTACAAGGTACTGTTTTATTACAGAGAAAAAGGAAACTTTTTTTAAAAATTTTGATAAAATGGAGTCTGTCACTGTAATTCAGAGCTTTCTGGATAACGGATCCCATAACTGGATCCTATTATGCTGAATCACATCAAGAGCCTATCAGGATTTCATTTTCCAGGCAAGGACAATAGTAATAAAAGATCAGTAGTACAGATCCTTTGGTCATGCCATTTATGTACACAGTGGTATACAGGTATGGAACCTGTTATGTAGAATGCTCAGGACTTGGGGCTTTCTGGATAACAGATATTTCTGTAATATAAATCTTCATACCTTAAGTCTTCTACATGTAAACATTAAATAAACTCAATCGGCTGGGTTTGCTTCCAATATGGATTAATTATATCTTAGTTTTGATCAAGTACAAGGTACTGTTTCATTATTACAGAGAAAATGAAACTATTTTAAAAAAATTTGGATTATTTGGATAAATTGGAGTCTATGGGAGATGGTCTTTCCATAATTTGGAGCTTTCTGGATAATGGATCCCATGCCTGTACGAATATATTTTTGAAATATTTGGGATTTTGAATTATTTTCTTCTCCTTTACTCCTGACTTAAAATTTAAAATGCTTCTTAATTTCAAGGTCAGCAATGCCCAGAAAGAAGATTAATTCTTAGATTCAGTTTTTATTAATAATATATTTAGAGGAGAATGAAATGTTTAATCCCTGAGGGGTTGCTAGTTTGTTAAATCTGCCTTAATTATAATTGCTTACCGCACACCCCAAGCTGGTACTCATTTTCATTGAAAAAAAGTATCAACCTGGTGCATCATCCTCATCCTACGGGTCTCAGGATCAGTAGGTATGATCCGATGATATGGCAGCTGTTTAGTGCAACATACGGTCGGTCTGGGCAGACGGGATATCGGGAAAAACCCAGTGGGCCCCGGCCCTTTTGTGACCCGCCCAGACCCAGGTGCCATCATTAAATATTTATTATAGTGTTTCTATAGCACCAGGTAAGTTAGTCTAGCTGTTAAAGGGAATCACCACCCCAATTACTCTATTAAGAATAGTGAAAAATCTAATTCTAAGCAACTTTCCACTATACATTCATTGAAAATATATGGTTTAGCATTTACAGTATTTGTAAATAAAATTGCGTCTTTGCCTAGCTGTTCTTATACTCTGCATTCTCAGAGAATAAAATATAGCGGAAGCCAGCTGATTAACAGACCTGGAGAACTGTCTTCTGCTACAATGCTTCAAGAATCAGAACCAGACAAAAGACAGGTATAATATACATGTACAAAAAACTTTAAAACCATTAAAAATGTTTAATTCGTGCATGTGTAAATTTGCCTAGAATTCCATTTTCTTTCTTTTGGCAAACAGTTTACAATTTTTCTTTTGCATATTGATTGGTCCTGGCAGACATGTAAATATTATTGCTTGCCTGGGGGTTATGACTTCACCTGGAAAAATAACTAAAACTGCAGCGAGACTGGTTGCCAAGTGTGGATAGATGAGGGTGAGACTTGGAACCTTAAAGGGATTCTGTCATGATATAAGTTTCTATGGTATATTATATCAAAATTAATATAAATGAATAATATACCTCAACCCACTTACTAGGGTTTCTGGTTCTTTTGAGCAAGCAGACAATGAATCCACACCAATGAGAGTATAATAAAGTGATGTATTGTAAAATAAATCAATTGACTGTTCTACATAAATCATTACACTAAGACGAAACAAAAATTACAATATTTACAGTTACACATTACGCAAGTCTACATAGTTGTTACCAAAAAGGCAGGGGAATAGAGTTCAGCTTCATCTCTGCCTTCCCCTCTGGTCTTCATTCCTCACATGTTGTCTTGTCCCAGGCTCCTCTGGCTTCTCCCGCTCTCTCCTGCCTCCTCTCAGCTGCCCAGCTCCCCTCTCTACTGCCCAGCCCTTCACATGTTGTCTAGTGTTCTTTTATCCTGGGTTCTCACCTGCCCCCACAGAAACCCTCCTAACTGCCAAGATGCTGTGATAAACCCCCAACTTGCCTACATCCTGTTGAGCACGTTTTCTCGCATACACAACCAGTTTTATGGTCCCCACAGCAGACATAGGCCTTAGTAATCACAGGAAAACCTTTGTTATGATAATCAGGGCTTCATGTACGTTCCCTGAACAACAGCTTTAATATGAAATAACAAAATCAAGATGGCAATTTCTTACAAATCCCCACCTAGAGGGCGAAGGACTTCACAAGGAAAGAGCCCTCTAAATTAACAAAAATCATAACATTGCCAATGCATTGACACCCATTAATACACTGTTACTGTATGTAGTGGAGCTGAAAGTGATAGGATTATTGAGACCCAAATGATGTAACACTCACACATATTTTAAATTTGGGGTACTGTGAGTTGAATTTTACCTAATTACATAAACACTCACAGTTGTTCATATTCATAATCTATAACCCTTCAGCCAGTTATGAGCCCACACCCCAACTTTTAGAGGTTTAATATCCAGCTTATTGCGCTACTTTGTCTGTGCCCCACTTACCACCTGACCCTGCTCCACCCAGGTCTGGGCTGGATCCCATCTTAGGCCTCTACTTTTAACAAACCATGGTCTTTGCACTTTGGTGTTTGCAACACCCAACACATTTGTGCTTTCCACAGTTTTCATATTAAAGAGACCACACAGGGAAAACATTTTATTATTTTAGGGTAGGGTGTAAATGTCTGTGGCACATTTTATTAATCAGCATAGCTGGAAAGAGCACCTCAATTCAGCGATAGGTGTGTATGTAATACCAATACTGGCCTCAGGAAATTCAGAAGATACACTACACTAAAGTGTGCAGCATTATCTTGGCCAAATCACTAGTGAGATGTTTCTCGCCTTTGTCTCAGTATTTCCATATCAGTTTCATGCCTGATTATCACAACCCAACAAAACAGAAATTAGCATTGTTATCAGAAGAGAGATCATTTGGGACAGACCCCACACAAGAGTTATTTAACAACCAAAGAACAACACAAGAAGTAAACTGCTGTCTCTCGCAGATCTGTTATGTAAATAACCCCATGCATATCAATGTAAGACACTTGTACATTTGCATTTGCTGAAGGCTCTGGTAACTTTTAACATGTAAACTGTATATTGGAGTGTTGTCACCCCACCTTGACAACTGTAAATTTTACACAATGCAGAAACAAACAATAGACACACTTTGGAAAAAAAATCAAAAGAGAAAAAAAAAATATAGAGTGAATACTGCTTTGAATGGGAAACACATATTGATGTTATCAAGCAGCATGCAGTCTATGTAAAAAAATGTTCATAACCTGTTGCTGCTGAAACAAGAGTAAAACAAAAATGTCACTCAGGCAAAAATACACCAAAAATAAAAATTCAAAATATGCCTCAGTGCTTTTTACTCTTCTGTAGACTAAAGCAGCAACCATTTTCAAAACTCCACAGTGCAGGCAATTCTAACTATTAAAAACAAAAATATTTTAGAATTTGTTAAACCTGACTGTACCATATAAATTTAGAGGCTTTTCCTTAAGTACAAAAAGTAAAAAAAAAAACAAATAGATAAGGTCCTCTATAACTCTTTTTTTTTTCAGGAGATAAAAGGGGAAGGGAAATTCTTCTTTTTGTGATCTGCCATCCTGTTACCTGGAAAACAAACTCATCGAAGATATTAGCACTGATTTACATCATCTTTTGTTCTTTTCATTTTAGCAATCTCTATCTTGAGACTCTTCAATTCATTGTTAAATTTTCCCCATACATTTTTAATCTACTAACACATTTAAACAATGAACCTTTTCTTCAAGATTCCCTTTTTGCACAAATAACATTTTATACTGTTCTGCTATCCAACAGGCAGCATAAACCAGTGCACCTTTACCCTTTGATTTAGACAGAGATTTGTCATGAATTGCCCTGGCAACATAATCTTGAGCCTTAGCCCATGGATCTGGAGATCCTTGCATACATTTAACAATCTGTCCTGAGCATTTGACCATGGCCATCTTTTTAGCTAAAACCTCCATGATTATTTTAACAACAATTAAAACAACACAAAACAATCAATTAATTTACTACACAATATTACACACTCATAAATATGGATCAAATGCCATGCATTGAACTCCTACACTGGATCGCCATTTATAAGTTTCTATGTATATTATATCAAAATTAATATAAATGAATAATATACCTCAACCCACTTACTAGGGTTTCTGGTTCTTTTGAGCAAGCAGACAATGAATCCACACCAATGAGAGTATAATAAAGTGATGTATTGTAAAATAAATCAATTGACTGTTCTACATAAATCATTACACTAAGACGAAACAAAAATTACAATATTTACAGTTACACATTACGCAAGTCTACATAGTTGTTACCAAAAAGGCAGGGGAATAGAGTTCAGCTTCATCTCTGCCTTCCCCTCTGGTCTTCATTCCTCACATGTTGTCTTGTCCCAGGCTCCTCTGGCTTCTCCCGCTCTCTCCTGCCTCCTCTCAGCTGCCCAGCTCCCCTCTCTACTGCCCAGCCCTTCACATGTTGTCTAGTGTTCTTTTATCCTGGGTTCTCACCTGCCCCCACAGAAACCCTCCTAACTGCCAAGATGCTGTGATAAACCCCCAACTTGCCTACATCCTGTTGAGCACGTTTTCTCGCATACACAACCAGTTTTATGGTCCCCACAGCAGACATAGGCCTTAGTAATCACAGGAAAACCTTTGTTATGATAATCAGGGCTTCATGTACGTTCCCTGAACAACAGCTTTAATATGAAATAACAAAATCAAGATGGCAATTTCTTACAATGATTTTTAGATGTCATTTTTATTTCTAAATGACACTGTTTATACTGCAAATAATTCACTCTACAATATAAAATGTCATTCCTGAACCAGCAAGTGTATTTTTTTTTTAGTTGTAATATTGATATGTAGTCAGCCATCTCAGGTCATTTAGGCTGGTCATGTGCTTTCAGAAAGAGCCAGCACTTTAGGATGCTACTGCTTTCAGGCAGGCTGTTGTTTCTCCTACTCAATGTAACTGAATGTGTCTCAGTGGGACCTGGATTTTACTATTGAGTGTTGTTCTTATATCTACCAGGCAGTTGTTATCTTGTGTTAGGCAGCTGCTATCTGGTTACCTTCCCATTGTTCTGTTGTTGGGGGGGGGTGTGTGTGTGTGTGTGTGTGTGTGTGTGTGTGTGTGTGTGTGTGTGTGTGTGTGTGTGGTGATATTACTCCGACTTGCAGTACAGAAGAAAAGTGACTGAAGTTTATCAGAGCACAAGTCACATGACTGTGGCAGCTGGGAAACTGACAATATGTCTAGCTCCATGTCAGATTTCAAAATTAAATATAACAAAATCTGTTTGCTCTTTTGAGAAATGGATTTCAGTGCAGAATTCTGCTGGAGCAGCACTATTAACTGATGCGTTTTGAAAAAAAAAAAAAAAATTCCCACGACAGTATCCCTTTAAAAAACATGGAGACTGAAGACAAGGGACCCAATGGACTCTCATTATACTTGCTGATGGTCTGTGGCATTTATACAGATACTTATACAAATGCATGTTTTGCCTGCAGCCAAGAGATAGAGACTAGTGCTGTCATTGCAATTACTAAAGCTAACCACGATGACATTTTCATTGGACACATCCAGTACACAAAGGAATCGGAACTGTAGAAAAATGAAAGCAGTTTAGCCACAGATTTCTAATATTAAATTCTGGTTCATCTTCAACCCCAAACATTATGCTTTAGTTCAGTTCTTAAAAATAGGACTCAAGAATTCCCACTATGACCGTTAACCACCAAAAATATACTTTCCCTTCTTTGATTCCCTCTGTGTCCTCTCCAGTAGCCGACTACGCCGTCGAATTTCTCCATAAATAGAACAAATGATTCACAGCAGGATGACCCCCCAAGGTAATATATTTTTAAAATGCTCTAAAATTGGCATTCGTTCATGAAATGAATGCAGTGATCCATAAAAGTGTATTTGATATACAACTGCATTAAGGTGTAATATCTCTGTAATAGCCGAAGTCTTCAGAGTAACAAACTGCCGCCGAACTTCTGTTTTCAATATTGATCATTCCAGATGAAAAATTGATCTCCTGGACTGGAGAGTCACACTTAGCCGAGTATTTTCTCTTGGCTCATCTCTGAATTTTTATATGTAATCAATATTTCACCCTTATAAATTGTCCTCCTGCTAAAATTGTATTCAAATAGCAACAAGGGCTGTATGAGGAGATACATTTATACTTATTATTGGATGTCTTGACGTCCTTCACTTCCAGTCAGATGTTCTCACTTGTTTTAGAGTTATATAGATATTAGGCGGACAAAAAAACTGCAACCCTTCCCTAAAGATATATTTTACCAATTTACTCACAAAATCCTTTTCAGTCTATTCTATTATATTAATGGAGTCTTCAAAATAAATATATATGAACTACCAGAAAAGCTATATTCAAATACAAATATCTCGCTTCCAAGAAATGATGGCAAATATGGCAATAAGCAAATACTGATAGGGCACTTAAATTTTTCTAGTGTTACTGGCCCTACAGGAATGACACCTATAGAATTAGGCACTCGATCCTTAAAGGACCAGTAAATTACATTTTTTTTTAAAAAAGATTTGTTTTTACTTAACGAAAAAAAATATAACCAAGGCAGTTGTAACTTTAAATGTGCAAACTCTTTATTAAGAAATTGCTTACCGATTCTCTGCTTGCACTCCTCTTCAGAAACGGTGACGATCCACTGTGCGGTGCTCGATTTCTCCTACCTGGCTATCTCCTATAGATGGCAGGGAGAAGACACCGAGCGCCGCACAATGGATTGTCGCCCTGTCGCCTTTCTGAAGAGGAGTGCAAGCAGAGAATCAGTAAGTAATTTCTTAATAAAGACTTTGCTTAGGACCGGTAACTCATAGCAACCAATAAGATATTTGCATGGAGAAAGTTGATCTGGAAATGCTGATGGGTTGCTATATGTGATAAGACGTGTAGCAAACTTTTGCATTTTTTATTGTTTAAACTTGAATATTTGTTTATAATTGGCCAGATCAACTGCAATAAGGGATGCACTACATTCAGGATTCAGCCTTTTTCAGCAGGATTTGAAAAAAATCTGAGTGCATGGCTGAATCCATAAAATTGTGCAACTTTTTGACACAAAAACGACAAAGTTGTGGGGCAGGCACGGACTTAAAAACGGGGCGCCCCTAGGCCATCTCTGCTCATCTCTGCCTCTCCATCCGTGTCCCCCTTGGCATTTCTCTCCCCTCCCCGTCCGCCTCTCCTTCTGCTTGCCCATGAGCATCTGCTTCCCCCAACCGCGTCTCTCTCCCCTCCGCCTCCCCTTCTGCTTCCCCCTCTGCCACCCCTTTGAGTCTCCCTCCCCTTCCCCCTCAGCATCTCCCTCCCATATCTTGAATATGCGAAGTTGCGCATGCGCAACTGACTTTAATGCGGCTGGGCGGCATGACACCCTGGAATTTCTGCCGCCCCTGAATTTCTGCTGTCCTAGTAAGGCAGTAAATAAGGTCTTCACATGGAAAATAGGAAAGTATTGGATACATAGATAAATCAAACATTTCCTTTTGGGAAATAAATAAATAAACATATATAAATATATATACAGATCCAACATGCCATGTAAATGCAGCTGCTTGTTTCTTTTCATGCATCCACACCAAGTAGAGAATGTCTTAACCCGACATGAAGCATTATTTCCCTCCAAGAGAGAATGGTGTGTTTAGGGATAGGGGTGGAACGTTTCTCCACCCAGCCTCAGTTTAATTGAAAGCAGCTGCTTGGCACGTTCATGGATTCATATATTAATGGTATTGATTTATTGCTACAGTCTGTGGGAATTAACGTTGTTTGAGCCTTTAACATAGCAGATGGCACATTGTACCTGAGAATTTCAAGTCCAAAACAACAGGTCATTTTGAAGTTCATATGTGTCAGGGAGCCGGGAGCTCCCTCCAGGGAGGTAGTCAGGATCAAGGAGGAAGCCCTCTTAAGGGTGCAAGGTCGCGGTATCCAAAGGGTTAAGCAAAATACAAGGTCAAAGTCCAGGCAAGAGTTCAATGGCAGGCAGATCAGGATCAAATAACAAGAGTCCAGGCAAGGGGTCAAAACCAAGGCAGGAGCAGGATAAAGGAATCAGGAATCAGAAACCCAGGTTCAGAGTAGCAAAACCTATTCTTGGGCGCCATTCTAGCGTCCTGGGGGCCTTTTTATATTCAAACTTGGTGCCAAAGTGACATCATTGACGTCTTTACGCCGGCGTGCTTGTTCCGGCGTGTTTGCGCATGCGATTTTGCGCGTGCGTCGACGTTGCGGCGCAGGCGTCCCAGTGCCCACGTGGGCCGACTGGGTGCCGCCATTTTGGATTATTCGCTGCCGGGAGCAGACGCGCCTCTTTGTGCTCCCGGCGGCCTTGACAATATGCTCACAGTGAAACAGATGCTCAGACCACATTAACATCAGAAAACCAATCTCAGAACATAAAATATTAAAATGATTCCAACATGGGAGGAAGTGATGTCTTCTTCTTGATAAAGAGCCTTAAGCTTAAAACATGTTGCGTTAATAAAAAACACTAAGCAGCTAGTGTGCCTGTTCCTGCGTCTTTACCATTTCAAGTTTGTAATCTCAGAACATGAATCTTCCCTGTTGGGTTGACACCACACTGACACCAAGTGTAAATAACCATAAGCAGAAACCCCCTTATAACCTTCTAAAAACATTCTTGGCACGTTCACCCAATGTATCTCAGAATATCTTCCAGCAGCACCCATGGGAAACTGGCAACTAGTTTGCTTTTTTTGTCAAAATTCCAACCGATTCTCCTAGATCCTCTTGTCTCTCAAAAAGAGGATAGGGAGCACCTAATTAGCCAGTGAGAAGCTACCCAATCACGGCCCATGAAGTTGACAGTATGCACCAGAGAACAAATTTACTGAACAGATCATCACATATCCAACCAAATACAATGTCATAAAGGAACTACTCTCATCTGTCTGTAGCCCTCAGTTCTCTTGACTCAGTTTGACATACTGTAGACCCTATCCCTACTATTCTTGGTAACCATGTGACATAGTGTCCCTCAAACAGAGTCTCAGGGGGCCCATTCACAAGCAGCTTTATTTCTATAAAGTTACTCTTACAGACTGGATGATTATTCTATCTAGGCACTAACACACAGTTTTTTTGGAAAACAAACAGGACTATGGCATGAAGTTTGCATCAAGCAATACAGAAATCTTAGAAGAGTTGTCCTATCAAAGTTGTCAACATCAGTAGCAAATGAAACTACAAGAGGAACAATTATTATATACATTAGTTTTCCATTCCATTCTATTGAATACATTAAAATCTGTCAGATTAAAATATGTTTATCCGGTTCTTTTAAGATTCTTCAAACTGGTGTAGCTGCATATACAGGGGAACAGCTGAATAAGGGATCCACCTTCTCGTTCATTCACATATTGCCATCTAGTGTTCATAGGGCAGTCAGTCATGTTCACATAAAGATGCAATCTGGTAATTGCAGCCATTCAACCAACATATTATACAACACTGAGACTTTTTGTAAAGTATCCCAGGCGGTCGTGTATTAGGGCTCTTACACACGGGCGGTTTTGCCTGCGCTCCTCTGCATTGCGCTTTCTTCCATTCAGCCGTAGGGGAATGCAGGAGTAGACACATTCAATTATTGTGAAGGGGGCTGTACTCACACAGACGCATGTATGCGCCGAACGCAGGTGAAATGCAACATGTTATATGACGCATGTAAGAGCCAAACATAGGTGGGACGCAACATGTTGCATTTCACCTGCGTTCGGCGCATACATGCATCTGTGTGAGTACAGACCCCTTCACAATAACTGAGCGCAGGCAAAACCACATATATTATAGCAATTGTAATGCATGTTTGAATTAAAAAGAAAGCAAAACCAATTAAATCACCCAAATGAAACTCTGTGTATTGCAAAAAGATTCACAATAATAAGACTCTGTGAGAATCACATGTGGAATCATTTAGCCAATGGCAGCACTTTCCTTTTTTAAACTCAAATATTGGACCAGATTAAAAACTCTATGAACAGGCTGCTTTAGTTAATAACTATCGTTCATTTATTCTGTTAAGAATGAATAGGAGCTTTAAAAATGTTTTTCATTTCCCTAGTTACATGAATTACCATCTCTGCCTAGCAAAAGTCAATGTATTTTAGATTTAATTAGCATTTAGCATCTCTTTATTTCTAGAAATGTTCAGTTAATCATAATGGCATACCTTATTCTGCACAGAAAAACATTGATCACCAGATTTGTGTTTATTCATATGTGTGGGGTCAGCCATAACGGCTCTAATGAGAAATCCAAATTTTTTTTAAAAAGTAGTTGCATAATACTTTCCATTCCTTTGCTAGGCAGTGTCATTTGCTCTAAAAAGCTCCCACACTAGGTTGGATGAGATCACTAAAAGGCATTTTAAAATACAGGAAAAAATAAGTGATTGGATACCTTGTGATACCAATGGCCTTTACTGACCCACTTTAGCTCATCTTCAATTCATGAGCAGCTGGCCTCATATTCTCTGTTTAAGAGAAAGTTAGATGTGCGCCTCCATTAATGCTATCAAGCCAGACAGACCCTAATGCAGAGTTGTGTACATCTTCAATGCCTCCAGAATGAATCATAGCAATCTAGATGAGCTTTGAGAGGAAGAATTCCAAGTGGGTTTGCCCAGAGTACGAGTGCCTATTGTAATCAATTTTGCTTTATATTTTCTGTACAGGTAACAATTTAAGAGAGTGGGACTAGACCAACCTACAGGGCCACCAAGGTTGGTATAAGGGGTTAGAAGTGGTGCACTCATCAGGAGTTCTTGGGGCATAATGTGCTGTAATGGCTGTGAACTACTTACAGGTTGGCTTATGATTCACAGGAGTGTGCAAGCCATGTTTTTGGTGTTTTCCAAAATTACCCCATCCAGTCTTCTATAGTGTAAAATTGCATTCTCCTGAGAGCCCAAACACCAGATTCAGCCTGCTCATGCATTGCTCAGTGTTTTTAGGCTATGACTGGCTGACAAGCCTCAGTGCTGATAGTGAATGGTGGTGGCAATTTAACACATGCGGCAGGGGGCTATTTTGAATGTTTTGCAGTTGCCCTAAAAATACAATGGAAAAAGAATGCAAACTTGGTGGTACAAGAACGTTTGAGACCCTGAGGATGTCTGGGAACTGTCTGGTGAGAGACAGGGGCATTAGGAAGGAGTTTATTGTGCTGAAGGTACATAGGTGGGATAGGCACTGACTGGAAGTTGTGCAATTTGTACCCTGATGTGTAAATTTTAATGTGCTGCAGGAGCCCTACATTTAGCTTAATTACTGAAGGAATTCTTGTACAGGCCAAATAAATGTACTATAATGTTTCTGACAGTGTTCAAATGCAAGACAATAGACACAATTTCCATTAATATTTCAAAACAGTGCTGGTTTCTGTACATAGGCCATCATGGCCGACTAAGAACACACTGAGCCCTGGGTAGTTCTCCCCATAACAGGTCCCAGATAGATGGTCCCATTCTTGCCTTCCCCATCAACTTTAAAGAAAGCAAAAGAAAAAATATATAGACCCCTTCTGTATTTTGACCACATTTACTTTGAGACCACCTGTTTTTTTTACATGCTGCTACAAACGACCCTGCGATTGTGTTTTTGATAACCTCCAGTGATATAAACATACATTTACTACCAGCAATCTCTGGCATAAAATGACCCATGTGTCTCCCAGAAACCCATACAATTACAGTGTGACCCCAGCGTAGAACAGCACTGTGACTTCCAGCAATTCCAAAAAGCAGTTACACTGTGACCACAGCATAAAATGTCACTTCTTATTCTTAACAACAATCTTAACATCCCCCCCCCCCCCAGTGTAGAAGACAATTGTGACTGCAGGCATATCTCATAATATAAAATGATACAATGACTCCAAGTAATGTGCAGAATACCCCATTGTAAAATGGCGCAGTGATCTCCACCTACCCCAGAGTGATAAACTTGTACTAATAAAGGTTTATTTTCTGAGCAAAACCAGTTATAGCTGGTGTATAGGGTGGCAGTAGAAAACCATTTTGGATCATTATCATCTATAGAATATGCAATGAAGAAGCTGCAAGTGCCTCTAGGTCCTGAGACCATGATGCTTTATACCTACATTACAATTCCACTTAGAAGAAATCACCAGTAATGAATTCTATTATTTAAAAGCCCTAATTGTTAAGGGGAAATATATGTGGACTCCAAATTAAACAAATCAGATAACTGTCACGGTCGGCACCCTAAACCAGAACTAATGGCAAGCTCCCTGGTCTCGGCTCGGCTTCACCAGTAGTGTGACCGCCTTTGGCTTCGGGAGGAGCCCTCAGTGTACTCAGATGCCACCTGGACTTTTCGAGAGGAGCAAGGCGAGGAGTTCTGGCAAGCAATGGGGCACGACTGTAGTAAAACAAAGTCTTTGGACAGAAGATCGCAGTACAAGGCGTTAGGCAAAGGAGTAGTCAGAACAGGCCGGGTCGAGGCAGGCAGAGAGTAAACGTTATCAGGGAGGCAAGGGTCAAACCAGGAAGTCAATCAGAGGGTTAATCAGAAGCGGTAGTCAGTAATCAGGCAAGGGTCAGAATCCAGAAATCAGAGTAGTCAAATAGCCAGGCAGGGGTCAAAAACAGGAATCAAACAGGATACAGAATATAGCACAAGCTCAAAAGCACCAGGAACAAATCCTATCACGGGCAATGCATAAAGTAAAACTGTTCCTTTAAATAGCATTTGAATTTCGCGCCACTGCGCATAAATCCAGGAAGAGGCGCGCGCGCGCCCTAACAGACCGGCGCTACAGACCCTGCTCAGTGCGGCTAGCGTCCTCGCCGAGGGGGCGGCAGGCGTCCCTGCCGTCCCCCCACTAGACCACCAGGTAAGTTCCTCACAATAACATATCCAACTTCCAATTGTCTTATCATGCTGAATGAGATATGTTTCACCCCAAAAAGAGCACCTGTTTCAATAAAATATTTCCCCCCACCAAAGGTATGGGCTAATAGATCCCACACTCCAGTTGGGGGTAATAGTAGTTTTTTTTTTTAAACCCCCCCTCCATCTGTGACACTCGCACTCGGTGGGAACTCCTGGTTCAAGCAGCCATTTTGGGGCACATGCATGCACATACATGCACGTGATATCAGAAGCTCATTATGCACATGTGCACTGCACAACATGGCTGCTTGAAACGGGAGCTCCCTTCCATTGTGAGTGGCCTAACACTGGTGGTGACAATTTTTTTTATAAAAAAACCTACTATAACCCTATGGTTATATTCTATTTTAAATAGTGAGTAACCCATTGCAATCCAGGGCCCTGAGTTCTCTTTGGGTATAAAAGATACTGGGAACTGGTATTTACAGCGCAGTGTCTCCACCTAGTGAGCACTAAGGATCACTCCTCAGGGGAATTCCACTAGGGAAATAAAACACACAGTTTGCAGTAAACCAAGAGAAACTTTATAGCAAGAATAAATAAGAGAATAGGTTAAACAGCGCAATGCAATAATATTCCTACACTGGGGAAACGTGGATTAAGCAACTAGCACAGTCTCTCTCCACTCCAGGTGGACAACACAGTTCAGTTCGCATGAAATGCCCCTTTTCCCCAGAGTTCTTTATTCCCCAGGTAGTGCTACCTGCCCCAATGTACCTCTCCTTTAGGATAGAGGCTGTAGCTCCCACATGGCAGACTCATGAGAAACGCCTGTGCTCACACCAGGGACACACAAGAGTTGCAACTGACATTCATCCACTGAACACAATACAGGGCACCCTTTCCTTCTAGGCTGAAACTCAAATCTGTCCATTACATGCTGCACTCTTCCTGCTGCCTCTCTCTGGCTCTGGCTGCTGCAGCAAGGGCTCCTTTTATCAGCTCTGTCTGTAACCCTGTGCAATTGGCTCCAAAGTCAGGCACTTCCCTGGGTCCTCCTCCTCTTCCAGGGATGCAAAGGGTGCTCAACCAGTCGGTGTTCTCCAGCCTGTAGTTGGGCTGGATGATGTCATATATAGAAAAACAGGGGAGGGACTTGTCTGGTTCCTTACACTCCCAACTGTAGTGTGGGCTCTATTAGCCCGAACTTTTATCAGGGGAAAATATTTTAGGGCAGCAGGTGCCCTTTAAAACATCTCTACAAGCAGCCAGGTTGGCAACAAACCTGGTATTTTCTTGATAGGGGATCTCTCTACCTTATGTCTACTAACATTAATTAAACCCAAAAGAATTGTTTTAGCACAAATATTGATTCATGCAACTTAGTTGCCATCAATTACAAGGTACTGTTTTATTATTACAGAAAAAAAAGGAAATTATTTTTAAAAATGTAAATTATTTGGTTAAATTGAGCTCTATGGGAGATGACCTCCTTGTTATTCAGAGCTTCATGGATAACAGATCCCATACCTGCAATCAGAAGCTGCTTCCAAGGATCATGGCCTGCTTTCATATAGCGATTTATTACCTTATATCAGGGCTGTCCAACTGGCGGCCCACGACCCCCCCTCATGTGGCCCTCCACATCAAAGTCTGCCTGCTGTGTCTGTTTACCATATGTAAACTTTAAAGGAATAGTTCAGTGTGAAAATAAAAACTGGGTAAATAGATAGGCTGTGCAAAATGAAAAATGTTTCTAATATAGTTAGTTAGCCAAAAATGTAATGGATAAAGGCTGGAGTGAACAGATGTCTAATAAAACAGCCAGAATCCAACTTCCTGCTTTTCAGCTCTATAACTCTGAGTTAGTCAGCGACTTGAAGGGGGGCCACATGGTACATTTCTGTTCAGTGAGTTTGTAATTGACCCTCAGCATTCAGCTCAGATTCAAAAGCAACAGAAATGACCCATGTGGCCCCCCCTCAAGTCTCTGATTGGTTACTGTCAGTGTAAACCAAGAGAGCTGAAAAGCAGGAAGTAGTGCTCTGACTGACTTGTTATACATGAAATCACTCCAGCCTTTATACATTACATTTTTGTCTAACTAACTATATTAGAAAATTTTTTATATTGCACAGCCTATCTATTTACCCAGTTTTTATTTTTACACTGAACAATTCCTTTAAATGGTATCACTACAGAGATTAACTGGCCCCTGCACTGTCTAATCCTCAAATTCAGACTAATCCCCTGCATTGTTTACACCTGTGAACTGCCCACATTGTTCACCTGTTCACACTTTATTCAAAATGCTAATGGAGCACCAGCACTGTGTCACTGTATGTAGTACAGATTAGACTGGTCCTGATTCCTGTCTCCTGCTCTGTTCTGTCTTCCATATGCTCCCTGTGTGTCATACTTTGGTATTTGTTCTGGGGGTTTGTTAGCAATTGAAAATTATTGTTAGTGGCCCCTAAGTTTTTTAATCATACAGGGGGTTTATGGATTTATGGGTTGGGATGTAGCGAACTGCCGTTAATGTGTTCGCGAACGCCGTTCGCGAACACCGGCAAAAAAGCGAAAAGCGAACTTCGAACGCTCGATAAAATCGTTCGATCGAACAATCGAAGGATTTTATTCGTACGATCGAAGGATTTTCGTTCGAATCGAACGATCGAAGCTATTCGATCGAATGATTTTAATTCAATCGAATGCTTATAATCGTTCGAACGAATGGAAATCGTTCGATTTTAGCGATCAAACGGTCGAATGGTCGAATGGTCGAACGAAATTTTACCTCGAATCGAACGCGAACACCAATTGGCGAACGTCGCGCGACGTTCGCGAACATTCGGCGGACGCGAACAGTCGAAGTTCGCGCGAACTAGTTCGCCGGCGAACAGTTCGCTACATCCCTATTTATGGGTATGTCTTGATATGACAGCTTTTTTCACATATGAGTGACATCCTTGCCAGGACAGGCACTAGGTAGTTTGGCACCCTAGGCAAGAGCTTCACTCAGTGTCCCCCTGTCCTGCATTACCATTTCCCTCCTTACTATGATGGTTTTTAAATAAAGAGAGCAAGAAAATGTACAACACTTTTTCATTTATATTATTGCCCCCCCCATACCTGTACCAGCAAGCTCAGCAGCCATCCATCATACAGTCCTCCTGCAGCCATCATATTGCCACCAATCTTTACCTGTGTCAGCAGCAGCAAAAAATAATAAATCTGATCACATCATATTGCCCCCAAGTATTTATGTACCTGTGCTAGCGCCCAGCCCAGCAGCAACAGCAAACATTTGGCCCCCAAATCTGTACCTGGCTGTGCCAGCAGGAAGCTTCACACTTTCACAGTAATAGAAAGAATGTCTTAAGTTCAGTGCAACTGTGCAAGGTTGAGAGCAGCGAGAGCCACACCAAGCAGCCCCCCAGCTCTCTGCCTCTCTCTGTCATCACAGTGACATCATTGACGCGTGTATGCACATCGCGGTGCACCGCACAGAAGGAGCTATTACTTGCCGGCAAGAGGGAGAAGGGGAAGGAGATGGATTCCCCCCAACTGGGTGACCATGATTACTGAAACAAATTATTAAATAAACGCTTGAAAAAAGTGCGCCCCTCAATGATGGCACCCTAGACAGTCGCCTACTCTGCCTACCCCTAGTTCCGGCCCTGATCCCTGAAGTAAGCACCAACCATTTGTTTTTTTGGTGTGCTATTAATGTGGACATGGTTACGGAGTGGCTAACACTGGCTTCCGTTATCGGAGTGGCTAACACTGGCTTCCGTTATTGGCCCTCCACCATGTAGATTGGAAAAATTCAGGCCCTCTGTACCATAGAAGTTGGATAGCACTGCCTTATATATTACTGTAGGAAGAGAGTTTCTGTTTATTACAAGAACATGCTTCCATTTAGCAGTGCAGGTTTCACACAAGTGTAATCAGTGTCATTTAATTCTTAAACAGCTTCATCCTTTTCATGATCTAATTATTGTGTCATTGTGCTGTGTGTCATGCTGGGTCAGATGGAGCATCCTTAAGAAAGGCTTATATGAATATGCTTGGAGTGCATCACTATAGTAACCTTTAATAAAGAGGCTTTTTTTGAATCCATCCAAGTACTGAGAGAGTTCAGCATTGGCTGGAAACAAATTGCATGTATACAGTAAACACCGTGTTTGCTGTGCCAGTTGTTTAAATGATTATTCTGACTTAGTCTATGTTATGTACAGGTGTAAATTGTGTATATTTTTAGAACTGCACTTTGTTTCCTAGAATTCTACAAGCTGACATACTTCTATTATTTGAGAGAATACATCTATTTTGTAAATGCATGTTTTTTATGTTGATTTTCCTATGTTACTGCATTATTTTGTTTTTTAACAAATGTTGAATAAGGAATGGGGGATGACTGAGATGCAAACAGGCAACTGTACATACTGCTGTCAGAAGGGGTTGCTTATATTATGAAGAAGGGGTGCATTAGTTATGCCACTCTCAGTAGTTTTAAAATTATATCAATTTAGTATATTTATATAATACATGCATGGGATCTGTTATCTGGAAACAAATTATCCAGAAATCTCCGAATTACAGAAAGGCCATCACCCATAGACTCCCTTTTATTCAAATAATCCAATTTTTTTCTCTGTAATAATAAAACAATACTTTGTACTTGATCCCAACTATTTATATACTGTATATAATTAATCCTCACTGGAATCAAAAGAAGTCTGTTTAATGTTTAAACTATTTTCTAGTAGACTTAAGGTATCCAAATTACAGAAAGATCCATTGTCCGGAATACTCCAAGCCCTGAGCATTCTGGATAACAGGTCTCATACCTGTGCTAACATTTTCTTTAGAGATATACAATAAACAACTACACTAAGACATTTCAGACAGTCAGAGGCTTCTGATTTGCATTTTGATCTATGCGCGGCTGTATGTTGATGCGCTACATGATGTACCAGATATATTAAAGTGCTTTGCCCTTTTGTAAGTGTTGACATGCCTGAAATGTCCCCTTTAAGCAGACACAAACAGGTAAGAACAACGTGGAACATGCAAGATGTCCGATTAGAGAGACTTTTTTTTCCTTCGCCTCTAGATGGTGCAAAAGGAAAGTGAATATCAGTGCTTGCTGATTATTTATAATTTAGATCCATATGCTGTTCGAGAGGAAGGGAAGAATTGGCTCCTTTTCCCAGTTAGTGTATGTTGAAAGCAGTAGGAATTAATAGGAAAAATCTGCCCAATTTATTTTTCTCCTAATGAAGGCACGAACATTTGATTTCCTTAGAAAATGAAAACTGATACCGCTTGGTGCATTTATAACCCTTATTCATTATATTCAGTAACTTCCACCAACCCAAATCATATACACTGCGATACAGTATTAGGGCTTAGCCTGTTTCTTTATTTGGAACAACTGACTAGTTAACTGTAACACTGCCAATTATGAATCCTGGAATCAAATTAATATTGTCCTTGAAGTGGTACCTCACACATACTAGGGCTACACTAGACCCCCAGCACCCCCCATTTGTATCAGCATCAATCTAAACCTTTGTGCTCAGCATCAGGGGTGCTCCGCCAATGAGGCGAGTTGAGGCGGCAGCACCCCACTAGGTACCAGGGGCAGCAAAAATGCTGCTCCTGGTACTTTAAGAGCGAATTTCCGGGGGAGGGGGGGCAGCAGCAACTGCTGCTGCCTCAGGTGGCGGAGGGGCCAGGATCTCCCCTGCTCAGCATTCTATACAGAAAGCTTGGGAAACTACGGCCCTCTAGATCTTATTGAACTACTATCAGGGCCGGATTTACATGGTGAACGCCCCTAGGCCCACTACCGTTCGTCACCCCTGTCGCCCCTTTATTCGTGCAAATTTTCATCATCTGGACTAGAGCAATGGGGATTGGCACACCGAAAATTAAAAAAATTATTGTACCCAGTATTTTTGAACCAATGTGGGTGTGGTTGGGCAGCATGCCGCCCCCCCTAAAATCCTGCCGCCCTAGGCCCGGGCCTAGGTGGCTTTCCACAAATCCGGGCCTGACTACTATCAGTAACAGTACCAAAAGTTTAAGGGAAAGGTCACCTTTAAAAGAAGTTTTTGTTATATTTTAGAAAAAACCTTTTCTAAAAAGCTTTTTATATGGTCTTCGGTATTTATTTTTTAATTATTAGTTGACAGGGCCACTACTGTAAAAAGAATGTTGATTGTGAGACTTTGGTTTAAGCTCCCTGGCCACTGAAATATCTCTTAGCTGGAAGTGGCAAGCGACACTCACTCTCTCCTCTGAATTACAGCTGCCACTGCCAACCTGCTCAGTTCTGTACATAAAGTATAGTTCCCAAAATTTTGGAAATAATGGACAAAAGAGCATGTGTAGCGTGGCAATTTTTTGGCCACAGACATTTTTGTGGCCACACCCCCTAATGACCATGTTCATTTTACAAAATTTGGGGACTCTCCATACACGGTCCGAAAATTGTACGAATCCTCGAATTCGTACAATCAGATCTTTGCGTCTACGGCCAGCTTTAGTTGTATAAAAAGTACCAGGTGTACTGTCAAACAGAGCCTCAATGGAGGTTGACAATCCACATAGGGGCTACCAAATGACCAATCACAGCCCTTATATGGCACCCCAAAAAACATTTTTTATGCTAGTGCTTCTCCCCAACTCCTTTTACTTCTGAATGTTGCTCACAGGTTTAAAAGGTTGGGGATCCCAGCTCTAGGCCTTAAAGTACGATTCTACCTCGTTGTGTGATTACTCGCCTATAAAAGTGCAGGATCAAATGAAACCTCAAAGGTGCAGATGGCATTGGTGGTTCAAGAGCTGGTTTCAAACTAAGCTAGGCATATGGTCTGACACTGCTCATCCTGTCCTCCTACTTAGTATTTACACAACTTCATCTTATTGAGGCATATCATGAATGTCTAAGGTTTTTTCCCCTGTGTTCTGATTTGTGTTACAGCTCAGACCAGAGACCACTGGCTGACACCATTATGTGAATTCAGCCCATAATTGTGATACAGTTGGACTCATCTCTGCTTCACCTCATCCCATGACTAGGGATGTAGCGAACCGCCGACAATGTGTTCGCGAACGCCGTTCGCGAACACCGGCAAAAAATGCGAACAGTTCGCGAACAGTTCGCGAACTTCGAACATCCGAAAATCGTTCGATTCGAACGATCGAAGGATTTTAATCGTTCGATCGAACGATTTCCGTTCGAATCGAACGATCGAAGCCATTGGATCGAATGATTTCATTCAATCCAATGGCTTCGATCGTTCGATTCGAACGAAAATCGTTCGATTTTAGCGGTCGAATGGTCGAACGATTTTGACGCGAACGCCTATTGGCGAACGTCGCGCGACGTTCGCGAACTTGCGGCGGACGCGAACAGTCGAAGTTCGCGCGAACTAGTTCGCCGGCGAACAGTTCGCTACATCCCTACCCATGACACACCAAGTTTGGACCTGATGTTTCTTTTCTTTGCACTGTCTATGGTTGAGTTAAAGGTCTCAGAGTCCAGTGGTGTCTTTGAGCTGCAGTTCAGCATCAGCGAGATAGAAGTCAAACATTTCTGATTTATTTTCTTTTTGCTTATGTTGTGGAGAGTTTGTTGCCTTCCTGCATTCCCCCACACACATATGGGAACAATTAATGAACTTTGTTTAGCAATAGCCTGATCAGCTATTTTTCTAAAAAGCAAAATCATGTACTTGACCAAATAAAAGTATCTCAGCCCTATTGGTATTATAAAGGACCCACTGAGGGCAATGTGACACGTTTAAATACTGCCAAACAACTAGAATCACCACTAATGCACATATTACAATGGGTGGCAAATTGCCTATCTGTGGTACATGCATTCAAAATGTTTGCTAATTGTCACACACCCTCAAGGAAATTGATATATTGGTTAGATGTAGTGTAACTAATGAGCAGAGCCATACTAGACTCACTGCTTTGATCTATATGAAGAGTAAAGCACATCTGGCTCTCATTGAGAGCAGTAAAAAAATGCCAAAATGTTTCCTCTCTACAGTCTATAGAACTACTTTATGAAATATTAGCGTGTTTAAATTGGTCAGGCAAGCAAGCAGCATCAAGCACATTTCAGCAAACCTTGCTTTGTTAGGAGGGCGCAGAAGATGGCAGACGAGTCCTCAGAGGTAACAGCAGAGAGGCCAGCTTGCTCGTATTGTCCCTGAGATAACTATTACTTAGTTAGAGCTTTATCTCTCTAGGCGACATCTCCATAACTTCTATATGGTTCTTTAGTTTGGAGAGATGGGCCCTGTGGTGCGCTGCTTCTACATTTAGTTAGTATCATTTGGGAGGCTGGTATTATTCTAGACTAACACTATTCTTAATGACAATGCACAATGGAAAGCATACTGCACCACAAATATGCGTGTGCCTATGAACAATCCCATACACAGTGCTTCTACAAGAAAAGCTTATCCACTGAGGAGGTCTTATCGTCATTTGCTGGCAAAGCATAAAGAAATCTGGAAAGGAACCTCAATATTGTTCTGTGAATTTCAGTATCACATAAAGCTCACCCACTGTTTTGCCCTTGCTGGGGTTTATCAGGGTAGTACAGGTTTTGGCATATGGTGGGCAGGATTCAGAGACTGTAAGTGACTTAGGGGAGATCACGTGAATAAAGCCTATGCCCAGATATTGTACCACTGCATTTAGGTCTATATTTGCCACTGCTAGTACTCGCAATGAATTGCGGTCCATGTGTAGAGGATTCTATATACAGGTATGGGATCCATTAGTCAGAAACCCATTATCCAGAAAGCTCAGAATTACGGGAAGTCCATCTCCCATACACTCCATTAAAAAGAAAAAACTACTGATATGTTTGAAAAGGATTTCCTTTATCTATGTAATAATAAAACAGTAACATGAACTTGATCCAAACTAAGATATACTCAATCCTTATTAGAGGCAAAGCAATCCTATTTTGTTTATTTAATTTTTATAAGATTTTTAGTAGACTTAAGTTATAAAATTCAAATTACAGAAATATCCCTTATCCAGAAAACCCTAGGTCCCAAGCATTCTGGAAAACACCAGGGAGCTGTTATCTGGTTACCTTTCCATTGTTCTGCTGATGGGGTGATATAATTCTTACTTGCAGTGCAGCAGTAAAGAGTGACTGAAGTTTATGAGAGCACGCGTCAAATGACTGGGGGCAACTGGGAAACTGACAATATGTCTAGCCTCATGTCAGCTTTCAAAATTAAAAATAAAAAATCAGTTTACTCTTTTGAAAAACAGATTTCAGTGCAGAAGTCTGCTGGAGCATAACTATTAACTGATGCATTTTGAAAAAAGCATGTTTTCCCCTGACAGTATCCCATTAAAAGACAAGCACTGGAGGAATGACAGTTTGTTAGGTAATCCCAGTGACTTAGGTTTTCCTTGTAATTTAATTTTAATTTTTGGAAATGTTCAATACTGTGCATGAGCCAAGCCTGGAGAGGCATGGTGAATGCCTTGGAAGTTGGGGGGAGATGGCACTGGCCCTCAAGGCAAAAAAGCACTTTGGAGTGGAACACTTTTTGATGAAGAGGAATGTCGGCCCCTGGTAAGAGGTATGCAATTAAAGCCACTAGGACATGCCTAACAACTGCCACCCCAATTACTGAGTCTTTCTTTGCCCATGTTCACGGGCAACATCAGACTGCTTCAGCAGACCTGCTATCGTATACGCCCACTTCTTCAATTTTGATCTGTAACAGAGGATAGAGGAGTTCAGGTATGAGTAGGTTTGCCACCTTTTCTGGAAAAAAATACCAGCCTCCCTGTATATTTATCTTTTTCCCTATAATTAACATTGGGATCAACCATCATTTTTACCAGCCAGGCCGGTAAAATACCGGCCAGCTGGCAACCCTAGGTATGAGTTCATATGTGATATGAGCAAAATCTTTGCCAATGTGTGCAGCAACTTGCCTGCTACAGGGTTGGAATCAGGGGGAGGCAGCAGAAGCAAATGCCTAATGTGCAATAGAATTTGGGGGCACAATTGGATGGTGAGCAAAGAGAGAAACAGGGGGCTGTGTGGAACAAGCAACATGGACTGACCACCAGTGGTGAGGTGGCATGTGGACAGACAGAGGGAGCAGGGTTCTGGGCCTAGTAGCATTGCATTGTGTGCCAATACTACTACATGGCCTGGAAAACATGGTGTACAGCAGAATTCATCATGAATTGCTTGTGCTAATGAGTATACAGGTCCATAAACTTTTGAAACTTTAGTTGAGTGACAAAATTACATAGTTCTAATTGACAGTATTAGGGCTCTTACAGATGAGCATTTTTCCCTGCGCTCCCCTGCGTTCCGTTTTTCTGCGTTCAGCCGCAGGGGAGCGCAGGAATAGATGCATTACATTTTTTCCAATGGGGCTGTACCCACAAAAGCATGTGTAGGTGACGAACGCAGGAAAAATGCAGCATATTGCGTCTCAACCTGCGTTCGGCGCCTACACGCGCCTGTGTGAGTACAGCCCCATTGGAAAAAATGTAATGCGTCTATTCCTGCGCTCCCCTGCGGCTGAACGCAGAAAAACGGAACGCAGGGGAGCGCAGGTAAAAACGCTCGTCTGTAAGAGCCCTAAATATGATGAATGAGAAAGGTTTCTATACGGATCATAGTATCCTTTGAATGTTATCTGAGGCAGTCAGGCAATAATAACAAGATGTTCAGCTCTACAGAAATGCACACATCTCTTCGCAGTCAGCAGATACCAGGAGTTGTGGGTCAACAACAGCTGGAGTGCACCATTTGATCAGCCCTCAACACTTTCCTTACTATCCCAGCGACTAATTTTCTAACTCATAGTGATGCTACTGCTGCCTGCACAGTCGAGAATTGCATTTCTATAGTACAATGAAACATCTTTAATTTTGATTTGTAACGTTTGCTGTGTGGCCCCAGACAGAGCAGAACCCGGAGCAGCCATCCCCTCTCCACTCCCTCCTAAGACAGCTCTGCTAGTGGTCACTAGCTAATTGCTGACCCTTTTGTAAAGTAAAACCCTAGCCATGCTGCTTCCCCTCATTCATCCTACAGCTTCTGTATCAGTCATGCTGCTTCAAATGGAACTCCTGTTTCACTCATTATTATTCCTCAAAACCACTCATGACAAACATATCCAATAAAGGATTTGCTTAAAAGCCAAAAATAAAGATGAAATTAGCAGCTGTAATTCAGTTAAATTTAATTTTAGGAATTGGCAATTAAAATAAAAAGCTGTAAAGCAATCAGGCTTTGGGATGTGGACTGCTCTGTGAATTGAAAGGCCTCTCAGCCATTACTTGTCTATGAAGTCAAAGTACAAAGTCAAAGAGTGTTGCATTCGGTAATTTGTATATCCCTTATTTGTGCCTGATTTCTCTCCCTCTGGCACCGCAGGCATCTTCTCAATCCTTCGCTTTCCCAGCAGGGCAGGAATGCTCCTTACTCATCACTAAAGAATTTTAAATGCCTAACCCTGCTGCCTATCCCTTCCTGCGATGACAAGGCTTTCTTGAGTCTGAATTTCTTCTGGAGTCAAATTAACTAGCAATTCAATGACTTCCGTATTGAAGCAATCTGTCGCTAGGGTTGTGAATGTGTAAATTTGGCGGCTTTAGATGCTAGTGAATTGATGACATGTTAGATTACAAAATAATTATCTGAGTATCTGCTTTCAGTGCTTTAAGTATATTCTTCATCAAAAGCTTATTGTTAAATCACAGGCAGTAATAAGGGCCCTTTCTTCTGCCGTTTGTCCCCCCCCTTTTTTTATGAATGAACAGAATGCATCAATGTGACTTTGGTTAATTAACATAAAGTTGATAATAACTACTAGTTAATACAATATCAATGTAAACAGCATTGCCTCCATACAAATGGTTTAAGACAAAAAAAACAAACTTATGATTGGGCAAGGAGGCTCCGTTTATACTACCTGGCTGATGTTGCACCCATTAGATCTCACTGATCCCAGTTAGTCTACTTAGAGAGAAAATTATTCCGGCTGTGATTCCTATCGGCACAGAGATGTTGGCAGATTAGGGAACTGAGAAGAGCTACATCGTCCTCCTACTTATTTCCATATCTGGTCCCTTGGGCCATCATCTTAAAGACTAGATCAGTAACTTTTGTTGATTCATGTACTTAGCCAAGTTGTACAATAGATAACCTTCCACCCATGGAATAATTTGTCAATAACATGAACCTTATGGCTGAATGGAGAATTCACTTGAGAAAAAAGTAGGTTGAACCTGGTGGCCAGCTGTCATTCAACCTCATTTAATATGCATCTTATTAAAGGGTTCTGCAGTAACATGGCCTTTAATCTAGCCCAATTAGATGTTGGCTGTTGTTATTATCATGTTCATGGCACAATTAAAAGCTGTTAACTGGCTGATATCAGTTACAGTACAAGGCATGGGTGGTGCTTGGTCTAAAAGTCCATGGAAATCTCATTAAACAACTGCAACAAAAATGTCTATTATGAAACTTCCTGGAGGCAAATTGTATCCACTGACTTTGCTTCCAGTGTGCATCATGTATCAGTTCCCTGTGGATAATTAAGGTAACACAGACTAATCCCATTAAAAATACACAATCCCAGTTGCAGGCATGTCATGCTCTCAGACATTTGAGAAGCTAGTGACACCTATGGAACTAGGGCAAACTTTGTCCGGCTGTCTGTAATTTCTATAGACACAGCTTTTTTTTTTATAGTCCCTACTATTACTGTCATTTATTTTTATAATGTCAGTCTATTCCACTGTGCTTTATAGAGATTATACAGCATTTTCTGTCCCAGTAATACGTACAGCAAAGGCATTAACACTGCAGTCTCAATCATACCATAAGTACGATGGCACACAGGGCAGAATTTGGGTGTTTAGCCTGCCATGTAGTGGTTACAGATGATTATATTTGCCCTATTTTGATTTGCTTAAAAATGTGCAGTGTTTTTGTCTCTTCAAAAACGGGTACATTTTTCCATACACTTTCCATAAAATATAAATTTATGTCAATGTGCCTTTTTAGGGGCTTTTTTTAACCCACAAAATGCATTGTAGGCTGAAGGTCAAGAGCTATTTTTCTTGCCCTTTATTTTTCCCACTGCAAACCCATACCTGGCACTATTACTAGTAGTGGTTCCAAATTATTATTAACATGTATTTATATAGCACCAACATATTGCGTAGCACTGTAATTGACTGCCGATGTTCAGTGTATCCTCCTAGTGTGTCCAATGGGGAATGCCTGGAATCACCAGCACTGGCACATTTCAGGGTCTTGTAGCTTGAGAATACACCCTAGAGTTTTTCCAAGAGACGTCTCTGGAAACCGCTAGCATTTTAGGTATTTTCCATGTAAGCCACTGGGTGATTTCTGCCACTTTGAAGCAGATGCACAAAGTAGACCAAACACTAAAAGAGGTTTGCAGAACGTGCCGTATTCAATAATGTGCACACATTTTGCCTGAGCACAATAATGACCACATTTATATAGAGTTAAAAGTGCCACAAGGTTGCTGTTTGCTTTCCATCCAATTTTCCTGGCAAGAGTTGCCTTGCGTTAAAACAATTTTTAAATGAGTTTTAAAGTGCTATTTTGACTGCATGAGATGATAAATTACAAAGGCAAATTAATTTCATTATATAAGAAACAAAGAATCCTTGAAGCGAAAGCTGAAGGAAGTCAATGCCAATCACACATTGTGCATTAAAATGTAGCCATATTCGACCCATAGAGGCAGCAAACTTACGGGTACAGTTAAAATACAATACTTATATAATGAGGAGAAGGGAACACATGGAAGTGTTATTCAAATGAAAATACCGAACTATTTGAACTGCCGAGGAATCTTTTGTTTTGAGCAATGAGCATATGTAATATATTTAATTATTAATTTCTTATTGTTACCTTCGCATAGACAGAGTTCAAGGCACAGCTAGTCTCTGGCTTTCATAGATATAATTTGTATAATTGTTTCCTGAAGGAAAAAAAAAAAGCTTCAGCCCCTAGCTCTTTGTTAAATAGCATTTAGATGCTGCATTCCAAAAGTAAGAACACCTGCCTTTTCTTCAAAGTCAGTTGATTATTTGCGATGCTGAATTATTTTTAGATAATGCTCTTTCTCAAGCCTTTCGTCTACATGGATTATTGTGCTCCCTTTTTATTTTTAATGAAGACATTACATTTGTCAAGGCCTGTCTGTAAATAAATGATAGCAGGAGCCATATATGTGTTTACTGTTTTCTGTTTCAAGGGCTCCTAATTTCATACGAGGAAACGTTCCCAGCATCAAACAAAGGAACCGATTTTTAAATGGAGACAATTAAGGTTAAGTTTTCTATTACGTTGATTTGGAGGCAGTTAATGGATTATAATTGTGTTATTATTCATTGCCATGTAAAAAAAAAGTTTGTGAGTTTGATTGGCTGACTAACCATGCTCTCTTTATTTCTATAGTGATCCATCTGTGGATTAAGTCAAGTGAGGAATAAAAGAGCATATTTGCTAAACTAATTTAGTCGTTGATTGCCATCTGCTTGGACCTGGAAGACATTACAGATTTAAAGGAAAGTAATTTGAAACAGAGTCTTTTTTTGACCTCTGCATGGATAATAAAAGGTAAGTTTGTCTAAGCAGAGCTTTTTTTCTAACCTTTGACATGTTATATCATTTTTTTTCTTCTTTTTGTTGCATCAGACACCAGGGAATATAAATGAGCACATAGTGGCTAATTGCTGCACAAACTGCTTTAAAAACCTGCTTATCCCGTTAATAGAAAGAGTCACAGTCAATTAAAAGCAATGAGCAGATAAACAAAATCAACAAATTAAGCTGGTCCTAAGGTAGCAGTTGGTGCCTTAGATAAGATAAACCATAAAGTTCCCTGAAAATCTAAATTGGTTCCATTTGGGGTCTGACCAGGTTGTTTGTGAACCTGAATTGCGACAGAAAAAGATACAAGATGGAAGAAATAATGCCTGCATATTGTATTCATTATAAAATTATATTTCTATCTATATCCACTTGCATGTATGAGTGTGTTTAAAGTTAGAGGAAATCATTAGGGCCACAATCAATCTAAAGAGGTGCCCAGAGACCAGCGTCCTCTATCGCCCCCTAGTGCCCGCCCGGAGGATCGTGCTCACATGCATCATTTATTTCTACCAGAATAAAGGAGATTACTTGTATGGATTGGCAGCATGCCGCCCCTTAATTTATGCTGCCCTGGGCCTTTGTGGCCTTGCCATAAATTCAGGTCTGGAAATCACTGGTCTAGTAACCTGTGTCATGTCAGTTTCTAAATGTATCTCCTAAAACCCAACACTATTTCAGATCACTGTTCAGAATTTAATAGGCAACTTATGAATTTCCAGTGCCTAAATTTCAGGCAGTATGGTACTGAGTTTAGCCATAACAACCAAGAAAGGGGTGGGAAACAAAATCTGAACATCAGCAATCAGCATCAGCAAACAACCTTGAGATGGCAGCACTCAATAGGGAGATTATCACAAAGCAGAGATTTGTGAAATAAAAATAAATTTGAATGTTAGTAAATCGCCCCCCAAGGAATGGAGATCCAAATTACTGAAAGATTCCTTATCTGGAAAGCCCCAAGTCCAAGCATACTGGATAACAGGTCCCACACCTGTGCTGAGAAGTCCCATAATAAATACATCGAATCTATCTCCAATCAGCTATGAGTTATTTTGCAGTTTAATCTTTTCTAAATTTGAAAAAAAGCCATAGTTCATTCATGGCTGACCCAGTAGACTCTTCCTTATTACATTGGCCATAATTAATAATTCTTATTAACTTTTATATTTATCTGGTGCTCCATGGTTAGATTTACTTTTACAGTTGGTTTTACCTGCCTTTGATACCACTGCCAAGAAAAAAAATATATATATTTTTGCACTTTATCGCTGCTTTTTTTGAGGTACATGGTCAAAAATATGTATAGTTTTTCATGTAGAACCACCAAGCTCTAGATAAGTAAAACATGTTTATTCACATACCATGTGTGTCCACCATTTTGGTCCTCATTAGGACCTTTATCAAGGATAATTCATGTGTAATTCTAATTTGAACATGGCTTGACAAAGGGCACACATCAACTTACCAGAGGCCACCCCTTCAGACTAGAAGAAAAGAAATTTAATTTGAAGCAACGTAGGTGGTTCTTCACAGTGAGGTTGTGGAATGCACTGCCGGTGATCAAAGGCTATTGTAAGCTCTATAGTTAGTATAGGTATGGGTATATAGAATTTGTGTGAAAGTAGGGAGGGGTGTGTGTATGGATGCTGGGTTTTCATTTGGAGGGGTTGAACTTGATGGGCTATGTAACTGTGTAAGTGCTGCATTGTCTAATGCCACTTCCAATATACTCATATTTTAAAACAGGGGGTTAATTTATATATCTAACAATACTTAAAAGTTTACTTAAATAGCCGCACTCACATTCAAGAAAAAAAAAACTAAGGCTGCCTCGGGCAGCAAATTGGGCAGGATCACCCCTGGTTATGAGCTTAATAAATCACCCATTCCACTGAACAATATTTTGGTGTCCTTCTGGATTTTTTCTATATGGTAGGATTTGTTGTCCACAGCTAAATCTGCACTACCACGGGTGACAAAACAAACAAAATTAGCACTTGCTATATAGCAATGGAAGCACTTATTTATGAATTAGGGGACAAGGTATACCAGTGTAAATTGTAGGTTTTTACCCATAATACACCTTTTGCTCCTCAAGTGCCACTTTTTGCATCACAAGTATAGAGTGCAATGAGTTGTTCCTGACTTTGGCAGGTGTTACTTTTTCCTAATATTGAAGGGATGGAATGAAGACTTCCCCTTGCACACTCCTTTCTTGCACATCTGTCAGGAGGACACAGAAGGAGATTTGGTGGACACAAGGCAATCTGTATTTACCCCATCATCAGGGCAGGCATTAAGAGGGTTATTTACTAAACTCCAATTTTTTTTTAGACTTTTAAAGGGGGGGAACAATTTTTTCACCGATGCTGTTAAAAGTCCGAATTAAAAAGTATTCATCTCAAACCTGCCGAGGCCATGTAGAAGTGAATGACAGATGTCCCATTTACAATTGGAAGATTTCATGATCTGCACTGGGTTTCGTACAATAATCTGATTAATCTGTGGTTTTCGGTTCGATAACCCAAAAAAATCTGAGTTTTGGGGCGTCAAATCCAAAAAAAACCCCGTAGGATTCCAATTTTTTACTATTTTATGGAGTCTTTTTCCGCACCCGATGTTTTTCGAGTACATTTATTGATAAATACGGTAATGAGAAGTTTTTGGATTTTAGTAAATAAGTAAAGTGCCACCACTGAGTGTTACATTGTATGGCCGTTTGTACAGGCTGAGCCATGTGTGCTTAGTGTGTGATGATCTAAGGGCTACAACATTGCGAGTCTTAGCTCTCAGCCTTATGTGCCAAGCCTCTATAAATTACCCTACACTGTCTCAAGAATTTTAGCAGGAAATCAAAAAACATCTCTACTTTTATAGTACATCTCTGGCTGGAAATCTGAAACTTGCATAGCTCTCTAATGTGCTCAAAAAATCAAGGCAATATTTAAAAAGGGAGAATTATGTAATGACTAGCCTTATTTAATGTGCAAGTGTAATGCACAGTGTTACAGAATTGTTACTATAATTATCCCTTGTATAGTTTTTTCCCTATTGATTTTATTCCAGTTTCTCACTGAGAACTATTGGTGCATTTGTTTAGCTTTTAAATCCTGCATTGCTCAAAAGCCCACATCAGTAAGGCTCCTATTGCTTTCATTTATTTTCCATTTATTTTTATTTCAAGCGATGCCCTAATCACATGATGCCCCACAGTGCATTTGAATTATGTTGCATAGTCCTTAGTACCCTAAAATTGCTTTAGAAAATCATTTTTATTATATGTAAGACTAAACGTGGCCATGCACGAGTAAATTTAATCTGACGATACCAGCCATTCAGACCAATTCTGATATCTGCCTGTGTACGGCACCCAACTGGCCTCACCATACGACCTGATCTTACAGCGTATGGCCAGCTTAAAAAGGCGATGATGGATGTCCAACATGCATGTAGAATAATCATGTCTCACTGAATCATCTGCCTATATGAGGAAAAGTATTGCTTAGTTGCTGGACAGAGAGGCATCAATACTAGACCATATGGTACATGACTGCTATGGGTTAGGTATTGGAGTACAAGCAAAATAAAAAAAAATGAAGGTTAGGATGTCTTTTCAGCTGCAATTACTGCTGTTTGCTTGTTTGTGGTCATAAATCTTTAATTTTCACAGTGCAGGTGAGATGCTGCATGTTGAATCGCACCTGCATTTTGTGGTTCAGTGTGGCCCATCAGTACAGCTGCTATTGGAATTAATATGCTTTGTAAACTTATGTACTCCGTTGCAATGGAACACATAGAAAAGCCCAGGCAAGGAAATGCATGAGTGAATGCTCATGTATAAGAGTCCTTAGAAGTTACATTGATTGCACCAGTGCAGTTACCCATAGCAACCAGCTTGCTTCATTTTATAACTTGTAGTAGACTGTTCAAAGTTATTGTTGATTGGTTGCTACAGGGGGTATTCTTTATTGAGAGAGGAATTTTTGTGGACAACAAGCTGTTTAGTTCTAGGCAGTCATTCTGTGGCTACTAAAGCAGATAAAGTACTGTCTTGCATATAAAAAAGGCATTAACACAAAGAAGGGAAACATATTAATGTCTCTTTATATGTCCCATGTAAGTCCTCACCTTGAGTATGCAGTGCAGTTTTGGGTTCCAGTCCTAAGGGCAAGGTCACATAGGGCATTTTTACGTTGCATTTTAAAAATGTGTGGTTGAGCCAGGGGCGCTTCTCCAATGAGACGACCTGAGAATCTCGCCTCAGGCGGCAGCGCACCACTAGGTACCAGGGGCGGCAAAAATGCCGCTCCTGGTAATTTAAGAGCCGAATTTCCAGTTTTCAAACCAGAAATGCGGCTCTTCTAACGCAGAGAACGCAATTTCTCTGCACTAGCATCCTGGCCCTCTCTGCCGCCCTCGTGGACCCCCTGCAAGCTGCCTCAGGCGGTGGAGGGGCCAGGATCGCCCCTGGGTTGAGCGTAAATATGCATGAAATGAAGCCCTAATGAAATTAATGGGATACGCACAATTCCCACTGCCAACATCCACCATGAGATGCCAGTATTTGCTTTTTCAGCAGAAAAGCCAATACACCAAGGAAACACCGAATTATTGAGTGTATTGGGATCCGCAGGTTTGGAAATACACTTAGGGGCAGATTTGTTAAGGGTTGAAGTGAAAATTCATATTTAAATTTTCTATTTTTTTTGGTCAAAAATTTCAAATTCGAATTGTGAATTATCCAAATTCGATTCAAGCCACCTTAAAATTGTGAATTGAGTTTTTCTCATTCAAATTGAGTTTTTCTAATTCGAATCAAATTCGATTCGAGTTTTCAGATCAATTGAATTTCACTGAGAACATTCTATTTTATTAATAAATTTTGATTGAATTTCACATTTGTGGGAGTTTATGGGAGTTTTAAAAAAACTGAATTGGAAATTGGAAATACCATGAATTGGAAATTCGACCCTTGATAAATGTGCCTCACCATGTATTTTCATGGCAGCCAAACTCTTGCGATATTGATTGGGCCCTTACTTGCGGCGTTGTCTGCTGGTGATGTAATTACATTGCGTATTGATGATCAGTCTAGCTACATTTTGCTTGTAAATTGCTTTTCCAGGATGAAAAACACACGTTATCTTGTGAATGTGGTTTCATTGGTGTATTTACGATCGAGTGAGAGTTTTTAAAAACACCCCATGTGACCTCGCCACAAAAGAATAATAAAATGAGCTTGGGAGAGTGTAGAGATGTGCAGATAAACTGGTTAGAGGGATGGAACATTTAAATTATGAGGGGAGACTGTCATGGTTGTGGTTGTTTTCTCTGGAAAAAAAGACGCATGAGGAGGACATGATTACACTTTACAAGTATATTAGAAGCCATTATAGACAGATAGCAGGTAATTATTTTTCCAATAAAAAAGATCAATGCAATAGGAAACCCCCCACCCTCGGATGAGGTTAGACTAAGGGAACAGAACTTTTATTTGAAGCAGTGTAAACAGTTCTTCACAGTGAGGCTGGTGAGGTTGTGGAATGCCTTGCTGGGTTATTTGTTATTGCTTTTAAGTGGGGCTTGGATGATTTCTTGAACATGCATAATATCCAAGGCTAATTAGTACAGATATTAGTACAGATATTGGTAAATATAATTTCTATATGTGAGGGCACAGATAGGTCAATATAAGTATGTGTATACATGTCCACTGGGATTCATTTGGAGGGATTGAACTTGATGGACCAAATAATTATTCCTCCTTGTTGTTTCCTAACTTTTGTTCAGAGTAACTCTAGTTTCAGGCTTTGCATGGGCGTCCGCAGAGGGGAGCAAGAGGGGCAGTGCCCCCCCTGGGACTGTGCACATAAGTTTCGACCTGTTCGTGCATTGGCCCCAGCTTACTGTGGTTTCTGTCGGGATCCCTCGAACATTTTTCTTCTGTGCAGCAGAGTTTTCTTTTAGCTCCTTCCCTAGGTGCTCGCTCCCCCCTCCATTGTCACGGTGCTGCCAGATCGTATTACTTCAGCTGTGACAGAGAGAGAGAGCAGCCAGGGAGCATCTGATTGGCCAGTAGCACAGATTGCAGCGCGGGAGAAAACAAAGGAAGGAAAGCCCTATCTATTGCAGTCTGCATATGTGAACAATCAAAAACTATTGATTACAGTATTTCAATTATTGCTCAAATCAAAATATGTAGTTCTCTTCGTTTCCAGTGACTGAGTTCGACTATAACAGAATGAGCAAGGAATGGCATTCCTTGTAGCGTCTTGAAAATGAGCTGGAGAGAGTCCAGCCGCCTTACCTCTGCTATCAAACTTGGAATACAACCAACTATCCTCATAATTATCTGTTTTATTTACTATTTCTTGAACATTTAAAAAAAAAAAAAAAAAAACTACTGCCAAATGGATACCAAAACAATTTAAAGAGCTTTTCCAAATCTTGAAAATATTTTCAAGAAAAAAAAACAGCAAAAAAGGAGTTCATTTCCCAAAATCATGGTTGCCTAGTGCTGAGAGTAGGAATTCTCGCACAGACTCTGAAATCACATTATAATTACACTGGCTAATCTGCTTTTGGGAAAGTGCTTCTCTCAGATGATGGGACAGGTGAATCACTGCTATGTCAACGTAAGAAGAAAATAAATTAAATATACCAGGTCTTGACCAACTGGCTTAATCCCTTCTAGATTTGTTTTTAATCTCAGGGTGAGGAGCATCCTCGAGGATGCTAACAAAAATCTCATTGCCGGCCACTCACATGAAAACGAAGTCACTGTACTCATTGCAGTTAATGAGATGTGGAAAGCTTAGTCATTTCATTTGCTGGACCATATGTTGTTAAGTGATACTGCTGATTTCACTCCTTCATTTCTTTTTCTCCATTTAAGCAGCAGGCAATACTCTCTTAGTAAATCAACTCACATGTAATGAACAAAAAAATGACTTCCAAGCACAGGAGACTCAGAGACATTGCACTGGCTTTGCCTCACAGTTACTCAGCTTTATATCTGCATTGTGACACCTGTAGTGCACTTTGTTTCACACCTTGGGAAATATTTGACAATTCATGGTAACCAGTTTTCTTCAGGTCACTATAAAAGATTAATACTTGGCAACAAATTAGTTTAATGTCTAGACACCAAGGTTCATTTAGTTACAGAGCAAAATCTGGGCCATAAAATGAAATACAAGTCAGGGGAAAAAAAAATATTTTATACACGGAAATATTGGAGATTGCAATTTGATAAATGGAAAAAGGATACAATGCTGTTTGGAAGTTGAAAGCACAGTTTTAATAAAGTCTTGTAATATTGTTTGCCTTACGCTTACTAGAATGAAATCTGCAGTGATTCCTTAATCATCAGGGTCCTATCACACACATTATTGTTTACTTAATATTCTGGGAACCTCACTCTTTATACTGGCCTTAATAATAATAAAAAAAAAATAAAAACAAAAGCAGTAAATGCCAGGCTTATAATAAAGAGAAGTAATAAATCAGGGATGGAAATGATATTGAAATTGAATGGATGTGCAGAAATCTTTATTGAAGTGATTATTTTTTCCTAGGCCTATTTAATTAACCCCTTTATTGGTGGGGTTTGCTTTTCCACAATGGAAAAAACAAGTTGCCATGCAGGGAATGATGTCGGTCAGAAGCTGTCAGCTCTGTGGGATAACTGAATTTCAGAAAATACTGGGTAATATTTAGCAAAGTCTTTTTGAAAAATAAAAAAATAAAGCTGGCCATACAAGCCCCATGGATGCATTAAGCAAATCAACATGACTTTATAGTGGAAAAGTAACTCTGGGGTGCTGACCCATTCTTGAAACAGTATCTAGCTGTCTCACCCAGCTGATGGTCTGGAGCAGAACAGCCTTGCCTGCCAATTTACTTTTTAGCTTGCTTATTGTTAACTGTGTTACAGTAGGTTGGGTGGGTACAGAGGTTTCTATGATGACTAGTGTCAGACTGGGGCCAACCCAAAAATCTTAGACCAGGGGCCCACTTTCAGTACTATTATAATTCCTCTCCTCACGCAACCTCTAGGGATGGGCGAATAAATTCGCCATGGTTAAATTCGCGGCGAATTTTTCGCGAAATTGCGGCAAAAATTCGCCTCGCGACTCGTTTCGCCGCGCGTCGAAATTTTCGTCGCGCAACGAGCCGCGACGCCGCTAATGCGCGTCAAAACAAAAAGACGCGCGACAAACTAAACATCACCCACAGCAGCCAATAAGATGTGAGCCATCCCTGAGCCAACCCACTGGCTATATAAGGAGCTGCAGAGGCGGCCATTACTCGTGGCGTTTCTGGTAGAGGTAGAGAGAGCAGGATAGTGAGAGATTTGTGTGTGATTTAGCTAGTGGAGTTTGTGTAGAGAGCTTTTTTTTTTTCTGAGTCAGTGCAAGTGGAGGTTGTGGATTTCAGTTTACTGTTTTCCCTCTTCTGCTTGCCTGCTCACCACCCAATAGCCCTTTTTAGGGCTAACTGTCTTTGTCTTTGTCTGTGCTGGTGTGTGTACTCCTTGTGGGTGCACACTTCTGCTGAGGGGATTTAGTTGAGGGTTTTATTTTTTTCTCCTTTCCTTCCCCGAAATATCCAAACCCCCCCCTTATATATATATTTTTTTTTTAAGTTTAGTTGCCCAATATGACGGGCCGTGGGAGAGGGGGGATGGGTGGTGGTGGTGGGAAGAAGGGTGGGTTAGGGATGGGTGGTGGTGGTGGTGGGAAGAAGGGTGGGATAGGGAGGGGTGGCCGAGGAAGAGGCCGTGGTGCTGGCCGTGGGCATCCAACCCCACAACAGCCATGTGCCATGCCCAGTCTGGGCACTGTAAATCAGTCGCAGCACAAGCTGCCATCAAAGCAGCTGCCATCACAGCAGCAGCTGCAACAACAACAGCAGCAGCTGCAACAACAACAGCAGCAGCTGCAACAACAACAGCAGCAGCAGCTGCAACAACAGCAGCAGCAAATGCCACAGCAGCAGGTGGCTGTGGGTCGCAGCAGCGGGGCAACTGGTCCACGTAGGACTGTGCCCGATTTTTTTGCCACTGCTTCGCGACCCATACGGTCGCAGCAGGCAGAGGCAGTGGTAGACTGGCTGACCCAGGCTACCTCATCTGCAGCAGGCACCAGTGAGCGGCAGGAGGTGGCATCACCTGCTAGCTCAGTGTGGGATGACACCCCATCCCTCTTATTTGATCCTGAGGTGGACTTGGGCCCAGACACCCTGGATCTTTTTGATGATCAGGCAGGAATGGGGGGGGCATTCATGTCTGATGAAGAGGAGGAGGTGGTCATGTCACAGCCCACATCAATAGGGGATATTGGGCAGGGTCCCCTTATGGCAGGGCAGCAAGTTGCTGGTGTGGGGTCAGACACCAGCATGCTGGATGTGGGTATTGATGCCATGTATGAGGCAGGGTCTGGTCTGGGGGAGGACGATGACAGGGACAGACCCTGGGAGCCGGCTCCAGAGGATAACAGCAGCAGTTCAGGGGGGGAACTGTTTGTTGTTGATGAGGATGAAGAGCCGGCTCCACCGACCACTGCTAGGGGGGGCAGGCAACAGGGCAGCACTGCGCCTAGGTCCAAAGCCTATGTGCGTACGGGTGGGGACCATCCTCAACCCTCCACAGCAGGCAAGGCAGTGGCCCGCACTTCAGCAGTGTGGGCTTTTTTCACGTGCCAGGCAGAGGACCAGGCAATAGCAGTGTGCCAGCTCTGCCGGCAGAAGGTTCGAAGGGGGCAGGCAGGGTCACATATGGGAACATCAGCTTTAAGTTCCCATATGAAACGTCATCACAGGATGACGTGGGAGCAGCACCAAAGTGGCAGGGCACCGGGTGGCAGTGGTGCTTCCTGTCCACCTCCTCCCATTCCTCAGGGAAGAGGTGCCAGCTCCCCAGACCCTGCAGCAGGTGAAGAGGATTCTGGGGCTCACAGTCGGAGGCAGCCACTGTGTAGCTCAGCCTCTTCTGCAACCTCCTCCTCCTCAATGCGGCCCCTGTCCCGCCAGGTTTCCCTCCCCCAGTTCCTCAGCCGCAAGACGCCTCTCTCCCCCAGCCACCCCCAAGTGCAGAGGCTTAATGGCTGCCTGGCAAAGCTTCTGGCAGTGCAGCTGCTGCCCTATCAGCTAGTCGAAGCAGCCCCCTTCCGACAGCTGATGGCTTGCGCTGCCCCTAACTGGCGGATCCCCAGCCGCCATTATTTTGCCAGGAAGGCTGTCCCTGCCATCCACCAGCACGTGGTTGAGAATGTGTCCCTGTCGCTGGATCATGCTGTTGGCGGCAGGGTGCACTGCACCACTGACACGTGGACCAGCAGGCATGGGCAGGGGAGGTACATAACCTACACTGCGCACTGGGTCACCCTCATGAGTGCTGGGGAGGGTGCAAGCCGGGGCGCTCCCCTCAGGCTACAGGTGCCTCCCCGTGGGGTACAGGGCAAACCCCACATGTCCACTTCCTCCTCCTCCTCCACTATGGATGAGCCACCCCTGAAGCGTCCCCGCAGCTACGCTTCAGTGCAGCACAGGCGATGTCAGGCTGTGCTGCAACTCCTCTCCCTGGGCGAGAGGAGTCATACTGCACCTGAGCTCATGGCTGCCTTCCAGACTCAGGTGCAGCGGTGGTTCACTCCCCGCCAGCTCCAAGCAGGTAATATTGTTTGCGACAACGGTCGCAACCTGCTGGCCGCCATCCGCCTAGGGCACCTGACCCACATGCCTTGCTTTGCACATGTCCTCAACCTTGTGGTGCAGCGCTTCCTCAAGAGCTACCAAGGGTTGGGTGACATGCTGGAGAAGGTACGTAGGGTATGTGCCCATTTTCGCAGGTCCCCCACCGCCAGCGCGTCTTTGGCACGGATGCAGCGGCAGCATAGTCTGCCACCCCACCGGCTCATCTGTGACCTGCCGACGCGCTGGAATTCCACCCTGCACATGGTGGAGCGCCTCGTAGAGCAGCGCTGGGCGGTCAGCAATTACCTGCTGGAGCACAGTGCCAGGGGTACTCAGGGGGCGGATTTGGGGTACTTTAGTGCAGAGCAGTGGCAGCAAATGAGGCAGCTCTGCCAAGTACTTGCCCCCTTTGAGCAGGCGACACGCTTTGTTAGCAGGGACAATGCGTGTCTTAGCGATGTCATACCCCTGGTGTTCCTCCTCAAGCGCACGTTGGATGGGCTGCTAGAGGAGGGTGACGTGCCTGAGGAGGAGGAGGAGGAGAGTAGGCCCCGTAGGCAGGCAGAGGGGGCTGAGGAGGAGATGGTGCCTGATGAGGAGGATGAGGGAGAGGAGGACTGGGTGCCTGTGCAGCATGGGGAGCAGGGCACATGCCACCCAACCACCCCAGCTATTGTCCGCGGCTGGGAGGGTACAGAGCAGGGGCAGGTCGAGCCAGATGACCTGCTGCATCTGGAGGGCAGTCAAGAAGAGGTTGGTCGGGGGCACCTCTTTTACATGGCTGCCCATATGCAGACTTGCCTCCGAAGCGATCCCCGGGTCTGTTCTATCAAAGACCGGGAGGATTATTGGGTGGCTACTTTGCTTGACCCACGGTACAAGGGAAAGGTGGGGGAGTTCCTTGTACCCAGCCAGAGAGAGAGGAGGATGGGTCAATTGAGGAAGGCTCTGTGCTCAAAATTAGTGGAGGCCTTCCCCCAGTCTGACACTTCTCAGGCCTCCACTACTCCACACACCCAGCAGAGACAGGGGCCTAGCAGCAGCAGCAGCAGCAAGGGCGGAGATCTCATGGGTGTGTGGAAGAGCTTTTTCGAGCCTCAACGGCCAGCAGCAGGCCCAGTCAGCACCCAAAGCCACCACCAGCAGCGGGTGGAGCATATGGTGGCTGACTACATGGGGTCAGTCAGCGTGCAGGATGCCATTCACCCTGACGATGACCCCATGCATTATTGGGTCTCGAGGCTCGACCAGTGGCCAGAACTGGCACAGTACGCTCTGGAGGTGCTGGCTTGCTCCCCTGCCAGTGTCCTGTCAGAGCGTGTCTTCAGTGCCGCAGGTGGGGTGGTCACTGAAAAGCGGACACGGCTATCCACTGGCAGCGTGGATAAGCTGACATTCATTAAAATGAATGAGGCATGGATAAGCGGGGATATCCAAGTGCCCATTGCAGACAGCAGAGACTAGCCTCCTCTCCTCCTTCTCCTCCACAGATTTATCCTCCTCTCTCCATTGCTGCCCATACTCTCCTCCTCAGTAGTATTGCCCATTCCCCATCTGTCTGCACCTGCTGCCCTTGCTGCTGCTGCTGCTGCTGTAGCCTGCTACTAGCCCTAGTAGTACTGTTGCTGTGCTGCATTGTCGGCAATTTTTTTATGGTGGGGGCCTATCAAAGCTCCTACTGCTATCGTAGATACTACTGCTGCATTGTCGGCAAATTTTTTTAGTAGTTGAGGCCTAACATGGCCTCTAAATATGTTTCTTCGAATACTGCCACATTGTTGGCTAATTTCTTCTGGTTGAGGCCTAACATGGCTTCTAAATATGTTGCTTATAATTTTGCCGCTAAGTTGGCTAATTTCTTCTGGTTGAGGCCTAACATGGCTTCTAAAAATGTTTTCTCAAATACTGCCACAATGTTGGCTAATTTCTTCTCGTTGAGGCCTAACATGGCTTCTAAATATGTTGCTTATAATTTTGCCGCTAAGTTGGCTAATTTCTTCTGGTTGAGGCCTAACATGGCTTCTAAAAATGTTTCTTCGAATACGGCCACATTGTTGGCTAATTTCTTCTGGTTGAGGCCTAACATGGCTTCTAAATATGTTGCTTATAATTTTGCCGCTAAGTTGGCTAATTTCTTCTGGGGGTTGAGGCCTAACATGGCTTCTAAATATTTTTCTTACAATTTTGCGGCTAATGTCTTCTGTTTGGGGCCTGCCTCATTTAATTCTTCTGGCTCTAATATTGAGTTGATTAAAAGTTACAAGTTACAAAATGACTGTTGCTGCCACTGCTGTTGCTATTAATGCCTCGTTATTTGGCAAAAGTCTTCTCTGTTTGGGGCCTGCCTCATTTAATTCTTCTGGCTCTAATATAGAGTTGATTAAAAGTCGCAACATGACTGTTGCTGACGCTGCTGTTGCTGCTAATGCCTCGTTATTTGGCAAAAGTCTTCTCTGTTTGAGGCCTGCCTCATTTAATTCTTCTGGCTCTAATATAGAGTTGATTAAAAGTTACAACATGACTGTTGTTGCCGCTGCTGTTGCTACTACTGCCTCATTATTTGGCAAACGTCTTCTGTTTGGGGCCTGCCTCATTTAATTCTTCTGGCTCTAATATAGAGTTGATTAAAAGTCGCAACATGACTGTTGCTGACGCTGCTGTTGCTGCTAATGCCTCGTTATTTGGCAAAAGTCTTCTCTGTTTGAGGCCTGCCTCATTTAATTCTTCTGGCTCTAATATAGAGTTGATTAAAAGTTACAACATGACTGTTGTTGCCGCTGCTGTTGCTACTACTGCCTCATTATTTGGCAAACGTCTTCTGTTTGGGGCCTGCCTCATTTAATTCTTCTGGCTCTAATATAGAGTTGATTAAAAGTCGCAACATGACTGTTGCTGACGCTGCTGTTGCTGCTAATGCCTCGTTATTTGGCAAACGTCTTCTGTTTGGGGCCTGCCTCATTTAATTCTTCTGGCTCTAATATAGAGTTTATTAAAAGTTACAGCATGACTGTTGTTGTTGCTGCTGCTGTTGCTACTAATGCCTCATTATTTGGCAAACGTCTTCTGTTTGGGGCCTGCCTCATTTAATTCTTCTGGCTCTAATATAGAGTTGATTAAAAGTTACAACATGACTGCCGCTGCTGTTGCTACTACTGCCTCATTATTTGGCAAACATCTTCTGTTTGGGGCCTGCCTCATTTAATTCTTCTGGCTCTAATATAGAGTTGATTAAAAGTCGCAACATGACTGTTGCTGACGCTGCTGTTGCTGCTAATGCCTCGTTATTTGGCAAAAGTCTTCTCTGTTTGAGGCCTGCCTCATTTAATTCTTCTGGCTCTAATATAGAGTTGATTAAAAGTTACAACATGACTGTTGTTGCCGCTGCTGTTGCTACTACTGCCTCATTATTTGGCAAACGTCTTCTGTTTGGGGCCTGCCTCATTTAATTCTTCTGGCTCTAATATAGAGTTGATTAAAAGTTACAACATGACTGCCGCTGCTGTTGCTACTAATGCCTCATTATTTGGCAAACGTCTTCTGTTTGGGGCCTGCCTCATTTAATTCTTCTGGCTCTAATATAGAGTTTATTAAAAGTTACAGCATGACTGTTGTTGCTGCTGCTGTTGCTACTAATGCCTCATTATTTGGCAAACGTCTTCTGTTTGGGGCCTGCCTCATTTAATTCTTCTGGCTCTAATATAGAGTTGATTAAAAGTTACAACATGACTGCCGCTGCTGTTGCTACTAATGCCTCATTATTTGGCAAACGTCTTCTGTTTGGGGCCTGCCTCATTTAATTCTTCTGGCTCTAATATAGAGTTTATTAAAAGTTACAGCATGACTGTTGTTGCTGCTGCTGTTGCTACTAATGCCTCATTATTTGGCAAACGTCTTCTGTTTGGGGCCTGCCTCATTTAATTCTTCTGGCTCTAATATAGAGTTGATTAAAAGTTACAACATGACTGCCGCTGCTGTTGCTACTACTGCCTCATTATTTGGCAAACGTCTTCTGTTTGGGGCCTGCCTCATTTAATTCTTCTGGCTCTAATATAGAGTTGATTAAAAGTTACAACATGACTGCCGCTGCTGTTGCTACTAATGCCTCATTATTTGGCAAACGTCTTCTGTTTGGGGCCTGCCTCATTTAATTCTTCTGGCTCTAATATAGAGTTTATTAAAAGTTACAGCATGACTGTTGTTGCTGCTGCTGTTGCTACTAATGCCTCATTATTTGGCAAACGTCTTCTGTTTGGGGCCTGCCTCATTTAATTCTTCTGGCTCTAATATAGAGTTGATTAAAAGTTACAACATGACTGCCGCTGCTGTTGCTACTACTGCCTCATTATTTGGCAAACATCTTCTGTTTGGGGCCTGCCTCATTTAATTCTTCTGGCTCTAATATAGAGTTGATTAAAAGTTACAACATGACTGCCGCTGCTGTTGCTACTACTGCCTCATTATTTGGCAAACGTCTTCTGTTTGGGGCCTGCCTCATTTAATTCTTCTGGCTCTAATATAGAGTTGATTAAAAGTTACAACATGACTGTTGTTGCCGCTGCTGTTGCTACTAAGGCCTCATTATTTGGCAAACGTCTTCTGTTTGGGGCCTGCCTCATTTAATTCTTCTGGCTCTAATATAGAGTTGATTAAAAGTTACAACATGACTGTTGTTGCCGCTGCTGTTGCTACTACTGCCTCATTATTTGGCAAACGTCTTCTGTTTGGGGCCTGCCTCATTTAATTCTTCTGGCTCTAATATAGAGTTGATTAAAAGTTACAACATGACTGCCGCTGCTGTTGCTACTAAGGCCTCATTATTTGGCAAACGTCTTCTGTTTGGGGCCTGCCTCATTTAATTCTTCTGGCTCTAATATAGAGTTGATTGAAAGATACAACATGACTGCTGCTGCTGATGCTACTAATGCCTCATTATTTGGCAAAACTCTGGTGGGTGTCTATCAAGGCTCCTACTGCTGTGGCTGACACTACTGCTGCATTGTCGGCAATTTTTTTTGTAGTTGAGGCCTATCATGGCTTCTAAAAATGTTTCTTCGAATACTGCCATATTGTTGGCTGATTTCTTCTGGGGGTCGAGGCCTATCATGGCCTCTAAAAATGTTTCTTCGAATACTGCCACATTGTTGGCTAATTTCTTCTGGGGGTTGAGGCCTAACATGGTTTCTAAATAGGTTGCTTGTAATTTTGCCGCTAAGTTGGCTACTGTCTTCTGGGGGTTGAGGCCTATCATGGCTTCTAAAAATGTTTCTTCGAATACTGCCATATTGTTGGCTAATTTCTTCTGGGGGTTGAGGCCTATCATGGCTTCTAAAAATGTTTCTTCGAATACTGCCACATTGTTGGCTAATTTCTTCTGGTGGTTGAGGCCTAACATGGCTTCTAAAAATGTTTCTTCGAATACTGCCACATTGTTGGCTAATTTCTTCTGGGGGTTGAGGCCTAACATGGTTTCTAAATAGGTTGCTTGTAATTTTGCCGCTAAGTTGGCTACTGTCTTCTGGGGGTTGAGGCCTATCATGGCTTCTAAAAATGTTTCTTCGAATACTGCCACATTGTTGGCTAATTTTTTCTGGGGGTTGAGGCCTATCATGGCTTCTAAAAATGTTTCTTCGAATGCTGCCACATTGTTTGGCTAATTTCTTCTGGGGGTTGAGGCCTATCATGGCTTCTAAAAATGTTTCTTCGAATGCTGCCACATTGTTTGGCTAATTTCTTCTGGGGGTTGAGGCCTATCATGGCTTCTAAAAATATTTCTTCGAATACTGCCATATTGTTGGCTGATTTCTTCTGGGGGTCGAGGCCTATCATGGCCTCTAAAAATGTTTCTTCGAATACTGCCATATTGTTGGCTAATTTCTTCTGGGGGTTGAGGCCTATCATGGCTTCTAAATAGGTTGCTTGTAATTTTGCCGCTAAGTTGGCTACTTTCTTCTGGTGGTTGAGGCCTATCATGGCTTATAAAAATGTTTCTTCGAATACAGCCCCATTGTTTGGCTAATTTCTTCTGGGGGTTGAGGCCTGCCTCATTTAATTCTTCTGGCTCTAATACAATTGATTACAACAATGCTTGCTGCTTGGTTGTCAAATGTATTCACACTATTATTACCCCTGAAACGACTGCGGCCAAAAGTCCTTTGCCTCAGTCATTATTCTTTCTTTTGAAATGATAGGAGTGCTCTAAAAAATGTATACAGGGAGGGCATGTGTGTGTAGCAGTAACTGAGTGGAACATAGGTGTGAATTGCTCTTCCCATTGATTCCAAAGCAAAACATGACATATATACATTCATTACTGTGTACAAAAGTAAGGGAAATGTTTTAATGGTAGTCCCAAAGCCATGTCTGGTCTGGGAGTCAAAATAGGCCCTTGCATTCAAATTACACAGAGGCCCAAACAGGCCCCAAACATCAGCCCAGTAAATTTGACTGGAAACCAACCAACCTGGCAACCCTGGGTGACACAAACATAGCCATAAACTCTACTTAAATTCATGCTGTAAGTAATAATTTAGATTGAATTTGTCCTCTATGAATGCTTTTGTCCTTGAGTTAAATAAACGAGACAACACAGTTTGCTTAATGGAAAAAGGAATTTCATTCCTAGATGATGTCCATCTTACATCCCACTTTCAGCTGCATCTGCTATTTTGCAACTTTCAACTTCACAAGCTGTTTTGTCCCAGTTTGCTGTCCATAACCTTCAAAGAGAACACACGCCATCCTTTGTTTCCAAACACTTTACACAACGTATTCATAGATCCAGTGCAAAGCCCTTAAAGGGGTGGTTCACCTTTAAGGTAACTTTTAGTATGCAATAGTATGGCAAATTCTAAGCAACTTTTAATTTGGTTTTACTTATTTGCCTTTTTCTTCTAAGTTCAGACTCTTTGCAGCTTTTAAATGTGGGTCAATGAGTTGACCCCAACTAAAAAGCAAATACTATGTCAGGCTACAAATGTATTGTTAGTCATTGCTACTTTTTTACATTTAGGCCTCTCCTATTCATATTCCAGTCTCTTATTTAAATCAATGTATGATTGCTAGGGGAATAATGTTACTTCTAATAGTGCCTAATTTCCAAATATAGTGTGACTTAATATCATAATTTATTTTAAAAAATCAATGTATTTGAGTGTTACAGTAGTCAATTTATCAATTTCGTCGCCATCGCGACGAGGTTCGTCGCCGTCGCGTCGAGGTTCGTCGCCGTCGCGACGCGCGACGAGGTTCGTCGCCGCGCGAAGAGGTTCGTCGCGCGCCATATCAAAACTGTGTTTGCGCATGCGCGCGTGTGCGTCATGTGACGCGCGTCGTGTGCGCGCACGCGTCATGTGACGCGCGTCATGCGCTCGTCAAAAATGGGCGTCGCCACTATAAATAGCCCCGCCCGTGCTTACATTTTTAGGAGTGCAGTTTGAAAATGGCAGGACCTGGCATGATGAACCGAGACCAGCTGCGGTACTTCGTCAGGTACCTGCACCAGGAGGGATACGACAATATCCCTCCTGGAGTGAGAGGAATCCAGGCGCTCCGGAGGAGCATAATGGAACGGCTGAGGCGCAGGCTGCGGAGGGAGTACCGCCTGCGCTTAAGTCTGAGGGAGCTCCAGAGGATCTGGAGCGATCTCAAAAGACGCCACAGCGCATTTGTTGATGAGCTGCGCGTGGAAGTGGAAGGTAGAGTTATTTAAAAAGAAAACATCTTATAATGATTTGCTATTTTACAGCAAAAATGTATTTAAGTGAATACTGTAATTAGGATTGGAACAGTTGACTTTGACTGACTGACATAATTGCAGACAAGTTAGATAACAAGTAAATGAGCTGTCAAATGGAGATTATTTAAACAGATTATAATAGATTTATTTAAATGCAATACATGAGTTTCCCTTCTTAACTACAATAAAGCCACTTGATTCCTATTTATTTTGGTATTTTGGAGCAAATGTGTAATTGTTTAGGCCTGTGACAAGGCTAATAAGAATTTTACTTCACTTAAAGGTAGATTTATTTAAACGTAATAAATAGGTTTCCCTTCTTAACTACAATAAAGCCACTTGATCAGGCTCGGATCTGTGGAAAGGTCACCAAGGCCCGGGCCTAGGGCTGGAAGATTTTAGGGAGGCGGCATGCTGTCCAACCACACCCATATTGGTTCAGAAACACTGGGGATGCACAGGAGATACAATAGTTTCCCATGCAGCAATCCCCATTGCTCCTGTCCAGATGATAAAAATTTTCCCGAATAAAGGGGAGGGGACAGGGGCGACGAATGGCAGTGGGCCTAGGGGTGTCCGCTATGTAAATCTTGCCCTGCACTTGATTCCTATTTATTTTGGTATTTTGGAGCAAATGTGTATTTGTTTAGGCCTGTGACAAGGCTAATAAGAATTTTACTTCACATAAAGGTAGATTTATTTAAACGTAATAAATAGGTTTCCCTTCTTAACTACAATAAAGTTAATTTTCCTGTAGTTACAACATGACACCTTATCCTGTATAATGTATACTGTACAAATGCAATTGGTGTGTTACTCAAACTGAAATTTATTCATTGCCAGCTGAGTGGATCCAAGATGATCCTGATGATGATGATGATGATGGGGAAGTACCAGCACCACCACCACCTGACCAGGCAGCACCGCCTGTACCTGATGAGGCAGCACCGCCTCCACCACCTCACCGGGCGGCACCACCACCTCACCAGGTGGCACCACCTCACCAGGCGGCACCACCACCTCACCAGGTGGCACCACCACCTCACCAGGCGGCACCACCACCTCACCAGGTGGCACCACCTCACCAGGCGGCACCACCACCTCACCAGGCGGCACCACCACCTCACCAGGTGGCACCACCAGCGGACGACCAGGGGCTCAGTGTAGGCACTCAGACAGAGCATGCCTACTACGACCAGACTGAGCTCCTGGTCACCCTAGCTCATCAAGTAAATGCCATGCGGCAGGAGCTGGGAGAGGTTAGGGACATTGTTGACAACCTCCAGAGGGTTGTTGCTCCTCCTCCTCCACTTTAATTTATTTATTATTTGTTACAGCACCAGTTGTGCTATATGTTGTGAATTAAAAAAATTTTTTATATCTTTATATTTTGAGTTCATTTTTCATTTGACTAAACTAATACTCACATGGTACTTGGAATTGTTTGGATTCTAATAACACAACGATGACTATTCTTAATCGGAGTCATTAAAATTACATTACATAGTATTTCAGAATCATTACAATTACATGATGTAAATATAAGGTTCATTCACATAAACATATGGTTTATTCATTTTTATCTGAGATACAAAGCATCCAGATACTATCTGTTCAGATTTATTAGTTGTACTTGTGTTAGTAATCTACTATTAGATATTTGAAGTACAGATGGTACTTTTTGGTTAAACAGAGATATAGAGTAGTAGTAGATACCATTACCAGTTGACCAGAGGTAATGTGAAAAAATCCACAAACGTTAAAAGTTTAAGAAACTTGCAAAATGGGAGCCATTTTTTCAAGATAGGAGTCCTCTAACAATGCAGGGCATGTGTGTAGCAGTATACTAAGTGAAACACGCATGTGTATTGGTCTTCCCATGGAGTCCAATCCAATTCAGCACATTCAGACACAAAGCAAAAGATACCATGTTCATTTATCATCACAGACTACAAAGCTTGAAACTAAGGGGAAAATTTTTATTTGTAGGCCCAAAGATGAAAAAAGGTTATACAAACAAAACACCCATAGAAGATGGGCTTCATCAAATTGCACTGCGCGTCAAAAATAACGTCGCGCGTTAAAACACATACTTGCGTCCGCGACAAAATATTTTGACGCGCGACAAAATCGGGCCGCGCGACTCGTTTCGCGAATTTTTCGCCGTTTCGCGAATTTCGCTGGAAATTCGCGAATTATTCGGCGAAGCCAAACGCGACAGATTCGCCCATCACTAGCAACCTCTATTCTGCTAGTCTCTTTTCTTTACATGCTATAATCTATTACTCAATCTATTTAGTAGCTTTGTTCTCATAGAAATAGGTAATGGCCATGAAATATGCCAAATGTTTTGAAGCAGGAGGGCCACTGACACCTGGGCCCACTGGGAGTTTTCCTGGTATCCCTGTGGACCAGTCCGACACTAATGATACAACCCTATGGTAAACTGCCCTGGGATCCACTGTGTGCAGTCTTAAAATCATTAATGAACTTAGATTGAAATACAATATATCTTTTTTGGTCCCCCAATAACAACCTAATTATGAAATCCTGGATTTGAACAAGTACATATTCATATTATAACTTTTATAATAGATACATAGACTTGTGTAATCACCACACCAACCCTAAGGAAGCCGTCAAGGGAGACTGTGAAATGTGTCAGACTTTGGAGCGGCGTGATTTATTTACAGATTACAGACTCAACTGGAGAAGCCTTCCTCATCCTAGAGAAGTCCAGACTTCTACTTTGCTTTGGGTACTATTTGCTTTACGATCTGGCCACCCTTGTGAGTACAGTGATTTTGACATTTATTAAAGCAGTATTATACTATATTTTGCTTTATATTTACATTATATTATTTGATGATTGGCTGGAGGAAAACTATAAGACGAAGGACTGACATTATTATTTGCGTCATAACTCCGAGAAAACTTTTGAGTATATACCAAAAAGGGGGAATCTTGAAGAGTATTACAGTGGCGGTTCTACTGTAATTTAGCTCTCTGGGCACTTTGTGGCTGTATGGGCTTTATTAATAATCTTTATTAATTAAGGCAACACTACTCTAGGGGGCAGATTTACTAAGGTTCGAATGGTAAATTCAAATTTGAATTGGAATTTTCTAATTGTGTCAAAGGTAGAAGCTCTCCTATCCAATAGTGGTACAGTATTGGTATTGGCTTTCTAATTTTATGATTACAGACCTCCATTCTGTTCTATTAGGATCAATCTATTCAATTGCTCAACCATAAAACAAAGGGCCCCAGGTATTTACCTAAAAATGTATGTAATATCTTTGAAAAACCCTTTTAAAATTCACATATTTTAAAAAAAGGAGCTCTAGTGCTATTCAAAACAAACTGGATTTCAAAGGTCTCAAAATGATGACTAAATACGTGGGTCAGGATTTATGGAGACACAGGAGAAGAATTGTAGTAAGGTGCAAAGAAATGAAGGACTTGAGATGGAGCTTATTCTTTGCTTAGTTATTCTTTGCTTAATGGGAAGCCAAGATAAGGATTTCAGGAGTGGAAGGACATATTCTCTCTTAGATGAGGGGAGGATTCTAGTGAATAAGTGATGTTAAAGGGAACCTTCCAACACTTTTTGCAGATTTGTTCTCCAAAAAATAAAGCATTTTTTCAATAACTTTTTACTTTCTGTTTGTGAATGCTTTTCCAATATTGAAGTTTAAACATTCATTTTTCACCTTAAGTCTTTCTTAAGCAGCTACTGGGCAGAATCCCTTCATTAAAAGCAGATGTTACAATTGAAACAATAGCTGCTAATATTCCACAGATGCTGCTGAAAAATGTATTACCAATGTTGTAAATTGTAACAGTTCAGAATCTGTGTCTGGTTTACTAAACTGCCAGACAGAAACACCACAAATATTTTTTTTCAAAATGAATCAGTTAATAGTGCTGCTCCAGCAGAATTCTGCACTGAAATCCATTTCTCAAAAGAGCAAACAGATTTTTTTATATTCAATTTTGAAATCTGACATGGGGCTAGACATTTTGTCAATTTCCCAGCTGCCCCAAGTCATGTGACTTGTGCTCTGATAAACTTTAATCACTCTTTACTGCTGTACTGCAAGTTGGAGTGATATCACCCCCTCCCCTTCTCCCCCCAGCCAAACAAAAGAACAATGGGAAGGTAACCAGATAGCAGCTCCCTAACACAAGATAACAGCTGCCTGTTAGATCTAAGATCAACACTCAATGTTAAAAACCCATGTCTCACTGAGACACATTCAGTTACATTGAGAAGGAAAAACAGCAGCCTGCCAGAAAGCATTTCTCTCCTAAAGTGCAGGCACAAGTCACATGACCAGGGGCAGCTGGGAAATTGAAAAAATGTCTAGCCCCATGTCAGATTTCAAAATTGAATTTAAAAAAATCTGTTTCCTCTTTTGAGAAATGGATTTCAGTGCAGAATTCTGATGGAGTATAACTATTAACTGATGCGTTTTGAAAAAAACATGTTTTCCCATGACAGGATCCCTTTAAGGGGCATATTTATCAAGGGTTGAATTTCGAATTGAAAAAACGTTGAAATTCGAATTCAAAAAGACCAACCGAAATTAAGTTGAAGTTTTTTTTGTTGAATACGTCAGTTTTCCATCGAATAGGTCCGTATTTGGCCGCATTCGATTTTGATTTGATCGAATTCGATTAGAAGTTTTTCCCAAAAAAACTTAAATTTTTCAAATGCCACCAATTGACTCCAAATGGGTTCTAGGAGGTCCCCCATAGGCTAAAACAGCAATTCAGCATGTGTTAGATGGCAAATGGACGAAGTTGAATTTTTAAAGAGATAGTACATGATAAATTTCGATATTCTAATTTTTTAATTTTTTTCAAATTCAAATCGAACTTGGCCTAAACAAAAAAAAAATGAAAACCAATAGCAAATTGTCTCAGACTATCACTCTCCATTATGCTAAATGTTAACTCAAACGTGAACGGTCCCTTTAAAGAAAAATCCCTGGAAAGAGCAGATGGTTTCCCTGGTTAATAGAGCTCATTTATAAATGTTGTGCAGTGCAGAATAATTTGCAAAGTGAATATATTTGCCCTGCGCATGGTTGTATAGATAAAGTTGAATAAGAGTGGTGTATTTAATGTGCAAACAGAATTGTGAATTTTTTTTCACTCTGCAAAGGTACATAACAGTTTTTTAAAGGAAAACTATACCCCCAAATAATGTAGGTCTCTATAAAAAGATATAGCATAAAACAGCTCATATGTAAAACCCTGCTCCATGTAAATAAACAATTTTCATAATAATATACTTTTTTAGTAGTACTGTATGTGCCATTGGGTAATCATAAATAGAAAATTGCCATTTTAAAAAATAAGGGCCGCCCCCTGGGATAATACAATTCACTGTGCGCACAAACATACCAAACAAACTATACATGTTAGGTCACATGAGCCAATTAACAGACAGAGTTGAGTCTTTTGCTTCAACACTTCTTCCTGTTACAGTTAGAGCTGCAGTATTTCTGGTCAGGTGATCTCTGAGGCAGCACACAGACCATCACAAAATGGTGGGTCAAGGCAAGAGATGTAAAAGGGCAATTTTTACTAAAATATATATTCCAGTTTGGTAAGATTCTTTAATATGCCAATTTATATGATGTAAACTATGTGTTGCTTAAGTGTTCATTTTGGGGGTATAGTTTTCCTTTAAATATGGCAAAAATCACAAATTGCAAATACTTATACACATACTTATGCCACGACTTTAGTTGCTGAGAAAATATTTGCAAAACAGCTTCGCAACTTGCAAGTTTAAATTGCTGTCAATGCTATTTTCGTGCACAACAGCCTCATACAGTAGCCGCTAGGTAGGACAAGGGACTCATGGTGCCATAGATGATGGTGGATCCCACTAAATCAGTAACCCTGTTCTAGGCAGGGGGTTCTCTGTATTTTTGAAACATATGTTAATCCTCTGTGTAAAGTATTGTTCAATTGATTGGGAACCTTGGCACTCATTAAATGGAACCAAAGAATACATATGTTATGTTTTGGGTAGCTGAGGATGATTAGAGTATAATAACAGTGCTTTATTAGCAGGCTCATGCAGCCATTACATAACAGTAACTTTCACTTTTAAGCTGTCCAGAAAGTATGCACAGTATGTCTGAGCACAGTGATATCTACAGGCCATTTGTATAAACACCACAACATGACAGGTATACAGTATATAGCAATCATAAAAAACACTATAGCAAATGTAAGAGCCTTTTAATTGGCACATTGCAAAGAGTTAAATCCTTTCATTATTCTACAAAGACAGGCATAAGAATGCTGGCTCTATCTGAGGGGCTGACTTAAGATGACCAGATCACCTTTTTTTATTAAGAAAGTCTTATAAAAGTAAAAGCCACTGCAATGTTTTCAGACCAGGAAGCACTTTTCAGGGGAGGTCTGGTCCCCCATCTAAAAGTACAAGTGTTATGTGTTAGTGCTTACATTTGATCCGCATTCGGCTTGGCACAAGATTCATTTCTATGGGGGCAGAAGCTGTGTGCAAAGTGTCAGAACTGAAAGGTGTGAGGGCTGCTTAGCACACTGAATTGACTAGCAGAATGACTAGCAGAAAGTGTCAAACTGGCGTGTAAAGTGTCTTTCTGCCAACTCACACCTAATTAAACATGGACCCTAAATCCCTTAAAAGCCGTGTTGCTCAAAGTAAGTCTTCATGTGTTGATCTCTTGCAGCAAATGAGCTAATCAGACAAGCTTTCCAATTCAAAGACAACCTCGTCTGGTCACTAATTAATTAATACAAACTGCTCGCTGTATATTTTCTGAATTTAAAAAAACAAAACAAACTAAAATATATTATAAATCTTCATTGCATGAAATGAAATAACTTCTTCCTATCTCTCTCCCCCGGTCTCTGATTTTTACTGTCATGTACTTTGTCAGAGCAGGGATGGCATTATTCAAAATGAATGTCTTCCTTAACTCTTGAACTAGAACCTCGCAGCCAGTGACACTATGGGTAATGGTTAGTTGAATATAGATGTCTGTACGGTGGCATGTTGAATATTGGGTATGATGAATGGTTGTTTACTTTTCTAAAAGAAGTTCCTTCCCCTCCGGTACTACTGTCTGGTACTGCTCTGATGACATCCCTTAAGCATTCATGGGATGGAAGAGGCCTACTCGATTGGTAATGCAGAGACATTCTCTCCTCATCCCCAGCACAACGCAGGCCATAATGGTCCCTAAGGACAACAACAATGGATTGTATGACCCAACAGAACCAACAACTGGTGTAGCATTTTCAGCAACAGGTCAGTCATAGCTCAAGCATTAACCTGTAGGTGCCAACAAAGTGTCTCTTTTTCTCATGAGCAGCTGTGATACTTTTATTGTTGGAGGGTCCAGGGGCTAAACAGAGCTTGAAGGTTCTATTCAACGTACTACTACCCAACAAATAGAACTTCAGCAATTGTTTAAGAGTTGTTGGCTTCCGGTGGGTACAGTCATATAAAAGTCTTTATGCATCAGATTCCCATTTTCTGATTATATTAACTATGCTTTGAGTGTCAGTGAGACTGTGCATGCTGGAAGAAAAGTATAATCTGTTTGAGGTAAAGGCCAGAAGAGGCAACTTGCCATGTTTGCATATATAGTAAATATTAAAAATCACGAAGTAACATAGTAAGTTAGGTTAAAAAAAGACACACGTCGGTCAAGTTCAAGCTTTTAACTATTTTAACCTGCCTCACTGTTAGTTGATCCAGAGGAAGGCAAAAAAAACTCCATTTGAAGCCTCTCCAAATACCTTAGAGGGGGAACAAATTCCTTCCTGGCTCCAAGATGGCAATCGGACTTGTCCCTGGATCAACTTGTACTATGAGCTATTTCCCATAACCCTGTATTCCCTCACTTGCTAAAAAGCCATCCAACCCCTTCTTAAAGCTATCTAATGTATCAGCCTGTACCACTGATTCAGGGAGAGAATTCAACTTCACAGCTCTCACTGTAAAAAAGGCAGAACCTCTTTTCTTCTAAACGGAATGGGTGACCTCATAGTTATCATATCTCCCCTTAATCGCCTCTTCTCCAGCATGAACATCCCCAATTTGGCCAGTCTTTCTTTATAGCTAAGATTTTCCATACCTTTTAGCTTGATGTGGTGGGTGAACCTGTTCCATTTAGCTTTGCCAAAAATTTGTGAAAAAATTAAAGTCAATGGGGTTTTTTTCTTGTAACCTTTCCAAACTTTTTTCACCCAATAGCATTGGAGTTCAAGAGCGCTTTTTTGTACAGTGAAACATGGTGAAAAAGTCTGCCCATTTCTATATGAGTACCTATTAATTATATCTTTTAGTTTATGCCAGCAGGCTGATTCCTTCTTGACACTAGTGTACTGTATGTTTGTGGTGTCCCTAACCCATAAAAATACTTGGGTTAGAAGGTATTGTAGACTTGTGAGATCAGCAAAGTGATGCTCCAGAGCAGGGGAAATAACCTACTGCCCTCATATTGAAAATAAACTGGTCATATATATGTGGTGTCTTATGAGAGAGGCACACAGAGCATACATTTTTATACCCCTGGTGATCCCTGTTAAATGGCAACCAAGCCTTGTTTTTCTCTTATTCTTGCTCTAAATTATGGGACAGCTACTGTATCTCTCATAGTTGTAAATTTACTAAGCGGCAAAAATTAGACAGCGACTGCTTCTCACCCATCGCAACACTAAGTTCAGACAACACTAATTTACGAAAATGCAAAGTTGCGTCCGGGGCACGAACGCTGGTGAATTTTCACTAGTGTTACTTTGGTAATGTGAGCAAATCAAAGCAAAGATGCGCTAGCGTTCAATTCTGCCTAGCGCAACTTCGTTAGAGGTCCACGCTCAGGCTAATTTGCATACGGCAGCAAATTTAAAAATGAATGGACGTATATGTTGCAGCAAATACATTACACAAGAAAAAAAGAAAATAGAGTTGTTATAATGTCCTACACATGAGTCCACTGTATAGTTTATGTTCCATATATTATAAAATGTATGGGGGAACCCGGTTACCCAGGAAAATGAAGGACTTTTGCAGGCAATCACTCTGAAAAAAAAAAAAAGACGCCAGTGTTTTTTGGACTTAGAAACTTTTTCCAATATGATGTAAGTAACAGAAGAATGAGGAAGATCTATGCACTCCATTGCACTTCGCCTGGTCTGAGCTGGCGAATGCAAGTCTGGCAAAAGAGGTAACATTCAGTAAAGTCCATTCGCCAGAGCGAAAAATTGCCTGGCAATAAAGTGCAAATCACGGCTAGCGTCTATCTTCTTCACTAGTGAAGTGATTCCTGCGCCCGTTAGTAAATCGGCGGAGTCCCTGAAAACGGTAACGCTGGCGAATCTTCTCCAGCGTTAGTCACTTCGACCTTTAGTAAATCTGCCTCATAGACTGCATTTTAATCAAATAATTCAAATTTGGGAAAATTATTTCCTTTTTCTCTGCAATAATAAAACAGTACCTTGTATTTGATTACAGCTAAGTTGTAATGAATCCTTATTGGAGGCAAAAAAAATCGAAAATCCTGAATGTTCCAATTTTTAAAGGGACCATCTGCCATTGACTTCTACATAATTTCTACAGGTTTTAGCTGGAATTTTTCCGGATTCAGATTTTTAGCAGCTTTGGAGCATAATAAATCTCAAAAAATTTGTTTTCTGTCCTCTAAAAATTCTAGTTTTTCCACTGAACCAGAAAAATTCATCCAAAATCATTGAAGAATCCCTTAACCAGAAAATCCCATGTCCTGAGCATTCTGTATAAAAGATAAATGTACACTGTATTAAAAGATAAATGTACACTTGTAGTACAGGTATGGGATCCGTTATCCAGAAAGCTCCGGATTATGGAAATGCTGTCTCCCATAGACTCCATTATAATCAAATAATCAAGATTTTTAAATATAATTTCCTTTTTTCTCTGTAATAATAAAGCAGTACCTTGTATTTGATACAAACTAAGATTTGGAAGCAAAACCAGTCTACTGGGTTTATTTAATATTTGCATGATTTTCTAGTAGACAAAGTATGAAGATCCAAATTCCGGAAAGATCCATTATCCGGAAAACCACAGGTCCCGAGCATTCTCGATAACAGGTCCCATACCTGAACAAAGATAAGTCATGAGCTATGTCATATACTATGGATATTCTCCTTTAAGACAAACAATTTTAGTCTAGTGATGCCTTAAACAAAGTGCACACATATAGGTAGTGCTGCTCTTAGTCTTTATGCCAGATGTTGGCAATGCCCCTAGCAAACAAAGCTAAACTGGAAGGAAGAGCCACCATTAAAACACAAATCTGAAAAAATTATCCTACTGAATTTTACAGTGCAGAAATGGTATAACTTGCATAAAGCAATTACACAGGTACTCAATAAGAGAGATATCTAATAAACAAAAAAGAGCCGGCTGGTAAGCAATAAATGGACTACAGCGAGAATTCCATACAGTGATGTTATTTATTAACCCCTTTGCCTAAAGTGCTTGCTAGAGCTGCAGTTTTACAAACACTAAAAGGTTCCTTGTTAGGCGTCCCTGACTTTGTTGTAAAGTTGAAACCAGTAATATATGAGCAGCCAGAAAAGCAAAAAAAGAACAGCTGCACTCACTCCTGGGCCTCAGAGTTCACTGTCCCTGATTCAGGTGAGAGAGATGTTATGTGTAATAATGTCTTTATATTGAGCACAGCATGGGAATTTCCAGAGGCAATCTCCTCCAAGCCAGAGTGTCTATAGCACAGCATTGCTGAAATACAGAAATTAAACTCTCTATTAAATAGCAGATAATAACCCATGGAATTTGAGACACTAACCTCTATTAAATTTACTTCCTTAGCAATATGTTGAATTCTCCCATGGCCACATATAATAGGAAGTGTTGCAGAGATCAGTTGGCCTCCTGGGCTTCTATGTTTTAGACATAATGAAATGACTATGTAGCTGTTAAACCAGTCTGGCTGTGTTACATAACTCATAAAAGCTAAAATGAAGCTGACTTATCACTGTATACCCTTTCCCAACCTTGTTGAAAATGACACTGTGTTCCATTTACCTTTTTTTTTATTTATTTTTTTTAAAATATTATTAAAATTCTGACTATGAACCACAACATGATTAAATGCGTCTAGGAGCGGAACATTTTGATTCAACTGAAAACGAATATTGTTAGAGGTGTGGAGCAGTCACTGAGAATATATACTAGTATCCACAACGGCCGCTTGCACTGCCCTATGGAAAAGCCAAGCATGGAAAAAAAAGAAATGCCCATTGAGTCCGTCTAGTTACATGAGATCTAAACTAAAGAAAAAAATTCCCTTAATTACTTTTCAAATGGGCGAACCCTGTCCCACTTTGTTTTTGTTTAGTGATTTAATGAACAGCAGAATCATTTTATTACCTTGTATGAACTGTATTTGGCACAAAAAGCACCATTTTTTTTCAACGTGAAGATTTGCAAAACTGGTTCTGTGTGTTATAAGGAAAAAAAAAACCCAGCAGAACGAGATACATTAAAAAAGTGCATTGTAGAACATTGAAGTAAAAGGCAAATAGATTTAGCCTTTATGAAATCAAAATAATGACTGAGCTTACCTGGCAATACAAAATGAATCCGTTCAGGCATTATGTTAGACGGAGAACGACGTGCATGGATTTTCACCTAGCGCAGGAACCCTGCAAGGCAATATTTATCCTATTATATATAACAACCACACTGTATTCATGAGGGTCAACTGATAATTTAAATCTTGGTGTAAACCCTGCTTTATAGGGCTATCAATATTAAAAATGGATTTTGCATCTCCAGATGTACTGTGTGCCAACTAGTGATGAGCAAGGCGAACTTCCGTAACTTCGCCACCCGTGAATTATTTCTCGAAACTCGTGCATGTAAAAATTGTCACGCATAAAATAATATATGAAGACCATTGACCTTCGCTGAGACAAAAAAATTGCCAAGACAAAATTGTTGCTGAGAATTTTTTTTGACGCCCATTGACTTCAAATTGTTTCAAAAATTTTTCGCTGTTTCGCAAATTCTTTCAGAGTTTTGCACATTTTTCGGCAAAACAAAAATGGACAGATTCGCTCATCACTACTAACAACCATTTGGTTTGATAAGGTGTAACATTTTGGCTTATGGTTTCCGGACAGATGCCTTTTCTACATGAAGGGAACCCAACAAAATCTGCCAATGCCCCTCTGAGGAAGAAGGACACAAGTGGGCAGCAGGAAAGAAACGGGCTTGTGAATGCACTCATAATGCACACATGAAATAATACACTAAATAATAAATACAGGTAGAGGAGCCAGAGGAAACCCGCTATCCAAAGAGCTCTGAATTATGACAAGGCCATTTCCCATAGACTCAATTTTTAACTAAATAATTAAAGATTTTTTTAAAAACTATTTCCTTTTTCTGTGTAATAATAAAACAGTACCCTTTACAGGTGTGGGATACATTATCTGGAAACCCGTTATCCAGAAAGGTGCGGATTTATGGAAAGGCTGGCTCCTATAGACTCCATTATAATCAAATAATCCAAATTTTTAAGAATCATTTCCTTTTTCTCTGTAATAATAAAACAGTAGCTTGTACTTGATCCAAACTATTAATATAATTAATCCTTATTGGAAGCAAAACCAGATTATTGGACTTATTTTAAGTTAAAAAGATTGTCTAGTAGACTTAAGGTATGAAGATCCAAATTATGGAAAGATCCGTTATCCAGAAAACCCCAGGTCCCGAGCATTCTGGATAAAAGGTCCCATACCTGCAGTTATTGTAAAAATGGCTAAAGATAAATAATGAAGACCGATTAAACAGTTGCTTGGAATTAACCATTCATACTAAAAGCGAACTTAAATGTGAACCAACCCTTTAATGTGTAAATGATTTTTAGTAGCTTAAATTGGTTGTTCACCTTTGAGTTTAACTTTTAGTATGATGTAGAGAGTGACATTTTGAGACCCTCTGCAATTGTTTTTCATGATTTATTATTTGTGCTCTCAATGTGCAATTTCAACTGCAATTTCAGGTTTCAAATGACCCTAGCAACCATGCATTGATTTGAATAAGAGGTTGGAATATGAATAAGAGAGGCCTGAATAGAAACACAAGCAATAGAAAGTAGCAATAACAATACATATGTAGCCTTAAAAATTTTTTTCAACGATCGAGTTGCTAGGGTTCAAATTATCCTAGCAACCAAGCATTTATTTGAATAAGAGGCTGGAATATGAAGAAGAGAGGTTGTAATAGAAAGACAAGCAATAGAAAGTAGCAATAACAATACATATGTAGCCTTAAAAGGCATTTTCAGCAATCGAGTTGCTAGGGTTCAAATTATCCTAGCAACCAAGCATTTATTTGAATAAGAGGCTGGAATATGAATAAGAGAGGTCGTAATAGAAAGGCAAGCAATAGAAAGTAGCAATAACAATACATGTGTAGCCTTACAGAACATTTGTTTTGAGAAGGGGTCAGTGACCCTGATTTGAAAGCTGGAAAGAGTCAGAATAAAAGGCAAATAATAAAAAATATATAGAAAATAAATAATGAAAAGTTGCTTAGAATTCGGAATTCTATAACATACTAACAATTAACTTAAAGGTGAACAAACCCTTTAAAGTATGGATATCCAAGTTATGGAAAGATCCCTTATTTGTAAAACCCCTGGAGCTTTCTGGATAACAGGTCCTGCAACTGTACATATATTAAATAATCGTGCTATGGCCAGGTAATCTCTGTGAGTCTAGAAGAACTATTACAGGAGAAAGCAATATGTTAAGTTACTGTATCACTACAGTTAATATTATACTATATATTGAAGGAATACATCTTGGTCAAAATTAGAATTGAATTAGAATTGAATGCAAAGCCCAAATTTCAGCTGTTACACCAACCTTTCTATACAACAGCCAAGCCATTTGCTTTGCATTGAATTCACCCCTTTGACCAAGATAAGACCTGGGAGTAAGGATTCCCTTCAATATATGGGCATCTGTATATGAGCTACACCCACACACACAGTGCGTCTGATACATGTGAATCCTGGCGCACATTTGTATTGTCATTATTGGCCTTTCCACACCTTGCTCTTATTTACTAGTCATTAGCAACATTCTAGGGGGGCTGCCTACATAATTACAAATGTGATCATTAGAATATGCCAAGACGAAGGCTTCTTTAAGACTATCATTAGTTTCTTTGCTTTCATGGAAGTGCTCATTAAATTAAACTTCCCACCTGGTTTTGTTATCTTAATGAGGCTCTGACACAACTTTTCAAAATGTGTTTTTTGAAGCAACAACCCTTATTATTTGATGCTGGAAGTTCAATATACAATGTTCGCATGCAGTCGCTGTACAGATGTAGAACTATCATTTCAAGGAAGTGAATACATTAAAATGTTAACATCAAGAATGGTGGCAGCCCCCTCTAGATGTAATGTACCTCTGTAGTGTTGCATAGAAATAATGAATGCCTACTGCAGAAAATGATTTAATAATTCCCTGCAGAGAATATGTATTCTAAGGTTATCTACACTACAGCAATTTATACATTTAGGCTTATTAAGACACCTCTACCCCTGGAATTAACTGGATATAGGGAAAGGAGTACAACTGACAAATAGCTGTTTTTAGCAGGGTCTCAGCAGGGGTGGCTTCATTACTCACATAATGGGACCCTACAGAGCAGGAATTGTAGCTAGGAACAATAAGGATAAGCTAAATATTGCACTACAAATGTACCTCTCATCTGTGTAGGCAGAAAAATAGCTCCTATAGTTATAGAGATAATAACCTCTTGGAAGGGGCAGTGACTGTAGGATAGACATTACTAAAGATGAGATGATACCTACATTAGCAACAGGGATATTGAAAAGCACATATAATAGGGCAAGATGGTGTTTGTAGCAGTGGGAGATAACAGCTTCTCACAAGGAACTCTGGCTGTTGGATAGCACGAGTTAAAGGGTGAGATGATGCTTATATTAGCAGTGGGGATAATAGCCTCTCAGAAGGGACTGTAGCAGTGGCATAGCAGGTATAGTAGGGAAATATGGTGCCTATAGTAGTTGTGGGAATAATAGTCTCTGGGAAGGGAGTGTGGCTCTGGGACAGCAGGTATGGTAGGTGTAGTAAGGAGAGATGGCACTTTTACTAGCATTCCAGTTAATAGTGCCTTCCAATTTGATCAAATTAGTGCAAAATGTTTCCATATTTATCCCCTAAGCCCCCAATGCTCTGGGCAGCTGATGACCCATAATTATCTAAACAGCTTGGCAAGACTCTTCTGTTGTGTGTGGCCTACTTGGTTTCAGAACTGGTTGTTTGGAAATTAATTCAACTGTAGGATCTTTGGGGAGTGGCTAGCTATAAATGTAAACGAGAGTCTCAATAGACCACTGACCTGTGATTATCATGAACTAGCAATCAAAACTATTACCTAAAGAACAATGATTCTAGGATAAAGAATTCTGTGCATATATTTTAAACAGTAGACAGCAAATGCAAATATATTCACATATCTTTTTAAAATGAGGAAGAAAAAAGAGTCACAGGGGCAGATTCACTAAAAGGCGAAGTGGCCGTCACTAGCGACAATTCGCTAGAAATCTCAACAGGCGTAGAGGACAATTAACCTAAGCGCAAGAGTGCTAGCAAAGTTTCACTAGGCAGAAATGAACGCGAGCGAAAAATTCGCTTTGAAACGCTCATCTAGCCAATGTAATGGTACCGAAAATTTGCCACTGAGCCATAACTTCGCATTTTAGTGAATTAGTGTAGTGGTAACGAATTTGTGCCTGGCGAAGTGGAGTGGAGTGCGGCGAAGCGGTCGCTGGCAAAAATTTGCCCTTCAGTGAATTTGCCCCACTGTATTGTTCCTGTTTTAAACATTTCTCAACTACAATTCCAACAACAATATTTCCCAATAAACACAATCAAAGCAAAAAGATATATGACATCTGTAAATTCCATGCAGAACACATGTTGACTTTTTATATATCCAAAAGCCATGAATATTATTGACAGATTTCTTTAAAAACAAAATGCGTCATTCCTCCTCCAGTGTGTTTTCTTATCGGCAACATTTAGCTGTTATTGTGAAAGTTTCACTCGAATAATGAGTCACCAGTAATAAAGTACAAGGGCGAGAAAGCCCATCAGTGGCGTATCATCTGCAAACAATTAAAGTGCTGCTACTCATTCTGTGCCGTTATGAAAGGCCAAGGAAGCCTGCAATCAGTTACAGACCCAATTACCATAAAATATATTAGCAATTCATTTATTAATGATTCATTAGTTAACCACATATAATCAGCAAACAGTAAGAAGGGCTGCGGAGTAGCCAAACTGTTGGGGATTAAAGCAATGAAAGGTTATGTGTATGCAAAACACCCGTTGTGAGGAAACTGATGTTGAACATAATTATGAAGGCAACTTTCCATCCTCAAGCGCCACAGAATCAGTCTAATTGAAGGGGAAATTAATATATTTTTTTTCACATTGCAAGAACAATGGCTGCTGAATTCTGCTGCACAATATCCCTTCAGTAAGTTATACGGCACAATTAAGTTAATAAAATTCCAGACAGCAAGACTGTGTTCTTTGTTTGCTGCGTTCGGGGCCCTTCTAGAAAACAATAAATTGCATTCATGTCAGCCGTAGCCCATCCCTTTGCTAATTACCTTGTGGTGTAGAAATGACTTCTGTGAAATTGGGAGCACGTAGAAACATACAGCCATACAAGGGAGCCTTTTCAGATTTCGGCAGTAAATGTGAGATAGGCCTCAGGCACACAGATGTTAAAACAGTGAATTCCCCCACAGATTACACTAATGGAAGCCCCGTCAGAGAAAGTCAAATGCAGGATCTGTGGTCAAAATCTAATTACATTTTCTGTACTTAAAAGAATATGAAAGCCTGGAGGTAATGAAGAGTGTATGAAAAAACTTGCTTGTTTGTAAAACTGTTTAATTGAATAGTAACTACTATTGAGCTATAACTCACAATGTAACACCTGTTAGTGAAAAATGAGTATTCTGAATTACAGTGAGTGCTGCTCGGGTACAGCCCAAAGTAGCTCAGGCAAGAGTAGCACGGATATTAGCTCTGGGGATATACATCCTGCTGTTCTTAATGAGTGCAAGCTGGTAGGTATAGGTTTGGGGTTTTTTTTTCTTATAAAATAATTTGCAATTTAAATGCCAGTAACTCTGACGTGAGACTTTCCAGACTCACTTAACTAGTTAGGTGATAAAAGACTGCTGAATATATCCTGATTTTCATATGTCCTTAGGCCTTTTTAAGAAAGGAGGATGCATTTTTGGCTTTCATTGGCTTATAATTAGGACACTTTCTTTAGGCTCTTTCAGTCATACTCTCACATGTGACAGCTGGTGCCTATTTGGAGAAGCCTTAATTATTTTTGTTCCTGTGGAAATATTCCAGGCGTCCATTTTACTCAATGGATCTAGGGATGCTGTAATTCTGATATTTATTTACTAGACAATTTCCAATAGCTCTTTTGCATTTTCTGTCTTTGGCTGCCATGTTTTTTCACTGTACTTGGGGTGCAGTTCATAGGAACTTATTGAATATAGCATTCTTATAATAAGATGTCCTATTTTTGATAACACATGTAAGCAATGTGGCAGTAGAGCTGAGTGAAGATGTACAGTAAGGCATAACTGACACATTTGCAAAGATATTCTGGTTCCTCCCAACCAGTATGTCCTAATAAAGTGTAACTCCACTTGTAAACAAAATGGGTGTTTATTTAGTAGCTTTACATGAAACCAAAATCACAGCAAACACACTCCCTTTATCTGCCAGGGTTGCATACACAGGGTACAGATATGAAGTGGGTGTTCCCTATAATGCTCCTAGCTTGTTCCTTTGCTGAACCAGCTTTGTTGGTCTTGGCAGAGCTGGTGTGAGGTTGGGCTTGTGGTAATTGGAAATAATGTTGGGTGCTAGGAACCTAGTAGCTTGCCCCCATGTTTTGGGAACATAGTACTTTTCTACTGCTCGAGACTTGATTTTAGTGGAAAGTACTACTGTATATAAAGATCAAAATAATTGTAAACACTATAAGGAAGTCATGATAACACAAGCCACTATACAGCTACGGCACATGATGACAGGCTGTGGTTGAATAGCCTTAATTGTGGAAAATTGCCTTCTTCACATTTTCCCACATTAGATTGTATTGCCTGTAGTAGCTTGTCTGCCAGGGCCGTTAAAACAGATGGAATGTCTAATCACTTACCTGATATCCTGGACCGATGCTCCTGCTAGAAGAAAACTGCACCAGCCCAGAGATCATCTAAGTGAGCACCACCACAGACTGAGCGATCCTCTTCTTCCACTTATTCTATTCTTATGCATGTACAGTAGAGTGAAAACGCTGCCTTTTTCCCTCTATTATTCATGCCCACCTGGTGCGAAGAAGTAAGAAGCAGTAAGAGGATTGCTGAGAATAACTTTGGGCCAGGGCAGTTTCTTGACTATAGGATTGTTGACCCAGGGTATCAAGTAAGAAGTGATTATAATTATTGGGGGATGCCCAATATTTGTTTTTCGTGGTGACTTTTCAGTGCAAAATGCATTGAAGGCAATAGGTGTTTTCTTGTTTTGTTTCATCCATTCACCCATTAAGGTCAAAGGATGTTTTGTCTTCGCATATTTTTCCCTGTGAGGCAAATAAATAAAATACATGAAAGTATTTGTAAAAATATATATAAGTATTCGCTTATGGCAACATATGAACTTTCAGTCATCACTATCTAACAAGACAAAGTCTGGTGGGAACGAGCTGCGTTTTCATCCGACAGTTGGATAAATGTAGTTCTTACATGTGATTCTCCTTCACTTCCTGTTTCTTCACAACATACAACACGGTGCATGCGTTTCGTCTCATGGTGACGTGTCGGCACCAAACACATCGTGGAGTTTCTCCCTTAAAGTCAATAGGCGTCCGAATAATTTTGACGTGCGACAATGTTTTTTTACACAGCAGATTTTTCTCTAGTGAATCGTTGCTGCAGTTTCGCAAATTAATTTGTATGCTGCAAAACTCGGAAATTCGCCGCAAATTTGTGTCTGGCGAATTTATTCGCCCATCACTACTCCTAACCCACTATCTTATTTCTTGGTCTGAATTGGCAACATCGCCACAAATTCAGTTCTCCCAACCTACACAGCACAGCTTTTCTTAGCATTTCGGGAGAGTTGACCTTACCTAACCTTGAGCATTTTAACTCTGAGCCCTGTAATGCAAGGAGCTGTGTGATGTTCAATTTAAAATTCTGTAACATTAAAATACAGAGAAAGAGGCGGCTTGTAGAATATAGACTTTGGAAACTAATTGGCTGCAAAGAACGTGAACTGGAGCCAAACTTACAGTGAACTTTTAAACAAGCGACTTTAGTTCGGGTGGAGGGGAAATAAAGACATCTTTGTTCCTCACTCAAATTAGCTGATTAAAAATACAAACTTTATATGTCTTAAATGTAGTATTAATTATTTATGTGAGAAGAAAAAGCCAGTCCACGTGAATTACTTCTTGTGTTTCAATTAAAAGTTATGGGAAAAATAATCCTTCAACTTCTAAACTTCACTCTATTAACTGAATTCAGGCTTTAAGGGCTCTATTCATTGCAACGAAATGCTTTTTAGCCACTTCATATTTTTCCGTCAGTGTTTGTGAACTGGCAATTTGGTTGATGTTAAAACCAATTTGTTGAGGAAAGAGGTTTCCTACTGGCGAGCAATAATATTTAACATGAACCACAGACGAGTTTCTTTTTTTGTTTTATTTTATATTTACCGTAACGTGGTATATTGATGGTAAATATGAAATATCACAGAAAAATTTTGTTTTTACTGGAACAGGATTGGAATATTTATCTGCCAGGGGCGAGCTACTGGGGCGCGTTTTTAGCCAAACCAAATGTATCCTTTCCCGCACACACACGCTACCTTGCTGCTGCTTGTGGTTGAAGACTAAATTTTAGCACAGCCATAAATCAGAAATAGATCTTTTAGTGGTTTTCTAATAATCTTTCATACAAAAAAGGTGTGGGGAAGCAATTTGTATTTTATGCAATGCCTTATACATTACAGTAAAGAATTGTATAACTTGCTGGCACTATTATGGGCTGATTATGATATTTATAAACTATAGGAAGAATTCTTTAAAAGTTTAAAAGGACTAGGGCAACATCTCTATATGTAGGAAGTAAAAACATACCCCTATAGATGAGAAGCACTTAGAAAACGGATCAGTAGAAACTTTGAAGTAAAATGTCTATTGTTAGTGAGTTCACATGTTCCTAAATGCTACAAGTCACTTAGTCATAAGCTACCATATCAGTTTTTTAACAGCCCCATTTTGCTAGGGTGCTTCTTTTTCATTCTCCCTCAAATAGGAAATTATCACATTAGAACAACAAATATCTACACAACGTTTGCTCCTGTGACAGTTCTGGAGTTAATTAAGGGAAAGAGATGAAACCAACTAAGCTTTGGAGATTGTAATTAGGCTGCTGTGCCCAGGGCAGCCGACGGGGGAGAGTTGTAGGGGCACCGAGGGTAAGGGGGGCCCTGCCACGTCGCACTTTCTTCATTAGCAGGGCCGCCTGAGAGCTGCTGACTTTGGGAAGGCAGGGCGGGAGCACAAGGGGAGATATCTTCTGTCCATTGGTCACTGAGTTTAAGTCCCGGTTGAGCTGCTCAGGGATTGGATAGCTGAGGTTTGAACTTCTCCTCCAGCTCAGCTAATCACCATGCAGCTTTACCAGGACTTTAAATTTTGTGACCAATAAGGGAAGAAAATGTTGTCACTGGAAAAGGATGCAGCCACCTGTGCTCCCCTCCTCCCTTCTGTAGTTGGCAACTCACTGACAGCAGGTGGGCCACACTAATGAAGTAAGTGTAACATGGCAGGGCCCCCCTTTGTGGTCCCTGTTGTGTGGTGGGGCCCTGGACACCAATTTGTTTTTTTAAACTTCTGGGTGTGCAAGTTTTTTTACATGGACGTTTAAGGGCTGCCCTGGCCACCAATTTTCTTATAACGTGTGGGAGGGGCCTGGCCACCAATTTTTTCCCCCCATGTAGGGTCCTAGCCACCAATATTTTTAAATGGGGGGCCCTGACCACAAATGTTTTTTTCAATGGGGGGCCCTGACCACCAATATTTTTTTATTAACATGTGGGAACCATAGCCACCAATGTTTTTTTTTTTTAGTGTGTGGTGGGGGGTGGACCTGTGGGGGGGAGGGCGTACCTGTAGGCGGGTCTTGTGGTGGGCACAGCCCAGGGGGCCCAGGAAATGTTTTCGTATGGGGCCCTGCGATTTCTGATGGAGGCCCTGGCTGTGCCCTGACCAATGGTACTGGGTACCACATGCCTTTAGGAATGAAGCTGGATGCTAAGAGTGTTACATTCTAAACAAAGAGCACTTAGAATGGATACCTTTACCTTAAAGGAACAGTTCAGTGTGAAAATAAAAACTGTGTAAATAGATAGGCTGTGCAAAATAAAAAATGTTTCTAATATAGTTAGTTAGCCAAAAATGTAATATATAAAGGCTGGAGTGAACAGATGTCTAATAAAACAGCCAGAATCCAACTTCCTGCTTTTCAGCTCTATAACTCTGAGTTAGTCAGCGACTTGAAGGGGGGCCACATGGTACATTTCTGTTCAGTGAGTTTGTAATTGACCCTCAGCATTCAGCTCAGATTCAAAAGCAACAGATATGACCCATGTGGCCCCCCCTCAAGTCACTGATTGGTTACTGCCTGGTAAGGCAACTTGTTTCCCTTTCATGTGAATCAGAAGCCGCAGCTTCTGGACTCAGTGATCAAAGTGTTGCATCAGTGGCATAATCTTCTCTTTATCTGACTTAAGCTTCTTTATCTATGTTGCCAGGATTTTCATTATGATTTGGGAGTCCCATAGACGCAAAGATCCGAGTGTTTGAATCCTCAAATGATCGGACTTCCCCATCTCCCAACCTGCCACTAACCTTCAGTTTAAATAAAGTAGTAAAAGAACAGATCAGCCGATGTTCTGCCCCTGACAGCAATTGTACAAAAGTTTATGTCCGACAAAGCTAGTGACAGTCTCCTACTGAAAATCGTACGATCGACAATACATGCAGAGATATTACCGGCAGGCGACAGAAATCTTTTAATCTGCCTGATCGTCCAAAATGCACATACAATACATGCGCTCATCATCTGCTGCTTTTCCTCTTTCTGCAAAGGTAAGTGATTCCTCTAATCAATGTTCCCTCTAAGTTGTACACAAGTGTGTGCACACACAAATTTTGAAACAAGTGCACACAACAAATTGTAGGTTCACACAAAATTTTGCGTACATAATCAAGAAGGTATGTGATATTTTATCACTTTCCAAAAATTCCTTTATAAAGCATAGTTGACTAATATGTGTATTCAGTATCACTCAGAATTACTAGTTGACTAGTTGTGACATCTCAACTAACAGATTATGAGGCTGGAATTACACGATGCATCTTCTTGAGGTCCGACGTGCTGAAAGGAAGAGCATGTGAGGAGACGGATGGGGTATAAGGTAAGTAATAGAAATGTCAGACCTTGTCGCTGTGTGCATATAACGACATGACTGCTGGATGAAGATTCAACAGTCGTGTCATGTCGGATGCACGCAGCGATAAAGTCCGACATTTCTATTTACTTACCTTATATTCACTGCATCCATCTCCTCGCATGCGCTTCCTCTCAGCATGTCGGATCTCTAGAAGACACATTGTTTAATTCCAGCCTTACATTCCATGGTTAACATTTCATTCCATTCCATTGAAAGTTCTTTTCTTCTAGTCTAAAGGGGTGGCCTCTGGTACGGTGATCCACTTTATGGGTAAAAAGGTCCCCTGCTATTTGTCTATAATGTCCTCTAATGTACTTGTAAAGTGTAATCATGTCCCCTCGCAAGTGCCTTTTTTTCCAGAGAAAACAACCCCAACCTTTAAAGTCTACCCTCATAATTTAAGTCTTCCATCCCTCTAACCAATTTAGTTGCACATCTCTGCACTCTCTCCAGCTCATTTATATCCCTCTTAAGGACTGGAGTCCAAAACTGCACTGCATACTCCAGATGAGGCCTTACCAGGGACCTATAAAGAGTGTTTGTTATCTACAAAAACCCTTCTCATTTAAGGAAACTCCCAACACACTGCCATTTACTGTATAACTTGCATTTATATTATTTTTGCCAAAGTGCATAACCTTGCATTTATCATCCTTAATTTAACCAGTAACCTTTTGTGTGGCACTGTATCAAATATTTTAGAAAAGTCTAAATAAATCACATCCACTGCCATCCCAGAATCAAGGTCTCTACTTACCTTCTCATAAAAAGATATTAAGTTAGTCTGGCAAGATCTATTACGCATAAAACCATGCTGGCACAAACTCATAGTATTATGATTTGCTATGAAGTCCAGCATCTTGTCCTTTATTAACCCTTCGAAAAGCTTTCCTAACCCTTCGATGGACTTTGTCTTTTTTCAACCCGATTTAACTATGTAACTATGTAACTATGTGCTGGAATTAGCCCAAAAAGCTGACTATTTTGGACTTTTCGGGAAAAAATCCGAAAGATTCGGGCTGTTTTGAAAAAAGCCAGAAAAAACTGAGCGATTCAGGAAAAATATAAAAAAAATCATGTTTTTTTTATTCATAAATAAGGTACAATTGTGGATTCTAGTTTTGTCTGATTTTTTTAAATTAAGATTTTGATAAATATGGTCCATCAAGTATGGTGATAACAGAAAGATCCTTTATCTGGAAACCCCCAGGTCCCAAGCATTCTGAATAACAGGTTTTACTTGTAATTGGGTTACTGGGCAATGCTGCAAAAAAATAATTCAGCTGTTCTACTGTGCAATGTGTCTAGGTGGTTTGTTGAAAGTGGTATTATGCATGTAGGAACAGAAAGAAACTGCATTTACTTTATTATTATTCATATTCTTTTGATTATGAGTTTTCCTATAACCACCTCTACTGGGAGTTGCTATTATGCGGTTATTATTTGTTCAATAAGTCAGGAGCAATATTTCAGCTCTTTAACAAATTGACATCTGCAGTAATTTCGAAGTAAAAGCCAGTGCTTTTCATATTTCCTTAAAAGCTACCAGGAAATAGTTGAAAAACCTGGGTACTAGTGCAAATACCCATGGCAACCAATCAAATTTTCTTTGTCCCACCTGAAGGTATCTGAAAAAAGTTATTGAGTAATGGGAAACTTAGAGTTACTACTAGAGAGAACATCGGGTGTTCGCGCTCGCCGGAAGTTCGCGAACGTCGCGCGACGTTCGCCATTTTGGGTTCGCCATTGTTGGCGCTTTTTTTTGCCCTCTCACCCCAGACCAGCAGGTACATGGCAGCCAATCAGGAAGCTCTCCCCTGGACCACTCCCCTTCCCTATAAAAACCGAAGCCCTGCAGCGTTTTTTCACTCTGCCTGTGTGTGCTGAAGAGATAGTGTAGGGAGAGAGCTGCTGCCTGTTAGTGATTTCAGGGACAGTTGAAAGTTTGCTGGCTAGTAATCGTTTTGATACTGCTCTGTTATTGGAGGGACAGAAGTCTGCAGGGGTTTGAGGGACATTTAAGCTTAGGTAGCTTTGCTGGCTAGTAATCTACCTTCTACTGCAGTGCTCTGTATGTAGCTGCAGTGGGCAGCTGTCCTGCTTCTGATCTCATCTGCTGACTGCTGCAATAACAGTAGTCCTTGTAAGGACTGCTTTTATTTATTTTTTTGTTCCAATACAGAGCAGTATCAAGCAGATTACTAGCCAGCAAACTTACTATCATCTGTCCCTGAAATCACTAACAGCTCTCCCCCTACACTATCTCTTCCAAGCACACACAGGCAGATTTTTCAGATACATTTTTGCCCTTGATCCCCCTCTGGCATGCCACTGTCCAGGTCGTTGCACCCTTTAAACAACTTTAAAATCATTTTTCTGGCCAGAAATGTCTTTTTTAGATGTTAAAGTTCGCCTTCCCATTGAAGTCTATGGGGTTCGCGAACCGTTCGCGAACCGCTCGCATTTTTGCGCAAGTTCGCGAATATGTTCGCGAACTTTTTTTCCGACGTTCGCTACATCCCTAGTTACTACCCAAGTGCCCAGGGTTTGTAAAGGAGCCCTACTGTTTATGTAAGTTGCAGTTGGAAGCACAGAATGTTAAGTACAGCAGTTGTTTTTTTAACTTCATTCTAGAATAGAGGAGAATAGAGTATTAATAACCTACAATTGAGCAAACAGTGAATGGAATGTGTCTGTCACTTTATCACAACACTCTCTGTAGCTCATTGCCTTGTTATGTCTGTGGCCCTTAATCAGTTTGTTTGATGTATTTTCATGAGCCTTTGCTTCATTGCTTCTAAGAAAATAACAACCAGGAAGATATTAGCTTACCGAATTTCACTATCACCTTAATCATCAAGCTAAAACCAACAAAATAACCCAATAATAATAATAATCACTATATACTTTTTTTTTAATGCTTATTGGAACTAGAATCTGAGATGATGAGAAGCGCTTTATCACTTCCTATGGCATATGAACACTTTTTATTCGAAAGGGCACTTGTGCATCAAAGGATAGCTATTAAAAATGGGAGGTGAAGCATGTTCAGCCATTTAACCATCTTTACAGAGACCTTATAGGCTTATAATATACTTTGCCTGAAAACAGATGGTGCAATCTGATCTGAAATATCTGCCCTAGCTAGTAAGGAAAGAATTCATTAATTAGGGTTAGGGTTAGATTTACAATTTATTTACCACATTGAAACATGACAGTGCAAAACTGCTCATCTTAAAATGGCTTTGACTTCATAGTACAGCTGTTAATTTAAAATTCTACAGTTGTTCGGTTTCCCTCAGTCAGTCATGCTTATGTCCCTTAATTCCATATTTTTCCTGGCATGCTGGTTATTTGTGTATCTGTGTCATTCACAATAGACAAATTGCAACAGTATACTTATGTTAAAGCTGAGTTACATGATCAATAAATACAAAGGCTTTGCAGACTAACTATCCGGTTAGGTTCAGGGGAACAAATATTCATTTATTCATGTAAAATTAATTCTCAATAAGGGACCCATTTACTAACAATTCAAATTTAGTTTTTTCCCATGAATATCAAAGAAATTTGTGGTTTTCCTATATTTCTAAAAATTTCTTAAAGGAATAGTTCAGTGTGAAAATAAAAACTGGATAAATAAATAGGCTGTGCAAAATAAAAAATGTTTCTAATATAGTTAGTTAGCAAAAAATGTAATGTATAAAGGCTGGAGTGATTTTATGTGTAACATATCAGTCAGAACTGCTTTTCAGCTCTCTTTGTTTACACTGACTGGTTGCCCTGGCTACCAGGCAGTAACCAATCAGAGACTTGAGGGGGGGCCACATGGGTCATTTCTGTTGCTTTTGAATCTGAGCTGAATGCTGAGGATCAATTACAAACTCACTGAACAGAAATGTACCATGTGGCCCCCCTTCAAGTCGCTGACTAGCTCAGAGTTATAGAGCTGAAAAGCAGGAAGTTGGATTCTGGCTGTTTTATTAGGCATCTGTTCACTCCAGTCTTTATACATTACATTTTTGGCTAACTAACTATATTAGAAACATTTTTTATTTTGCACAGACTATCTATTTACCCAGTTTTTATTTTCACACTGAACTATTCCTTTAAGTCTAATAACCACGAAAACCTGTAAGGCAAAATTTTGCCAAGTAAAATGAGGTGCTATAAAAATCAATGGGAGTTGTGCTCATCTTATTGGACAGCTTTAAATCAATTCGGACTTTTAGAGGCTTTCGGGGTTTTTTTTTGCTGGGAATTGTCTGAACTATTAGAGATTTTCGTACTTTATAAGAGCAGTGTTCAGCATTTCTTTTTCTTTCATACTTCTTATATTTTAATAAATTCAATGAAAATTGTGGTTTTAGAGTTCATGAGTTCATTTGTGGTTTTAAAAACTTCTAAAACCACTAAAATCCAACCTTTAATAAACACATTAGGAAATCCACTAAGCTGTAATGAAGTGTTTCAGAGTCCTGGTATAGTGCCATTAAATGTGGCTGCAGGCAATGCTTGCTGGATAGCCATTATCTCTTATCAGACTTCAGTCTGTTCAGTACCAAGGACAGCTGAGCATTGGCACAGAGTAGAAGAAACCATCTTCCAATGGCTCCAAAAAAGTTGGTCTATATTTATTGGTGAAGAGTTGACTGGCACTTGCCAAAGGAGCAGGATCAAACAGATAGGGAGGGCAATTTATTAAAGGTTGAGTTTTTGTGGATTAGCGTTTCTTGAAACCATGATTAAACTCATTTTCTCTAAAGCCACAAACACCATGATTGTTATTAAAATATCTAAATATAAAAAGTAAGAACAGGAAAAAAATGCATAAAGATGTTCTAAAACATATGAAAACCTCTAAAAGTCTAAATGGCTTAAAATAAAAATTTAAGATGAAATTTTAAATTTAAATTCATTTGATTTTTTTTAAAAAAAAGGTCCAATTGGATCAGCACAGCTCCCATTGACTTCTATAGGACATTATCTGCTTTTACTGTACTTGCTTATATTAGAGTTTTGAGGTTTACATTTTTTCGAAGTTTTTGAGAAAAAAATACAATTCATGAAGAATGAAAAAGAAATAAAATCCACAAAAACCTGAAAACTTTCTTTTAACATTTAGAACAGAATTACACACATTGGGGGAAATGAAGTAACATTTGCAAAAAGAACAAATTTATGAATAAAAATGTACACGTCACAATGTAATATTCTTCATTCTTTTATTGCATTGTGAATCTTAATTGCACATTGCAAACTTTTAACACCAGCTTGAAGGTAGAGTAAACTTTTGGAGCAAACGTAACAACTTTTTCATTAAGAAGTTTTATTACATACACTGCGCACTATAAAATTTGCAATCCCTATCCGTTGGTTACGTGAGGGGCAAAGTGCTCGCAAAGGCAAAATTGTTCAATTTGGTGGGGGAAGACTTTGGATGCAATTATTTTGTCGTTCACAACCTGCTATCATTGATAGGAGCATTGAAAGCATTTACTGTTATTAGAAGTTACATTTTTTTTCTTGTACTAAAAAAACATATTCATTTTTATTAGATATTTGTCCGATAATGAAGCATAATTAAATGTATGAACTGTGCATATAATGTTCCTATGTTAGTATTTTTACTCTTTAGTAAAGACAAGGCATTCCCTGTACTGAATGGTACCAGCATTAGAGTATGTTACAGCTCACAAGTGTTTATGGGGAAATGGGTGAGGTACTCCCAGGTCATTTTTCTTTCATGGTGGTTCATCTGCTAATGTGACCTATGGATCTGCGGCCTCTGTGTAAGACGCGCCGGGAGATCGGCACCTTCTCTTACCTCCCAGTGCGTCCATCTTCGGTTCCCATGGCGCATACGCATCCGGCGCAAGGTCCCTGTCGTCGTGGGTGTCCAATTGCCGCCAAATCTCCTTTTTAAGCCCTGCTTTTCCTGGTGGTAGGGCCGAAGCTGGCTTCTATTTACAGATCCTGCCTAAGCATTATACTGTGTTTAAATTCCTGTTTTTTGACTCCTGCCTGACTTTTGACTCAGATTCCTGTCGCCTGCCTTGACCCTTTTCGGCTGATCTTCCACTAAGTCTTGCCTAATCCTTGCCAGTACCTCGTTTTGGACTTGTTACTATTTATGCACAACTCCTTGTAGATTCTGCAGCAGAAAGCCCGGGGCCCCAAAAGGGCATCGGTGAACACCGGAATCCACAGGGGTGCCCTGTGCATTGTAATTTTGTGAGAGTAATACTTTAATTATAGGAAAAACTTCACTTATTTATTTCACCCATCTGAAAATACAGGTTTAAGTCATAATAATATTTTGGCATCTGTCATTTAAAGAACCCCCTGCTGCTTGCAAAGTATGTATGTATGCAATGTGCAGTGGTTATCATGTCCACAGAGTATTATATTGGAGAAATTAAACAGTTATTATCTGATGACACAACATATATTAAGCTGAGTGGGGACCCACTGATGGACATACAACGTAAGATTGGGACACTGTTACAAAATGCTAAAGATGCACAGGTTATTGATGAGGGATTGGCGGCATATTTGACACAGGGGAATCCCATGACCCCTGTGTTTTATATACTGCCGAAAATCCATAAAAATGTAAAAAAAACACCTGGGAGACCAATAGTGGCTGGGATTGATTCGGTCTTTACCCCGCTAGCGAGATTTGTGGATACCATTATCAGACCACATGTTACCTCCCAGTGTTCCTATATTCAAGATACAGGTGACTTTTTAAATAAAGTAGCATCTATTGTTATACCTGAAAGAGATGTGTGGTTTACGTCCGGTAAAGAAGGGCACATTTGCCTGTTGCTCATGTAATTGCTGTAGCAATATACAAAAGGGAGAGGTTATTCACCACCCGAGAAGTGGTATCCCTATTCCTATCTCTGGCCACCATTCATGCACTACCACATTTGTGGTTTATGCTATAAAGTGCCCTTGTGGCCTAGTATATGTGGGTCAAACCTCACGTATGGCCAGAGATAGGATTAGAGAGCACAAATCAGCCATAAAATGCAAAAGGTTGGACCAGCCGGTTGCCAAACATTTTACGGAATTGGGGCATACGGTATCACAATTAAAATTTCAGATCCTGGATGCTGTCCCGAAGTTGAGAAGGGGAGGTGACAGGGTCAAAAAATTGTTATATAAAAAGGCATGGTGGATTAGGAAATTGGATACCTTAGTACCGAATGGACTTAATCTGGAATATGACTTATCTCCTGTTTTTAGATAATTTATATTATATATTTTAATTTGGTTTTAATGTTCTCCTTTCTTACAGTTTATCTGAGGATACATTTTGTTACTTTGACTGAAATGGGACTACTAATTGACATATTGCCAGATAAGTGAAACACTGTTTTGTAATTTTGTTACTTAGGTGCAGCCCCACTAGAGGGTGCTATGATATTAGTGTATATAAAGGAGAATCTGTATAATGATATGCTATCTTGACAAAGAGCCGTGTGAGGCTCGAAACGTTGCTATGCTGCCCTGTTGTGTGTGAATAAAAGCAATTTTTATTCAATCCTGGAGTGCTGCCCATCTCTTCTCTGATTGTATGCAATGTATGACAAGACCCTGTTTGCCGTGGTGGAATGAGTGCCGTGATAATAATAAAGTATGGGAGTCAGCTATTTGTGTGTGGCTTTTATGGCATTTAAAAAAAGGCTGTACAGTATACAAATGAATTGTTCAATATGGATACAGCTTAGTAATTATTGCTAAGCCTGACATTGGTATTTGTTTAAACTGGCAACTGTTAAAACTGTAATTGTTCATATTTCAAGAGTAGTTTACACTCTCGATATTACCATGACTATTACCCTTGACGTCAGCATCTTTCAGCTTCAGAGTTCAAAGGAAGAATGAGGGTTGGTGATTGTCATAAAATGAATGTTGTTGACAGGAGATCAGGGGATATGATGGCAATGTGAATAATGATAAATTACTTCTTTAAACTTATGTCTGTCCCATTACCTTATTCACATTTAATCTGGAAAATCTAACTTCTAAGAATAATGAACATGAAAAAACACTAGAAAAACGCCAAAAGCAATGAAAGCTGCCAGGGAACATGGGAAATGCAGGGGTATTTTTTTTTTTGTTTTTCATTTGAATTTTCATGGAATGCCTTTATTCCTCCCTTCCCATGATATACTATGTAGTAACTACATCAAAAAGGGTAGACCAACAGTATACCTTGTTTTCTTGCATCATTGAAATAGTTACAATGCCTGGCTTAGCTACATTAACTTGATCTTTGTTTTTTGACATTCTTAGACAAACCAACTACAAAATGCTTTCAGACTGATTTATCCATGGTATAGATTTCCTATTTCCTCACTTCCTAAACCTTTAACAAGGAGGTTTTCAAACTGTGAGGACCCTCGTTGCAGCAGTGAGGGCTCCATTTGCTTACAATGTTTACTGTTGGTGTTATCTTTAACACCAAAAAGCATTAAAACCTTATTGATGAAGATGTCACGTGCAGAGGAGAAATATAGATTTCTGCTTCACCAAAGGCTGTGGAGTAGATATTCTGTAGTAACTACAGAGACGAAGACTAGTGGCAAGGATTAATAAAAGGTAACATTCAGTCTATCACAAAGTATATTCATCAATTGAAGCAGATTTACTGGCAGATACCATGTATCAATGCCATGTAGGAGTCAGGAAGGAACATTTTGTTCCTATGAACTTAAAGGTTTTCCCCAATGGAGGTCTGTGCTAATTGGGGGAATTTTAATATTTTGTAACATAAATTCTGGTAGCAATTGCTATGTTCCCGAACTGGGGGATCTCCTAAAGCAGGCAGTCATGCTGGGACAAAAGCATACAAAGAAGGCTGAATGTTCCACTTTACCCATTAAGATTAGGCATGTGATTTCACATGCATGTTTATAATAAGTGAGCCAGTGGGCTCTCATATAACATGTGTGTGATGAAACTTGGTCAACCACATTGGGAGAACCATCTCTGTATGAGTGCAATAGCATATGCTACCACTTTTTTTAAATACAATAATATTGGTTCTCCTGGCTCTACTAGCCCACACCTCAGGTAGGTGAGATAGGTTCCTTTTAACATTAAACATTACCCTGACCAAAGGGGTCGCTCCAAGCCCACAGTCCCATGAAACTGCTCCCAAGCTTCCTCCCGGGTGCTCAGTCCACAGTGTCCCCATTGCACACAATATATGGTACCAAGAATTCAGACGGCATTCCGGTACAAGGAAGGCAGATTTATTGCAGTGACCTGCAAAATTCGTAGACTTTACGTGTTTCGGTAATAAATCCCTTAATCATAAGCATAAGCATTTTTTTCAACCTTAACCACTACATAGATGTATATGGCAGCATATCTAAGTTGTAATGCATTAATTATGCCAATTGTGGCACCACAATGTAGCCATGTTTTGACTCATGTTTCCGTGAAGCAGATCATGTGAAGCAGCACCAACTGTAACAGAGTTAAGTGACCCTGGTTCAAATAAAGGATTAGAGAATTAGACACTTCCACTCTTTGGCTGCGTATGGTATAGATGGTATATCACCAAGAAGCCCCAACCAGCTCCTTTCTTTCTTTTCACTTTGAATGGAAAACAGAAGACACAGACATGCACAAGCAGCCCAGGCTTTTTCTCTTTTCATCTTCCATGGGGTAATATGTCAAAGTAAATAGTATTATTATGATTCAGACCTTAACAACAGGTTTGTGTTGTTTTTATAACTGTGATGGCAGAATGATTCATTATGGGAAGGATATGAATATCTGGCTGTGATTTGTATCTTTTAATATATAGCATTTTATTTTCAGTATTTCAAATAACAAAATATATTACTTTTCAGCAGAATCATACTAAAGGCGAAGTTCTATAAAAAAAAAAAAAGTAGTTATAAATACATTTGTGTGTGCTGTGAATGTATATAACAATTGCTTGTCAACACTTATAGTGTTATATTTACATTTTTAAATATAAGCCTTGAAAAAACAAGAATAAATGAAGCACCAAAGCAGCCAATTATTTGTCTGTTGAAAAATAGAAATTTATTAAGGAATCATTAAAAATGGTAAAGGCATGCCCAGAATATATTGTAGGCTGCCCACTATGCGTTTCGTGACCACTTCCTCAGAAGTTAATGGTAGCCTACCTTGATCTGCCTTAAGAAATTACAAACCCCTCTTATAAAATACATTATACCTTCACACTCTAGCCTAATATCATAACATTAAGTTAAATTAAATTTAATATAATTAATACAATCCTTAAAACTTGTATGAATTTGTCTTTATTCTTTCTCCTTGATTGTAAAAAGTGCCCACTTTAAGTATTTGCACCATCTCGCTGGGCAGAAATGAAAACTAGTGTCACTTCGGTTTTAAAAGCTAGCACTGCAGAAGTAATTCTAGCAAAAAGTCGCCAGCGTTCGGCGCCCAGGGTAATGAATTTGTGCCTGCCGAAGTGGCACGAAGTGTAACAAATTGGTCGCTGGAAACAATTCGCCCTTTAGTGAATCTGCCCCATGACATTGTACTTTGTAGTTTAGTTAAAGGGAGATATTTTTTATTCTTTAGTTATCTTGAAAAACCTGCATCTGGCAACCAGGCCTGAGTTCTGATTTCAAGGACATTTCCCAGACACAAATATTTAAACACATTTTTGTTTTCTTACTTTGTGTATGATTGTTTGAGGCTCAGTATGACATTAGACACAGGAAAAGCAAAATATATGTAACAAGGAACTAAAATGTTAACAGTTTTGACAGTGAACCCTGTTAATGTAGTTGGCAGTTGGAGAAGTATTAAGCTACTGCATAGCACTAGACTCACATTTCAGATTAATAAATGGCACTTGGCTATGCTTACTGTAATCAGGGCCTCCTGTGGGATTATGCTGCTAACTACTATTCAGTGTTCTATTCAATGCAGGTTGAATCCTAATCACTGTCAATTGTTACAATTTTTTTACTGAATAAATCACAAGTTACATGTTCTAAAGATTTAATTCAATCATAAATTTTGTTATGTTTTGCAGTAATCTTGCAGCCCACAAGTCTGTGAGAGGACCATATGCACAAGAGCCAGCTGCCAATTTGTGAACCAAACCATCAACAAACCAACTCTGATCGCAGCTGCACTGAATATTCCATATGTCTCAGCTTTTCAAGAGCCTTCTATTCTAATGTAATTGTCATCAGTTTTTTCTCTAGTTAAACTATTTCAGAATTACTCGGCTGCTCGCTCATGAAGAAATCAGCTTCTTATAAACCAGAGTAAAAAGTATAAAATAACACTTACAGAATTTAAACTATAGCCTTGTCTTTTAAAGCTTACTTATCTGTTGGAGATCAGGCAAAACAATGGGGGAAAAGGGCTGTATCAAATGGCTAAGTGAGTTGCTTGCAAATTGCTTCACAGACCTAATAAGAAGTCTCAATTGATGCATTCTACGTCTTAAGAGGCAGAAGAGTACAGGGCTCCTTCAGTCACTACATATAAAAAAAATATATGAACAGACCTCAGACAAAAGAGAAAAGTTTGGGTTTGGGTGCGGATTTGATGCACAAATAGTTTTTGGAAACCCTGGAATTACCTCCATGTTTAGGATGACAGTAGCTCCAGGGTTGCTTTGCGGCAACAGGAATTCTAGTGCACAATTTATGTAATGAACAAAATGGCACACAGCACAGCAATGTGGAAGTGTATCGAGCATGTTTGGATGCAACACTATGGATTCAATAGCCTTTATGTGCAGCATTTCTGTAATTTCTGATGTACCTGACCTGTTACTGATAATTGTTACAGTATTTTCAATCTTTCATTCATTTATTAGAAAAATAGAGTTTATCTATGGACACATAAGCCATTTGTCACTAGAGATTTTCACTGCAAAAAAAGTCAAGATGTGCTTCTTTTTTTTTACGCCTAAAATTGCTCCAGTCAAATAGTTTTTATGTAGTTTTGTATATGTTTGTTTGCAGCATATTTCTACTGAGGTGGCAGTTGTTTTGATCTTTCCTATTGTGAGAATAGGAATTAGCTTTGATGAGAATCAAACTCAGTTGAGCTGAAGATCTTTGATGTTTGGATGTTATCCAAGCCACCCCCTTCAAGGTCAACAGGCATGCAATTTGCAAGAGGAGGTGGAACAAACCAAGTGGCATTGTATTCAACTATACAGAAGTGCAAGGAGCAGCAAGTACCTCTAATGAATAACATACTGTATTTTCGCAATGATTGTGGCAAAATTTGAACAACTACAACCTGCCTTTGTAAATGAATCCTACAGTTCCAATACTCAACAGCCACATACAGTACAATGAAAATACTTTGTACCACTATATTCATTTGTTGCATTTGTGGGTTTGGTTTACAAGACAAAATGTATATTTGGATACTCCCAAAATGTCATGCTTTCTCCATAGTATTAAGTGGGTTATTTACTAAAATCTGGGCTGGCTTTTTGGGGCAAAACTCAAATTTTTCGGATTTTTTTTTAAATTCAAATTTTTCGAGATTTTATTAAAGCCATATGCAGCCAAAAGCCCAAATTTGAAAATCCTATTTTGAAGTTTCTGTGATCTGCGCTGGAATTAGCCTGAAAATCTGACCTTTTGAGGCAAATATTTGATTTTTTTGTGCTTTTCAGGAAAAAGCCCAAAAAAAATCGAGTGATTCAGGAAAAAAACAGGAAAAAATATTACGATTCGTGTTTTTTCTCGATTTGATAGAGTTTTTACCCGAGCTGAGCTTTTTAAATGATAAATAAGGTCAAATCGTGGATTCTAGTTTGGTCAAATTTATTTTTATAATTAACCCCCTAAGGGTTGGTTGACCAGATGTTGTATATAATATTTTATTCATGTTTAATTCTGCTTGAAACTACCCCTGCAAGATAGAATGGTACACCTTTCTGTCTTTATTTAAAGTAACAAGGGAATAAGAGAATAGAACTTACGATCTTGATCATTCATTTTTCTGTCAACCTAAAACATATTTTATACATTTATAGAAACTTGTTAAAGAGCATTATTCTGAAAGTATACAGTACAATTACAAATTTTTCTCCCCTCAAGCTAACCAGTAAAGGTGTGGTGAAATGCACACGAATGAGTTACTAGCTAAAGACAAAGAAAACCCTATTACAGATGTCCCCTATGAGTTTGGAGGCATTTTTGTTGAGCTGAATAATTCCCGAACATTACATTGCATTAGCAAGTTTCCCAGGACAGGAGGCTGTAGTTTATTTCTTGCTTATATTGTCATCAGAAATTAATTTTGCACCTGAAAGACAAATTGGCTGGCAGCTTATAAAGTTAACTGCAATGAACAAGTGAGCATCTGTTTCTTGTGAATTTGTCTCCTTGGTTTTCTACATGGCAATGAATCAGAGTGTTCAAACTTAAATTAAGATCTTTGGCTAGATAAATAGTTAAAACTGGTTCCCATAGCTACCTCTCACACATTACTGTGATTGCATTATAATCCCCTAGTAATCAGGTCTAAATGAAAGAAAGATGATAAGGATTCTATTTTGAGTTTTCACTACTGATTTTTATTAGTTTTCAATCAGATCAGCGCTGAGATGCCTTTCATCACATTGTGTCAGGGTTTGAGGAGTCATTAAAGTAATAAAGTGTAAATCTGGCCAAAGTGTATTTCATGGCGAGGAAGCAAAAATACATCTTTGCAGTTTCTACAAGACTAAAGATATGGGAAATATAAGAGAAAGAAAAATGCTGTCCCTTTGTTACCTCTGACTTTTCATTCGGTCCAATTATATCTTCTGATGTTACGCACATAAATATGTCATTAATTTATTTTTAGAGTTGTGTTTTATGTGAATTTCTTAAAATTTAGTCTCTTTAAATTCAGAAAATAGCTTAACGTACACAAGTATTTATCATATTATTAGGATAGCTATTTTCTTGTATGGTGTTAAACGATATTGAGCTTATGTCCTGGGCTTTACTAATATTTTGATATTTATGTAAATGTACTTTCACTTTATGTAAAGGAACACATTAATTTGTTGTTTAAATACAATTTCTGTTTTCTTTTTATCTGTGATCTTTCATGAAACACAGTAAACCATCTCTTTATCATCAAAACTGCACAGACCACTATGTTTTTTTGACACCTACATGCAAGTAAGGTTTGGAAGGTCAAGGTTATAATAATGCTAGTAAAAGAACTGTCTGCTACTAAATAGGTGTTTTTATGATGCTCAGTTAAGTCAAAACATGCAGTCAGCACAGCTTTGCAGGACCCTACCGCAGGAGCCATCAACAGTGTCGGACTGGCCCACAGGGATACCACGAAAAGTCCTGGTGGGCCCTCCTGCTGCTAAACATTTGGTCCTTTTCATGGTCATTCTCTATTTATATGAGAACAAAGAGACTAAATAGATGGAATAATAAATTATAGTATGTAAAGAAAAGAGACTGGGAGACTAGAGGTTGAGTGAGGAGAGGAAGAATAATAGTACTCAGAGTGGGCCCCTTAATTGGTGGGCCCCTGGTCAAAGGTTTTTGGGTGGGCCCCTGGTGTCCCAGTCCGACGCCGGCCATCAAAACACCTCTAGTTCTAATTAAGGGCATTTCGTAATCTTTCTTTAGAGATCTTCAGACACATTTAAAATGTGCAGTAGCTCAATGAGCAAAAATAAGATGACTTTAAAGTGCAAAGCTAGGTTAGAGTAATTAATATTGTCTAAAGCACAGGAGAACTTCCTATATTTAGCTCAAGATGCATTTGGGAGCTTGTTTGTTAAAATAGTTGAAAGAACTTTTATTTCAATGAGGTGATAAGTTAATGTGCTGTCGTGTGATCTTCCATCACCAGCTTCATATTGTTGTTTAAACACTAATTAATGGACAGGCTAGGATGGAGGAAAAAAAGTGAATAAAGAAGCTGAGAACTTTACAACGAAGAATACTTCTACCTAAATAATACTTTAATGGGTAAAACTGTGAAAATGGAGTCCTCTAACCAGACCTAAATTTGTTGAATGGAATGTTGATTATGAGAGGCAAGGACTGCAGCTCTAAATGTAGTCACTATCCATAAAGATTAAACAAGGCTCCAATCAGTCCAGTCGTTTAGCATCATTAGGGTTTATTGTGGCACAAGTAGACTTATGGGCACTCCAGCAATTTTGTGGTTCACTTTTTGAGAGAAACAGAGTGGACAGGTACACAATTGTTCCCTCAGAGGTTTACAGCTGAGGGAAGATAAAATGGGAACAGAATTTTGAAAAATCCCACTCTGATACCAAACAAAAACTCTAAAGAGCTATGATTACTTGCAACTTGCCATTGCTTATGAACAAGGAGATGTACTTGTCTAAAAGGCTGATGTTAGAAATAAAACAGTACCCTACATGCATGCAGTATAATCTTTCCCCATCCAAGTTTACTTTAGCTTTTTAACAGTTCACTTACAATTTTTATGATATTTCTTAAAAATGGAGCAATCAGTGGAGAAAAGAGCAACACATTTAGATAAGGATGTAAATCCCCTTTATGTACGTTACATAAAGTTTTTTTTAAACAGATTTGGGTTACAGTCCAACTGAGGAGTGTGATTGTGTTGATATCCTTAAGTGTTGCAGGAAATTTCACAGATTTTCCAGGTGTGCCCCACGTTTGCAATTAAGTGAAAGTTTAATGGTTTGGTGACTCTGCTCCCCCCCCCATAATCCATATTATATCTGGAATATGTTACCATACATTGTGTTATAGAACAAGAAGAAATGGATCTGTGTTTTTAGCACTTTGCACTCAAGAGCCTCATGTTCTTCCTAGTAATTGTTCAGCTCTGCAAGTTCATCCAAACAAACACGCTTAAGATATTTTTTTTTTCCATTACAGGTCTTGCTTTAAATTTCCATCTGGAGTTAAGATTAACATTTTGACTTTCACATTGTCAGAATGTAAGCAAAGCTATCTTGTAATAGCCCACAAAGATTTCTCATGTTTTTATGGAACATGATGATTATGGACAAAAAAAAAGAAAGATTTAAATGCATTAGCCTTTTAAAAATACTTTACTCAGTCTTTTGTTTAATTGCTAAAAGTGCATTAATTATTGCTACCCCCATGCTGAGAAATGGAATTATTCCTGAAATGATTGTTTTTAGCCTAAACATGTCACAGCTATATTCCTCCTAATTAACCCTTAAGATTATAAATGAATCCACAAAGATGCACATACAATTTGGGTAAGAAATTGGCATTGATGTGGAATTAGTGTTATTGTTTACTTTTAAAGACAAAGTAATCTTGTAACAACTTTTTAATTATGGTGAATGTCAAGAAGAAATACTTTTTATAATCTTATAAAAGAGAGGTTATGCAAAATTCAGTATCCTGTTTTTGACATTTAGGGGGAAAGGATACCTGTAGGCCCAACCACTTCCTCTTAAAGGGGTGGTTCACCTTCAAGTAAAATTTTAGAATTTAATAGAATGGCCAATTCTAAGCAACCTTTCCATTGGTTTTCATTATTTATTTTTTATATTTTTATAATGAGTTGCCCTTTTGTGCTCTGTAAGGCTACACTCTTATTATTATTGCTACTTTGTATTCCTCATCTTTCTATTCAGGCCCTCTCCTATTCATATTCCAGTCTCTTATTCAAATCAATGCATGGTTGCTAGGGTAATTTGGACCCTAGCTACCAGAAAAATGAAATGAAAACTAAATGAAAACCAATTGCAAATTTTCTTCCCAACCAGTAGCTTGTGAGCAACATATTGCTCTCCAACCCCTTGAATGTTGCTCCCAGTGGCCTCAAAGCAGGTGCTTATTTTTGAATTCCAGGCTTGGAGGCAAGTTTTGGCTTCATAAAAACCAGGTGTACTGCCAAACAGAGCCTCATTGTAGGTTGACAATCCACATAGGGGCTACTAAATGGGCAATCACAGCACTTATTTGGCACCCCAAGAACATTTTTGGTGCTAGTATTGCTCCCCAACTCCTTTTACTTCTGAATGTTGCTCACAGGTTCTAAAGGTGGTGGATCCCTGCTCTACATCATACTAAAATTTAACTCAAAGGTGAACAACCCCTTTAACTGTTGCCAGTGGAATCAATCAGAATACAAACTCCTGACAAAATAATTAAGACTTTACATGAGAAACAACTCCTCCAGTTTAAACATCTATCTCTACATCAAGCTCTAACATAAATTTAAGGAAACATTTTCATATGAATGTGTTATACGGTGCCCTGCTCTTTTACATCTTACTGTAATGTGTTGCTTCTAAGTGTACATATCTGTCTGAAATCAGTATATTCATCTAATAATAAACACAGCAATCACTTCCTCTTCCCATACAGGGATATGTTTAATTACTACCCAAACAAGGCTGCAAGAATAGTGCAATAAAAACTCTTTCAGAGACTTATGAAAATTTGTGTAAAGTCAGGTATGAATACTTGAGGCATATCTAAAAGCAAGCACAGTGTTTCAAATATCACTTTAATGCCTAAATGGCTGTAACATAAAAGCAATGCATAATGAATCTTTCTATACCTTGTGCACTGACTTTCACAAGTTATGGTGCAACTAGAACTCAAACATACACACTGTATAGCCTATGAATATATCGTTCTGAACATATGTCCTAAGAATATACCAGTTTGAACATATTGAAAGGAATCAGATTACGAAGAAACACTAAAAATTGCAAGCCATGATTTACACTGTGAGTTGTATATAAATAAATGTTCTGCACCAATTCTGGTGATTAAATTAGCTATATAATCATGTGTTAGGTAGTAAACCTGTGCTGACAAATGAACCCTTTTTATTTGGCTTATGGTCCTCATCAGCTGTAAAACCATCAGCCATTGACTGAAAAAGATATGGATAATGATCATAGCTTTTAAAGTGAAGATTTTGTGCATGGCATTTAATGGAAAAGTCTCAGGAAAATATGAGAACACTATTGCCAACTCATTTATGAAATATTGTATAATGTTGGTTCATGTTAATTGATTGTGTCGAGCATCTGTATCTACAGTATGTGTATGTAATGATTCCATAGAAGACAAAATTCCATCAAGCTCAACCCTAACTAATGAATCACAATGCACTGCCCTTTAATATATAACTCGTATTTTGTGTTATTTCTACAAAAGTGCTTTACCTTGCATTTTTCAACAGTGATTATATTTCAGGCCAATATGCCTTAATGTAATCAGTAGCCTTCTATATGGTACTGTATCAAATGCTATAGTAAAGACAAAGTAGATCTCATCCACAGCCACTTCAAGTTCTAGACCGCTGCTAAGCTCCCGTAGGAAGCTGAATTTGACTTCCAAGAATAATAGGTTAATACAGTATGTGTTCCTTGTTCCTCTAAAACTTGCCTAAAAAGCCAGGAATTTAAAAATTAACACCTGCTCTGATGTGATATATCAAGATAACTTGGTATTATCAGTATATTGAACTAACTCTTTACAAAACATTTGAGAGTTTGATCTATTAAATTGAGTATATATACACATATAATTGAAGACCTTTGTATCAAGCGATCATGGCCTGCTTGATAAATTGTCAATTGTAACCTTATCACCATGCCTTAGTGGGTATACAAACATAGTGACTAATCAGGTGGATAATGCCACAACATCGCCTATTTTTTTCACTAATATATGATGAGTTATTTTGTCTTCCTTTGTTTAAAGGTTGTTTCTAGACTGTGTACTAAGTTGCTAATGTCATCGATACCAGTGACATATAAGGTCATGCGCAACAATGTTGTAGCAAATACGACCATTGGAGTCACGTGATATTACCCTTAAAAGGACGTCATTTCCGGTTTGTCGGTCTCTTGACAAAACCGCAGGTAGCGGCGAAACAGCTGTCGAGGTACAGCGCTGCACGGGGAATATTGGAATCCCTCTCCCCTCTTCTCTTGAGGACGATGCGCAACAGTGTAACAAGCGGTTGTGACATTTGGATGTGAGCACGGAGCGTTCAGTATTCGGTGTGGGATGTGATCAGTTACGGTCAGTACATTTTCTTACTTAAATAGCGGCCTGTCACAGCGTGGTTGGATGAACACGATTGCATAGCGATTGCTATGCAATCGTGGGCATCAGAGTGTGACTCTGATGCCCATTGGATATACATAAGTGACAATCTTGCATAGCGATTGCTATGCAATCGTGGGCATCAATGGGCATCAGAGTGTGACTCTGATGCCCATTGGATATACATAAGTGACAATCTTTTTCAGTGCCTAATATTTATATGATACAGCTTGAACTATACTGGTCACCAAATATTTAACCCCACACCGGCTCTGCTCCCAAATACCGCTAAATATTATACTACTCATTAATCTCACGGGATCAACCATCTCTCTAACCACGGAATTAAGCACCCTACTGGCGAATCATACCACAGTTGCGATGGTACATCGATATCCTCTTTACATGAACACTTATTCACGGATTTATCTAGATTGATGCTTCGTGTACTTGCCCAAAAATTCGTTACAACTGGAAACAATTGGTGGCTTCTATCAACAGCGTGCACGCAGTCTCCCTCATTGTATTGTATCTAATAGTGAGAATCAATAGGGATATTGGGATCCCCACCCCCCAAGCAGCGCTGCTTATTTTAAATGGTTTTAGTAATTTTGGCATGGTGATAATAAATATTGCTTTTTAATACAACTACTTTTGTATGGCCATTGGTTATCTAGCATTGTCTACTTGCATTTGGAGGTTAAGTCCCATATTGGTGTGGGTAAATATGGCAATTTAAAGTAAGTGTGGACACCTCCCATCAATGTGGGCTATAAATTAGCCATTATTTTTTGTATGCACCTTGCTGGGGTTAAATAGGTACATAAAAAGACAGGAATTTAAAAATGAACACCTGCTCTGAAGCCACTGGGAGCAACATCAAAGGGAATGGTGAACAACATGTTGCATGTCACTGCCCTGTACTAAGCACAATATAGCAGCTTATTTGGGGATAAAGTAGTGTTTAAGGCTCATGTAATCAATTTATTGCCATAGAAAAAATATTTACACTTAAATACTTTTTTAGACAAAAAGATATATAGGAAACAGAACTTATAGTTCACATACTTTGCTTCAGACACAATCCAATAAACACCTATGTTCTACATGTGTAAATAACGAACTATGTATTGTTAATTATACAGTGGTAATGGATCATTTATACAGTACCTTATTAACTTTGCCTCAAATCCATAAATTCAGCAGAGATAATGAACTGTTTCCCTCACCACGATCGATACTTGAGTCTAAAGACTTACGTTAGGCGAGGAGAATCTGAACGAATACCTACTTCTCAAACAACTGCCCTACACAAAAGGGGTATAGTAGACACCTGGCAGAATCGAGATGGCAAATGAGAGAAGTGATAGGAGTAGGACGAGAGCAGGAAGTAGGAGAGGGTTTAAGGTGTGGGTGTACCTACTACTAAAACACAATACCAACATCCCTCAACAGTCTTTGACTGCTAAAAAATGATCAAAGTTATAATAACAACTAGAGAGCTGCAGGTTAGACATCTTACTACACTTACAGCCATTTGAGATGAGTACTCAGCAGAGGGTTAGAGAGATGGAAAGGTAACCTTTGTTTTCATCCTCATGTAAAATACACAGGCACCAGGGCAAGCTCAAATAATTAATTTTATAAGCTACTGCACTTTACCTCTCTATTGATACAAGTTTGTGTTGTTGGAAAAGTGACAGCATGTTTGGTCCAAATTTGTCATGTGTACTAGTCAGCATTAATTGGTGGCTCAGATTTCATAACAACTGCTGTTTATGCCAAGCCTTGTTAGCCTCGGAGAGTCACGACTATTGTAAATGATTTTGGCTTGGAAAATTCATCAGTTTTTAATATACACAGGAATTGTGCATGTATTCTTTCCTAGATCTGCTTTTTAAGTGCTCTGATTACTGTTGTGTCTTTAAAAAAGATTTTCCTTTCCATTTAATGTTTCTTGTGCACCAAGCAATAAAAATGTCCCTGACACTACGGTGGATATGTCCCAAAGTCTGCCTATATTTTTATTTTAGTCTGCGGGCCTTCGTGCCCCAACGTACCCCAAGTCACAATCACCGTCATTCCACTCTACAAATGTTTTTAGAGACACATAAAAGGGAAACAATAATACAAGGCCCCTAAAGTAGCGAGGTATGGCTCCCATGTCCACCTATGCCGGATAGCAACCAAAATACCCAACGTTGTATTTGTTATTGATAATCAAGCTTGATAAAAAGCCTTGTTGGCTTGAAACTTTGCTATTCTGTACCCAAAAACTACTGAATAAAAGCATTTAATAAAAATGGAGTGCTGTCACATGGAATTTTCTGTATGAGTCTCAGTACATGGGTACACAGAGGAAGCACAGACAAGCACCATTGGCTTTAAAGATACTATAAAAAGGTGCATGACTCCAGGCTGAATTACCAGGTCTCCAGAGCTTTCAGCAGAAATCACCTGAAGACCAGGTAGTTAACATCAATCAGGCTGTTGGCCTGGTGCAATGTTGCTTTAAGAATTAGTTTGTGTGGTTGCTTTAAAATTACCCTCACAGCTGAATATTTGCATATTACTTTAAACAGTAATTTTATAACAAAATTGTAATATTTGCATATTACTTTATGAGCAACTTTTTTTTTTTATTTCAGAGCTGACCCATCATTTCTCAATATTTGGGTGGATGTTTTCCAAAAGTACATTTTATTATTCTTACAGTATTGTTTTATCTCTCCTAATTAATGTTCTGTCTCATTTCTTTAAATTGGCCTGACGTTGTTTTCCTTATGCAATTTTTCGATTTTTTGAAAATGTTTAAAGTTTACTACATACACATAGTAAACATCGGAAAAAGACATCATTGTACATATAATAATTATCCAAATTCATAAATACCATATCTATTACAATTCTCTTCTGTTATAACATGACTGCCACAACATGAGACAAAAATCACTTTTTATATGGTTGCTTTGTAGATGTACTGTATATACTCGAGTATAAGCCGAGTTTTTCAGCCCTCAAAATATGCTGAAAAACTCTACCTCGGCAAAAACAGTCGCCGGCGTCTAAGAATAGTCGCCGGCACCTAAGAATAGTCGCTGGTGTCCAAGAATAGTCACCAACGTCCAAGAATAGTCTCCAAGAATATTCGCCGGCATCCAAGAATGGTCACCGGCATCCAAAAACGAGACGCCGGCACCTCCAATGGGAGCAGACACCCTCAATTTTTTGATTGAAACTTACCAGAAGCTGCTGCATTTCTCACCCTAGGCTTATACTCGAGTCAATAAGCTTTCCCAGTTTTTAGAGGTAAAATTAGGTAACTTGGCTTATACTCGGGATGGCTTATACTCGAGTATATACGGTAATCACAAAGCAGTCCAGTGAACTATTAACATTTATATAATAACAGTTATCCTTTAGTTGACCGTTGATCTTACAGTTAGACTTGTATATAGTTCTTAAGATAGACACCTTATTAACACCAGAAGAAACTTGTCTTGATTATACAAATATTGAAATGGCATCAGATCTTTATGTGCACATTAAATACGGTATTTAAAAAAGTCCATAGGGTCTCATGTACTTCCACAAGTGCAGTTGTGGTCCCTGCACTTCCCCCACAGTAAGCTGTATGTAGCATCAAATTAATTAGAAGAACGTGTGTCAAAATGTGCTGCTTGCACTTCCGTATCGTTGCACTGCTCCCTCGTTTCTGCCTTCTGTTCAGGAAGCTGCTGCACTTATTAATGCAGGGGACCCTTGAGCTACTGCCACTTCCAGGGTTCCTTAGCGCTCTGCTCCAATCATCGCAGTTCAGTTGGGCTGAAAGAATAGGATGCACACTTCACACCAAACACCAAAAATGACACCAGCGAACACCAGAAATTACACTGGATAGACAATGGAAATATTTGGTGCAACTGCATCTGATTTGAGACAAAGCACATGCTGTGCAAATTTTGGTGAATCTAATGCAGTTGCAGTAGACACAGTTCAGTTGCATCAAGAGCTTCACTCTTTTGCCCCTGCAATGATGCCAGAATGCTGGAGGGGCAAAAAAGCGAATCTGTTATAATTTAACTTTGCTAACTGCACTTATGGACATGTGCCCTCTTGTGCTCTAGTCTTCAATAAAGATTCTTTGGGAAGTACCCAAAAATCTTAATTTACTCTTCTTGACTGGGCCCCACTGTTTCCCCCAAATGGTGGCCAAACAATAATGGCCACCATCCCACTGTATGCTACAAAACATTTTGGAGTCCCATAAAAGGGAAACTATATATAAGTCCCGTAAAGTCTTGGTGAGATGGCTTCCATGTCCCACCTATGCCATGTAAAAAACAAAATACATATCATTTATGTCCCTTTTGGACTTACGGTTAAATGTTTGTATAGTTGTTAAGAAAGACGCCTTTCATCAGAAATGATGTTATGTATTAACTTGCCTATAAAATGATCTCTATAGCTATAATGAAGCTTCACCAAATTTTAATGTGAGCAAAAAAAAAAAAAGGTCCTTGTGCTGTGCTCTTCAACAAGAAGCCTGTAATAGAACAAAATTTAAAATGCAAACATCACTGAAAAGAACACCTGTCCAGGAAAATAGCAATTACAGGCTTGCTTTTGTTGTATAAGCCTATTATATACATCGATAATTCTGCACCTTTTGCATATACTTGTACCATTGTTAAATTAAATTGCCTCTGCAGTAAATATTGTATGTTTCAAACTGTCAGCCTGCCAAAACTTATATTAAAGCTGAAAAAACATCCAAACTAATTTATGTTAAACTGTCCCTGTTAAAACAATAATTGTTAAATGCCATTAAGCATATTTAAGATCACTTTCTAAACAAGAACTACACAATAACAGAATAGAAGGTGTTAATATTATAAAGGCACCACTCTCCCTCATAATGAGATGCTGAAGAAATAACCTTTAATCTTGCCAGTCATGTCTATATTTTTCCAGAACCGTGAAGTGCTGAGTTGCCAAAAAAAAGTAACTATGATCCTAATGGAGCAGAAGTTCTTCTTGCATGAACTGCATTCTCTGATTTGGAAGAAAAGCTTTTTTAGTTATTGTCATCTATGGAAAGTACTTTAGGATATGTTGAAGGTTTATAATTATGTATTAATAATAATGACTAAAGTTAATGTACAATGGCTGTTACTTGATACTCCAGTCAGCTAATAACAATTACTGCATTTATACCCAGTACATACATTTCCAGGAGTTGCTGACCTGCCATCAAATGAGAATGATGGAAACTGACCCAGATAATGTATAATGTACCAGGACCCACTGTCTCCCACTGAGTATAATGTGCCAGGATCCACTGTCTCCTACTGAGTATAATGTGCCAGGACCCACTGTCTCCTACTGAGTATAATGTGCCAGGACCCACTGTCTCCCACTGAGTATAATGTGCCATGACCCACTGTCTCCCACTAAGTATAATGTGCCAGGACCCACTGTCTCCCACTGAGTATAATGTGCCAGGATCCACTGTCTCCTACTGAGTATAATGTGCCAGGACCCACTGTCTCCTACTGAGTATAATGTGCCAGGACCCACTGTCTCCCACTGAGTATAATGTGCCATGACCCACTGTCTCCCACTAAGTATAATGTGCCAGGACCCATTGTCTCTCACTGAGTATAATGTGCCAGGATCCACTGTCTCCCACTGTGTATAATGTGCCATGACCCACTGTCTCCCACTGAGTATAATGTGCCAGGATCCACTGTCTCCTACTGAGTATATTGTGCCAGGATCCACTGTCTCCCACTGAGTATAATGTGCCAGGATCCACTGTCTCCTACTGAGTATAATGTGCCAGGATCCACTGTCTCCCATTGAGTATAATGTACCAGGACCCACTGTCTCCCACTGTGTATAATGTGCCATGACCCACTGTCTCCCACTGTATAATGTGCCAGGACCCATTGTCTCCCACTGAGTATAATGTGCCAGGATCCACTGTCTCCTACTGAGTATAATGTGCCCGGATCCACTGTCTCCTACTGAGTATAATGTGCCAGGACCCACTGTCTTCAATACACTTAATATATTTTGGAAAAAAAAAAAACTACTGTTTAACCCAACCGGCGTGCAAACTCTATTAGCTCTATTAATGGGGTAAAAGAAATTCCGGATGAATTGTTCCCTTTAATTTAGCATGGTCAACTTTAGCCTCTCCAAAAAAATTCTAATTCACTCTACCATATACAACTTTATTCCTGAACCAACAAGAGTATTTTTTTTAGTTGTGATATTGGGGTGTAGGTAGCCATCTCAGGCCATTGTGCCTAATTCTATGCTTTCAGAAAGAGCCGCCAACACTTAACAAAATAACTGCTTTCAGATAAGCTATTGTTTCTCCTAATCAGTGTAACTGGAAGAGTTGCAGCATCACTTGGTTTTTATTATTGAGTGCTATTCTCATATCTTCCAGGGAGCTGTTATCTGGTTACCTTCCCATTGTTCTGCTGATGGGCTGCTGCAGGCAAAGGTAGTGGGTGATATCACTCCAACTTGCAGTGCAGCAGTAAAGAGTGACTGATGTTAATGAGAACACAGGTCACATGGCTAAGGACAACTGGGAAACTGACAGTATGTTTAGTGCCATGTTAGATTTCAAAATTAAATATAAAAAAACAACGTCAGTGCAGAATTCTGCTGGAGCAGCAATATTAACTGATGTGTTTGAAAAAAAAACCATGTTTTCCCACAAACGAATCCCTACAGGGGGCAGTTGCAAAAACCCAGTGTGCCTCAATGCGGATGTAGTTTTTCAATTCAAGCGTCATGGCACCCTTAAGAAAACAACAACAATTTAAGTAATGTCATGGATGTAATCCAGATGGTGAGTCAGATTGTGTATGTTTTGCTCTGGGCCAAAAATAGGATACCAAACTAAAATTAAGCATGGAGAATGCATACCCATTAAAAGAGGTCTAGATCAACAGGACAAAGTCATTCTCACAGATATTTTGAACCTATCTTAAAGATGTGTCTTATCTATAGCACTATATCAGGTATTCTATTGAACCAGCTACATACATGCATATTTTAGATGCACATTAGGCTGTTTTCCTTACAGCTGGGTCCGCTGGGCTAAAACTCCAAGTACCTATATCTTTTAACATGTGGTTAAGGGTTAAATCGAGAGACATATGGCGTAAATTCACTAAGCGCCGAAGCGCTGAACGCTAGCGTCAATTCGCTAGTGTTTGGCATTTTCGGTACTTCGCAAATTCACTAACGAACGCTGGCGTAAATTCGCTAGTGTTACTTCGCACACTTACGCCAGGCGAATTTTCGCTAGCTATGTAACTACGCAAATTCACTAACTTGCGCAGTGTACTGAACGCTACCTTTTACGCTAGACTTCCTTCGCCACCTCAGACCTGGCGAAGCGCAATAGAGTAGATAGGGATTGTTTCCAAAAAAGTCAAATTTTTTTCTTTTTCTAAGTCCCAAAAAACGCTGGCGTGTTTTCTACATGATGGGTGATAGGCTGAAAAAGATTGAAAATTTTTTTGGGGCTCCCCTCCTTCCCCCCTACATTTCCTGACTCATGGCAACTTACCTAGACAGTGGGCACATGTGTAGGGCAAAATAAAATTTATATTTGCTGATTTGAAGGTTTTCTAGGCATTTGTAGTGCAGATACGTATTCCTCCATTGAAATTTGAATTTCGTGCCGTATGCAAATTAACCATCGCTTGCGAAACTTCGCTTGGCGAATTAACGCTAGCGCAACTTCGCAAACTAACGCTACCCCTGTGCGCAACTTCGGATTTTAGTTAATTTGTGGAGCGCTAGCGAAAATATGCCTGGCGAAGTGCGGCGAAGTTGCGCCTGGTGCAACTTCGCATCTTAGTGAATTTGCCCCATAGTATTAAGCATTGTCCCAGTGCAAAGTTTGGTGCCCAGTCCCCCCTCCTGGGTGCAGTCTGAGCCCCTGTTACCCCTGTAGCTATGTGCCTGGTAAATAATGCTAGGAGTTTCACTCTTGCAACATCTGGTACCGTTGGGTAAGAAAGACTGACCTGGAGAAATTAAAACAGAAGACAGTGTTATCTACATATTGTACAGCAATGCAACTAAATTGTACAGCAATGCAACTAAATGTATGGTTAATGTCGTTTCTAAAATCAAAGTGTCATTGAAAACAGAAGGTATTTTCCAGCCAGTGAACACACATCACTGAAAAGACTGAACAACATTTATCATAAAGATTCAAACCAGAGAACGCCCTAAGGCTGTAGGCTCTGTACCTTGGGATTATACCATACCCATGATACACCAGATGCTTTACTTGGTTCTGAATATGCTTATCTTCCCCTGACTAATGCATAATTGTATCATCTATGTTTTAAAGGTTACTTTAAACTACGTTTTATGTTCAGTATTCAGTAAATTCTATCAATATTTTGGGTCCTATGTATATAAAGTCGTGTACTATAAATTCTATTTATAAATCACGAAAACATTGTCTAAGTCAGAGTGATGTCAAATTGGTTGAAGGCTATGAATACATTATTATTGCTACTTTTTATTACTGATCTTTTTATTCAGGCCTTCTCCAATTCATATTCCAGTCTCTTATGCAAATCAATACATGGTTGCTAGGGTAATTTGTACCCTAGCAACCTGACTGCTAAAACTGCGAACTGGAGAACAGCTGAATAAAAGGCTAAATAACTAAAAAAAACACAAATGATAAAAAATGAAAACCAATTGCAAATTGTCTCGGGATACCTCTTTCTACATCATACTAAAAGGTAACTCAAAGGTGAACAACCCCTTTAACTACTATTTTGACTTAAAAATTGGGCCCATTCAACCTTAAGTAAAATACCTATGGCTTAAATATCTAGCAGGTACACAGCATTGAGAGCAGCCCTCTGGAACAGCAGTTTTTACAACTTGTTTATTATTTTTCATAACCAAGTCAATAATGGAGCAAAATTCCAAAATATTGAATGTAGAAGTATACAAATAGAATAATAAATAATGATCTTCATGAACAAACTTAAGAGCAATAAAGATCCAACTTAAATCATAAAAATAAATCTGAACAAATTAAAAATTAGTTTAGAGCAAAGAAAATTACATGAAATAAAAGCATTAAAGCACATAGAACATTAAATGGGAAATAATTAGATAATTTCCATGAAATATTTTGACTTTCAATCCCCTTGTTCAGATGACCCAATGGATCCCAATTTAGTCAGCAATTCCTTCTTGGGTTTATCAAATAGATCTAGATATCTGGACCATAGACAATAAAAAGAGTAGGAGGACCTTTCTTTCTCAAAATTATATCTAAAAGCTTCTTGCAAGTATAACTGGCTTAGAACTTCCTTCTGAATCCAATAAAGAGATATACATTTCCTCATAGCACTCATAAAAAGGTGTAATCAATTCAAAATCTCCGTCTCTAATTTCAAAATACATTTTTACAGTTATTTATAGCAAAAGTAGAGTACAGAGAAATGTACAAAGGATGCATATGTTTAAATTGTTATCTCAGCAGTATATGCTTGGTGCCTGATGTTAATGGACATTAAAAGACAGTTTAAACCCCAAATATTGTTTGGAGTATTGAAGTACAGTGAATAGTGCTTCTGGAAAAACTGTCAGGTCCAACAGTCTTTTGAAGAAACCCTCTTATTTTCACCAATCTACCTGTCTGATTTTCCAGTAATGACAGATCAAACTTACAAGAAGCACCAGTGAGAAATGTGCTACACAGTCCTTGTGAGGACAGTTACATAAAAAAGGAATTGCTGTACAACTGGAGAAGGTTTTTTTTTAAAAAAAAAAAAAACAACTAAATTTGCCAGTAAAAGAAGGCTAATTCTTAATATTTAAGCACAGTCTATAATGCATAGGGCACTTAGGGGCAGATTTATCAAGGGTTGAAGGGAATTCGAGGGTATTTTCGAAGTAAAAAAAAAATCGAAATTCTAAGTAATTTTCTGGATACTTCGACCATCGAATAGGATACTACGACTTCGATTCGAAGTAAAAAAAACTTAGACTTCAATACTTCTCCAAATTAAACCTGCCGAAGAGCCTATGGGGACCTTCTAGAGCAGTTTCTAAGTCGAAGAAAAATAGTTTGATCGATCGCTGAAATCCTTCGAATTGTTCGATTCAAACGATTTAATAGTTTGATCAAACGATTTTACTTCGACTGCAAAATGGTCAAATTCGGTAAAAAAAACATTGACTTCGATATTCGAAGTCGAAGTAGTCCAATTCAATGGTCGAATTTCGAAGTATTTTTACCTTCAAAATTTGACCCTTGATAAATCTGCCCCTATGTCTTAAGACTATGGAAAATACATAACATTGAAGAAACAATGCCACGAATTTATGCTAACCCAAAGTAGTTATCATCAAGGACAAGGTATTGTCTTATCATTACAGAGAAATTGTAGAAATTTGTGTAGTGATGAACAAAAGTCTTCACCAGACACAGATTCGCAGTAAAATTCTACAATAATTTTTCTTGAAACCATGGCAAAATTTTTATGTGAATAGTAGAAAACAATCTGGCCCATTTATTCCATGCATTGATGTCTACCCTTTGAGCCAGGGCTGGATTTCAGCGGCAGGTGCCCCTTAGGCCGTACGCTCCTAGTGCTGGACTGCAAGCACCACTCTAGCGAGTGCAGGCGCATAGGAGCACTGGGGAGTTGCGTGTACCCAGTGCTGCTCAGCAAGCGGTTAGGCGGGATGCCGCCCCTACCAACTTGCCGCCCTGCCTGCCTTGAGCCAATAAAATCACCTTTGCATTCACAAAAACAGATCAGTGAGCTACATTGTTTTAGGATTTTCATATGGCTTGTTCTTACCCTGAGCAGGGGGTCTTATAAACTCTTTAGCACCTGACACCTGAAAGGTATATAGAGAACAGGTAGAGTTGATTTATAAAAAAAACATTATACGGTAATAAATTTGCAGCCCTGATAATGGGTAAGGTTGGCCTGACAAAACAATGGGCCACAAAGTAGGGGTTTACACCAAATATCCTGGAAACTTCTGCTTCCTTCATGACTGGAATTGTCACATTGGGGCACTTTACAATGATGTCAGTCTAAAGCAGTGTGCTACACTGGAGCACTTTCCTTTGTTACTTAGGAATACAATCACTAAAAATACATTCATTACTTAAATAAAACTTGATTTTCATACCTCAACCCATTCCCGGTGCCAACAAAGAGGGGTGAACAGTTGTAGACTGCTTATTGTCATCAAAACAAAGCTCATTATACACAGTTCTCCTTTCTTTGTTTAATGGAAGAATACGGCGACCCACCATTCTCTCATTTAGCATCATAAGACTCTGGTCTTTCCCTGGAATAAATCCTTATGCCAGCTTCTCACGGCTACGATGAATGTAAGTACTAAGTTCTACTAAAACAAATACTCTTATTGAAATGCGGGTGGGGGCATTTTTCAAACATGTCAAATGTCTCTCAGAATCTAATGTATCAAAACATAAAATTGTTCAGTTCCAGCTACGATTCTCATCCCACAAAACCACACACATCTATTTCCAAGTCCAAAGTTAATTTCAACAATCCATCATTGCTGAAACTAATATCGAAGTGGACTGAACTTCTCCAGAGTTCACCATCATGTTTTAAGGTTTGCAACATGCCAGTTAATAAAACACAGATAGAAGTGATTAGTAGAATGTGTTTAAAATGGATGTTCTTGTTAAGAAGAACAATGCTTTTATTCTGCAGAGCACTGACAGCACTCTTATTTCAATATATACAAGTTGTATATATACTTGTATGCTTTACCTATTACATATTAATTACATATTATATACGGTATACATATTCATTTTATTGCACTTATAGATTATTTTGCATTATTTGTTTCATTGCTACAAGGGCAAATGGATGAATTCTTCCCATTATATAAACTAAAAACAGACATATAAATGTATAGATATAAAGAAAGAGGTGGAGAGAAGGAAATACTTCAGGTATAAGATCCATTATCCAGAAACCCTTTATCCAGAAAGCTCTGAATTACATAAAGGACATCTCTTATAGACCCCATTATAATCAAATAATTAAGGAATAGGAATGAAACAGTGCCTTGTACTTCTTCCCAACTAAGATATATTTAATCCTTATTGAATGCAAAACAATTTAATTAATATTTAATTGATGTTGTTTTAGTAGACAAGGTATGGAGATCCAAATTATGGAAAGATCCCTTACCCAGAAAACCCACGTTTATAACAGGTCCCATACCTGTATTATAATGTACAGTGCCATTTTCTTTTAATAACAGAAATACCTTGACCGCTAATAAAAATAAAGCAATACTACAAAGAACAATCAAACTTAATTTGCCTTAAAATTCCGTTCAGTGTAAAACTAACTGTTAGTATGGCAGTAACATTCTGCAATTTGTCTTCATATTTAATTTTAATGGCTTTTACTTTTCTATATCTCCCCTGTCACTTATTGTGTGAGATAAAGATTCCTATTAAATTAGTCTGAAAAGTAAATTAGTAAAATATTGTTGCTGCCTAGACAAAAAACACTGAAATGTAAATAAAGTGGTAATAGTATCAATTGCCAAGTAAATTCCTCTTATATCAATAAGGTAGCCATTAAGTATTTGTTAAATTATGGATTATCTTTTTAATGCTAGTAAATGGGAACTTGATCATATCCCAGTGGCCTTTTTGTTGAGATTATGAGGGTTCCACAGAGATTAGAAAAGGAGACACTGTTTTTTTTTCTCTAGTCAGCCCTTTATGAAATAAAATGGTCATTCTGTAAGCTCTTCATTTACAATACACTGTAATACAGGGATCTCTGATCTACAAGTCAAACAGGTCCAGTGCCGAGACAGACTTTCTGAGACAGAAGGGTGGGCTAATATCAGGATTTTTTTAAATACAACAAAATAACCATGATTTTTTAAATATGTAACCTAATGGAGAACTAAAGCATAACAGAAAAGGAGTAGGCTAGAAATGCTTTGGAATTCTATACTAGCAAGAGGTTGTCACTCAAACTATTTCTTTTTTTTTCAAAGCAAGGAAATGTACTTTCATGTCAGGGTGCTGGATCTGCCACAAGTCCCTGGAAAGAGGACATAGGGTGTCCAAAAGTGCGGTGCTCTTTTCTAATAAAAATAGGCTCAGTGCCGAAACTTCCTTGCTTGAAGTGCTCGGTTATCCTTTCCATATGGAGTAATTGGTCCCATTGAGCCATATGGTTCTATACCCAAGGGGCCAGGAACTAACACAGAAAATACTGGTAATGATCCATGATTTATAAATATATTCATATATTATATAGTGAATGGACAAGCTACATGCAGTTGATCACAGTTGGAACAGTGCGAGCCTTATCTCAATGCAAAATATACTGTGTCACAAAGATGCCCAAAGAAGCTACAGCACATTTACTGCTAACTGAATATTTATTCTGCCACTTCACACATTACAGTCAGTTGGATATGAGCTGAGTGTTTATCATTCTCATTGTGTTTGGTTATATTGCTGTGGGTACAGGGCCATTCAGCTTAATTGGAGCAGATATTCAGTATGGTGCATGGGGTTGGCCACTGAGGAAAGGACCTTATGGGAACCCATTTATATGATTTCTTCCTTTGGATATGCTTTCTTTGTCTATTAAACCCTGCCATTATTAAAGGAAAACTATACCCCTAGAATGAATACTTATCCAAAAGATAGTTTATATCATAGTGTTATGTTCTGGTAGCCGAGGATGAGTAGAGTATAACAGTGCTTTAGCAGGTTCCTGCAGCCTGCAGTTCCTGCAGGCATTACACAACAGCAACTTCCAACTCTATCAATCTTAAGCAGTCTAGAAAGTACAATGTACACAGTATAACTCTTGTGCACAGTGACACCGACAGGCCCTTTGTATAAACACCACATATTCCACCTATAGTAGGAAAGCATTTGGGCAAATGTAATAAACAGTGACAATTAAACAGTATGCATCTTAAAGCAATATTATGCATTATTCACATCACATAGTCCTTGGTCCATGCAGGTAGTTTCTGATTCTCTCAGTATGACTTGTAAGTTCACTTTCTTCAGGCCTATTGCAGTTGGCATCTGGAGTAGGAAAATGTCCTTCATCAAATGGAGCTTCTCCAAAGTCATTTCTAACAAAAGCAAGATGACTTGCATTCCATATGCGTCCATCAGATAGTTCATATGTGTATGGTCCTCGCTGGCGTCTCACTTCAAGTGGTGTAGTAAATTTAGATTGTCCTTGTTTCAGTAGTCCTGGTTTTTAAATTCTGACTAAAGATCCAGGCTGAAAGTGCACTTCTCTTGCACCACGTTTTCTAGCAGCAGAAATCTCCCCTTGGTCAGCAGCAATAATGTAACATATGGATCCAAGCAGTAAAAGGTATTGTAGGCTCACCAGGGTTTGGAAGAAAAGGTGCAGGCTGCTGCACAGGTAGATGAGACATCTCATTGCCAATTTTCTATGTTCTGGTAGCTGAGGATTAGTAGAGTATAACAGGGCTTTATTAGCAGGTTCATGCAGTCATTACACAACAGTAATTTCCAATTCTATCACTCTTAAGCATCTAGAAAATGCTATGTACACAGTATAAGTCTTGTAGTGGGGCACTTTGTAGAGATGGGCCATGGGGTACAACAACTACGGTTTTAGGTGGTGGAAAATGTACACCGCCCTAGACGACTAAACTTTTAAAAAGGGACGCATACTGGATCCGCTGTCAAGAAACCTTAATCCCTAATGGTCTAAATAAAGAATACAATTTGCAGACAATTTTCTAAAGTTTTGCTTTTAACTCTGGTTTTAATATTTATATTTTACAGATTTATTTACACACAATTACGTGAACAGTTTGGATTACATGAACAGATAAGTGCCAGTGGCAACAAGATACATTGTTTACATTTGTATTATGGATAATTTACAATACCCTGGGGTGCAAATGTTAGAGTGCACACCCTAGCACTCACTTACCAAGCTCTTGTGCCTGGAAAAGATGTGCTCTGCTAGTTTAAAGGAACAGTAACACCAAAAAAATTGTTTTAAAGGAAAGACAAAATAATGTACTGTTGCTCTGCACTGGCAAAATTGTGTGTTTGCTTCAGCAAAACAATTATAATTGATATAAACAAGCTGTCATGTAGCCATGGAGGCAGCCATTTAAGCACAGGACACAGAGTAGATAACAGATAAGTTCTGAAAAATCCCATTGTATACTACAGAGCTTATCTGCTATCTGCTGTGTATACTGTGCCTTTTCTCCTTTTAATTATATCAAATATAGTTGTATTTCTGAAGCGACCATTTCAGTTTTACCAGTGCAGCACAACAGTACATTCTCTGGTACAAAATCTGCCACTATTAGTAAAGTGCAGCATCAGAAGGCACAGACGAGTCCTTTTCTTACTGCCTGCCATAGGGCAGATAGGAAGGAAAAGCCCTCTTGTGGCCTGTGCTTTCATGCTAAGCATGTGTATATATGCACAGATGCCTAGGCAGACTTGTTGCATGCATGAGAACAATAAAAGGGGATAGGAATGTTCGTTAGGTAGGCATGTTAGTCTGCTCATGTGCCAGCTACAACTGGCTCATTTATTAACACTGGGCAAATTTGCCCATGGGCAGTTACCTATAGCAACTTATCAGTGATTAGCTTCTTAAAGCCAGCTGCAAGTAGAACAATGAAAGCAGCAATTTGATTGGTTTGCCAAGGGTTACAGCCTATGGGCAAATTTGCCCAGTGTTGATAAATGAACCGTACGTATCTTTCATGTAAGTAGCACTATAACATCTACATTAGAGACCAGACTATTATGAAGAGCCATGATTAATGGCATAATGATAACATGTAATCTGTTTGGTTTGCAGCCATACTAAAAGACAGCTTTTAATATGTCATGTAAATGTTACAAGCACTAGAAAACCCATCACTATCAAGTCTGGAGGTCGACTGGAGATGGTTGGAACTAGCATTTCCAAACAGCTGGTGAGCATTAAGTTATGTATCTAAGGACTAGAGAGCCCAAAGAAACAGCACCCTGAGCTTAGATTATTCCATCCAGTTAAAAGGAAAACACATCTAAAATAGATGAGATTGGCCAGCTGTGGAGCAATTGGTGTTTTAAAGAATATAATAGCTTAAGTGCTCCTGAGAGCAAGGTATTGCTGTAGTGGAGAGCAAGGTGTAGCAATAGAGGAACCTTATAAGCCTATAAATACATCAATAAAGATTTAAATTGTATTGAAGGAGGTGTTTTTTATCCTTTTATGGTTTAATACGTGTGTGAGAAAGATACATGTATCGGCCTTGCTACAGAAAGCAGGCAACGTTTTCCTGCAGCTGCCAAACTACAATTACCAGTATTCCTAGTTTACAAGTACAGGGCACACTAGCTCAGCAAACCTATACACATTTGAATGAATCTCAAAAGCTCACAAGAAATGCAGACCACTAAATACAGCATTTTGTTCACAAATAAGGTTTATATTACATACATATTTGCAATACTAACTTACAGCGTGCCGGGAACACTCCTATTCCTGTTTACAAGCCACCATATGGCTTTTTTGCCAGAATCATTCTGCTTTGCAAGTATAGCTTCATAATTGTCTACTTATAATTAACTGAGCTACTGTTCTATACAGTAATAGCTAAGGAAAACAACATGGTAGCTCCAACTACTATTGTATGTGTATATATATATATATATATATATATATATATATATATATATATATATATATATATATGCAAAGGAAGAATATTGTTTGCATAGAATGACATGTGACCTCTAATTTTGCTGTTTCTTCATGGGGTGGCCCATTTTTAAGTTAACTTTTATTATGTTATAGAATGGCTAATTCTAAGCAACTTTTGCTCTAAGCAACAATTGCTCTTCATTATTTATTTTCTATAGTTGTAATATTGTTATTATTACTTTTTATTACTCCCCTTTCTATGCAGGCCCTCTCCTAATAATATTCCAGTCTCTTATTCAAATCAGTGTACAGTTTCTAGGGTCATTTGGGCCCTAGCAACTAGATTGCTAACGTTGCAAACTGGAGAGCTGCTGAATAAAAAGCTGAAATAACTCAAAAACCACAAATAATAAATTGGCTCAGAATATCACTCTCTACAAAGGTGAACAACTCCTTTAACTACATAAACCTAAATAGCCACTGCTGATTCTCAGCTTTTAATTGCCCTTCCTCTATTGGCACCTCTCTTGTATATCGATTGTGAAGCCATCTTCAAAGGCCATTTGCATGAGTATGTGAAGGGCTTTTTCCTACTTTGTGGGAATATTGTTGAGAGGAATATGGAATCCCTCTGATAAACAGACCCTGTTCTACTGATTGTGGAAATGAACAAAAGGGCCTGCGATTTCTGTGTGTGTTTTGGAAGGCAGCTGATAAAGAGAATAGGAAAGCAATTAAATAAATGAAGGTATATATTCATCAATTTTTGTTATCCTTCTGATGCTATAGCCTGTGCACTGCCTACTGAACATGTCCTTTTTATAACTAGTCTTTGCTTTTTAATAGAAATCCGTATGCACTTTCAGTCCGCAACATTTTCATGAAGCTTGATAAATCTAGGCCCAAATGTTTAATGTATAAATGTAGCAATTTCCACAAGAGATGCTGCTGTAACTACCATTTGCATGAACAGGAGATAAGCCCCAACATCATTTGATATAGTGAAGTCGCAGCTCCTCTTTCTGTCTTACGGATTATTCATTGTGCCGTTGCAATTTTGTATTAAAGGAATGAAACAATATCTTCCACACAAAGCAAATGTATAATCAATTGCAATATTGTACTTGAACGGTACCTTTTTTATTTTCCTCTAAAATGGAAAAAAAAAAACCTCTGTATATATCCCCTTAAAAGAATTAAGGCATTTACAATGGAGAATGTAAAGAATAAATGATGGGAATTATATTAGGAAACCATTTTATTGCATTTTACTTTTTTTCCACTTGTAAAGAGCTTGGTGTCTTGGAACCATTTGTCCACTTGCAAAATTAAATTACTATCTTCTTGGTAATGCCATTAGAGTTTAAAAAGGAATTTTTGAGCCAGCTACTTATTTTGCTTTATGCTATATCAGTGCATTAATCGTTCCTGGCTCAAACCCAACAGCCTTTTACATGTTTTATGAAAATAAAACACCATTATCCAGTCCAATTCAGATCATGCTCCAAATGTTTTCTTTTAGACTAAGAATTCAATATAATAAAGTTCCTGATAGCTCTGGTAAGATCTATTTATTGTGGGTTTTGGTCTTTACAGCAGACAGATAATGCAAAAGCATTTTGATTACCCTTTCTTAGCCATATCATTCACAAACCATCTTTTCTAATTATATTATTAAGACATTTCCATAACTGGTGGGACGGGGGTTTAACTGATTTCTATTATTCTTGGCACTTGTGTGAAAGGATATTACATTCACGTGCATTAGAGATTGCTTATGAAAGATCAAGACAATAATAGCTGATCAGACGATAAAGGATCTCTTTTCTCCTCCCAGACAGGCTGTCTCTAACAGAAGAATACAGTTCATCAAATGTGTCTGCAGGTTGTCAAACACTGTGAGATACGGGGACACTCTCTTTAGCAACCATGGCCAACAAGCTGGTTTTCTGCAAAGTTTTTGTTTTTTTTAACCATAATTCTCCCTCAGGAAATAATCACTCACTATGCTCTTCTGATGCTCTCTGTTTGGGAAGAAAAGAACCATTTAATAAAAAAAATATATATATCCATTTTGTAGGTCTACACAGATTCCATTTTCCCACAATAATAAATCACGTGCATGTTCCCAGAAGGTTTCCACTTAGGCTACATTATTAGAGGAAGAAAGGCAGGTAGAATGAGCTTTACTTAAACTAACCCTGCATCTGTTTTTTCGTGGGTTTATAAGGGAGACATGAAAGAAAGGTGCAGAAAAGACATTCCAGATCGTGCATGGGAATGTCTCACACTGAATAATGAAGCATTACTCTTAAGTGTACTCTTGAAATAGAAGTGGCAAGGACGACGAGGAATAGCTGGAATTAGGTCACTTACAAACTGCTCTGGCACAGCCTCACTGTTTTATAAAGAAACCAAATGTCTCTTTTTTATAAAGAGTTTCAGAACAGTGCAGAGCACACATGTTTCCAATCTGCATGTTGTGCTCTGCTAACCATTCATCACCTTATGATTAATGAGATTTTCGGGTTTCTAATCAAACTGATATAATGTTACTAAAACGCAATAGAAATTGGATTAACCTGGCTAATGTTTATCCAGTGTATATTTCTACTGTGCACCAACATATGTTAGGCAGGTAAAGGGTTTCCTCTGAAATCTTGAGTAATCACAGCATTTTTTGTACATACCCTGTAGTTTGTGCATACAGAGTGCAATGGGCTATGTAACTTCCCACTTCTTGGATCAAGCAGCATGGTGCCAGCTGCTCCTTGGGGAAGCTCCAGGATATACATGTTAAGCATTATTTTCAGGTGTCCTGCTCATGGGCTGCATCTTTGCAAAATTGAATCTAGTCTTCCATACACAACAGCAACCTGCATCAGAATAAAAGGCCAGTCTTTGATCACCACTTTTAAATGATCCCCTATAACTCTCAAGAGGATTTCCAGTAAATTCCAATTTAGTATTGGAAGTTAAAGGAATACTGACTAGAGTGCATTTTGCCATTTGTAATAAATTATTGTGTCTTATCTATAAAAATGATATTCATGTACATGTAAAATAAATCTTTTACTGATATTTGGATCCTTAGAGTAGCTAGGCCAAAGACCATAGACCCAAGTCTAGGTTATCATGAGAAAATGCCTTACAATAATTTATATATCATAGGGTTTGGGTAATCTCCAAATGTGCAACTTTTAGGGGAACAATAACAATTTGGGAATTTAAATTCATTGAAAATACCTCAGCAACTTAGGGCTCATTTAGAACACGCAGAGCAGGGTGCAAAGTGCAAAAAGACAGACCCCACTGACACTGGGTCACAGATGGGAGTCCTGCCTTCCCAGATAACAAAAGTTAATTCATTTTGCTGTGACATTGTAATTTAAAGGAACAGTAACACCAAAAAATTCCTGCCAGTGTGCCACTGTCCTTACACTGGTAGCCATTAGAGGCTGCATTGTATAAGGGGCTGTTTTTTTATGTGACGTTTGCAGATGATTTGATATAGAAACAACAGTTACATATAAATAAATCCCAAGAAAAGAAAAAGCATGACCCATAGATATGCACCCCCCACTGTATCAGTCAGAATTCCCACCATATGATAATGCTAAAACTAAACCTTTAATCATGGTAGTTTAAAATTGTATGCCCAAAAAAACTTAAATCTATACATTATCTGACCCTGCACACCACTATTCTGTTTGTATATCTCAATCAATGGAAGGTGCTACCAACTACTCTTTTTGTGCAAATAGTTACATATAGTTAAATAGTTAAGTTGGGTTGAAAAAAGACTCATCCCCTCCAAATGAAACCCAGTGCACATACCTACACACACACTTGAATATATATTCTCCACTATCTATATTAATTATAGTATCACTATAGCCTTGGATCAAGGAACCATTTGAAGGCGTTAAGAGAATTGGCCATCACAACATCATCCGGCAGTTCAGCCTTTTAAATCTGCATATAACATGCCTAATTGCTAGTTGATCCAGAGAAAGGCAAAAAAACTCCATTTGAAGCCTCTCCAATTTACCTTAGAGGGAGAAAAAAATTCCTTCCTGGCTCCATGATGGCAACTGGACTAGTCCCTGGATCCAGGGTTGGACTGGGGGACTTCAGGGCCCACCGGGGCTGTTGTCCCAGGGCCCCGCTCCGGCCCCCGCTGCCGCTCCGGCGTGCTTCATCGGAGTAGTGCGCATGCGCGCGGCGCCGCGTTTGTGCGCACACGCGCAGCAATACCTTTGTGCGCATGTGCAGATCCTCTATTCTACTGCGACCCCCGACAAAGTGGGGTCGCGCAGCCAAACTAAGTAGCGGATCTGGGCCGGCGGAGCCCACAAGAGCCCGGGGCCCAGTCCGACACTGCCTGGATCAACTTGTACTATGAGCTATCTCCCATAACCCTGTATTCCCTCACTTGCTAAAAAGCCATCCAACCCCTTCATAGAGCTATCTAATGTATCAGCCTGTACAACTGATTCAGGGAGAGAATTCCACATCTTCACAGCTCTCACTGTAAAAAACCCCTTCCAAATATTTAGACGGAACCTCCTTTCTTCTAATTGGAATGGGTGACTTTGTGTCAGCTGGAAGGACCTACTGGTAAAAAAATTATTAAAGAGATTATTATATGATCCCCTTATATATTTATATATAGTTATCATATCACCCTTCAAGCACCTCTTCTCCAGCGTGAACATCCCCAACTTGGCCAGTCTTTCCTCATAGCTAAGATGTTCCATACCTTTCACCAGCTTGGTTGCCCTTCTCTGTACCCTCTCTAATTCAATGATGTCATGTTTGAGCTCTGGAGACTGGAGCCCAAAACTGTACAGCATAGTTTGCCATTGTGTGGACCATGCACCATTTGTTGTATTAATTAATTAGTAATTGTTGAATTAATTAAGAATTGGGACTATTTAAAAGAAAACCTTCATTACTTGGTTCCTCATTTTTGTAGACAGATGAAAAATAATTACAGTATTCAGAATAGTTTCATCGTTAGTTACTGTCACGATCGCCGCCCGGAGCAGGTCCAGGAGCTCCGGGCGGCGCGTCCTTCCCTGCCGGCGTCGCTCCCAAAATGGCGGCGCCCATGGCCGCCACATGGGTAGTGGCACTGGCGCGATGACGTCAGCGCGCCGACGCCGGCGCAAGGATGCCAATGATGTCACTATGCCAAATTCGAATATAAAAATGCTACCAAGACACCAGAATGGCGCCCAAGTATAGGAAACATTTCCTGTGAGTATCCTGGGTTCCCTGTGAGCTATTATTGCTAAATCTTGTTCCTCATTATTATTTTGACCCTTGCCTGGATTTTGGACTTCGCTGTTATCCGCCTGCCTGTGAACTCTTGCCTGGATTCTGACTTCTCCTTTGATTAACCCTTTGGACACCGTGACCTTGCTCCCTCAAGAGGGCTTTCTCCTCGATCCTGACTACCTCCCTGGAGGGAGCTCCCGGCTCCCTGACAGTTACATAGTTAAATTGGGTTGAAAAAAGACAAAGTCAATCAAGTTCAACCCCTCCAAATGAAAACCCAGCATCCATACACACACACCTCCCTACTTTTAATTAAATTCTATATACCCATACCTATACTAACTAAAGAGTTTAGTATCACAATAGCCTTTGATATTATGTCTGTCCAAAACATCATCCAAGCCATTCTTAAAGGCATTAACTTGATAAGCCATCACAACATCAGAATTAGACAACTTGTTATCTACAAAAACACCTAGCTCCTTCTCATTTAAGGAAATTCCCAACACACTGCCATTTAGTGTATAACTTGCATTTATATTATTTTTGCATAACCTTGCATTTATCAACATTGAACCTCATTTTCCAGTTTGCTGCCCAGTTTTCCAACTTAGACAAATCACTCTGCAAAGTGGCAGCATCCTGCATGGAACCTATAGTTCTGCACAATTTAGTATCATCTGCAAAAATAGAAACAGTACTTTCAATGCCCACCTCCAGGTCATTAATAAACAAGTTGAAAAGCAAGGGACCTAGTACAGAGCCCTGCGGTACTCCACTAACAACACTGGTCCAATTAGAAAATGTTCCATTTACCACCACTCTTTGTAGTCTATCTTTTAGCCAGTTCTCTATCCAGGTAAAAAAACTAGGGGCCCATTTAATTTAGTTCGAGTGAAGGAATAGAATAAAAAATACTTTGAATTTCGAAGTATTTTTTTGGCTACTTCGACCATCGAATTGGCTACTTCGACCTTCGACTACGACTTCGAATCAAACGATTCGAACTAAAAATCGTTCAATTATTCGACCATTCGATAGTCGAAGTACTGTCTCTTTAAAAAAAACTTCGACCCCCTAGTTCTCCACATAAAAGCTACCGAAGTCAATGTTAGCATATGGGGAAGGTCCCCATAGGCTTAGCTATCTTTTTTTGGTCAAACAAAAATCGTTCAATCGATGGATTAAAATCCTTCGAAACGAACGATTCGAAGGATTTAATCGTTCGATCGAAGGATTTTCGTTCGATCAAACAGTGTTAAATCCTTCGACTTCAATATTCGAAGTTGAAGGATTTAACTTCGACAGTCGAATATCGAGGGTTAATAACCCTCGATATTCGAACATAAGTAAATTTGCCCCTATGTTCCAGGCCAACATTCCTTATCTCTGCCTTTTTTCTGTTCTCATCAACCAACTGCCCCCCCCCCTCTGGAAACAATACCTTTTTCCATATACCTTTTGGCCTCCTTATAAGTGACAAACTTTTCAGCTGTTCCATCTAACTTGAAAGCCTTAAAAGCACGTCTTTTCTTATCCACCTCAACACCAACAGTTCTGTCAAACCACAAAGATTTTGCTTTGCACAATGTCCCTTGCTTACAAGGGGGGTTATACTGACATATATATTTATAAATACGAGCTGAAATAAAAAGTTGTCATTAAGCATTTTTACAAACTTGCCTTTCAGACAGATACAAAGCACATGTCTTACCTATCTGGATTGCTGTTTTTTCACCACTGAGACACTACAGTTCCCTTATAGGCGATACACAGTAGAAATGAACTGCTCCAGCCATACCACTCATCTCTGAGCTCTGCCAATTACACTTTTGGATTGATCACAATAAAGGTGTACATATATTTGTAAAGATTCTCATTTATCCAGGTCATGGTATATCTGTAAAAATAAGTCAAATCAACTAGACTTGCTGTGTTTTTTTCCTTGATGACATTTCACCAGTCATACAACTGGCTTTCTCAATTCAGAATAACTTTGTAACTTTGTATTCCCGAAAACAGGATCTTTTTTCGGGGATATATCCTCTGCAAGGTTGCTCCAATCAGCATATTCTGGTTATCATAATCCACAAGGATGTCACAAAGTTAGGTGTTGATTGTATTAGCAAGATTGGAGCTTTGCAGGGGAATGTTATAAAAGTCGCAAAGAGCAAAACAATTCGCACCAATAAGACTAAAAATCCATATCTCGCAATGTAATATTGTTCCTTAAACTGTCATTGCATTGCGAATTTTAATTGCGCATTGCGAATTTTAATTGCGCACTCATAAGACGTGCTTGAAGGTGTCATAATCTTTTGGAGCAAACATAACGACTTTTTCAGTAAGAAGTTTTATTACATTGACTGCGCATTGGCGCAAACTATAAAATTCGCAAACGGTCTTTCACTGTCAGAAGTGGTCGCTAGCTCGCAAAAACTATATTAAATTCGCACAAAGCAAACTTTGTTCGCACAAAGGCATAACTTTTCGCATTGAGAATAGTTTTTCCATTAGCGATTTTTATTACATTCCCCCGTAAATGTGTTATTAAAGCTTCCAGGGAGAGGTGCCAAAACAGCATTGTATGTGGCAGACAATAGCACAGAGGCTAAATTGAAAGAAATGGAACATCTCAGCGGGGCCCTAAAGACGTGTGGGTATCCAGATTGGGCCTTTGTGAAAACCAGTAGAAAGAGAAGCAATAACACCAAGACTTCCGGTTGAGGTGGAAAACAGGACAGAGGAAGAACTTGGTCCTTCCATATGTAGCTGGGGTGTCGGAAAAACTTCGAAGGATTTTTAATAAACACCACATCCATATCTGCTTTAAACTCAGCAACACACTGAGGCAGCAACTAGTTCATCCAAAAGACCCAATCCCAAAGCACAAGAAGAGTAACATTGTGTGTGTAGTGCAGTAAGGAGTGCTCTGATTTGTATGTGGAAGAAACCAAACAACAGTTACACCAGCATATAGCGCAGCATAGAAGAGCCAGCTCCTCTGGTCTAAAAGAAAAAGGACGCACATTTGAAGATTGTCAAGTCCAGATTCTAGACATGCCCAAGGGACACAAGTGAAGGACCGCTAATGGGTGTGTGTACTCCTAAATGCTCACATATAGAGCTTGTGCACCTGGGGTTGCTGTTCTATGCACGGAGCACCAGGCCAAAATCCAGTATCAACTGCCTCCTGTAACTCCTCAACTTGTACTGAATGACTCACAAGGTAGGGTGCAGGTGGGGGCACCAGGTATCGTGCAAAGTGCAACAAAATAGCTGATTGCTGCTGTTTTTGTACACTGTGAGGTGCATTGTAAATGAGCCTAAAAGGAACAGTTAGTAAACAGTGTAAATAGATAGACTGTGCAAAATAAAAAATGTTTGTAATATAGTTAGTTAGTTAGGCAAAAATGTAATGTATAAACACTGGAGTGACTGGATGTGTAACATAATAGCCAGAACACTACTTCCTGCTTTTCAGCTCTATAACTCTGAGTTAGTCAGCGACTTGAAGGGGAATCATACAAAGAACAAACTAAATAAAAAGCAGAGGACATTGGAAAAAATATATATAAGGAAGCTTACCGCTTTCCATATAGGGTCCGGGTGCTCATGCTCCAAACCCTCAGCAAGGGGGAAAAATTACAAAACACGAAAAATAGAGATGGCACTACTCCGGTACCCCAAAAATATAATCAAATCAAATAGAATCCAGGAGTCACAAAGTATTAATAAAGTAGTACAAAAAGTTTTATTGCATCTTGTATAAAAAATAAAAGCCTGACGCGTTTCGTGTCCACACAGGACACTTAATCATAGGCTGGGCCACATGGGACATAACTGTTCAGTGAGTTTGCAATTGATCTTCAGCATTCAGCTCAGATTCAAAAGCAACAGATATGACCCATGTGCCCCCCCCCTCAAGTCACTCAATGGTTATTGCCTGATAACCAGGGTAACCAGTCAATGTAAACCAATAGAGCTAAAAAAAAGCAGGAAGTAGTGTTCGGGCTATTATGTTAGACATCCAGTCACTCCAGCCTTTATACATTACATTTCTGGCTAACTAACTATATTAGAAACATTTTTTATTTTGCACAGCCTGTCTATTTACAATGTTTTTATTTTCACACTGAACTATTCCTTTAAGGCTCATTTACAACGCACCTCACAGTGTGCCAAAACAGCAGCAATTGCCTATTTTGTTGTACTTTGCACGACAGCAGTCTATCTATTTACCCAGTTTTTATTTTTACACTGTACAATTCCTTTAATGAGTTCTATATATACAATCCTCTACCTTCACCCCATGTTGTGATTATTTTGGCTTGCATATAATCAGATTACCAGTGCACAGATAAACAAATCTAGAAGTTGGATAAATAAATTCATTTCAGTTTATACATTTGCCAAATGTTTTATACTGCCTATTTTGTATGGAAGGATTGCCCTTAAAAATGAAACTATATTTTATTCTTGCAAACAGCTCATTAATAAATTGTTAATGTCTTTATTGTCTTTTCTTCAGTATGCAGGCAAGGCCACCCTAGCACTGAAATGGTTAAGCAGACATCAATAAAAATAATGGCCCAATCATGTTTGCAACATTATGGATAAGAGTCAGCAGGACCCTAATGGAAGGTTAGCATCTACTCTGTCACATCGTATTAGGCGTTCAGCTTGAGAATTACATTTTCATGACAAAGAAACAAACCTCCAACATGTTTTCTCATTACTACACTATGGAAGAGAAATATTTGTAAAGTTGCCTGAACTCGAGTATGGAAAAGCATCAAGGCAGAATCTTGTAGAGAATCTGTTTTCTTCCAACAACAAAGTAACGATAAAATATGTCTAAGCACGAGGTATATATATATATATATATATATATATATATATATATATATATATATATATATGTGTGTGTGTTTTACAGTTACATGGCAGAGTCACATGCATAATGTTTTATTATTACAGAGAAAAAGGAAATCATTTTTAAACATTTGGATAATTTGGATAAAATGGAGTTTATGGAAGATGGTCTTTCCATAATTTGGAGCTTTCTGGATCACAGGTTTCTAAATAACAGATCCCATACCTGTATTCCAGTCTGCCATGTTGTGATACAGGTATGGAACCTGTTATCCAGAATGCTCGGGACCTGGGGTTTTCCAGATAATGGATCTTTCCATGTTTTGGATCTCCGTATTAGAAAACCATATAAACATCAAATAAACCCAATAGGCTCAACTCTTAGTTTGGAACAAGGTACTGTTTTGTTATGACAGAGAAAAATTAAATCATTGGATCATCATGTGGATTATTTCATTATAATGGAGTCTATGGGAGAGGACCTTTTTTTATTTGGAGCTTTTTGGAGAATGGGTTTCAGGATAATAGATCCCATACCTGTATATGCTTGCTTAAATCTCCCTGTGCTACCGAGAATGAAGGCAAACATTCCCAACTTAATATCAGTCACAATAGCCTACAGAGATTGGAAAAAAAGGTTGATCAGTTGTACAGGTACAGTATCTGTTATCCTGAACCTGTTATACAGAAATCTCCAAATTATGGAAAGGCTGTCATCCATAGACTCCATTTAATCCAAATAATTCAATTTTTTTTTTAAATTATTTCCTTTTTCTCTGTAATAATAAAACAGTACCTTGTACTTGATCTAAACTAAAATATAATCAATACTTATTGGAAGCAAAACCAGCCTGTGGCATTTATTTCATGTTTACATGATTTTCTAGTAGATTTAGGGTATGAAGATCCAAATTACAGAAGAAAAGAAAAATCCATTATCCGGAAAACCCCAGGTTCTGAGCATTCTGGATAACAGGTCCCATACCTGTACTAGACTTTCAAGGGGCCCAGACAGTACTGTGTGTACATTCAGTAAGTAGAGCTATATAAATAAAAATATACATAAATAAATTGACTTATACACTGGTATAGGATCAGTTATTCAATGGTCCATCAGACAGGTCGGAAAATTTTGTTTAGGCACCTGAACATTGGCCTGCTGAACTGCTGGATCATCAGATACAGATAGAATTCTATTGTTTCTACTTATATATCTGATAATTCATCTTTAAACATCTGTATTGAAAACCAATGGTCACAGGAAATATTGAAACATTTATGGCCACCTTAGGGCCAAAATTGGCCAAGCAGTCAGACCATATTGCTGTGCATCAACCTCCACCAACAGAAGCACTGCCTTGGTTTACTGAAGGGATTTGAGATACACTCAGGATCAGAGCAACTGATAGTTGGATAAAGGGTCAATTTATCATTTATCTCTAAGGCTTATTTACATTTACTGCACTGCTGCCCGGAAATGTCTACTTTAGCAAATTAATGGAGGAGATAAGACAGCTCATTTGAAGTAGAGTAATCACAATAATTGAACAGAAAATAACAAACTATTGTAAAAGCTTGTCAAAAATTAAATTGAGTTATTAAAAAGTGTGTACGGGGACAGTTTTGCAACAGGGTTCTTTTAAAAGACTTCAGGCCTAGCAATGCCCAAGACTATATCTAATAATTTACAAAGAATACACAACAAATTCTGACCGTATGAATTTCAAATGTACGAATTAAACACCACAGCCTTAAGCCTTAGTTATAGAAACCCAAACAATAGCACAGAGCACCCAGGTTCAGATCTCACTAGTCCATATAAACAAGCTTCATGACACAAAAATAGTGAGGTAAATGTTGTAGGTGGCATCCTACAGGGGTACCTAGTAAGTTGAAAAAGGGAACAGCAGCATCATAAAGCAAAGAAGAACACAGAAAAGTAAAATCTACAAGCGCTAAGCAGTCAGGTAACTGACAGCCAGTTATTGACTTCATGATATATGTCAGGCAAGTGGTTAAATAACTACAAGCACATGATACATTACATAAAAGAAAACATTCCACTAGATGAACAGGTGTAGAAATAAATGGCATAATTACGGTATGTTAAAAGTCTAGAGGGTCAATTTATCAAAATTCAAATTTGCATTTTTTCCCCAATTCGAGAAAAGACACAGTGAAATTATCTGGCGAATATACAAGAGAATATTCCTTGGAACCTCAAAACCTTTAATAGGCAGTATTTATTAAAGAAAACAACTACAAAAAGTCGCCAGATAAAACTTAGCAAGTAAAAGCTGGAAAGGTTCATTAGAAGTCAATGGGAATTCCTCTAACAACATTAATTTCAGAAATAATTAAAACATTTAATTTTTTTAGCCTTATTGAAAATGAATGGAACAATGTGATTCTCTCTGGCATGCAACTTTTTGCTGTGGAAAAAAAATATATGTGAATTTTCTGACGCTTTTTTCGTAAATAAGCTAGCGTCAGGAAATAAGCCAAGCAAATATATGTCTAACAATATACTTTTATATAGTATCTATTCAACTAGGAAAAATGATGTTTACACACATGTACTTATATATTAGGAGAACAAAAACACTGGATGACTCTGCTGACTTGGGTAAGAGGTACAAAAAGAAAAAAGAATTGGCAGCTGCTGCTATAACTATAGTCACCCAAGTGACATGAGCCTTGGTGACTCACTGCAAGTAATGGAAACAACTGACGAAATTATTTATAAGTAGGGTTAATCTTTCATTTTAAAGAATCATCAAAATCTAAAGCCATAGATGACATATAAATAAAGCATTATTTCACTTCATATTTGCATTTATAGATATAAGTGGAAGCTGCCATATTGCTTTGTTATGGTAACTATTGAGGTTACAAATAAAACTGCAACAGAAACAGTGTTGGACTGGCCCACAGGGATACCAGGAAAATTCCCGGTGGGCCCAGGTATCAGTGGGCCCTCATGCTGCTAAACATTTGGCCTATTCCATGGTCATTCCCTATTTCTATGAGAACAAAGAGGCTAAATAGATGGAATAACAGATTATAATGTATATATGTAAAGAAAATAGATTAGGAGAATAGAGGTTGAGTCAGGACAGGAAGAGTAATAGTACTAAGGGGCATGTTTACTAACATTGGAGATAAATATCTGGAGAGATTTCTGGAGATGTTGCCCATAGCAACCAATCAGATCTATGCTTTTGTTTTCTAACTTGGCTGTGGCTGTTTAAATCTAATTGCTGATTGGTTGCCATGGGCAACATCTCCAGAAATCTCTCCAGATATTTATCTCCAATGTTAGTAAACATGCCCCTAAGAGTGGGCCCCTAGTCAAAGGTTTTTGGGTGGGCCCCTGGTGTCCCAGTCCGACACTAAACAGAAATATCTGTTCTACCATAGCATACCATAGAAATGCTTTAAAATAGTCTGTAGGCATTATTTACAAATCCCACAGGTGCATATGCAGATGAAGTCATTGGGTGGGATGATGATAATGTTGCGGGGGTGGGCCTCAATGTCACAGGGTGGGGCTAAGCCATGGCAATCGCGATTGGTCAATCCCCACGTCAATTTTGGAGAGTCCTGGGTAAGCAATTTTGACATGGACAGTCCTTTCGAAAAACTGGGCTGTCTGGGTCAAAACGTGCAGGTGGCAACCCTATGTGCAAGAAAGCTCTCTACTTGTACCTCTATGTACAAGGCTCTCCTGCATCCTGCATGGGCTAATGTGCAAACTATGGGGGGGGAGGTCAGGTACCACCCCCAACTGAACAAAGACAGTGCTGTATTTATAGAAAATATGCAGATCATTGCACTTTATTCCTAAGGGTATAACTTGCGTGGGAAGGGTGCAAAAATGGCGTTTGCGTCCCTTTTTCGCACATTAAACCCTGTGCTTAGTAAAATACAGTGCTATATCTTCACATCAATGTCTTCTTTAGGGAATTTCAATACAAGTATTGAACCTGTTATGCAGAATGCTTGGGAATTTGGTTTTCTCCAGATGGATTTCCATTAAAGGAGAAGGAAAGGTTAAAACTAGGTAAGCTTTATCAGAAAGGTCTATATGAATGCAGTGGTAAACCCTCAAAGTAATGCTGCTCAGAGTCAAAAGAAACACCACATGTCTTTCCTTCTATTGTGTAGACATGGCCTTGTATCAGACTTCCTGTTTTCAGCTTAAACCTCCAGGACACAGGCTTGAGCATGCTCAGTTTGCTCCTCTCCCCCTCCCTCCTCCCCTCCCTGCTATAATCTGAGCTCAGAGCTATGAGTGAGCAGGGAGAGACTCAGGCAGGAAGTGATGTCACAGCAAGCTAATATGGAGCTGCTATCCTACAAAAACAGAGACACATATTGATGCAGAGTAGTGCAGAGCTCATGGGCGCTATTTTCTGGCCCTTCTGTATCCTTCGGCTCCTCTTCCTACCCTTTGGTAATTTCCGGTGGTAGTTTGCGCATGCATAGTTGCTACAAACCGGATAACTGCCCATGCGCCAATATGGCGTTCACTTCCCGAAGAATAACAAAGAGCCAGAAGATTACGTATTTGAGCTCCACTGCTCTTACTCTGCACCTATACGTGAGTAATGAATAAGGCCCACTTTCAGGAGTAATCACCTATGCGGGGGGAAGCAGGGAGGGGAGACTATGTAGGGTACTGGGTAGGGGGGTTTAATTATTGTGGGGTTTAGTTCTCCTTTAAGACAAGATTTTAGGCTTTCTCAACAGAAAAACAAGGATTTCGGCAAGTAGTTAGAGATATTTAAAAATAAATATCCTACCCCATTCTATATCATAGTTTTGGCCACACAAATCATTGCGAATGATGCACTAACTAAACCATTATGCTCATGTGTGGATATGTGAGGACGAGTGTCAGATGCCACAGGAATTCAGCATAAAAATGTAGGACATGGTCACATTTGGCACATGGACACAAAAGAGTCAAAACACCATCACACTTGTGTACAGGACCCCTTCTGTTCATACCATACAAACAGTGAGCTGTTGAGTAGCTAGTAAATGAGCTCTGGGAAATGAAGACGCACTGGTCCCTTTTCTCTTGGCGATTTAATAGCTTCCTTCATTCTTCGCCTCTCTCATGTTACTGAAAGAAGGTAATTTTTTTTTCCTGGCCATTTACTAATGCTTATTAAAGATTGGAAGGAACAAACAATGCTACCCCTCTGAGGCTACCATTCAAAGCCACTCTACATCTCACTGTTCGAATACTTGAGACAAATTAATTATTCCTTAGTGAAAAGTATACAATTCCAACTCTTTATTTTCATGGGTGAGGGGGTGATTGCATATTGCTGAAAAGCCATCAGCCCAGTGGGAAAATCAGACAAATATGTATTTGCCGAAGAATACAAGGAATTACTATTTATGATATTTTATGCCAGGTTTGCACGCTTTTGAGAGCTGCCTTCAAGCCAACGAAAAATTTAAGGTGATTTATATTCAGCATTTCAATTGTAACGTGACATAAAGGTTATCAAATGTGCAACAATGAAGTTGTTGCTGAATTATAACTCTCTAAAAACCGAGCACTCTCAGCAGTTTAGCAATGGAGGGAAGAGTGTATCTTTGTGAAGTGCAATAAACAATACAGATGGCTATATAAACCCTAAATTGTCACTGTCTGCAGTTTTAAAGCAGAAAAGTATGTTGTTTTTTCCCAAAATATTTTTATTTAGAATGCAGCCTAACTCATTAACACATTATTAAAAACTCCACTGAAAACAATGCCCTGAGAGTGCATGGATGATTGTTTATATAAGAGATTTAGGAGAATTACCTGCCAGAAGATTCGATCACAGCATCGCTATGTTGCCTGTCTTTAATGGCATAGGAAAATCCACTACTAGCTACAACAGACCCACAATCAGAAATTCACTTTTCTAGGGCATCAGCTGAGGTCTGTGCCATCCTGACCAGTTCATTGCACTTGTTTTAGGGCTACTGTAGTTACTGAGCCCCATGCTATTGTACCCTCCCTGGTGCTTGCCCTGTGCCCTATACTCAACACCCCTCGGGCTCATCCTTTAATGCACCTGTATGTGCACACCATTATGTCTGTAAGCTCTGAAGGACAGGGGTATGTTATCTCTTATAATATCTATGTAAAGTACTGTGAATAATTTTTAATACAACATATAATTAGTAATGATATATATATATAGATATATATATATATATATATATATATATATATATATATGTGTATTAACTGTATATATATATATATATATATATATATATATATATATATATATATATATATATATATATATATATATATATATAGATAATGGTAATCATAAACTGTCTTTTCTTCATGGAGTGTTAATCTTTTTGCTGTGCTTCTTTCTACTCCGGCACACAAGGGGTTAAGGCAAAAAGCTGAAATCCCTGTCTCCAGGAACTGAAGAGGAATTAATTTGTGCGGTTGGTAGAGAACAATAAACTGCAGAGTAGAAATTCTCTGGAGATTCTAACTATGTACACACAGTGGAAATGTCTTTATACAATCAGCATCATCTCTGGATATCCTTTTCCCTCTTTCTTGTTTGTTTCTTAGCTGTCCTGGTATTTGAGAGACTTAGTTGGTACCCTTCCTTGTCCAGACAGACTGCTGAGGGGGGCACCATAATAAACCACTGGATAATGGCTGTTTTGGCAGGGATGGGGTTATTCCCCCAATCACCCACTATAATACCTAATCTAAAGGCCCAGTGTACTGAAGGGGTCCCGCTCTCCTTTCATCTTCCGTAATGAATCCAAGCGCAGTTATTTACTCATGCTAGATTGCTCTTGACATCACCTTTCCCTTGCACTTTAAAGAGTCCCGAGAGGGATCCACAGCAGACTCCAAATGGACAGAGGATACATTTGGAAACCATTTTATCCCTCAATTACCAAGTGAGACGTATGGAAAAGATTTGCACTCCCTAAGAGTTTGCAAAGCAATTAGGCCATGGAAGCCTGAGAACAAGTGACACGATTTGAGCATGCACTGGTTAAAGGAGCAATTAGGTGGCCGGCACCGCATCCATGTGTACTTTATGTGCTGGCAAACACTGTAACTTTGTCAGAGGATTTATTATCTGCGTGCAAATTAGCTGTGCTGTTTCTTTAATAACATGCTGAATAGGGGAGCACAAAAAAATAATGCATCATTTCTAGCCTGCTTGTTCAAAAGAAGACGGTTTAGACAGATGTTCATTAACATGGAAGAGAAAGAACACGCAATTGGCATCTATTATTAAGGAATAATGACAATTAGCATGTAGTATTAAATAATAATGAAGTTGAAATGTAATGAGCAAAGTCATTTGTATGCAGAGAGTTGGCATTGCCCAGCTTTGGAAATGGACCAATGCTTTTTTTAATTCCAGAAGAGAATAAATTGTAAGCAGGCATGGCTGTAAGTGGGGCTGAGACGAACTGAGGTTTATGTATGGTTCATACAGGACTCCTATTGGCGGTTGGAGTAACTAAGCAGCTACATTTTTGCAAAACTATCTCACAAGCACTAATGTTAAATAAGCCAACTCACTTGTTCCCTTTTACATAATAAACCAGCTGATATACCTGTGTGGTAGCTATAGCTTTTGTTCTGCAGTGTAGCAGCTACAAAATACATGGTATGTCTTTAGCTGCATCCAATGGTGGACAGCTGGAAAAGCCAGAAGATGGCACATCTGCACTTGAGGACTGCAGGGCTCATTCGCCTACATGTGTGATATTAAGCACAAGTGCAGTTGCCGATAGAAAACCATTTGTAATTTAGTTTTGATTAGACTAATATTTGTTTGAAAAGGAAAGCATAGGCATCATTGGTTACTAATGTCAACTACACTGGTGCAGTTTAGCAACCATCTTTGTAAATAAAGCCCTGTTTGTTATAAACAATTCATGTGTTTCATTATCACCCCATGACATTAGCATAACAGTACTTGGAAATCTTCTGGTTATTCAATATGGCAGCTAAAGTTATTTTTTAAATATATTCACATTATCTGACAAGATATACATGGTGGTGTATCAGAGGTTATGCAGTAGGCAAAAGTGATTATAAGAATATAGAGAACAGGATGAAACACAATCAATCATTGACTTTCGCCTTTAGTAACCATTGCCCATCTAGGCCAATTAATGTGCAGATCTACTTCACGTTAAACCCAACTGTGCTAATGCTTATACATTTCAGGTCAACTACATACTGTAAATGCTGCACTTTGTCTTTCTTCTTACTCTTTACTCCTGTAGATCCGCATTTATTACTGTATTATGGAAAATGGACATACAAAATATCTGTAAAGATCAGATGTAAGCATTGCACTATTAGTTATATGAAAACCTGCTGTCATGTGTGATCTTTCCATATGAATCCATTCCAGCTGATACTTTGTATACTTCAAACAACATACTCACAATAAAGAATGTCGTGTAAACTGTAATCTGTGAAGTTGATCCTTCCTTGTGTACATATACAGTAATTGATGTAACTCACGGGTGCCCATCCTGAGGCATTTTAGGGTCTTCCTCTGGGCTCAATGGCTTAATTACTGTGTGACATCATCATTTCAATATATTTCATCCAATGAGCATGTCATCAATCAGTCAAAAGACTCACATCTAGAATAAAAATAGACAGAAATGTATGTATATTTATTACATTAAAGGCTACCTACATTCAATACCAAATCAGCCATATATTTTAGTTCTAATTTATCAATATTGTGCTACAGGACTAAGGCATTTCTGCCATCTACATATCAAGTTCTTTTAAATAGAATAATGTAAAACCCTGTTAACCAACACTAACGGATGACTTAACAAAGGCTGAGATGAAATTGAAGTATCTGCTGAAATACAAAACGCCATGGCCATGCCTTAATAGAACCTAATAAATATACTTAATTTTTATTACACCTGTGTGGAGGAATGGTCTTGTACCTGCTCAACTATGTTACGGTTACTGTTTGGATCTGCTGAAGTTTCAGGCAGTGCGCCTGAACCTCCTCTTATACTTGGTGAGTTAACCTTATGAGCTTTTTCCTTTTGATTTAGAAACTTAAGTTCAGTCTTGAAGAAAAAAAATTGTCCTGCAAGTCAATAATTTTAGATATATATCAGTTTTTTCAGGTCTTCTAGCAGATATCTTTTCTATGAAAAAGCTTAGTCAACGCCACGGAAGCATCAAAAATAGTTTGAATGCAAATATTTCTCTACTTTTTATCTTTCTATCACTCTACATACTTAAGACTTTTTTTTAGAAGTTGTGCAGAATTCTTGTTACATTACCATCAATATCTATGGAAACTTTTCTCAGGCTTTTTAGCTTCAAAGAATTTTAAGCTGCAAATCATAAATACCGAGTACAAAAAAAATTAGAAACATTCTGTAATTCTGTGTAAAAAAGTGGGGAGAATGTTTTAATTTTCATACATTTCCTCCTACATATTAATCTTTACCAAACAGGTGAGATGACTAAGCTAGTTTTTAAAGGTGAACCAAACCTTTTATATTAAAATCCCCTACCCTACATAGACCCCCCACCCTGTCCACCAGGCTGGGTGTTACCCTCTGTAAATACCCCTAACCCTTTACTTACCCCTTATTGCAGATTCAGCGCATCGGAGTTCACAGGCGCCATCTTCTTCTCTTCGGTAATCTTCAGGGTCTTCTTCCGGCACTTCAACAATTTATGTGACTTTCTGTGCATACGCAGTTGTTAGAAAACCAGCATGAATATTACCAAAGAGAAGAAAATGAGGCCCATGAACACCGATGCGCCGAATCTGCAATGAGGGGTAAGTTAAAAGTTAGAGGCATTTACCAAGGGTAACAACTAGGTTGGGGGGGGAGCAGGGAGGGGGGTCTATGTAGGGAGGGTGGGGGGTAGGGGATTTTAATATAACTTCAGGATGGAAGCAAAATTCAGGGGTAGGGAAATAATCAGGAGTATTCTCTAAAAAAAACCACACACCTAGTCCTAAATAAAGAAAGCAAAAAGGAAACATAGTAAAATGTTTCTGTCTGAACACACATAATACTGATACTCTTTCATGGCCTAATGGGCGCACTTTCCCTAGGATGACCAAGGCAGTCTGAATAACACTCAAGTGAGGCGGACAAGTAGGAGGTGGAAGGGGTAACATGCCTAGGTTATTTTCCATTCTGCTCATCCCTCTTAAACACAACATTGTATTAAAGTGGGTAAACCAGGCACCATTTGTTTGTACTCTGCACATTGCCTTAAGCCTCAGTGCAGAAAGAAATACAGGCCTGTATTTCCTATTAGGATGTATTTATTGTACACTTGGGGCCTATTTATAATGCTGTGTAAAACACTGAAGAAAAACGTCACCTGTGATATTGCAACCAATCAGATATTTGCTTTTGTTTTTTAACTTGTAGGTAACCGTTATTATTATTATTATCATTAACATTTATTCATATAGCGCCAGCATATTTCGCAGTAAAGTAAATCTGTTTATACAACTAAATCACAATAATTACACACATTGAACATATGGAGTTACATACATCACAACCAATACAATATAAAAGGTGAGGAAGGCCCTGTGCAAAAGAGCTTACAACCTAAAGGGAAGGGAATAAGACACAAGGTGTGGGAGTGGGCAAAATAATTAAGATGTAGTACTGTATGTGGTATTGCATTTGGTAGTTAAGCAGGGAGCCCAGAACACTGAGCAGCTGCACTTTGATACAGAGTGTTGAAATCTAAATACTAATTAGCTGCAGGGCCGGATTTACATAGTGGGCGCCCCTAGGCCCACTGCCGTTCGTCACCCCTGTCCTCTACCCTTTATTCGTGCAAATTTTCATCATCAATGGGGAAATTTTAAAAATGATTGTATCTCCAACGCATTCCCAGTGTTTTTGAACCAATGTGGGTGTGGTTGGGCAGCATGCCGCCCCCCTAAAATCCTGCCACCCTAGGCCCGGGCCTAGGTGGCCTTTCCACAAATCCAGGCCTGATTAGCTGCTATGGGCAATGGTTTTCTCTAATGTTTTACACAGCATGATAAATAGGCCCAAAGTGGTTTGTTCCCCCTAAGTTTGGCTCTTGCCTGAGTATAAACTCAATGAAAAGTACAGGCTGCATTTTCTGCTTGCATTTTCTTGTGATGGAACGCATAAAAAACATGTGTCTGTAAGAGGCCTTAGAGGTCATAATTGAATCATATAATCCTAACCACCATCAGGCATACCTTGGCCACATTTAAGACTCCATTTCTCTTGTAAGATGATAGGATATATAAACCCTTTGTGCCCGGACCACTCAGCTGCACAGTTATTGAAAGATTAACCTATTAAGCTACATGGAACAAGTAGCTGATACATTTTAAAAAATACGTATAATGAGTGCTCGGCATACTGTTGCTTACTTCTAATTTATTTATTCATACTGTTCTGTGTAAATTCAAAAGAATATTCCGAATAAAGAGCAACAGTACCCATTTAACTTGCCTATTATCCTTTCGGAGTGAAAATGTTTACACTCTAACGATATACAGATATTTATTTATTTATTTTGCTTACCCTTCCACCCCCTCAGTAATGCATCTGTCTTCTGATGTTAACAGACAAGCACTAGTGTCTTCTTTTCTGTGATACATAAAAGCACTCTAGTCATTTGCTGCTTGGTAATAAAATAAAGGCAATCCGTGCAGCTATCTTGGCATACGGAAAATAAAAAAAGCATTCTCTATGGAATCTCATCACAGGAAAAGGCCACCAATTCCCTTCCATCCTGGGAAACAGAAGGACAATGGCTTACTGTTATTTGGAAGGACTGAAGGCTATTTATCAAAGGCAATTCAAAAGATATATGATTTATACTCAGGATTATATATCAGGACGCTAATGTGTTTACCTATTGAACATTTTCAATCTAAACTTCAATTATTATATATGCTGCCAGAGTCAACTGGGCGTAAGGATTTTAGATACTGTAAATGGAAAAGAGCTTGAAAACAGTTTTAAGAAATGAATTCTCTGCATGAGTGAACTAGGGAAAACAGATGTTGGGGTTCTTTCGATGATACTCAGCGAAAACACTGTTGAAAGTAGACCAGTCTTCCTAAACATACTATAACTTACAACAAAAAAATTTACAGAAGCCTGCTCTTCTTTTAAACTACAATACCCAGCATCCCCCATGAGAGCCAACAATGACCCTTCACATGCTGAGAACACTTATATTTAGGGCTCTTACACATGAGCGTTTTTACCTGCGCTCCCCTGCGTTCCGTTTTTCGACGTTCAGCCGCAGGGGAGCGCAGGAATAGACGCATTTCATTATTTCAAATGGGGCTGTACTCACACAGGCGCATGTAGGCGCCGAACGCAGGAAAAATGCAGCATGTTGCGTCTCAACCTGCGTTCGGTGCCTACACGCGCCTGTGTGAGTACAGCCCCATTTGAAATAATGAAATGCGTCTATTCCTGCGCTCCCCTGTGGCTGAACGCCGAAAAACGGAACGCAGGGGAGCGCAGGTAAAAACGCTCATGTGTAAGAGCAAGTTCCAATAAAACAGAACAGATTTGTTGATTGGATATTCGCACATGGTTCTAAAAGCATACCTGTAAGGAACTATTCACTGATTTAATTGCAAACACATGTAATCTAAGTCATTATATATCAGATATGAAATTCTAATGCACTAAACCTGTTTAGTCCTATTTAAGCTTTTAGGCATTGTTTCACTTGTTGTCAAACATAAAGGTGCTATAACCTCTCAATTCTCTACATAAATTTTTTTTTAATTTATTTCTTTTATCGTAAGGTAGGTATTTGGGCCCAGTGACTCCATCATCCTGAATCGCAAATTGTCCTTGATTTTTAAACTAGCTTTATGGGTGCAAAGGCAACTTAATCAAGGTTCACCCAGAAAAAAAAAAACTAAATTGATCAAAACCTCCATCCCCACTTACAGCTGATTTGTATTAATTTTTAAAGGGGAAATATATTATAAGGCAAATACTTTTGTGGTTTATTGCTCAAAGGTAACTCGTCCTGAGTGACACTCACCTATATTTTTATATTGAGTTTTTAAATAATGGTTACCTTTATTTTTCTTATTTGTTGTAGTTATTTATGTGGGGTGAACTTTGAATTACAGTATACACTACCATCAGTAGAAGTAGAGCATTTTATCATTTGTTAATATACACATGCAAGCTTTTACATATCTTAAATGACAATAAAAGATGTATTCACTGTGGTATGCCAATTAGTTAAGCCCCCCCCAAAAAAAATGATTCAATTGCTATTTTTATTTTTCTGTGGCCTGTGCACTGGCTCTGGATAAAAATTAAGTAGCTCTAAACCACCATCTCACTTACCTTGCCAGGAGTTCGTGGCAGCGGTGACTGGTGCATGCACAGTATAGTAACATTTTCTATATTAATATATTCTATAGAATATATTTTATAGTAATGCAAGTGTGCATGGCTGAGTCATTTACTTTTAAGAAAACTGTGGGTCTGATTTATCCACTATCATTATCGCTTAAAGGAGAAGGAAAGCTACGGAGGCATTTTATTGCCAATAGATTAACTGCAATAGTGCAAGCTAGAATGCTATATTTATTCTGTAGAATGTTTTACCATACCTGAGTAAAAAGCTCTAGAAACTCTCTGTTTGTTTAGAATAGGAGCTGCAGTATTAATGTGGTGTGACATCACTTCCTGCCTGAGTCTCTCCCTGCTCTGGGCTCAGATTACAGTAGAGAAGGGAGGGGGTGGGGGGAGAGGAGCAAACTGAGCATGCTCTTGCCCAGGGCAATGAGGTTTAAGCTGAAGACAGGAAGTCTGATACAGAAGCCCATGTGTACACAATAGAAGGAAAGAAATGTGGTGTTTCTTTTGACAGGGGACTCAGAGCAGCATTACTTTGGGGGTTTACTGGTATATTTAGATGGACCTTTCTGATAAGGCTTATTTAGTTTTAACCTTTCCTTCTCCTTTAAGAGTAGTACCTATAAATTGGGGACTCAGAATTCAGATGGGTGAGCAGCACTGACTGCTATCACCCCCACAGAGCAGAAAAGGGGTCTAGGTGTCAAAGCAGCTAAACTAATTGTTACAGGTACTGTATTTGTTAAAAAGTTCCTGACTGTCAGGTATATCTGGGAATCTTTCTGAATTCCCTAGTTCGGTCCTTGATAAATCAGATTGAGCACCAGTTACCAGTTCATTCTGTTACTTTAAGCCTTTCTCAATTCTCATAAGAACTATGATGGTTTTGTTCGTTTGGATATATAGCTGTAAAATATAAGGCTGTATCTGTGCTATTAAATCAATGGTTCTAGATGCAAAGCTTGCCATAGGGACATTATGGAGTAATTTGCATGTTTTCACCCATGATTCCTTAATTAAATACTCTCATTTTTGTATTTAAGGCACTGCTACATCTTACGCATTAAGAACATGAATATGTTCTGTTTTAAAAAGGTTTTCACTGAATGTCTTGCTTTGTTAGGGCCTCATTCAGCGCCTTTTGGTCCTTCTCACTCTATGATGGTCTTTTTGCTTGAATAAGTAAAAAAAAATGCCTCGCCCTTTAATAAATATGCCTCTGTGTATTCCAATCAGTAGCCCATAGAAGCAGAGAATTACAAGATTCGGTGAACAACCAGGCAATTAGTACAGAGCAGTGGCTGCAACTGCGGTTCCTTACTACCTGTATATAGCTACAAAATAAGCTCTGCTCTGGTGAAGGAGATCATATGAAATAGGAATGTGACAGTTTTAATGGATTGGTTTAATTACAGCCTTCAGCTCCAGAAATATGAATATGATGATAGAAAGGTTATACACAGGAGAAGTCATATGCTATTAGGGTACTTCAGAATAATTGCTTTAATAGAAATATAATTATATATGTATAACATTCTCCTTTTTTCAGTGAATCCTTTATGGTCTACAAAGACAGTCTATTTTCCCTGTGGCCCTGACATTTCCACTACATGAGAAAAAAAAATATTGAAGGTGCAGGATGGCCTGGGAGTTGAGTGAGCGCAAACAATGTGCAAATACCTTAATTTCTCTACAATTATTATATATTACGAGATACAAGTGAAATTACTATATGCATTGTGAAGATAAAAAAGATCATTATTTTCTAAAATGTTCCCATTGAATGCAGATGCAAATATAGCCAAAGTCTATATTATTTGTAGGCTTATTTTCACATTAATTAATTTCACATCAATATTATTTGATGTTCTGCATTGTGTAATGCAGAGTGCATTAATCTTTGGGAGAGTCAGTCAAGCAACCTTGTCAACAGCATTTACTGTAGTTATAGTGATGGTTAACAACAACCCTAGTTAATTATAGGATGGTATTCCATTTTTTAGAATGGCAATATGTTTATTGGACCTTATGGTTATCATTTCCATATGATATAAAAATATAGTTTGTGAGGAACTTTCCTGGTGGTCTAGTGGGTGTGCAGCTGGGACGACCGCCGCATCCTTCCTCTTCACGCCCCATCGGTGAAAACACTCTTTTTCATTTTGTGAGTTCAGCAAGTTTCAGCTATATCTGGAAGTTTCAATAGTGATTTCACCGCCCGGCGCAAAATTCAAATATTTAAAGGGCTTTCAGTGGGGTAATCATTGCCCAATGTAAAGGTCTTTTCCTAAAGTTCCTGGGTGCGATTCTTCTGTGTATTCTTGCTGTTCCTGATCCTACCTATCCCTGGTTCTCGTCCTGCCTATTGCCTGTCTTGATTATTGCCCATTTTGACTAATCTTCTGAATTCTGATTTGTACTGCGATTTTGGTGTGTTTGACCTGGCCTGTGACCCCGACCATCCCTATGTCTCCTGCTTCTGTACCGCATTGAATGTTTGTTATCGACCCAGCCTTGCTTTTGACTTTGTTCCTTGATTCCCATTCTACAACACTACGCTTGGTTCCCTTGCTCGCTCAGAATTCTCTCCATGGTTCTCCCTCTATAAGACCTGGTGGCATCTGAGTAGCGGAGAGCTCCACCCGAAGCCAAAGGCAGCTGCTACAGGCAGAAGAGGTTTGTTCTGGGTTTGGTATACCCTGTGTTACATAGTTATATTATATTATATTAATATAGTTAAATTAAAATAATTTCCAGGGATACTATTGTTTGAACTGTACAGAAACAGCATTTACATGGTGGAATAAGGTACTCCAAATTATCTGCATAACTTGCAATTACAAAAGTATTATAAGCATGCCTTTTTAGTAACTGTTGAAACAAGTTAAAACAGTTAGAATAAACGCTATTGCAGATCTAAAGATCATTGAACTCATCAAGTGAAGTTGGTCAGTTTTAAAAATCAGACATTTCCATCATCAAAAATCTCCAGGAAGAGAAACTGAATAATAAGAAAATCTCATGAGAGCAAGCACTTACTGGAGGATAATGTATCTAAAATATGTAACAGTGCTTTAATAAAGCAGAAGTCAGTTTGAAAAAACATAACTTGCCCTCCAGGGATTTTGTATTTATTGCTTTGAAAAGTTAAGAGGACAAGTGACGCCCGATACTCTGTTTAAAGGGTATCCGGTACACAATATTTGGCTGTAGGCTTAGAGAGAACAACTGATATCTTGAAATGTCAAAAAGTCAAAACCAGTAACTATGCATATGGAAATTAGAGAAAGCAGGCAAAATGGTATCTTTTAAGAAGATCTGTACTGGTATGGGACTGCTTATCCAGTATGCTCAGGACCTGGTGTTTCCGGATTAACAGATCTTTCTGTAATTTGGATCTTTATACCTTAACATGTAAATGTTACATAAATCTAATAGGCTAGTTTTGCTTGCAATAACAATTGATTATATCTTAGTTTGGATACAGTGCAAGGTACTGTTTTATTATTAAAGAGAAAAAAGAAAAAATGTGGATTTTAAGGATAAAATGTATTCTATGGGAGATGGCCTTTCCTTAATTCGGAGCTTTTTGGATAATGGGTTTCCAGATAATGAATCCCATACCTGTAATATGAAAAAGAAAATCAGAGGTACTAGTGGGAGGATGAACAGAAAGGGTCAGATGTATCAAAATGTAAGTTTACAACAGTAATCTCCAACCAGTGGCTTCTTGGATGTTGCTCCCAGTGGCCTTAAAGCAGGCACTTATTTTTCAATTCCAGGCTTGGAGGCAAGTTTGTTTGCATAAAATATAAAGAAATAATCAAGGTCCCAAGTAGATGTACTAAAGGCACCAAGGTTTGGAGAAGGTCCAGGTGCACCACCCTGAGCCTTTAGCTAGGGGAGCAGATCAATACTGTATCGTTGTAGAGCAGAGAAAGGTAGCCTACTGGAAAGCTACTTCCATGTGTACCTATTAAACTTTCTAAACTTTTACATGTCTATTTGGAAGACTACTATATGCCCACACAGACCCTATAAATAGCAGTGTTTTCTACTTTCCTGGTTTGAAGTGATGTTCTAAAGTTTTGCATTTGCTGCTGTAGGGTATTATGTACAATTTCAAGTTTAACAACTGTGTGTTTCACTTTTGAAGATTCAGTAAAAACACTGAGGAAATAGCCAGTGTCAGTGTAACAAAAGTATTTCTTACATCTGTTAAAATGCAAAGATATTTATCTGCTCTTCAACAATACCATTTTGGTTGCATAAAAACCAGGTGTTCTGCCAAACCGAGACTCCAGTAGGCTGCCAGTCCACAGGGGCTAACAAATAGCCAATCACAGTCGTTATTACAATCCCCAATTAATTGTTCATGCTTGAATGTTTCTCATGGGTAAAAATGGTTACGGACCACCGGTTTAGAGTTTACTACAAAAAAACTCACCCACGTAATATTCATTCCTATGGGATTTTTAGAGGTGTATTTATCAAATGATAAGCTCAAACTTCTTAAAATCCCCTAGGAATGAATAGAAAAAGTGGGTGAATGTTTCTGTGGTAAACTCTAATCTCACATTTTGATAAATCCGCTTCAAGTGTTAATGCAAATATACAATAATGGGCATAATTACTAAAACGTGACTTTTTCTCAAACCCAAATGCCCTTAATTTAACAAGAATTATTCTCGATAAAATGAGTGTGAGAAAAAGTCATGACAAAATCAAGCATTGATTTGAATCATGCAACTTTTTCACAATCGAGTTGTCGCCTGAAAAACACAAATTTAACGGATTATCGAATGAATACCAGTGCAAACTGTATTCATATTTTTAGCATTTTTTAGCATTTTTAGCATTAACTTAAATTAACTTAACATGGCCGATAGGGCATAAAATCTTTTTAATTCAATTTATCTTGTCTGTTAGGATATTTGCAAAGGGGACTTTCTTCATTTAAAGGGCAAGTAATGACTAAAACATTGGCTCAGTTGGTAGCACTGCTGCCTTCCAGCACACAGATTGCGAATATACGTCCATAAGAAATGTAATTATTATTGTGCCAGTGGACTGGAAAAGCAAATATTGACGATTTCTTTTCTTCAGTATAATAAAAAAGGACTCTCTGTAATACTAGAGAAAACTTAGCTTTAATGAGTTGTCACAGGACATGATATTTAAAAATGTTTAGCAAAGTTAATGTGAAAAAGGCTCCAGGCCCTGATAGACTAAACCATTGAGTACTGAGAGGAGTTCTTTAACTCTATCCCATCTATCCCATCTAGTATGATACCAATTGTGAATTTCCACATGGATTGCAGTCTCAACCTGACGATTACAGACCTCTAAGTTTAAAGGTTTGTTGAGAAAAAATGTTCAAATGAATTTGGAGCATTGTTTGATGATGTAAGAAAAATGGGACACTAGTATTGCATTATTGTTGCAAAAAATGTGGTCTGCTTTGATTTCGCCACATGACTGTTTGCTTCCTAAATAAATGTTGGGCTTGGGGGTGTTTTGGTGGTATTTGAACATGGGTGAAGAACTGTGGGAAAGATTGTGTACAGAAAGTAGCAGTTAATAGGATATCTATTATTGGACAAGGGTTCTATTTATTCAATCTGGTCTGCATAAAAATCTGGATATACTGGGGGTATCTTCAGAAGCAGGGACCTTAAGGGCACTGGTCGCTATGTACTGGTAAAGAAACGCAAAAGATAAAGGAGCTCATTTATTGATACTAAATATTAAACCAGGAGCCATCAATCAGTTATTCTAAGGTGTAGAAAGAACAGTTAAAGCAAATGTTTGACTGGTAGCCAGATGCTATGGCCCAGGTACCAATTTGCCCAGCATTAAATAATATAATATAAGTTGGTAACTGAAAAAATATTCACAATGTGAAAAGTTGTGCTTTTGCGCAAAAACTTTTCCTTTGCGTGAATTTAATATAGCTTTAGTGAACCCAGAAACAGTTTAGCAGCCGCTACAGACAGTGGAAGAAGGTTTGAGAATGTTCTAGTTTGCAACAATGTGCAGTGAATGTAATAAAAGTTCTTACTGAAAAAGAATGTCACACCTTCAAGCACTACTTAAAAGTGCACAATTAAAATGCACAATGCAATAACAATTTAAGGAAGAATATTACATTGTGAAATGCAATTTTTTATTCTTATTTGAGCAAAATGTTTTTCTCTTTGCGACTTTTAATACATTCCCCCACACATATTCTGTCTGGGTGCAATACTGCAGTGGTATGATATATCTGTCAGACAGTACTACAATGATCATGTCCTCACAAACATTTTTCATAGGCACTTAGGCACATAGGTACTTGATACATGCTGTTAGCCCCAATATTTCATGAATAATGTTGCTGCAAAACTGTAGGCAGACTTCTGCTGACTACAAAACCCAATGATTTAAGGTGGCCATACACTATTAGATCCGCTAATTTGGAGGTCGCCAAACGAGCAGATCTTAACCCGATGTGCCCACTAACGGCTGGGCGATATCGGGTGGGGCCGAACGATCCGATTACAATGCTGCAAATGGGCACTGACGGGTCGCAGGACCGCATCAACTAGCCGATGTAGTCCTGGATCGCAGAAAAAAATCAAACTTGACTGATCAATAGCTGGCCGATTTTTGGCCTGATATGGATCGGGAGGACCTGTTGGGAGCCCTCGCACATGGGCAGATAAGCTGCAGAATTGGTCTAAATGGCCACCTTAACATTGTTTTATTGCTGTTTAATTACAATCATGATCACTGCATGTCTTAAGGTGGCTACACACGGTCAGATCCAAACAACCAATTCCAGAACATTCCGCTAATATCGATAACCTATCGGATGGTTGATGGTGTACAAATGATCATCGGACGAATGATCGTCTCAACATTATCATTCGCAAAATTGATCGGATGAGTTTAAAAATTTTAGTCGTTCAGGGATAAAATCATGTCAGGATTGTAGCACAAGCCAACGAACATATACGGAACAACAAACACATACAGAAGGACCCTAACGTTCTTTGCTGAAAGCTTTATTTGTAACCATATGAGCAATGTAAGGAAATAAATTGGTGCTGACTGCAGGAATATCACCCTTTCACCCCATATGTGAAAGAAGTTTATTATGTCATAGCAAGATATGTCTGCATGGAGCAGGGAAGGAGAAACTGACTATATACTACAGACAGTGACACAATGCTAGCACCACTCCTCGTTTGTTGAACAACGTTCATCACGATAAAAGTATGCCCGTATATGGCCACCTTTAGTCTTAAATTGTGAGACTAGGGTCTCTTGCATATGTCTGCTGAGGCATATGGACATAAATGAGCCCCAATGAATAGCATTTGTAGGCTAATTGTTTGTTAACCATTATCCAAGTGTTAATTATGTAACAATTAGAAATGTGTTCTTAGTGTAGGGGCAACAAACGCATCTATGTATCGGTCGACTACTTTTCCTAATAACTCCAAGATAATGACTTTGAGCATCTCAAATATATGACAATATGTAGATTAAAAGACAAACTGCTGGGCTCATAATAATTGAAAAACAAATTTCTGCACAGAAAACTACTGAACATAAAAGACCAAAAGATGGCACTGTTGTAAAAGGACAGTCAGAAAGATTCACATTCTTACCTTTCAGAATCAAATGGCAGGTTCTTTTTCTTCCTAATGTAATCAAAGCGATATAAACATTACATTTGTCTATAGCACACTGGATTTTTACTTAATGCACCTCTGCTATTCATGTCTCATTTAAACAACATCAATATTCCTTTATTATTTAGATAAAGCCATTTTCCATTTTATGCGTTAACAAATCTCTCCAAAGCCTCATCACCATAGCATTCTCAGGGTGCCAGAGCAGTGCTATTAATTAAGCATAATGTGGCTGCCCGCAGGAGTTGGTATTTAGTTATGGAAACTGTTGTACTGGGATAGATTTAAGGCCTGAGGAAAGGCCAATGACTATTAAGCCTGTTAAGGCACTGACTGTTCATTACTTTCAATTTGTCAAGAGAAAACTAACAAGTGGTTGAATAAAAAATAATAAAGCCCCTTTATTGGATCTATGTAGATGTGTGCCTGCAGGATATACTTGGTGCTTTTTTTAGTCAAACATGTATCCTTCATTAAATCTAATTGAAGAGAATTTGGTGCCACCCCTCAGGATATGAAGAGGTCAGCAATTTGCCATCACTTGTTCCAGACGGCACTACAATGACGCTTGGTAGGCATAGTTAAACAGATAGCTTATAGACATTGCAATTAAGGGATGGTAAATATTTCCAGGGAATGGTGAATTATTTTGGACATAACTTCAGGCAAAAAACACTGAATAGGTCCCCCTCCCCCTGACTCACCAGAAACACTGAACACCTTTAAATGAGCACAGATCTCCCGTGAGTACATTTGGAAAGGTTTGGAATAAAAATATTAAGACAAGGATTTCATATTTGTATCCAGAGCAGCCTACTTGAAATTCACACGTACCTTAAGGCAGCTTCAGAATACAATTATATGTGACAATATTAATGTTCATATACTGGTAGGAATGAGATTCAGCGCTGGAACTTTTAACATGACCATTAATAACAATCTAATAGTGTCTAAGCCAGGTGAAATACACAATGGATGCTAAAACTGTGAAACGTATCTCTATATCTATAGATGGTAAATAAAATTAGACACCTTTGACAACCCCAGGGTTAGTATTTTGTATCGCAAATTGTTACAGCAACAGATCACTATCATTTAAGAACATTTCTGGTGCTGTTTCCTTAAATCTAGTGCATGCCTTTCTCCTTTGGTGGCATCATTTACCCGTGTGAACACATGACTCTGAGAAATGTAAGGCAAAAAGACTGGAGCTGGCTTGAGTATTGCGAAGCACTACCACCGTACTGAGCAAAATGGTGCTTGACAGGGCTTCTATTTGACCCTATTTGACAGGGTTGTCAACCTTTTTTTGGGAAACAAATATTGGCCTTCCCATTTTTTTCCGCATTAATAACATTGCATCAAGCATCATTTGGATTGCCCAAGCTGCTAAAATACCAAACATGTGGCAACCCTATACATAGGTATCAGCATGGCCTGTCAGCTGTGCAAAATTAAATCTTACAGTAAAACTTGTGGATGAGCAATTATTTCTCATCTTGTATGGTTTTGTATTTGTTTCCTGATGTGCCAGTTTCTGACTATGGATAACTTTTTATACTGAATCACCTGCTTTTTATATTTGGTTCTCCACTGGCTGCCGTGATCTTCTGGGCTGTTTTCTGGTTTTACAGTGTATTCCTTCTTGTACTCTTTCCATACACGAGAGCCTCATAATTAGACCTGCTCCTAGGAGAAGTGCCTGATCCAGTGTCTAAGTCTTGGCAGCCAGAGAGTATTGATGGGCTCTACTAAATGGGAAAAGTGGTATTACATGTGAAAAGCATGTGACACAGGGAAGGACACCAACCTGAATATGCCACTGTTTGTTTCTCCATTACAACTTAATTTCCATTAGAGACACCTACTTTATGTCTAAGAGCATGATGTAACATGTACTATTAAATCATGGACTAATAATTGTTTTGAGTTCCTGATAAAGCCCTTAGTTGTGGATAGATGTATGTATTGGATTCTTAATTGTCCTTTGGTCAGATATTCCTGCCTTGTAGTTTCAAAGACATTTGTTGCACTTATACCTTGCACTGTGCCATTTACATCTACTCTCTATAGGTCTAGCAGTATTTAGCAATGGAACCCTAGAGACTATGTCTTGCTAAAGGTAATATTCCTATAAATATATTTTATCCTGCTCTATATGTAGTATTTTCCTTTTTACATTATTAAAGCTAGCCACACTTGAGTGACTTCCAATGTAATATATATTCCCACAGGCCAAACAATCTAATTTGTGTGATTTGACCTCCATATGTCCAATTGATTATACCCTGGATCAGATCAGATGGATATAACAGCGTGGTGCATTTTCAGCTGATAGCCCTGTGTATGTGTAAGACAACAAGCGCTGCTGTAAGATGCTATAGACAGTCACTATTTAGTGGGCCTGTAGGGGCTGTTTGGGTGTTAGTGTACTTAAAATGCCAGGGCCTATTCTGAATAGAATGACTCTTTCATTAGCATTTATTAGATTCAATTTGAATAGCACTTTATAATAGGCATCTGACTATATAAATTCAGATGGTAGGAGAAGTTATTCAGTCTGTTCTGTGTATTTACCTCTAATATATTTATTTAGTACAAATTGCCACATCGAGAAATATTGCCACAAATGACAACCCAAACCTTGGGGTTACTAAATGTATAGGAGCATGACAGTGGTGTAACTAGGTGTTACTGGGCCCCACAGCAAATCAATTTTAGGGCACCCAACAAATCCAGAGGTTGTCCTTTTTTACAAATATATGTTGAAATTTCTTATTATTAGGGCCTCCTGGGGCCCCCTATACCCCTGGGACCCCCTGCAGTCGCAGGGTCTGCTTCCCCTGTAGTTATCCCTGGAGCAGAGGCTCTCCATTTTGACCTGTGGACCAATCAGTTGGAGAGCATACCTGATTGGCCTGTGTATGGCCAGTGAAGGATGGCAGCACTAAAGATTTATTCCATAGAAGAGGATGGTAAATAGGGTTGCTACCTCACCCCCGCCGACTACATATGGAATCCACATACTGCATGGCTAATTAACAATTCATTTGCATGCAGGCTGCAGACTGAACTGATTAATGTGCAGTCAGGCAGCATGTATCTAAATTAATTGCTAACTAGCTATGCAGAATGTGAGTTCAATATATGGCCAATATTAAAAGGGTGAAGCGGCAACCCTAGTGGTAAACTATGTATCACTCAATAGCCATGTGTATTCTGTGTGTGCTTTTCTCCCTCTCAAACAATGTGTAATGTGAAAACACTATAGAAAGAGAGGCTGCTAATGACAATGGAATATGTTAGTGCTTTTAAGGATCCTTTATAGTAATATTAGTACTGCTAGTTAATTTAGCCCTTTAATTAGTGTTGGTTCAGCAGCAGCATTAGGGCCACAAGTTTGGCTCATTGCTTGGCTTCTCATGTGCAGATTATCCATTTAGTAGCACAAAACTGCTTAATGGAAGTTTATTAGCCCACTGTTTCCATTGAAAAAGTGTGCTGACAATCAAATGTGCTTCATCAAGGCAGCAGCGGCCTCCATTGTGTCTTCTTTGACTTTATCAGGAAATGGGAAGCCTTTGGAGGGTGTCTGCACATTGCATTTAAATTGCTGATCAAGGACAGATTAGCAAAACAAAAGTGGTTTTGTGTTTGTACAGCAGGTTAGCAGGGCGTCATAAAGTTTACATCTCCTATTTATTAGCTCCTTGTTTTAAAGCAAACCTCCATTGATCGCCTTCAGAATCAAATGAGATTTCAGCTGTTCTCACAATAAGGAGGGATTGATTAGTGCAGCCGCCAGAACCAGACACAAGCGCCTGAAATTTGAATAACCTGCCCAGCAAGTCTGCACTCAGCCTACATTCCCTGCCCACAACCTGCCTCATTTTATTATTCATTTCATTCCTTTGCCATCAGATAAGGCAAGTGACACTATTTCTGAACCAGGGGGAACTTCTATTAACTTGCATTAAATTGATCATGCGCAGGGATTGCTGTTTTCATGAAATAGGTGAAGCCTTGCCGTGCTTTACTGTGCCGCTGAGAGAACTTTAGGGAACATAGTAAGTTAGGTTGAAAAAAAGACACACGTCCATCAAGTTCAACCTTTTTATATAACCGAAACAAAAAAAACAAGAGATTTTTTTTCAAAACAATAAACCAAAAGAGCCTATGAGTAAGTGCATGAAACACGGTAGGCCATCACCTGTTTTGTCCTAATAAATGGATTTGAATTTTAAACCACTTTTCGGGTTTATTGTTTTGAAAAAAAGTCTCATATTTCTTTGTTTTGGTTATGTATACATGCACCCATAGACTGGGGTGAACTGTGAGTATTTTTTCACTCTTTACTACACCTATTATTTTGTTTTTTCACTTGGCAGTGCCAATATTTGGCTGTTTGCACCCTTTTTTAATTTTCTTATATAACCTGCCTAACTGGTATGCGATTAAGGAGGTAGAAGATACATTATTGCCTGGCAAAGCAGCGCATTCAGAGACCATACTGTATGGTTAATATATGTTATTCTTTCAATCCTTGTTTGTGCTTTTTTTCTGTTCTTTATCTCTCCCCCCCCCGAGAGATAGTGGTATTATCCAGCAGAGGGCGCTCCAACGTTATGTATAGGCGAGTGGCGTCTCCCACAGTCTTGGAGGGGGGAATCTTACATAGGACAAGACTTTCTGATAGAATCAATCAGTGAGGGGGTTGGGCTGGGAGGAGCCACACGGCGGCAGCGCTGAGCTCTTGCTCTGTCAGTAACACATGTCAGGGTAGAGGGAGTAGAGAGCGGCAGAGAGAAGCAGGAGAGCTCAGCCATCCCAGCTCCGCAATCGTGTAAAGCAGCATCATCATCATCATCATCATCCCAGCTTCTTCCTTTATCTCACACCGGAGCTTGAGAGCCTTCAGACTGACATCCGGCGGGACAGTTCGGTATCCATATTGTGCGTTGCTTTCCGTGGCCGACCTGTCAGCGGGAGAATAGCGCCGAGTTGATCCGAAGCAAAGTTGCTGTTAGTGGGAGAAGGAAAGGGAGGGACTGGGCTTGTGGAACTGACTGGATCTGTGTCTGCAGCGACAGAACTGCTACAGGGGATCGGACATTGAGGCGTTTGATTTCCCTACACTAAACAGCCGGGGATCGGGCAAGGTAAGCACAGCCGGCCTTCCTTCCTTGCCAAGGCTGGGGCTCGCTTTACGGCAGGGTTCTCGACCTACAGCAGAACGGGCGCAGGGGCCAAGTTGCCGGCTTCCTAAATGCAAACAGTGTTTTTAGCGTAGCCCCAAGCCACTTCTGTGCGACGGACTGTGCCATTAGCTGTCATTATCGGGGGCAGGGAGAGAAAGTCACAAATGGTTTCCTTCTGAAATCAGGCACATGAGCCGTTTCATCTCTGTGAATAAAAAGCTAGTGACAGAATTGTGGCTTAATGTTACCTGAAAGACGAGAAGAGTTGCAGCGATTAAGTCGCAGTAGAGGGAGGGGGCGTTGTAACTACTTCTCCTCTCCCCCCCCCCTTCCTCTGCTTTTTCTCATTTCCTATGGAAAGGATTCCCTGGCTCAATTGTAAATTGGGAGATTGCCACCCGCCTCCTGGCTTTTCTTCTACACAAGGAGTCTACAAAGCCCCTTTCTTCCTCTCCCAAGTTTTGTGAAACAGTGGCAGTAAGATTAAAGTGAGCCCTGTCGCTCCTTTGTGCCCTGGAATCCACTCGCCTGCCTCATTAAAATCCACTTTAAGAATCTACATTTTTTTTTAATTACAAAAAACATTGCCCCCCCCTTCCTTTACTCCCTAACGAGATCTCCATTAAACACCAGAGACGCTGCTGTAACTGTTGCCTCTAGCTGCCAGCACTGCCTTCCCTAAATTGCCTGCCTATATAATTTATGGACAGCCCTATTAAACTTAAAAGCTTTTTCCCCCTTTCCAACTCCATTGAAACTTGATGAGAAGCCTCCCTTGCGCTTTATCTGGAGAGTCACTTTCTGCTCTGTCCTTCTGGATTCATCTCCAGCAGATTTAATCAGCATTAAGGTATTGCTTGTCCTTAAGAGCTTTGGGTAATGTGGTTACTGGATGCCTCGCGCCAGTCTAACGTTTCCTTTTTTTCTTCTCCCCCCTCCCCTCTATTTACCTTTCAAGCGAGATTGGGGCAGGTCACTAGGAGAGAAATCCGAGGCGCCGAGGAGAGAAAAAGCCCTTGATAGACTTATGGCAGGAAATGCAGATTCATTTAGGGGCTGGAGATGAAATTGTTACAAAAAGCAATTTGTTGAGTAATGCATCAGATAAATCAATTTACATAAAGGTATGATGCATTTGGGTACACACGGATAATGGCTTTTAGAGTGGTTCTCTTTCCCAAGTCTTAGTGTTTTGTTACAGCCTAATAGGTACACTTGTGATTATGGCTTAATTCTGTGGTGTATTTACTGCCCTGGGCAAATTAGTCAGGGGTGGAGGGAGCTGCAGAGGCTTCTGTCACTATCAGTCTCATAGTCCCATTCTGTGATATTAGGTGTGTTAAAGACTGCCAGTGCTTGCCATGGTCAGGCACATCCTTTGAGGCCGTGTGTTCAGCTGCTGCAGGATCTCTTGGGCAAAGGGTTCTGTTAGTGGAAGTGGCACATCAATGCCTGAGTGGAATAGTGATGGAGTGGCAGGAAACTCTTCCACTTCTGTATCAGTCTACAGCCATATGTATTCTGTGTATGTGCCCACCTCTCTAAAGCATTGTGTAATGTGACAGCGCTATAGAAAGAGAGGACATTAATAACATTCATGGAATACATTGGTGCTTTCAAGGTTAAAGCCCTTCAGCTATTAAATAGCATTTGCAGGGCGGCATTCGTTATTAGGGCCACAGGTTGGACATCCCGCAGTGATCGCACTTTCATATATCTGCCTGCTTCCTCAAGTGTACTGTCTCTGTATAAATAGGACAAAACTGCTTAATGGAGGTTTATCAGCTCAGCTTGCAGCTAATTTAATGGGCCACTGTATCCACTGAAAAGTGTGCTGACAGTCAGATGTGCTTCAGCCAGGCAGCAGCAGCCTCCATTGTGTCTTCTTTGACTTTATCAGGAAATGGGAAGCCTTTGGAGGGTGTCTGCCCATTGCATTTAAATTGCTGATCAAGGACAGATTAGCGAGACAAAAAGTGGTTTTGTGTTTGTACAGCAGGTTAGCAGGGCGTCAAACTTTACATCTCCTATTTATTTGCTTCTTGGTTCAACTGTGCAGCAACAAAAAGTCACTGGAGAAGCAGAACTTGTGTGCAACTCCACGCAACTGCCTTTAAAGAGTCGTCCGCACTGAGTACACCCAAGAAAGGCCATGCTATGCCAGTTAAAGCTGACTTTACATGTAACATGGGGTTGATCATATATTTATAGAAATGCAGGGATGAGAGTAATGCAGGGCAGATATTGTTCATAGTCCATCAGTTTATCCAAACCCAGGAAAAAGAAACACCTGTATCGAAATATTTCTTTGAGGCACAACATTACCTTGAGTTACACCTGTATTTTGTAAGTTAAAATGTTCTATTTGTTCTTTGATTAGGGTGATCTGATCCAAAGTAAGAGAATTAACATTGACTTTATGATAGACAAAAACTCTAAGACTAATAGATAATTGATGGGGTAGACTCTATTCCTTGTGGTGTTATCAAAAGCATATTGACGATAATATATGTTGTTGTTGAACTATAATGATCTTATGCAGGATTCAAATCTAAGTATATGTTGTTGCATTTTATCTATAGGCTACAAGTTTTAATGCTTAGCCCTGTAATAGGCAGTAGAAGAAGCTTCTGGGTAATTTGATAGCATAACGTGGCCCAGAGGAGGGGGTGATAAGGTTTTAATATGTAGTGGAGGGCTCATTATTCTGTTGATCACATTTGAGGTGGGATTAGGGAAGATTGGAAATGTTGACATCTCAAAGTCAGATGCGCAAGTTCTGCTTCCCCAATGAGTATTGAGGTGGCTGCACCTCTGTGTATACTGAGACCTGGTAGTGCATGCACAAGGTGGGGGGCCCCCAGGTCTATAAGGACTGCTGGAGGGATATTTATTTTTATTTGTAACCTTGTTTCAAAGCAAACCTCCATTGATCACCTATAAAATCAAATGAGATTTGAGCTGATCCAACAATAATGAGGGATCGATTAGTGCAGCCACCAGAACAAGAGACAAACCTTTGAAATTTGAAGAACCTGCCCAGCAAGTTTGCACTCAGCCTACATTCCCTGCACACAACCTGGGTGATTTTATTATTCATTTCATTCCTTTCCCTTTGCTTAGGGAATTGAGCATATCATACAGTTGTGTTATCATTGGGTTATCTAATTTCCCCTCCCCTCCTGCAGTTCTAACCTACTATCAGATGGAGTGGGACATTATCTAAGTGGAATCTGTTAGGTGGCACCATCTAGGTGAGAGAACCTACTGACCCCAAGCAGAGTAAACAAGTGGTAATGTCCAGCTCTTTCACATTAAACTCCAGTAGCACAAATTAGGATGGGGCTAATTATGCACTTATTCATTGGCTAGACTATGCTTAATGACCTGTCTCTTCTCTGCTCTCTGTTTGTTTTTAGATCATGGTGAATCCAGGTAGCAGCTCCCAGCCACCCCCTGTCACCGCAAGCACCCTCTCCTGGAAAAGATGTGCAGGTTGCGGGGGCAAAATTGCGGACCGGTTTTTGCTATATGCCATGGATAGTTACTGGCACAGCAGATGCTTAAAATGTAGTTGCTGCCAGGCTCAGCTTGGGGAGATCGGAACATCTTGTTACACCAAGAGTGGAATGATCCTCTGCAGAAACGACTACATCAGGTAGGTGCTCCTCTTTAGCTCAAGGCCATTTGGGATAAAATAATAAACTTATTCAATATATAGGCCAAGGCAGCTAGGAACCATCCTTGTATGTTCAGATTCAGAGGAGTGGGCTTTGGCACTGCTACAACCTGTCAACTTGTTTGGTAAAAAAACAGTTTGGATCTGTGTAATTGGCATAATCTGACCAGGAACACATGATCAGTTGGATTAGATTGTCAGGTTTTATACTAAATAAATTGCTTTAATATTCAACCAACCTGTTGTTTAGGTGCAGGGGATGTAGTTTAACTACAACCCCCACATCATGCCCATGAAGGAAGCAGAGCATGTTATAAGTTACAGCTGGAGAGCCACAGGTTGGTTTTGCAGACAAGCTTCTTAACTCATTCAACTGAAAGGCATTTGAAGGATTAGATATTTAATGTAAGTAAACACTTTAATATAGTGATGCAGCTGAATGCTCCGCACCTTCCCGATCCTCATTTACTTCCATTTCATAAATTGTAGTAATTTCAGCTTAAAAGAACAACAGCCAGCAAAAACATGGTTTTTCATATATCGGGTGATTAAATGCGGAAATAAACAAACTCTGGCATTGATGTTGTCTACCTTGGATCTCTAAACCTTAGCTCTTGTTAGTCTGATGGGATTTTGGGAGTTGTAGTTTAAAAACTATGGCTATGATTTTGGATGCTTTTCTGGAAACCTCTAGTCTGGGGTCTCCATTCAGCTAAAAAAGTTCTAGGTTTTTCTAGGTTTAATTGTTCGTTAATGAGCATGGGCACTTTTTGGCACTTCTGATACGCCTCTGAGCTTGACTGCGTTTTAATTAAATGGAGCAGAACTCTGCAAAGAAAGGCATTTGTTTGAAGAGGGGAAACATTGACCCTACTGTCCTGACATACTTCATGCTACAGCAGTATATGGCAATAAATATATACCACCAAGCAAATAAATACCACCAAGCAAAGCTTCTAGTTGCGACTAATTACCAAGTTTGTGTGCTTTCTATCCTGCGGGCATCTTCATCTGCACATTGTTTTTCAAATGCAGCCGAGGCATGCATTTATTTTTACCTGTGTGTTATTAGTGCAGGGATATGAGAACAAACTCCTTCAGGGCCTATCAAGGCAGCCTGTTATAAAGCCTCTTATTAACCAGTTACTGGCCAATATCACGTTTGGGGTAACAAGTATATATGTTGACGTTACAGTATAAGTTTAAATACCTTACACAGTAGCTGGGGCAGCTTTTAGGGCTCTTACATTGCACTTTCTTCGGTTCAGCCGCAGGGGAGCGAAGGAGTAGACACACTCAATTATTGCGAAGGGGGCTGTACTCACACTGACACATGTAAGTGCAACATGCTGCGTCCCACCTGCGTTTGGCGCTTACATGCGCCTGTGTGAGTACAGCTCCCTTCACAATAATTGAGTGCGTCTACTCCTGTTCTCCCCTGCGGCTGAACGGAAGAAATCGCAACGCAGGGGAGTGCATGAAAAAACGCCAGTGTAAGAGCCCTTCTAGGTATAACATATACTTGCTAATTGTTTATTGGGACCAAGAAAAAATAATTTTGTGAAGGGGGAAATTTGTTTTCCCTCCTCCACCTTGTTTGGCTACACTCAAAAACATAATGTTTTGTTGCAATAAGCTGTATGATACAATATACATGGGTTTAGTCCTGTCCCTTTATTGTGTCTAGTAAGTGAAGTTGCTGGGTGTGGATAAGGAGGTTGTACACTCTGCACATTTAGTGTATATTACTTTGTAATGTTCTGTATAAATCGTTTAGATCACATTTAGAATATGATATGCAGAAGATCAGGGCTTCTGATCATGTAAAAAGCATGCCTAACCTGGATCCCCACAGCAGTCAAATAATTCCTTGTACCCTTGGTCTTGGCTGGGAGTTGTAGTTTAATGATAACTGGAGCAAAGCAGATTGGCTGTCCCTTTTGCAGTCTATTCTATGTAACCATGTTATATGGGATACTTAACCTGGAAACTTTTTATTTTTATTTTTTGGTCTGGTTTTTGTGAAAATCTTGTTGCCACAGACAGTGCTAGTAAAGTAGGACTTTATACCTAAATAATGTCAAAATACAGACAAACTTTAGCTGTACAGATTATTATTATTATTATTATTAAAGCTTATTTATAAAGCGCTGGCATATTCGGCAGCATTGTGCAATAGAATATGCGCCGCCCTGACCAGATTTTTATGTGTTAGAATTTGATGTGCCTCCTCTCTCCCCTCCCAAAGAAACTTTAATGACCATTAACTCCTATTCTCCAAATCCCTTCTGTGGCCAAAAATGTAATGTCAGGGCAGGACAAAAGGACAAATGGATTTGCGGGCTGGAGTTTTTAATAGCACACCATGAAGTAAAGTAAAGCACTGGGCAAATGTCTTTGGAGCTTGTGATGTGAGGATATATGATTGTGCCTTTGAAAAGCACCTTCTGAACAAGGCCAAGTAAAGTGCTTGTGCTTTCCCCTTCATTTCCAGCACGAGGAGGGGAGGGAATCCACCGCTCTTCCATTAATGAAAGTGCTTTTGGTGGGAGACTGACATGCAGCTCACAATCATAGATTCGAGATAAAACAGCCTGACAGTGAATACACACAATTAAAAGCTTTAATTAGTGACTCCTCCATTTTCTTTTAGTCCTGATAGGTTTTATCTAATGAGATCTGGGCTCTGGCTTAGATCTGCTCGGGAATGACGTGTCCGAAATGAATGAGAGCTGCATCGCAAACAAAACATTTAATTAACAAAATTGGCCTGTAAGAGAGGGGATTATTAACAGGGACGGAGGCTTTAGACTCTTAAAGAGCCAGAGTACTGGAAAACATTAAAAGGAGGTTTTGGGAGCAGGGGAGACGCTGAGATGATTACTCAAATCAACAATCTGCATATTTCCAAATGTCATTACTTGCTAGGAGCTGTATATACTTATCTAGGAAGGTTTAACCTCTGCTTTGTCTCTCTTTGCTATGAAGCCCCTTGTATTGTTCTGTCTCCCACCCTAAAGTTTAATGTGTTTATACCTTCAGCTGTCTGAACTACACCTACTAGTGTAGTTCTTTATTACTGGTGTGCTTTATGGCAGGTCCCAAACACTCTGGGGTGCAAAAGGGCATCTGTTCTGCAGAGCACACACTCAATTAGATTTCTGGGTGAATGATGCTGTAACAGCACCATTTCACTTTTGTTCAGGCTCCAACGTAAATATTCACTCTAGTTTTTCATTGCAGTCCCTGCTTTCCCTGTTTAATAACTGGCATAAGAATAGTAGGGTTTTTTTTTTCCTCCTTTTCATTCTTTGCAGTGGATTACTAGGTCTTTGAGAGACACCATGCAGAGAGTTAATTTCCCTTGTAATCAACAGCAAGCTGCTATATTCAGGGAATGCTGTCCCTTTAATTGAACAGGGTAGGTAATTAAATGCCGTTTTTCCAATAGGACGTGCTAGGTAAATCTAATAGTTGGTTATTTAATATCACTTTGAAGTCTGCCCACTCAAGCACAATGACAGCACAGGAGCATGTGAACTATTAGCTGGGAGAGAGGGGAAAAAAAAACCTGGATCTCAAAAATTAATTAAATCGCATGCAATTTAGGGGGAACGTTTATCTTGATTTGTCATAACAGAATTAATTCAAGGCCTCCAATTCACTTGGGGGCAGATCTGTTACTCTGAATTAACCAAGCGTAATTTGGCAGTTTTTTCTCTCTATGCAGCTCCAGCCATTATGCACAAGCCCTTTTCTAAGTATCAATAGCTTCCAGTGCTTTTAAGGTGCCTTGGTCTTCAGCTCCTATGAAGCACCTTTAATGGATTTGGCTCTTGGCATCACACTGTAGCATTTAATACACCTCATTAACCCCTGGTATGCTGGAGGTTACTTTTCCTCTCCAGAGCAACACATTGCATTAAACACAAGGACAGGCTGTACAAATGGCATGGGAAATTCAAATAAAATATCTTTAAAATATCTAAAATATCTTTTAAGTACATTTTTATGTCTTTGGTCACCTTAAGGACCATATGTTAATCTCTTTGCAGAGCCTTTTATTTGAAATGCCTTGTTCTGCAGCAATAATGTATAGGAAAGGTCAATACTTTATTAACCCAGAATGTAAAATGTACAAAAGGTGCAATGCTGAAAGTTAATTCAAATTTAATTTTATTTTTTTTACAAAAATTTCCATTGTATATTTGCTGCCATATCACTTGCCACATTTGCAATTTTTATAACCTGGGACCTAAAATGATTTAATCCAGTGTGCTGTGGATTAGGTAACGTGTGGGTAATTTCTGAATTTTGCATAGTGTGATTATGTACATGTGTTTGCCTCTAGTAGGTCTAGTCATTCTAATTCCTATATCACATAAAATATGGCAGAGGTTTCCTTGGCAAGCTTGGGCAAGACCTGCACGTTGCACAATTAAATTGGTGCAGAGTGAGCTATTCAGATGGGCACCACCAAACAAAGATCTGTCTGTATTTGTAAATGGCTTCTCTGTGTAAGGCACATCTTGCCAGTTGTGATTGATTGTGTTCCCCAAATGCTAAAATATTAACGATCTCCTCTGGTCTGAAGACCTGAACAGAGAAAACTGAAACCAATTCTGTCATCACAATTAAGGAGTCCCCTGACTTTAATTAGCCTGACCTGGGGTGTCTCTTCCCCCTATTGCTGATGCTGAAGAGGAGAAGAGAGGGAGAAAAAAAAGCCCATTAAAGTCCAGACTGAGACTGATAGCTACTTAATTGAGCACCTAAAGCCTCCAGCCTTTTGAATCAAACACTGTCCTGCACAATCCCCTGGTTAGATAATTAACTCTCCAGCCTCACAGAAACTATGTGAAAACAAGTTTGCAGAAAGGGCTACAGTTACACAGTCGCCTTCATTCTTGGCTCCCACTGAAAAGCAATTACTTCCCTTCATTTACAAAGCTTTACATTCAGCAAGTTTTCTTTCCATTTCTAGAATATGATATAATTGAATATTCGGGGCCTATACAGCCTCTCTCACCAAGGCACGTCCCTCCGTCTTATAAATGGGAGCGTGAGAATGGGAAACGCAAACATATCTTTCTGGCCAACATTGGGTTTGACCTACTAATGACCTTAATGCTGTAAGACTGATAAGCAACATCTAGGCAATTAAGTGAGAACAAAGGGGAGTATTGTATTGAGTAGCCTGTATAGTGTTGCATGGCTGTCCGCTTCACACAAATGAAAGCATAATGCTTACCAAATGGCTGATTTCCGCAGTATTTCGGACATGTTCTTGTGCACAAACCAATCTTTTTAATTCCAACTGCTTAACCAAGAATGCTATGGCTGGCATAGCAATTATCCTTGTGCCATGCCATGTTGTTCAGTTATGTGGCCTGTGTTTTTATTAAAGGGGATATAAACCTAAAAATAAACATTTCAATGGTTTTAACTTAATAACTGCTACTGAAAGCTATATATTTCTCTTTCTAGTCTTTACCCTGGTGGTTCTGACTTTTAAAACAATGCAGCTGAAGCCAGGAGACCTGTGGGGGGAAAAAAGGCATGCAGGGCATTGTGGGAATTGGAGTCTTGGTTGAAGGAGAGCAGACTTCTGCTACGTTGCTTCAGGAGAAAGAACATTGCAGAAATAAAGTATTACAGTTTAAAATAGTTTACTTTGTGATAGAATTTCTTTGACTTAAAGAGATACTGACACCAAAAATTTTTTTTACATCTATCATAAAATTGCCTTTGAAAGCTACTTATAATTTTGCCATAAAGTATTTGCACAATGCTTTTACATTACCTGTCTGGTGTCCCATGTTCCTCTATGAGGGGGCTGCCATATTTGTGCAGCAGGAGTCCGTTAGCATTGGAAACTTTAACTGACAGGCTGAGATGGGACAGTCAGGTTGGCAAAACAGTCAGATTTAGTAACTTCAATAACAATTATTTAAAAAAACAATCAATGTGACTTAATATACTTAAATCTATAGCATATTTCAAAAAGTAGTTTTTTAGTGTCAGAATCACTTTAAAGGGGTTGTTCACCTTCAAACAAGTTTCAGTTCAATTGGTTTAATACTTCACCAGAAATAAAGACTTTCAACAATTACTTTCTATTTTCTGTTTGTGATAATTATTTTATATTAAATTGTAAAGCTTCATTTTTCACCTTCTAAAGCAGCTCTGGGAGGGGGGGGGTCGCTGACTCTCTAAAAGGTTCTAAATTGATACTTTTAGTTGATACATTGTTATTTTTGTCCCTGCTGAGCAGAATCCCTGACTTTCATTTAGGGCAAGGCCAGACGTGGCGTTTTTGCAGTGTTTTTACGTTGCGTTTTTAAAAAAAGAACAGCCAGGCATAAATATGCATAAACTGCATTACCACTGAAACTAATGGAAAACGCACTATGGCAATTCACACAGGGCGCTTGCAAGCTGAAATCCGCCACAGGACGCCAGTATTGGCGTTTTTTTAGCAGAAACGCCAATATGTCAAGAAACTACCAAATCGATAGACTCTATGGGATCTGCACGTTTGAAACCACACTTTGCGTAGATCCGCGGCGTATTTTAAATATGGCGTCCAAATTCTCAATGAGAACAATGAAAACTATGAGAAGTGCATGTTGGGAAAAGAATCGTACGTGCTGAAAAACGCATGTTGACGGTCTCATGTGGTTTCAGTGGCATATTTACGCCTGGCTGTTCTTTTGTAAAAACGCAACGTAAAAACGCCACGTCTGGCCTTAGAATTGATACAATAGTTGCTAATATTCCACAGATACTGCTGAGAACTGTATCAACTAATTGTATCAACTAAATGTAGCAAATTGTAACCGTTCAGATGCTCCTGGATCACTGAACTGCCAGACTGAAACATCAGAGACAGGAACATTAAACTTTTAAAATTTATTTTTGAGAAAACGGTAAAAAATAAAAGATGGAAAGCAATTGAAAAAAGTCTTTGTTTATGGTGAACAATCTGAAAATAACTGAACAACCAACCCCTTTAAGCTGGAGTCTTCAGTTGTCCTGCTTTTCCTTCATAGGTGAAGGAATAAACAAACCAGTGTAGGTACCCTTCATCCTGGCTAGTATGCTGCCTATTGCTGGCAGTCTAATCCTTCCACTCTGGGCAGAAGAGCAGTCACCGAGCAGTTGGCAAATATCTGATTAATAGGGGTTATTGTGGGTGCAACCAGTACACTCAAAGTTCCCTATTTTCATGGCTTTGCATTGGGACATGGATTTGCCAGGATGCTCTGCAGTAAAGTGGGAGATATGACTGTTGGTTAACTTTTAGTATGTTTTTCATTTTCTTTTTTATTAGTTTCTGAATTATTTGCCTTCTTCTTTCCAGCTTTCAAATGGGGATCACTGACTCCATCTAAAAAAACAAATACTCTGTAAGGCTACAAATGTATTGTTATTGCTATTACTCTCGTATTCATATTCCAGTCTCTTATTCGAATCGATGCATGGTTGCTAAGGCTTTTTGGACCTTAGCAACCAGATTACTAAAATCCCAATTACTGAAGAGTTGAATAAAAAGCTAAATAAACCACAAATATTAAAAATTAAATACATCTATACTAAAGTTCTGACTGCCTTAAAAGGGGGTTGTAGATCCTGCCAAATATACAGATATTCAAGTTTGATTCACATATTGTCCCGTGTATTGCAGTTGTACACTGGTGGTGTGATACCAATGAAGATATACCCGTACAGCAGGCGAGTGGATGAAAGCTGCTGCATCAGCAAGTTCTTCTGTTAAACACCTCAGTAGACACTAATTCCTATAAGTAGGGATTCCCTGTATTTATGAAAGAACTTAAGCAAATAATATGTAGTCTAGCAGAAAATAAAATGGCCATTCTTTACTTTCTGGTGATTCATTAGAGGAAATAAAGAAGGGGGGGTATGTAAATACGGATATCACACGCGAGTGAAAATGGATACTACGCCCTTTTTAATCAAATATTTCTTGATATGCCCTGTTGTGTCTGAAGTGTGTTTAGCTAAAGGAACCCGATCTATAGCAGTCATGTGACGCCTACAATTCCCAGCATCCCACTGGCAGATCACTGGAGTTGTAGTTCAACACATCCAGATATTGAACTACACCTCCACACCTAAGGCTGTTACAGAATAATCGCTGCTGTTTAGATAAAAGGTATATGAATTGTTATATGAAAATTATTAGGTTGGGATAAAGCCCATGGCACAACAGGTTATGGTAAGAGCTCTGCTCAGCTGCAGCTCCCGAGTATGTCATTTTCTTAGCGGAATTGAATTGACATTCGGGAAGTAATTCTGTCCAATTATGTGAAAGTGAATTAGTTCTTTTGAAAAAGAGGAATTGACTTTTTTTTTTTTATTGCAGCACGTTCCTGTCACAGTCTGTTAATGGGGATACTGTACATAAGCAGAGCCAATGATCAAAGCCCCAGAGATACTGCTGTTAAATCCAAGATAAAGAGAGTTTTCATACTTTATAAAATATTTATCACTGTGTCCAAACATTCTGATTTTAGGAATATACAGAGTGACAATAGCACAACACACATCATTATTTCTCTGCTACTTTTCCCCCCTAGTGCAGAGAAGTGTACCTTGCTGCCCCAGTTACTCTACAACTCCTATTTGCTGATGGTTTTTCAGCTTAATTTTAAAGTCTAATTAGAGGCTTTTATTTAATGAGTACTAAACTCTGTATCACTTTCATAACTTTGGGCCCACGCATGGCCATGGACTCATCCCTTTAAAACTGGACAAATTGAATCCACATCTTTCAGTAATGCACAAAAATGAATGTGGAAAATAGTAAATGTCCTGTTTTAAAGTGATGCTATAGCAATACTACAATGGCCACCTGTTAACTGATATTTGAATAAAACATGATTGCTGTTTTTTTAGGATTGAGGGGTTGATCCTTAGACTGTGGGACTGGATTAATTACTTTTCAAGACACTCCTTTAGGCTGCTGGCACTTGTGCCATATTTCAGCCATCCAAGAAAAGGCCAAAACTTTTTCATCCAGGAAGTACCAGGCGGCAGTTTTGGGCTGTCTGCCAGCCGCATATTTGCCATCACCTTACAGTATAGAGCAGTGATCCCCAACCAGTAGCTCGTGAGCAACATGTTGCTCTTCAACCCCTTGGATGTTGCTCCCAGTGGCCTCAAAGCAGGAGCTTATTTTTGAATTCTAGGCTTGGAGGCAAGTTTTAGTTGCATAAAAAAAAACAGTTGTACTGCCAAACAGAGCCTCAATGTAGGTTGACAAACTACATAGGGGCTACCAAATAGCCAATCACGGGCCTTGTTTGGCACCCCAAGAACATTTTTCATGCTGGTGTTGCTCCCCAACTCCTTTTACTTCTGAATGTTGCTAACGGGTTCAAAAGGTTGGGGATCCTTGGTATAGAGGGTGACCGTTATAAAGGTGCTTTAACTTTTTTAAAGGCATTCTGTTAAATCCACAGCTTATAGAAGCTGGAAATATCTGAGAAACTCACATTTGTCTTTTTGTCCCAGCAGTTACAAACTAGGAAATATGGGGTGCTGCAGCTGTTTGCGAATTTTAACTCCCAGAATTTATCTGTCTTTAGTGCTGAAGTGCCAAACATTTCCTATTCCTGCCTTGGTTATTATACATCTTGCAGCAGGATCTGTGAGAGAAAAAATGAAGTCATCAGTCACTTACCTAAGCTCAATTATGGCTAATCATGTGGGCTAAATACAACTGTGCATGAAATAACAACCACTCCCTCTGAAGCAATATGCAACTGGCTCAGATTTCCCAACATCCCATTCCTATTGTCATGTTTAGTACAGGTATGGGACCTTTTATCCAGAATGCTGGGGATTTCCAGATAACAGATCCTTCAATAATTTGGATCTTCATACCTTAAAGCTACTAGAAAATCATTTAAGCATTAAATAAATCCAATGGTCTGGTTTTGCTTCCAAAAAGGATTCATTATATCTCAGTTGGGATCAAGTACAAGTTACTGTTTCATTATTACAGAGATAAAGGAAATAATTTAAAAAAAATTTGGTTTATTTGGATAAAACAAATGCTGTGGGAGACGGCCTTTCCATAATTCCGAGATTTCTGGATAATGGATCCCCAGGCCCGGATTTACGGCAAGGCCGCATAGGCCTGGGCCTAGGGCGGCAAAAAAATAGGGGCGGCATGCCGCCCAGCCGCATTATGGGGACGCGTGCGTCCCCATTCAATTACAGCAGCTGCGCCGGTGTTTTTTCGCCGGCACGCTGGGAAGGGGAGGTGAGGTGGGCGCTAGGACCGCGCGGCCGCCTGGTCGGGGCGCCCCTTATTGAAATCCGGCGCTGTGGATCCCACACCTGTACTACTTGCAGTGTTTTAGAATTTATGCCAGAAAAACTGACAATTTCTTGCATTTTTATTAATCCTGTAACTTTCTGTCACGTGTTCAGAGACTGATCATTTTATAAATATATGACTATAGACCATCCCTGCTACACACAAACCCCACAAAGCAAAACCTAAAACGTATTTTTGAATTGTGGTTGGGGCAAATGCAAATCACTTCTCATATGGCAGCTTGACTAAGGGCTCTTACTCACGAGCGTTTTTACCTGCGCTCCCCTGCGTTCCGTTTTTCGGCGTTCAGCCGCAGGGGAGCGCAGGAATAGACGCATTTCATTTTTTCAAATGGGGCTGTACTCACACAGGCGCATGTAGGCGCCGAACGCAGGTTGAGACGCAACATGCTGCATTTTTCCTGCGTTCGGCGCCTACATGCGCCTGTGTGAGTACAGCCCCATTTGAAAAAATGAAATGCGTCTATTCCTGCGCTCCCCTGCGGCTGAACGCCAAAAAATGGAATGCAGGGGAGCGCAGGTAAGTAAGAGTAAGGTGAGTAAGAGCCCTAAATGTCCATCTAAATTAACTAGCTACGAATGCAGCCGATAAGTAAAGCTAACCGTTTCCAGTGGCTCAACAACATTCCCCCCCCTTCCCAGCAAAATAGCCTTAAAGGGATACTGTCATGGGAAAAAAAACATTTTTTCAAAATGAATCAGTTAATAGTGCTGCTCTAGCAGAATTCTGCACTGAAATCCATTTCTCAAAAAGAGCAAACAGATTTTTTTATATTCAATTTTGAAATCTGACATGGGGCTAGACATATTGTCAATTTCCCAGCTGCCCCTGGTCATGTGACTTGTGCTCTGATAAACTTCAATCACTCTTTACTGCTGTACTGCAAGTTGGAGTGATATCACCCCCTCCCTTCCCCCCAGCAGACAAACAAAAGAACAATGGGAAGGTAACCAGATAACCACTCCCTAACACAAGATAACAGCTGCCTGGTAGATCTAAGAACAACACTCAATAGTAAAAACCCATGTCTCACTGAGACACATTCAGTTACATTGAAAAGGAAAAACAGCAGCCTGCCAGAAAGCATTTCTCTCCTAAAGTGCAGGCACAAGTCACATGACCAGGGGCAGCTGGGAAATTGACAAAATGTCTAGCCCCATGTCAGATTTCAAAATTGAATATAAATAAATCTGTTTGCTCTTTTGAGAAATGGATTTCAGTGCAGAATTCTGCTGGAGTAGCACTATTAACTGATGCGTTTTGTAAAAAACATGTTTTCCCATGACAGTATACCTTTAAAACAACAATTGGGAGGTACAGGTATGGGGCCTGTTATCCTGAATGCTCGGGACCTGGGGTTTTCCGGATAACTGATCTTTCTGTAATTTGGATCTTGATACCTTAAATCTACTAATTGTGTAAGCATTATATAAACCCAATAATCTGGTTTTGCTTCCAATAAGGATTAATTCCATCTTTGTTTGAATCAAGTAAAAGATACTGTTTTATTATTACAGAGAAAAAGGAAATCATTTTAAAACTTATTTTATTATAATGGGGTCTATGGGAGATGGCCTTTCTGTAATTCAGAACTTTCTGGATAATGTGTTTCCAAATAACAGATCCCATACCTGTATTTATTGTAATTATCTTACAGTGGTCAGATTCTGTTGCCCCTGGAAAATAACCCAAATTCAACAGGTATCCTAACCCATTTCCCCTTCAGCAACACAGAGTTCTTGTGGAGGGTACTGCGTCTTTATTGTAAACTATCCCGAGTTCTATTACTTGTGGAGACGGGGCCTGTGAATGAGACCACTCCTAGCCTTTCTGTCTGTGCTGCAGGCTGAGCTCCCTTCCAGCGTGAGTGCAGAGCAGCAGAGCGTGTGTACTAAGCTCTCCTCCCTGCGCCACCCAGCTTGCTCTGCAGGAGCATGTCAGCGTGCGATCCTGGGCCTCACACTAATTAGTTTTGAAATGGAGTTTTGATTGAACTCTCCAAATCGATGCCGCTGCAAAATTTGTTTCTCGGGCTTCCTATTAAAAGCCATCTTAAGGGGCAGTTTTTACTACTCTCCCTGTCGTTCAGTCGATACATTTAATAACAACTTACAGGCTATTTTCAATAAAGTGGCGACAGCAAATTAGTAGCTCGAACATGACAAGCCTCCTGCAAGATCAGATGCAGAAAACTCCAGGCAATTAGTTTGTTCACCAAATGACTTACAAAGGAAACAGAGAAAATGGGAACGAGCAGGAACAGTAACCCCTGCAGTGCTGCTTTGTATTCAGGCTGGGGAGTCTTAGTAATAGGGTGGGGGATGAGGGAGATTGTAGCTACATTGGCCGCCAAAGGGCAATGGCAGTGCAACAATATTAGCCCTTAGGGGCAAACTTAGCTATTAGTAGCAGCTACTTGTCACAGCTACAAAAATACACAATGCTTATAATTTACTGATCACTGTCTCTATGGTGCACATTTACTAAAGGGCTAATTGTGTTTATTTGGAGAAAATTTGCCAAAATGCAGATTCCCAACATCAAATCATTTACTAAAAGGCGAGGAAGACAATTCGCTAGTGAAAAACCTCAGCGCTAGAGAACTTTCGCTCTGCTGCCAGGCGGATTTTCGCTCAGGCAAGCAATTGTTAATCTGCAATTTAAAAAGTGTTAACTTTCCAATGCGTTACCCTTTTCGCCAAAGTCTACTTCGCCTGATACTATCTGGTGCTCGTGAATCGATAAGATGAAGTTACATCCTCAAAATTACTAGGTCAGTAACATCATGTCCTGTACAGGTATGGGACCTGGGGCTTTCCAGATAATGGATCTCTCCATACCTTAAGTCTACTAGAAAATCATGTACAGTAAACATTAAATAAACCCAATAGGCTGGTTTTGCTTCCAATAAAGATTAATTATATCTTAGGTGGGATCAAGTACAAGCTGTTTTATTATTACAAAAAAAAGGAAATTCTTTTTAAAAATTAGGATTATATGGATAAAATGTAGTCTATAGGAGATTGGCTTTCTGTATTTCGGATCTTTATAGATGGTGTGTTTCCAGATAACTGATCCCATACCAGAGGCAACTTTGGGCGACTATTGAAAATGCATCGCCGCGTGTGCATTAGCGCAGGCGATTTTGCGCTGTAGCCTATGGGGAAAAAACGCTGAGGCAGTTCGGGGAGATAGTCGCGCAAAAGACGTGGCGATAAGTCGCCAGGCGACAAAATCTCCCCGAATCTCCTCGTCTGGCCTACCCTTAAGCATGATATTTGGTATTATAGGTAGGGAATGGGACTGAAAATATGGCATTTCAATTATACAGAGGTCCAAACAACCCCCGAAGCCCACTAAATAGTGACTGTCTATGGCCTCTTACAGCCCCTCTGGAATTTGACAGAATCTGCAGACCTCCAGTTTAGGCCTGGATGCTGAGTTTTGCTCACTTTTTTGCCTTTCATATTTCTTTCCCTTGTAATTAACTCTGATTTCTCTAGTGCAAATTTAACTGATAATTACCTTGATCTCAGATCTCTGCAGGCAGTTGGCTGTTTGCAATCAAATTGCCCAGCAGCCACTGTTTGTGTTGATCATCTTGGTTTTAGTGCAGGACAGAGGTTGTGTTCTTGGCCTATCTGCTTCTCCTACAATACACAATTACAGCTGTCACTAAATCCGTGTGTTCTACCTACACATCTTTAGTAGTAAACTACTATCTCTATGGCTGGGCTTTTTTCGATCCACAGCAGCTTGAGGGACCTTTCAGATTTATACTTTTCCCCATATTGGGTCCCAAGGAATCCTCTATTGTCTATTGTTTAAGTTTGGCCTTATATCGTCGATGAGTGAGGGAATAAATGCTTATTTATGGGAGAATGAGCAGGCTGAGCAGTTTGGCCATCTATGTGTCACTTCATGCACAACCCTCTTATTCATTGTACAGACCAAACAGGAAGATTGAAATGGGACTGGCCTGTTTTACACAGTGACTGGAACAGTATCTCTCCTTCCAGTAGTACAGTAAGTTAGTTCAGCCCTGGGTTAGCCAAACTGCAGGTCTACAGGTATTTGTAAACTATACTTCCCATCATCCCCTGACAGCCTTGCTATAAGGATTTACCTTTAAATGTTTATTCTCAATAAGCCAGTAACTTTGATTAGACTTTATTAGTAGGTTACAGAAGTATTTGTGGCGTGGAACATTCTCTAGACTTCTGCAATTGAAATATTTTCCCCTCTGTAAATGCCATGAAAAACCAGTGAAGGGAAGAATTCTTCTTTCATTCCACCCTATGCACATGTGTAGCTTTATTATATTCCTGTTGGAATGAACACCTACTTATTAGTGATGTATCTAGGAAAGTGATAATAGCACTCAGCTGAGATCCCCCACATCTTTATCTTAAATACAGAAGCTTCCTTAGTTACTTACGCTTATCTAAAATAGAAATGGCTCTGGAAAGGAGGCTCTTTATTATTCTTGCACTAAAGGTGTGAGTTGATAATAATGGTCTATCCCTGTAAATATTACGGTTATTCTGCATCATCACAATACTGAAGCATCTTCCTCTCGTAGAATAAAAAATGGCATTAAAAGATTCCATTGTTTTGTTTAATGCCTTAAAAAAAAAATGTACACACATTTTCCCCACTTAGTCCTCCACCAGCCGCCCCTCCTATGGCAGATGTTGTGGTCTCATTTGATTGCATAGGAAAACTGCAGTGATACAGCAAACACCCAGAGAGATATGATGACAAATGGATCCAGATCCCGGTAAATTACTTTCTGCTCAAATCGAAATTTCATTCAGTTTGTTGCTAGCAGAGATGAAGTAATCTAAATTGTGGACTGAGGAGCAGATAGAGGGAAGTCAGAGCAAGTATTTCATTATCAAGAGAGAGAGAGAGAAGGTTAGGATGAAAGAGATGAGCAGAGCTAAACCTGGAGTGTTGACACCATGATTGAAAAGGTTAACCCATACACATTATATATCAACCTGGATAGCAGTGAGTTTCTAATGGAAACTGGGCTCTGATGGAGGTTTGCTGGCGTTTCAATACACAGAGCATGATGTCTTCTTAGATATACAATCAAATCCTCTTAACCCTTTTGATGACTCATATCACTAGATATGATTAAAGTACAAAAAGAATTCTTCATATAATTTCAAGGACACAATGCATTTAAACACACCCGGTCATGAATTGTATCCTTTTTTATTTATTTATTTTTTCATGATGAACCTGATAAAATGTGCGCAGAACAGAATTGTTTTGTATTTGCTTAAGGTATAAGTCACTATTTTTCTGATTAAACTCTGCTGGCTCCTTGTAAGGAAGCGGAAGGTCGTATTTTTCCTTTGATACAAGAGAAAGTATATTCCTTTTAACTGTTATGTTAAAGAACTTCATTGCCTGTTAATGTCTTTTAATATATACTTGGCTGAAACTAAAGACTTACATGGTTCTATGTGTTTTACATTTTTTTCTTTGACAGGTTATTTGGAAACAGTGGAGCTTGCAGCGCTTGTGGGCAGTCAATTCCTGCCAGCGAATTGGTCATGAGGGCACAGGGAAATGTCTATCACCTAAAAGTAGGTTCTACTACTTACTGTCCCTAAAATAAATATGTTTACAAGATTCTGCGGGTGGGAGTTGGGGCACTGGTTTCTGTCGCCTATGAGGCCAAAGGGCTTTTGAATATGCATGCATCTCGAACTAGTGACCTACTGGCTGTCTTCATTACATTTTTCAGTTTAAGTTTTTTGCCTTCCTTCGATGGTAAAGATTGTGGAAGTATTAAATTGAAGTACAAAATTGCTGTCCGTTTACTATTCCTCGTTATGTTTGGCACATAAGCTATTTATGGAGAATATAGGTGTTGAACCCCTCATTATATTTTTTATTTGTATTTAGCCGTATCTTGATTGAAATAAAAAAAAAAAATCTGTTTCCCATCCAACTGATAGCATTTTCTTCTTTTCCTTGTTTGTGACTTTCTAACTTGCAGTGTTTCACATGTTCTACCTGTCGGAATCGCCTTGTCCCTGGGGACCGGTTTCACTATATCAATGGCAGTTTATTCTGTGAGCATGATAGACCTACAGCTCTCATCAGTGGTCATTTGAATTCACTTCAGAGCAATCCACTACTGCCAGACCAGAAGGTGAATGCTTTGTACTTTATTAATAAGTCTACTTACAACATGATGACAATATTTCCTGTAGAGTTATACCTATTTGGCTAGCATTTCAGTTGCTTTCAAAGTCTAAATGAGTGTGCTATTTACTATGGCATCCTTACATCCTCATGTATATATTTTACATTGCATTTAAACTTTTATTGGTGTAGCCTATTTTACAAATGGAACTACAAGCATACACACAGACTCCACAATAGACACACTATTTTATTATTAAAATCTACTGTGAACATATATCTTGTTAATAGGAATCCATTTTTACTTTTCCTTCTTTTAATTAGAGAGTTACGCATCTTGGTTGCCCTTGCATGAGTAGCCTCCATGCACATTTAAATAACAGTGGCTCTACAGTGATATATATATATAGAATGCCTACCAACACAAGCACATGTACCGCTTCTGCTGCCATATAACTAATATATATACATTTAATCATCTCCAGTGCATCTCCAGTGCAGGTGAAAATAACATCAGAAAAGACCTTCACATAGAAGTTAGTGAGAATCTCCCATGCTAAACAACGTATCTGCTCGTGTATGGGGCACTCCAACAATTGGACAGATATCAATTGGACTAGTTTAAAAATCATCAACCGCGATGAGCAAAAATAGTGCTAGAAGCCAATTCTTAACACTACCACAGTATTTTAAGCCCAGTAGAAAAACAAAAATTATGGAAGACGATATACTCGCGCTCACCCCAGTCCAGAGGTGCAAATGTATAAAAACAGCCTCAAAAGTTGTGAGTTTTTCTCAAAAAATAAATCAAAAGTAGTAAAATTACAAATTCATTTATTAGGACATTGCAAACTGAAGCCTAATGCGTTTCGTGCCTGTTGTGGCATAGTTAGGCTTTTTATTAGCAATATCCTAATAAATGTATTTGTAATTTTACTACTTTTTTTAATTTATTTTTTGAGGAAAACTCCCAACTTTTGAGTTTGCCTTGCCTCAGTGGCTTGTATTATGCCATATATCACGGACCTGGGTATATTGGGGAAAGATCTGCTCGTTTTGGTGACCTTACCAGCAGCAGTTACTTTTCTGCCAATTTTCTTTTATACACTTGTGTCCAAAAACAAAAATATTGCATAATTCAGATGTTTGCTGCTGGTGCTCCACACTTATTTTTATGCAAAAGTTGTATTTCTGACATCTTGTCACCTGCGCTGGAAAACTTTGTGTGGTCACCCTTAAAGGAGAAGCAAACTCTTGCTACTAAAATCCCCTACACCCCTACCCTACATTGACTCCCCTCCCTACTCTCTTCCCCCCCCCCCCAGCCTACGTGGTACCTTTGCTAAATGCCCCTAACGCTTTACTCCTTGGTGCAGATTCAGGGCAACGGAGTTCACGGCAGCCATCTTCTTCTCTTTGGTAATCTTCGGAAAGTGAGTGCCTTGTCAGCGCATGCGCAGTTGGAGCAATTTTCTGTTTCGCGACAACTGCGCATGCGCCAAAAGCCAAGGAGATTGCCGAATTGCTGGAAGAAGACCCGAAGTTTACTGAAGTGGCTGAAGATGGTGCCCTTGAACTCTGCTGGACAGAATCTGCACCGATGGGCAAGTAAAGAATTAGGGGCATTTAGAAAAGGTACCACCTAGGCTGGGGTGGGCAGGGACTGGGGTGTATGAAGGGTAGGGGAGCAGGGGATATTAGTAGCAAGGGTTTACTTCTCCTTTAAGCAGGGTTGTATTTCCTTTTAGTCTACCTCTCAACTCTCTCAATGGATTCACTTTATAAATGGATAAGATAAACCATTTATTTTTCATTGTAACTCTATAATGAATATAAATCATTGCTAGGATCAGTAGTTTATTTATAACCAGCAATATATTTTGTTTACCGCTATAATAGATATTGGTTGTCTTTAAGTATATTTTTATATAAAGCCACGCATTTGTCTTTTTTTTTCTTTTTAAATCTATAAAATATTCCCATAGTGCTTGTTGAACAACCTTTGCTTATTGAATGGTGGTCTGCAAATCTAATGAAAATGTAGTACTTGCTAATGGTTCTGCTCCAGTACAATAAATCTTACAACCAGGCTTCTAAATTTGCATCTATGTACATATTTTTTTTTTCATTTCCCAGTAATGAATGGGATGCATTCAAACCAACACAATCTGATCAACAGTTGTACAATCTCCCCAGCACCGAATTGTTGAAGATCTATTTTCATTTTCCTAATAAGTCTTATTGCTATGCTAGTGAGTGCATTTTGATAACTGCTGTGTCTAATTTGTAACAATTACTGTCACAGCCTTCAGTGAAGTCTGTTCATTCCACACTGGTTCAGAGAGGGGGAAAAAAATCGCTCAACTCCTGCACATAATTTTATTCACATCATCTTTCATACTGATTATGTATTGATGACATTGATTAATTTACTCTTTACAGCACCACTTGCATGGATAGTAAATCTTATTGACCACATATGAATTTTAATTTCAAATTGGTGATAGATTTTTCCATCAGCTCTGATAGCGTATTTGACTTTTTCATCATTAACTCAGGCAATCACGCTACCCTGAATTAGAGCATTCAAACAAATACTGCATACTTCAGTTACTGTACGCTTTAGATTTGCAAACTAACCTTCATTAATGTAAGAAGATTGTATGAGCATGGATTTTTTTTTTGTGCCTGTGTGTATGAAATTGAAAGAATAAGAAACAATGTAATATGTGCTGTTCTGGCCTAATAACTGGGCATTTTAAGAGTTGTAAAATGTAAAAAAAAAAAACTACTTACTAGGCAGCAGAAGAGCTTATTGTTGTGTTTCTCATAAGGCCACTAGCCTTGTGACAATGTGGCCTATAGCTTACCGTATATGCCATTATGACTTGGCCCATGAGCTACAGATCGACGCTGGCTGTTTTAGTGCAGAGTTGCTTGAATGTTGATGGCAGATTTACTAAAGGAGAAGTGGGCTTTTCTAGCGAAAATTTGCCAAAATGACAATTCTCAATGAATTCGCCAATTTATTAAAAGGTGAGGAAGACTATTCGCTAGTGAAAAAGCCCAGCGCTAGAGAACTTTTGCGTTGTTTCGCCAGGCGAACTCTACAAATTTATTAAAGTGTGAACTTTTCAATACGTTCCCCTTTTTCACCAGAATGTGGTGAATTGATAAGCCGAAGCTACATCCTCAACAATCTTATATCAGTGACATCATATCCTGTATGCCACATAAGTCATAAAAAAAGACAAAATGCTGGCGTTTTTTTCATATTTTAATGTGGGATTATGTTTAAAAGTTGTCAATGTTAAATATATGTTTAAGATTTTTTTTTTTTTTTTTTTTTTTAACCATTTTAAGCTCATGCCACATTTTTTCAGTGTCTATCCAGATTTATTTTCTTAATGGTTTTGGTATCCTGTGTCATTTCAAAAAAAAAAAAAAAAAAAAAAAAAAAAGCATTTTGCCACAAGCTTGCGGATGTCAAAATTGTGGAAAATATAAATGTTAAAAAGAAAGAGAAAACATTGCCCATAATGTATTACCCCCATGTCATTGCAGCCACTCTGTAGGAGGTGAAAAAGTATAAATACATTTCCCATGATGGCAACCCTGAATATGTATGTGTTTATACTTGTGTATGTATGAATGTCTATACATACAGTCCTATCAAGCCATGTAAAAAAAGTGTTTTGTGTGTCACTGTGCCATTTAAGGCTGTAAGTCAGTGTGTCACTACAGTGCTGTATACAAATTAGGGATGCACCGAATCCTGGATTCGTTTTGGGATTCAGCCTTTTTCAGCAGGATTCAGATTCGGATGAATCCTTCTGCTGGCTGATCCAAATCCTTATGTGCATATGCAAATTAGGGGCAGGAAGGCATATTGCGTGAAGTAAATGTTATCCTCTTCCCACCCCTAATTTGCATATGCAAAAAATTCTCTCGCAAAGGATTCAGGGGTTCCTCTGAATCCAAAATAGTGGATTTGGCGCATCCCTAATGCGAATGCAAGCATACAATAAATTAAATTGCAAAGACTCATTTTAAAGCAGGGCTGTCCAAATTGGGCCACAGACTCCACAAGTTTTAAATGCTCTTAATCAACTCAAAAGCTTATTAAAATCCTAATTGTATTATGATATGGCCGCTGAAAATGTGGTTTAGCTTATAACTGGTTAACCAACACCAAGACATCAGGGACATACAGGAACTCCGTGATGCCACATGAGCTGCAAAAAACTACTGCATTTTAAATATTATTTTCAATAAATATCTCCAGTAGCCACAGGAGTGATGTGATATTGTGAGGTTGAGATTTGTGGGTTCCTGAAAAAAGGAACACCCGATATATGAGTGTATATGCAAAACATCAGAGACCAGTTATCTATCTCCCTTAAATTAAAGTAAGAGCATGTGAGTAAATTATAAAATGTGTCATTGTTGTTCTTAATCCATCAAGATTGAATTATGTGCACTCATTGTCACTCTGGTATATCATCACTATATCTGCCCATTTATCTCCAGGGCTATAGCATTTTAAGTGTTTACTTACTACTTAAATTCTTTGTTATAGTTTGTTTGGCAGGGGGCAGCAATACAGAGTGTTAACACAAGTGGCCTCACCTGTACAATCAATCAGCATGTAGTGTATAATGTTATCTTTTCCACGTTGCATTAACATGCTTGTCTTTGCTATTCACTGTATTGGCCTAAGCAGGAATATCTTCTAGTTTACATATCACTCAGCAATTCCCTGGTTGTTATATAATTGGAGTTGTCTGTGTCCATAGTAGAGGACAATTGATGCTCATTTATTAAATATGCTCACTGGCTGCTCTCTAATCTCTTTGTTCTGGACAGCCAAATTACCTTTCTCACACAGAGTTAACTCTTGGGAATTGAACCTCCGATCCTCCACCACTTTAATTAGCTGGAAACTGGGGGTGGACCTATTCAGAGACCATAGGATGTTTTTATTTTTTTTAAGCTTTGTGTCCTAGAAGTTTAGAATGTCATTTTAAAACATTTTTTTTAAGAAATCCATGTAAAGCCTATTTGTATATGAAAGTAAATAGATATTTTAATTAGTTCTCTTGAAATAAGACCAATACCTATAATAACTAGTCCTGCCTGTGCTTCGTGTACGTTCTGTGCTGTTGCTACAAGGAGAACATTATACTACCCTTTTTGTTTTGTGTTTTTCTAATTTGCACGTAAAGGCAAAGAACAAATGAAGCCGTAACCAATGCTCTTTTAAAAGGCAGTGCTTCATATAGTTGGAACTAAGCTGCCAGGCTAATAGTTATTTTGAAGGTATGCTCAATTAATGGCTGTAATAAATGCATTGGTTTTTGGAGTTTATGATCTGTGAACCATACCTAGTTTATTCTAATGATTTCTATATAACTAATTAATCATATATGTTATATATAACATATATATGTATATGTAACATATTTGTTCATCCGACGTGCGTCCCCAATCGATGTCGGGCAGATGTCAATTGGGCAGGGTAAAAAATCATGTTGGATCGCGGCCGCATCTGTTCGTTGATGCGGTCCCACAATCTGACCGCCCTTATTGCTTCCATTCTGATCCGATCGTTGGGTCCTAGGGCCCGTGATTGAATCAGCCCGATATCGGCCAATTCAATGTGGGCATATCCGGGAGAGATCCGCTCGTTTGGCGACATCTCCAAATAAGTGGATCTCCCTTTGTATGGCCACCTTAAAGAGATACTGACACCAAGAAATAACTTTTTTTTATATCTATTATAATATCATCTTTGCATACGGTTTATAATTTTGCCATAAAAGTATTTGCCAAATGCTTTTACATTACCTTTCTTACCCCCGTGTTCCTCTATGAGGGGGCTGCCATATTTGTTCAGCAGGAGTCTGACAGATTAAGAAGGGTTGACAAAACAGTCAGGTTTAGGAACTTCAAGTAACAACTACTTACAAAAGCAGAACGATCACCGAAAAACAATCAACGTGACCTATAGGTAACTTTTAATGTAGATTCACATTTTGAAAAGAATTGTTCGTGTCTGTATCACTTGTCGTTCTCGCCATTTGTGATCTGCTGATATTTGTTAATGGTAGTAGTCCCAGTGCCTGGATGATCTACTTAAAACATTCTAAGCATGTATGTGTTTTTCTGGATATGTGTAATTATTATGTTAACTTTACTGACCTTACAGCTAATTTCTAAAATTGACTCCCATGAGGTCCAAGAGCTAACAAAGACCTTTGCTTACTTTTTGTATACTTAATATGCTTCTCTCTCTCTCTCTCTCTCATTTGTAGGTCTGTTAAAGTGTCCCAGTAATACAGAATGCGTGCCTTCATCTCAAATTCTGTTCATCGCAGATGGATCTGCAGTAGACAAGTCACCTTTGTAGCTAGCACTAGTGCCAGCCTCATGCCATTGCACCTTCTCTATTCTCTGTTGCCCTCCACACACATTTTTTTTTTGGTGTTTCAATTTGACTGTTGAACATTAAGGACGCCATAAACCTGGGCTTATGGGAGAGACTCTTGAATATAATAAGAGATTCACCAGAGGATTTCTTTGGGAGGGGTAAATGACTGATGAAGCTAATTACAAGAAGACTTTCTACCCTTTTCACCAATAACTGACCAGAGTTTGCACCCTCTGTTTTATCTTGACAACATTCTAATTTGCTTTTTGTATATATTCGTGTTGTAAAAAAAATCTGTTTCAATCAATTGAACATAAGATAAAATGAGAGCTGTAACTTTTGTGGTACTCTATCACAAACACTTGTATTGTATCTCTGTAAAATACAATGTATGTATGCATGTATGTGGGATTTTTTTATTTTATATATTTTTTTTGTTTTTTTTTTTGTCTTGTTGCTACTTCCCACAGCAAAAAAAAAAAAAAAGAAGGGATTGGGCGGGGAGAGAATCTGCTATTGTGTAGAAATTTTCACCTACTTGCTGATTGAAGAAATCTTTTATTTGTGATATTTTCAGAGACATTTGCTCTAGTATGGTGTATTTAAATAATAAAAGAATAAATGCTATTGTTCAATAGTGATTTGAACACACTGATAATTAAGGAATTTTGTAATGTCAACAACGACAGAAGGGAGATTCTAATGGATTTTGGGCAATCTATCCATATTTTTTATTAAATAATAGGGAATACGGCACAGCAGCTCTGTATTCACTTGTGTAGGATATGAGGAGGATATTATTAAAGGTTGAAAAGAATTTGATTTAGTTTCAACTTTTGATATGCTCCTCCTAAAATACCATACAAGTGAATAGAGAGTTGTGTTTTCACTATTGATAAATATCCCAATATGTACTCCTGTTTCACTAGGCTACACATAGATGACTGGTGTGTGACTAAATGAATGGCTGTTGATCCATCGAATATAAATCCAGTTTACAGCATTTATGGATATAGTTATCAAGTGGCAGAGTTTTTCTTTGAAAATACTATACCAGTACCACTGAAGTAATAAAACATCTAGGATTACCAAGAAGAAATTTAAAGGGGAAGAAAAGGTATGATCAATGGGGTGTCCTTTATTCCTAACCTAATACCCTAGGCCGGTGCCCCTGTTTGAAAACTGAGCCCATACAACTGACTGCAACGTTGCCAATGCTCGTCCTCTTCAGGGCTGATCCTATCAAATGTGGGGCCCAATTGGGACCATGTTGGCGGGGCCCCTAGACAAAGTGTTGCTGGCTACTGACACATCAAGTATTTAGGAAAATAAGGGCATACAGGCACAAAATAGAAAGGAAAGGGGCAGACAAGGTAATAGAGTGAGAGGGATGAAATAGGGGCACATAATAGGGGCACACAGTTTAAGAGAGAGAGGGAGGAAATAGGAGAGTGGACTGGGCCAATTAGTTTGGGGCAGGCTGGGCCGATTCAGCTTGGGAGAAGGCTTGGTTGGATTGGGGGAAGGCAGGGCCTATCAAGGTTGGAGGAAAGCTGGGCCTATGAGAGTTGGGGGCAGGTTAGACCTATGGAGTTGGGGGATAGGCTGGCTTATCAGAGTTGGGGGTGTGCTAGACCTATGGATTTGGGGATGGACTGGACTCTCAAAGTTGGGGGCAGGCCAGGCAGCATCATGTGCTGAGGGAAATATTATCTGTGGTGCGGGGCCCAATTGGTCCAATAGGCCTAAGGCCGGCCCTGGTCCTCTTCATGGATCCCTGTATGGCTCCAGGCTGTGTGTATATGCACAGCAAAAAAAAAAAAAGAAAGTTGGCATTTTGCTTAAAAGTTCAATCTTTACTGCTGCATTAATAGGTCCTATGGGTTTCCTAGGAAACAGAAGGAGCACCCTATAGTAGTAGCCTGGGCCAGTGCAGTTTTCACAAACTGGAGCACCACCAATACCTATCCTTCTACTTTAATGGTCCATAGTGAATGCCTTAGTAGAGTTGACTAAACTAAAGGACATACATTGGAGGTAAATATCTGGAGAGATTTCTGGAGATGTTGCCCATAGCATCCAATCAGATCTTTGCTTTTGTTTTCTAACTTATAGGGGGCTGTTTAAATCTAATTGCTGATTGCTTGCCATGGGTAACATCTCCAGAAATCTCTCCAGATATTTATCTCCAAAGTTAATAAACATACCCCATAAGTTTGACTAATGCAAATTAGCAATACTTTGTAGCACAACCACCAGCCTTAGATTTAAAAAATAAAACAAAACCACAGTTTGAAAATACATATTGTTCTGGGTTTCTTAGGGAAAACTGCAGCACTGATTTGTTGCCCCAAATGTACCAAAGTGCTTTTGCTACAACAGGTAGGTTGCATAATAGGTGAATTACTGAATAAATTAAAGGCATTTAATTATGGAAAGGGGCACCAGAGCTAAATAGCCTGTATATCATTTTTATTCAACCAATTGTATTTAACCAATAAGAAACAAATTGCCCTTTGTTTTATAAACCCAGGATAGTTTCACCAACAGAGCATCTCCTTGCTTTGCTAAGAATAATGAGGCTCTTCTGTAGCAAGTCACATGGAGGCATGATTATATTCTCCAGGAACAACAGTGCTCTTTTTCTGTAGTCCATGTTGCAAGAAACCTATTTTAGCAAGCTAGAACTTCCATGTGGCTTGTGCAACTCTGGCTTTTAACCCACATACTTCCCAACTCAATTAGAATGAGGACGTGCACATTTTATGTTTTTTAATGTTGTGTTGCAACTCACACTCTGACTCACACTCCTGCCCATGACTAATGACAAGGTGATTTTGATGATTTCGTCAGTACAGGTATAGGATCCCTTATCCAGAAACCCGACATACAGAAAGCTCCGAATTACGGAATGGCTGTCTCCCTTAGACTTCATTTTATCCAAATAATCCAAATTTTTTAAAATTATTCCCTTTTTCTCTGCAATAATAAAACAGTAGATTGTACTTCATCCCAACTAAGATATAATTAATCCTTATTGGAAGCAAAACCAGCCTATTGGGTTTATTTAATGTTTAAATGAATTTCTAGTAAACTTAAGTTATGAAGACCCAAATTACTAAAAGATCAGTTATCCAGAAAACCCCAGGTCCCGAGCATTCTGGATAACAGGTCCCATACCTGTATTACAAAGCCCAAAAGCTAAAGTATAATGCAGTTTTATTTTGCATTCCAACGCCAAGTTCAGGGAAACCCTTTTGAAATAAAAAAAATTAAAAGTGGTATAAAGGTGATACCTTTATTGGCTAACTAATATAATCATAGCATATTATATGAATATATTAGTTAGCCACTAAAGGTATCACTTTTCTACCACTTTTGTTCATTTTTTTTTATTTCAAAAGGGTTGGCCTTTAACATTTTTACTGGCTAACACGGTACAGCAACTTTACCTGCAATGCAAGTTCACAAAGCTCTCCCGAAAGTCCAGCTTTACATTTTCAAATGTTGACGTAAACGTTTTTTTATCCAATATAACTCCCTTGACATCATTAATGGCAACACATTTACACCCATATGTTAAAATTGATTTACAGTTCTTTGTGCCATTCCTAAATGGTAAAAGTCAGTGTCGGACTGGCCCGGCGGGATCCCGGGAAAATACCCGGTGGGCCCCGACCCTAGTGGGCCCCCGCCGGGCCAGTCTCCCTCTCCCAAACAGTTTTTAAAAAAATAAAAAAAATTTCGGCGCATCGCAGCGCCGTTTGCGCATGCGCGCCGTTTGCGCATGCGCGTCGAGCGCCGTTTCCATTTGCGCACGCGCGATGCGCCGCCTGGGCGCCGAGAGGCGAGTCGACAATCAAGTAGGTAGCAGGGGCCAGAGGGGGGCCCTGGGCCACCCAGTCCGACCCTGGTAAAAGTGATATCTGGAGCAATCATTAGCCCCAGAGCCTGAATTGGCTCAGTGCGTGGGTTTCTAGATCGGGAAAAGAAGTTGCCACATGAGTGGATCTCAAGGTGTTTGGTCAGCTTAAGGCTAGGGCCACACAACACAGGTCTTGGCCTGCAGAGAAAGCGGCCGAGAATCCGCTGCCCAGTTGCTCCACTACCTGCACCCAGAATCATTATTTCTGCTAGTGTGCCATAATGTAAAAATGTCAGTGGCGACTGAAGGATTCTAGAGTTTACCAGGTCCTAGCTAATCCTAGCTAATGACAAGCATTATGTGTCTGGTGCAGAGTAGCAATTGCATAGTAGCATTTTGCCCCCCTCACACAGGGTAAAACAGCACTCTAGGCATTTTCTTGCTTAGTGGCCACTTTTAAAAGTGGAGTCACTTTTAATTCGGAATTATAAACCAGTGTTAGGATCATTACATTGCAGATACAATACTTAGTAACACACAAATGACGAAATTTACTGAAGGGTGAATTTTCACCTCAGAAGGCTCCGCCTTTGGCCGCATGAGCATTTCATAGTGAACTTTTGCTAGCGTTAATTTCTGCCTAGAAAAATTTCGTTAACACTTAGCTTAGGTCAATTTGAATATGGCAGGCACGTATAGTTCACATGTATGTCTTAATTAGTGATGTTGGTGAAATTGCTTGTAGTGGCCACTTATTATTAAAAATGTCCAACAAAGCAAAATAAAGACAAAAGAGATCCTCTATTGTCCTAGGCATGAGCCCACCCTAAAACAAATGTGGCATGACCTTCAAATGGTTAAAAAAAAAGTTACAACTTTTAAACATAATCCCACATAAAAATATGAAAAAACGCCAGTGTTTTGTCTGTTTTTATGACTTTACGGCATACAGGATATGATGTCACTGATATAAGATTGAGGAGGATGTAGCGTCATCTTATCAGTTCACCAGGTATAACCTGGCAAAGCAGACTCAAAAATATAACGTAGTAGTAGAAAATTCTCACTTTGATGAATTTGCGGAGTAACGATCGTTCGTCTGGCAAAAGGGTGCAAAACGTCATTAGTGCAGAGCTCTTTCGCTAGCAATTGTCATCTACGCCTGTTAGTAAATGTTGATGTCCCTGCGAAGTGTCATTTTGTCAAATTTTTTAGCGACGGCCACTTCGCCCTTTAGTAAATCTTCCTCAAAGAGTTTAGCAAGATCATTTAATGCTGTACAGCCCCTTCATAATAAGCCGTGTAGTGTCTTTTATCATTATATTATTAAATGAATAAACTAAAACAATAACTTGGCTCTACATTCTCTAGTCTTTGTCTGGGAAAACAACTGTCCCGCTTGCACTTCTATAAACATGCTGAGCCTAGAAATGTTGTAAAGGGGCAAAAGTAACACATGGTTAGACCAAGATTAGTGAAAAACGTCTGTAGGCAAGGAAATCTGCCATTTGTCCTCTCAGCTGTGACATAAATATATCAACCTAAAGCCCTAAACCAATTGGACTTCCAGCCCACTATTACTTAATATGGTATCATAAACCTTTAATGGAATGCAGCATAGTAGGAACCTCTTTTATCTGTAAGGAAATGAGTTTATCTGCACATGTTGTAAAGCAATTAAACCTAACAACACAAAATTCCATCACCGTACTTTAGGCTCGGGTAAAACAAGTAATAGCGCTTAAAATCATTTAGAAAACATGCCATTTGCATTTACTGCCGTCATTACTGTACCACAGGAATGTGCAACTTATTCCCGACACCTAAGCAGTTAAACGCATTCCATCCTTTCGCTTCAACAGATGTTTTTAATGAAATTGCACAAAGGTCCTACCACCTCATGTTGAATCAATAACCTTTAGGGAGTGTATTAATGTACAAATTGCTTCTCACTCTAAAGCTTGATGTACCTAAGTTCCCCCCCCCCCAGCTCTTGTGAATGTTTAAGTGACAAATAAATTATTTTCTAAGAAGGAATTACCTTCACTTTATTTTCTTATATGTTTTCCATAAAATATATTGCAGTACATTTCTATTAGGTGCCCTCTTTCTCACCATGGGGCAAATTCACTAAAGGGTGAATTGTCACCAGCGTACGCTTCGTTATACTTCGCGCCACTTCGGCAGGTGAAAACTACGCAAATTCAGTAAAATGCAAAGTTGCGTCCTGGGTTAGCGAATGCTGGCGTTTTTTTCCCTAGCATTACTTTGGCAGTGTGAGGGTTTCAAATCGAAATGATGCTAGTGATTGCTTCTGCCTAGTGAAACTTGCGTTCCGACACAATGAGAGGAAAAGCAGACTTCTCGTTGGATGCGCCAAATCTAATGTAAGTAATACAAATGTCGCATTTAGAAGCTAATTGCATACGACAATTATGAAGACGCAAAATGCAGCATTCGCATCTGACAGTCGTGTCGGTTACAGTCGGCTTCTAGTGCAACACTTGTATTACTTACATTAGATTCGGCACATCCGACGCAACGCCTCCATTTCTTCTCATCACGTTGGAACGCACGGAAGCGCACTGTGTAGTTCTACCTTTAAGGTTAAACTCCACGGAAGAGTTTGATCATTTTTGTGGGTCAGATTTCATCTGATCTTGCCGTGCAACCCCATGCAACATAATGAGATCCTACAAAATCTGATCTCCCTATCCTTGAATGTAAAGTCGGATCAAGCATTTCTTGTCAGTTGTCACCTAACTTTATCATATGTCAATGTGAAGCAGCAAGTGTGGTTTTCGGGTGTGTAATAAATGCCCCTGCTCACCATTAACAAGTCAGCCTAACCTCTTAAATAAATGATTTTACAAAAAATGAAACACTCGATGAAGCAGAGCAACGCAAACCTATTTCAATGTAAATACACTATTACATAAGATTGATAAATAAGGGGAAATAACACAGGTGTGAATGTTCAGAGATACAACCAGGTAGCTTAAAACAGGATCATTTAGCTCATGCACTTATAGGACAAACCTGCAGCTTTCTGCTTATTTGCATAGTGGCGTTTTGCTAAAGAGTAACCTGTTGTAATCGTGCACTGAGAAAAATCTGTGCCACTGCTTTGTAATAACAGGCTTTGTCCTTTATTTAGTATGAATGAGAGTCATATGATATAATAGGATTGGAGAGGGCAAAAAAATGTTAATTGAGGGAACCTTTAATGTAAACATTTTTCTTTTTAATTAGGGATATTCAGGGATATGAGGGATATTAGGCATATAATTAGGCATATTCATCCAATTGAACGCCAAACGTATCAATGAACTACAGTTCACCGTCCTATGGTTGTCAGCAGTTAGCAAGAATTGTAGACGAATCAGGCCCTGAGGTACATGTGCTGTACTAACCTGGTTTGAATCAAAGTGTTTAGTTGAAATGATCTCAGAAATCTACTGGCTGGCATGCCAGAAATGAGCCTGGTATGTAATTTATATGAATTCAATCTGCTGTTTAACTGGGATTCTAGAAATGGTCGGTAACAATTAGTATGTAACCTACAAAAGGATTTAGTGTTGCCGGGGTCGAAGGTCAGATAATGCTTTCTATGAGTCATTATAATTCCCAGCCTTTCAGATCTGCCACTTTGTTAATGGTAAGATTTAAAAGCATTTCTTAAATTGCAGCCCTATAAGATTACAGATGTCAGTCATGATCATGTAATCCACGGGCTGGAGATGAAGTTTTGCTTTGATGTGCTAAATTGGAGACGGGCTAATGGAACTATTAATGTACAATGCTGCATATTTAAGTAGTCTGTAAAAATGATTTGCTCGTTTTTATTAGCAAAAAATCTTGCATTCTATTCCCCCCCAAAAAAAAAAGCACACATAGCTTTCCCCGGCTGATGGGCTGACATGGCATTGTTAGTGAAGGGTCACTATACCACAGAGCTCAGTGTCTAATGAGAAATAAACAATGCACACTGGCTGCATTGGTTTCAAGCCTTGTTTTGCCTTTTTTAGTTTAATAGGAACCATTTTACAGCCTGAGGCCTACAATCAGATACAAGCCTTCTTTGTCAGAAGAAGGACTATATTGTGTTCAGGTATTATCTACGTTTCTATATAAGGAGACACATAAGCACACAAAGAGCCTGGCGCGATAATCTCAGTGAAGTGAAATGATTAGAAAATAAAGCTGAACTCTGCATTTTTTTCCACAAAAGCTTCCATATAAAGCCAGATAATGTGGCTTCACTTGAGATGTTCCACCACACCATGATGTGAGAATGTGAACTCACTATGGAGCATGAACAGCAGGCACATAAAGCAGAATTTGCAACAAATTCTATGTGAAAAGCACTTTAACAAGGCCAAGGGATCTCTCCTATAACCAGAGATGCTTGTGTCTTACTAAACAGTAGAACATTGAAATTCGATTTTTCGATTTTTTTTTTTTTATGGTCAAAACTCTCAAATTCGACTAGGGAGTTTTTCAAATTCAATTAGAGTTTTTAAAAAAATTCAAATTCCATTTTCGAGATTTATCATACTCTGGCCCTCAACTCTCTGAACTCAAATTTGACTATTCACCACCTAAAACCTGCTAAATTGCGGTATAAGTCAATGGGAGAGGTCCAGGGATCAATTTGGTGGTGTTTGTAGCCTTCCTGACATTCAAGTTTTTTTGGAGGAAAAACTTGAATCGAGTTTTTTAAATTCGAATGGAATGTGATGCAAATTCGAGTTTTCTGGTTGATTCAATTATCCGAGTTTTAAAAATTAATAATACATTTTGATTGGGGGAATTTCGAATTTATGGGAGTTTTGCGAAGTTTTTAAAAACTCACATGAATTTGAAATTTGACCTTTGATAAATGTGCCTCATACTGTGAAAAACAAGAAAGTGCCAGTGTAAGTATAAGAGTATATAAATCTCAAAATATTACTCTGGAGAACCGTCACAGCCATACTGTGATCCTTTATTTAGTAAGTTGCACTACATGTTTCGGATCAAAGATCCTTCCTCAGGTTCTTGTGTAAACAAGGAAGGATCTTTGATCTGAAACATGTAGTGTAACTTACTAAATAAAGGATCACAGTTTGGCTGTAACGGTTCTATAGAGTAATATCAAAAGCTCCAATAATGGGACAATTTTAATGGGTAATTTGAGTTTTTAGCCCAAGGTGAAACCAGCACTATATATTATTCATTATTGCCTACAAGGTTGGAGGTGTTTTAGTTATGCTATAAGTATCCTTTATGGTTAGCATGCCTTTAAAAATATGAAGTCTATGGCCTCACTGGGCTTATTCTTGGACTGTGGATGAATGGAGGCTGAGAAATCAGCCCCTACACTTGAATAAGCAATCTTCTGCACCCGGAGCCTCGGTGTTGGCCTGGATGCAGGGACACGTAGCAGATTTTGGTGCAGAAACCCATAAGTATGCATTTTGGTACTGAAATCCACTCACCCTACAGCACAGGACATCAAAAGTTCATTTTCACAAGCTTATTTTACCACTTCCCTCTCAACAGGCTTAGAAAAAATAAAATCAAATTAATTAAGTCCCTATTCAACCACTCATTTTTAAATCATGATTGATAAAGAATCTATGGGGCAAATTCACTAAAGGGTGAATTTTCACCAGCGAACGATCTGCCACACTGCCAGATGTAAATTCGCTACCACTACGCTAATTCACTAAAATGCGAAGTTGCTTATGCGCAGCTGAATTCTGGCGAAGTTTCGCTAGCGTTAATTTGTCTGCGCGAGCATTGCATATGAACTTTTGCTAACATTAGTTTCTGCCTAGCGAACGTCATCAGTAATCTTACGCTTAGTTCAATTTGAATAGGGCGGGTACATATGGGTCATATATATGTGTTTATTAGAGATGTTGGTACTTGAAGTGGCCACTTTTTATAGCAAATGTCCAAGGAAGCAAAATAAAGACAAAAGAGATCCTCTAATGCCCTAGACATGAGCCCACCCTAAAATAAATGTGGTATGCACCTCAAATGTTTGGGAAAGAAAGGTTAACACAGAAAATCTTTAATATATTACAAGCTTTATGATTTTCGGCATACAGGATATGATGTCACTGACATAAGATTGAGGAGGATGTAGATTGTTTTATTAGCTCGCCAGGTCTAAGCTGGCAAAGGAAACTCTGCCGAAAGAGGTAATGTTGAGTAAAATTCACACTTTACTGAATTTGCGGAGTAATGACAGTCCGCCAGAGCGAAAATTCCCCTGGCAATAGGGTGCGAAACTTCGCTAGCGACAGTCTCATTTGCTAGTAAATTTCCTCTACACCTGCTAGTGATTTGGCGTTGTCCCTGCGGATGAGATTTCTGGCTAATTTTCACTAGCGACGGACACTTCAACCCTTTAGTAAATCTGTCCATATACCTGTAGGACTATACAGAGAGTAGGGTTTGCCAGTTCCTCCCAGAGCATTTGGTGCAGTGACAGTTACACTTTCCTTTAAAAAACATGATATGGAGTGTTAACCCCAGCCATTCATATTTTATTGTTAGTATTGTTTTATCACTTTTAGATATTAAGGAGTTAAAGCCCATAATCATGGACATATGAAGTGAACACATGTCATAGCTCCACTTTTAGCATTGATATCCAGTGTTCAGAAATCAGCCATGTTTACTTTTTATCATTTTACTCAATGAAGGCTAAACCAGATACACCTCCCAGTATACATGTCTTTGTTTACAGAATAATAAATGGAAGCTGGAAACCCAATGTTTCATGTGTCTGCACCTTCAATGGAGACATAAAAAATATAGTAATGGTTCTAGCACAGTATGTCTGTTGTGCATTAGTTCTACATGTCTTAGTTGCATGTAGTTACTTAGCCAGCTTGGCAACATACCCAAGTCCAAACATCATCTGTCTTGGATACATTTACTTTATACGCCACACATGGGTCTGTGCTCTTTTGCTTAGTCTAGAAATTTAAAGGCCTAGTTACAATAAACATCCATATAACATTGTGTTGCTTCAGGGATAGAATATATCAGAATGATTCCGCATCATCATGATTGCAGTTTGCTTTCTCAAAGTTGTACAGCATTTTATATTTAATACAGTGCATATATTTCTGTAGATTGCAGGTAAGAACCGTAATGAAGGTATTAACTTCCATAAGTTCCAAAGGTCCCAAAAAGCAGTCTTCTATATAGTATTGAGACAGGTTTTTGATGGTGCCATATATTGATCATGTATTATCTATAAAGGAATGGCACATGAGTCTGATTATTTTTTCTCTCGGGTGTTTTATAGCTACATAGATGGAGGACAAAATACTCAAAACCAGCCCCCTATTCAATAGATTGGCTGAAAGCAAGGGTGCCTTGCTTTTTTACTACTTGAAACCATTGACTGCCACGTTGTTAAGCACAGAATATTTTAGCCAGCAAACAGATGCTTGGTGCCCCATTACCTCCTGTCATTGACATTAGTGGAATTTAATATCATCAGTATTGGGACCAAAAAATGCACATTTGACGTCTAAATTCATGTCATGAACTGGAGGCTCTGGAGATATTGGGTGCTTTTCCACAAGCTGAAAAACACCAACATGTGCCATTCGCCTTTGAGTTCTTTGTACCTTTCTGGATCCTCCAGCTGCTTTAACAAAGACAAATTAACATTTGGTTAAGTGTTTCATTTTATTTATTTATGTAGAAAGATTAGAGGCTTAAAGAACAAGTCAACCCCCAAAAAACAGAAATTTGCCCAATAAAAGAAAACATAATTCTAAGCAACTTTTCAATATACATTTATTTAAAAGAACAGTGCTTTTAAAGTTATTTGTAAAAACAATTGCAATTGAAAGTATCATTTGCTTAACTCCTGCTTGTTACTTTCAAAAGTCTTAGTTCCCCAGCAAAGCCTGCCTTGTCTTACATTGTTGCATTAGTCTGAGCCATCAGGGCAGAGAATAGAAAGAGACAGACACTGCTTTCAATAGCAATACCTATACAAATAACATAAAAAATGTTTTGGGGGGTTGACATTTACTTTAATCCAAGAATTTACAACATGATTTATTAATAATAAGGAATGAATAATACTCCATAGAGGTAATCAGGTACAGGTATGGGACCTGTTATCCAGAATGCTCGTGACCTGGGGTTTTCCGGATAATGGATCTTTCCGTAATTTGGGTCTTCATGCCTTATGTTTAATAGAAATTCATGTAAACATTAAATAAACCCAATAGGCCGGTTTTGCTTCCAATAAGGATTAATTATATCTTAGTTGAGATCAAGTACAAGCTACTGTTTTATTATTACAGAGAAAAACTAAATCGTTTTTAAAAATTTGGATTATTTGGATAAAATGGAGTGTATGGGAGACAGCCATTCCGTAATTCAGAGCTTTCTGGATATCAGGTTTCCGGATAAGGGATCCTATACCTGTATCAGTAATATTTGCAGACATCTGCAGGAAAATGTTAAAATATAATGACTTTTTAATAAACCAAATGGTACATACTTGCATCTCCATACGGGGCACATTTACTAAAGGGTGAATTGTGTTTTATGGAAAATATAAGCCAAAATGAAAAATCACAGCAAATTCACCAATTTACTAAAAGGCGAAGAAGACAATTCGCTAGAGAACTTTCGAGCCATTTTGCCAGACAACGAATGATTGTTAAGCAAATTTATCAAAGTGTAAACCTTCCATTATGTAACTCTGTTCAGCAAAGTCTACTTCGTCTGGTTCTACCTGGTGAATTGTTAGGATGAAGTTACATCCTCAAGATTCCTATGTTAGTGACATTATATCCTGCTCATGCCACATTTGTTTTAGGGTGGGCTCATGCCTAGGACAATAGAGGATCTCTTTTGTCTTTATTTTGCTTCCTTGGACATTTTTTAATAAGTGGCCACTTCCAGCAATTTTAGCAACATCACTAATAAAAACATATATATGACCTACATATTTAAATTGTAGTGTGAAGTTGTGCTAGGAAGAAAGCAATTCACAAAAACCTTCTCACTGACAAATTTTTGCTAGCGAATATACGTATTTGCCTGTACGAATTTTCGCATTTCGATGAATATGCGTAGTTGTAGCGACTTAACAGCTGACGTAGTATGGCAAAGCTTTCCAAAGCGAAAATTCAGAAATAAGTAAATTGGCCCCTATTTGTTTTTGCAATACAATTCCAACAATGCATAGTAGCAACTGTATTTTTCAATTATATCTATACAAAAATATGTATTTTGTAATGCTCCCTATGTTAATATAATTAAAGAAAACATTCATGAAAATATTATCCCTTTATACTGTGTATATTATGCCTTCTATACTAATAACAACCATAAAAATATCTGTGCATGCTTTCTTTTCTACTTTTCCCTCTAGTACTGCAGCAGGATTGTCTTTTCTTCCTTTTTTTCCTTCTACTTTAATTTCCCCTTTATTTAAGCTAAATGCTGCATAATAGATAGAGCAGGTTTCATTATGTAGTTAGTGATTTTTTTTTACCTGTTGTTAGGTCATCCCAATCAGAGAAATGCTTATGGTAGATAACTATCAATTTGTTTCCATTAAGACATAATTAAGGGAATGCTGAGAAGCCATTTTAGCTGAGAAATACTTTGGATGCATGTTAAATAGTGAACAGCTCTGTTGCTCTAAAGGCTGAAATATGCATAATGGGTTAGTGAGACACTCTCACCTATCTCCATGGCAGGTTGAATGCTATTTGAATTGTTAGTGAAACATTCTGAACTCATGTTGAACGTGTTTATAGATGAAACAAGTCATGGCCCTTTATTGTTGCTGAACTTTACGAAGAACAAAAGGTTAAATGTAACTCTTAAAGGGCATGTCCAACCAAAACAGTTTTGTATACTGAAAATATATTAAAACAAAATATATTACTTAATAATAATTAATTAATATATTATTTTTTTACTTGTACATATAATTGCATGTGAAATCTGTGATCTGTTATCCGGAAACCTGTTACCCAGAAAGCTCTGATATTATTTTATCCAAATAATCTAAAAATGTTTTTCTTTTTCTCTGTAATAATAAAATAGTACACCGTACTTGATCCAAACTAAGATATAATTAATCCTCCTTATGGGAAGCAAAGCTTTTTGGTGTTACTGTTCCTTTAAAGAAGAAGTCCTCACGACAAAGTCATTTTACATAATTAAATAATATGTAAATAATGACATTGCTTATAAAGTTACTTGCAAATATACTTGAACGCCATACCTGGCTATTTATTTTCTCTGCACTGTGGGTTTTGACTCCTGAAACAATATAACTAACGCTAGCTGATTAGCAAACCTTGGGGGCAGAATTATGTTATATTGTATCAATAGTCAGAGCCAGAGAACAGAAAGGGATGAACAAATACAGGTCTGGGAACTGTTATCCAGAATGCTTGGGACCTGGGGTATTCTAGATAATGGATCTTTCCATAATTTAGATCTTCATACCTTAAAGGAACAGTAACACCAAAAAATAAGAGTATCAGAGTAATAAAAATATAATGTATGGTTGCCCTGCACTGGTTTTACTATAGTTTAAATAAACAAGCTGCTGTTTAACCACGGGGGCAGCCATTAAAGCTGGAGAAAAGGCACAGGTCACATATAATAGATAAACCCTGAAGAATACAATGGTGTTTATCTGTTATCTGCATTGTATTCTGTGCCTTTTCTCCTTTTTTCAAACTTGAATGACTGTGAATACACTCAAGTTTATACCAACCGTAGTTGTCTTTTACCAAAGGAGAAACAAACCCCTTATTAAAAAAACCTTTCCCCCACCCCACATAGACCCCCCACCAGCATAGCTGCTACCCTGGGCAAATGCCCCTAACATTTTACTTACCCCTCAGTGCAGATTCAGGGATCGGAGTTCATGGCAGCCATCTTCCGGGCCTCTGTGTCTTCTTAAGGTGCTTTGGTAATTTCCGTCAATTTCGGTGGAAATTACCGGTCTCATTCTCAGATTACCAAAGGCTTGGAAGATGGCTGCTGCGAACTCCGATCCCTGAATCTGCACTGAGGGGTAAATAAAATGTTAGTGGCATTTGCCCGGGGGAACAGCTAGGCTGGGGTGAGGAGGGAGGGGGGGTCTATGTGGGTTAGGGGTTTTTTTTTTAATAAGGAGGTTGTAGTTTATGATTAGTTATCCTATGGCAAGGTTACCACGTGATATGCAAAATTAGGGATGCTACTAGAAGTCCAGCTAGAATACTGATTGTATTTATATTTAATGCAAACAGGCTACAGTCATTACCTACATTTTAGAAGTGACCATGACTTTGCATATGATCTGGTAACCTTAAATTACACAGACATTCCAGAACAAGGGCCCTGGCATTTCTGGGAGATACTTCTTTCATAAATTATTACAGTTACCGTTACTGAAAAATAGATTTGGCAACATCTTCCATAGGGTTTTAAATGAACTGTGCTAAATTCTGATTTATGCTGCCAAACATTGGTGTTTGAATTTGATGAATGTTTGAGTGAAGCATCTGCCAGAATTGGCAGACATTATTGTCTTTATGAGCTAGGAGTCTGCACCATCTCTTTTTCCCCATAATAGAAAGGGATAAAAGGCCGCTAAATACATTATTACAGTAAAATAAAAGGACGTGGCTTATGGTGTGCAAACTTTCCTTTTATGAACTTTTTTTCACTTGTAGAAGCTGTGATTTAAAGAGCCATTACCCAGAGGTAGGCAATGTAAAGTGCCCTTTGTGATCATAAATGCATCTTTTAATTAACTGAGGAGATTACAGTGGCAACATAGCTCATATATAAATGCAGTTTTGGAAAGATATGTGCTCACTATAAGCCTATAAGCTATGCACTCAAAGTACATTCCATCAAAAACCAAAATCAGGACATGGACCTTTCTCAGAAACGAGATATGTAAAGTAGATAACATATACCCATTGTAGATGTGCTGTATTCTGGCCCGGACTGGCAATCTTTGGAGCTGCTGTAAGAAGCCATAGACCAATCAGTGATCCTCAACTAGTGGCTTGCTAGCAACATGCTCACTAACCCCTTGGCTGTTGCTCCCAGTAACCTCAAAGCATGTGTTTTTTTTTAATTCTTGGCTGAAGGCAAGTTTTGGTTGTATCACATCAGATGTACTGCCAAACAAAGCCTCCTTTAGACTTCTAGTGCACATAGGAAATACCAAATAGCTAATCACAAGCCTTATTTAGCACCCCAGGAACTTTTTTCGTGATTTTATGTTGCTTCCCAACTCTTTTTACAGTTAAATGTGGCTCATGGTTAAAAGGGTTGTTCACCTTCCAAATACTTTTTTTCAGATGAGTTCTTTTTTTCAATTGCTTTCCATCTTTTATTTTTTTACCGTTTTCCCAAAATTGAAGTCTAAAGTTTAATGTTTGTGTCTCTGGTGTTTCAGTCTGACAGCTCAGTGATCCAGGAACATTCTGAATGGCTACAATTTGCTACATTTATTTGATACAATTAGTGGATACATTTCTCAGCAGCATCTGTGGAATATTAGCAACTGTTGTATCAATTCTAACAAATGCCTTTAATGAAACTCTGGGATTCTGCTCATCAGGGACAAAGATAACAAATGTATCAAATAAATGTATCAATTTAGAACGGTTAAAGAGTCGGCGACCCCCCCCCTCCCAGAGCTGCTTTAGAAGGCGAAAAACAAACCTTTAAACTTCGATATTAGAAAAACAGTGGCAGATAGAAAATAAAAAATAATTTCTGGTGAACAATCTGAAACCAACTGAAAAAAGTGTTTGAAGGTGAACAACCCCTTTATTAAAGATTAAGGACCCCTGCATAGACCCCCATAGACAGTTATTATTTATTTGGCTGGTGGGGACTGTTTGGGCCTATCCCATTCCAGATCACCTGCATGTATTTTCCTTGGCTTGATGCATTTTACTTGACCCCAAAGTATTGTTATGTATTTAATAGACTCATTCTTTGAGCAATCGCACCAAAGGAGGACTTATTCCTACTTCAGTAGCCAGCTCACTCCTCTTGTAATGCAGGAGGTCCTACGCTGCCTGATCTGGTAACACAAAAAATGCTTGAACATTGAAGGCTTGAAGCATTGTATTTTATTCAGTTGTGGCAAAAACAACATTACCAGGGCTTAGGCACTTCATCTAAACTTAAATCTAGAAATACGTCTTGCCTCCACTGAATGAAATATAGATTCCGTGCTGACAACTCTTCCATAATCGTAAGAGTTTTTTTTTATAACAGGTGCCTGTCTGTACATTTTTGTATAGGCATCCATGGAGAGAAAATGCAAACTCCTTACAGATGATGCTCTGATATTAGCAATTAGAGGCAGGTCACTTGTCAGACATTTATTATTAGTTTTAGTGTACAAAACCAAACATTTAAATATCACCATTAGGTACATATTTTTAAAACCATATTTCATGCCGTGTTAGCATTCCAATTATAAGAAGGTGCACTGTATAAAGCTAGATGAATGTCACTCTTAATCCCTGGTGCCTGTGCTAAAAATGCTTTTATGCATAACTATGGTGGCTCAAAGCCACTTAGTGAGTGTATTAAGGAAGCAATATCTAGATGCTATCAAATATGTAATAGTCACTGCAGTAGCATATACAGTAGCATGCACCAACTTGGAAGGAGTTTAGGTTTTGTAACTTATCAGGTATATGGAATACATTATAATGCTGCTTATATGTGGGGAGCACAATCACTGTAACCATTACTGCATAATACAAATAGCTTTTCACACATTAAAGGAGCAATATAGTACAGGTGGGAAGTTTGTCAAGGTGCACTTACCCACGGAAAAAAAAAATCAGATGTATGCTTTAGACCAGTGGATACTAGAACTAGAGCAAATCAGCTCCTCTTTTTACAACTCCAATTCATATCACAATAGAAATACATTGCTCACAGCCACATCTAATTACCCAGAGTCAGTACTGGTGACAGTCATTTCTTCAAAGCACAATTTTGTTGTAATTTAGTATAATATTCCGGGCTAGGACCAACATTCCTAACTGCTTCAGAAATGATATTTCGGCCTTGTGTCTTTTAGCCTTATCAGCATACATTTTATCGAATCTAACACATTTTCTTTATAATTTGTAAGGGCCTCTAAACTTCCATTTAATTTTGCTTTTGTGTTTCCTGGTTTATTTATAAAAGTATTATTAAACTTCAGAGGGGTTGTTACCATTTGATAAAAAATACTGATGCATTCAAATTTATCAGTCAAAGGAGTTATCCAAGTCATTCATGCCCCCTTGTAATCGAATCAGGGATTAACATTTTATGAGTTGTTCATTGCTGCTGAGCTATATCATCCCCAACAGAATTTATTAGCTAACTCATGTTTCTGAAATAATAGATAATTCGTAACCGTCATGTTAATCTAAAGGCAATACAACCCCCTAGAGATAAATACAATCCAAGGAGCATATACAACGTCTCCTGTAGTTGTTTCTTTGTGATCCCTGCAGAAGTGCCACCCAAAGTGATATTCCTATCTCAGCTTATTATTGAGATGTAGTTAGTTGGATTGAAATCAGCACCCTCCTAAAAAAAACAAAACATTTGCATGAGGCCTTATTGATTTGAAAACTCCAATATGCAGAACTGAAAAAGAAGGATGACTGATACATAGTTGACCAAAATTAAATAAAATCAAATCCTAGAATGTATAACGATTGGCATATTTTCCCTTGCTCCACACAGTGTCTAGCAGCTGTTTCCTTACAGATCACACATAAAAAATGTTAAACCTCAGATGGATTTTGGAAGCAAAAGAATTACAGTCAATTTGACGGTGCAGGTTCATGCATGTTGCTATTATGAGAGCAGATGCAAGTTTTAACCCTCTGCTGAAATTGTTTATAATGAGTAACAGAGTAAAAGCTGAACGCTTCTCAAACTAAGGTTAATTTAACCTCAACCAATAAAAACATGTGGTACAAATTGAAGTGGTTAGACTGTGTTCATGAAGTGAGGCAGGAAGAGTCCAAGATTACATATTTCCCATCATGCTTGTACATGTAATGCTGTCAAGCTTAACCATCTTAACAGTACATTCTTTTCCTTGTTTATTTAGTTTATTAAAGCATGTTATTGCCAGAAAAAGAAACTAACCACCAGACTAAAGCATTTCTGTAGAAGGCAGGAAGAATTCTTAAGCCTCATTTGGAAACCCTTTGGCATGGCACAGATCACAAAAACACAGGTGCATAGTACCTTTTTCACCCTTCACTCGCCCCAGAGATTTAAGCCTGATGTCCAGTGCTTTAAGCTGCCCATAGATGCAAAGATTTGATGGTTCGAATCCTTGAACAACCAAATTTCCCCATGTCCCGACCTGCCACTAACCATTCAGATCAAATAAAGTAGTAAAAAAACAGATCAGCCGATGTTCTACCGCTGCAGCAATCGTATGAAAGTTGTGTCCGACAAAAGCTAGTGACTGTCTCCCACTGAAATTCGTACGATCGGCAATACATGCAGATTAATTATTGGTAGGCGACAGAAATCTTTTAACCTGTCCGATCGACCAAACGACCGATCTCAGCCGGATGAAAAATGTCGGGACTCTCCACACATGGTCCGAAAATCATACGAATCCTCGATTCGTACGATGAGATCTTTGCGTCTATGGCCAGCTTTATGCTCTTATAATAAAGTGTCTCACTAGGAATACAGTGTTGTCTTTGGTGCTGTTGCATCCAGAGGAGGTGGCACAAGGACATTTATTAAAATGCCTTTAAAGACAGACATACTTGCAAGAGCCAGTGCATGAAAGGCACTAGAAAGTCGTGTACTTATCTCCTGCCACAGCAATTGGAATGAAGGGAAAATTACCCTTTATGTGACTAGGATTTCAGAATGTTTTGTGAGAAATTTGTAGAAAACATAATTTCACTGTTTTCATGCTTGATGTAATATCTGTATCAAAAGAGGACCAAAATTTTGCACAAGCATATAATGGAATTAAATTGTTTCATATAAAAAATATTATTGGAAGAAAATAATATTTTTTACAGATTTAAGAGTGTCTGCCATACGGCCGAACGCTCGAATTACCCCCGATATAGCCACTCAGTTTAGTGGCATATCGGGGAAAGATCCGCTCGTTTAGCGACATCTTTAAGTCTATGGCCACCTTTAGAGTCCTGTGCGGAACCAATTTCTAAGACCCGGACCGACCCGAACCCGCAGCCCACTACCCGAACCGCAACATGCAGATTTACCCACTTTGATCCGCAACCCGGCCAACCACCATCAAACAGGAAGTGATATTGCTGCAAACCAAAGTGACGCCATCAAAAGTGGGTGGGGACAGAATCAAGTTTTGTAAAACTTTAAAAGAAGTAAAATATTGGTAATATTACATAAGATAAGAAATTTAAATGAGACCCGAAACCCGATCCGCGACCCACAGACCTGCGACCCGCATCTATACCTGCACCTGAAAATTATCCCCTCATTCCGCAGGGTGCCTGCTTTTTTTGCGGGTAACCCATCGGTATCCAACCTGCTGCAGGACTCTAGTCTGTGTAAATAATTATGGCCAATTTGTCATATGTAGGAAACACTTGGGTTTTATATTGCATCAACAGGGAAAAATACATTGATAGTTTGGGCAGAAATTTAGCATACTCTTTGATCAAAGGGCCAAGCAGCTATCTCTTTCTCACACATGGTTAAACCAGCCACATTCAAGCCAACTTTGGACAGTTTTGGCTTAAACAAGTAGATCTGATCAGACGAGCCTATATTTCAAAGATAAACATTATTACAAATGTCATAGCTAAACATAAGTAGTTTGTCTAGACAGCCCACTAAAGCATCCATTTACACAGCAACATTTTTGCAATAGGGTAGACATCAATAAAACTGATTGTGAATATTGGTGCATGTACTTCAGAGAATTATTGTTTCTACATTATTGGTTCCAGGACCCTGGTTTTGCAAGGGCAATTTTGTAAAGGGACATTTTTATTGTAGAAGCAGTACCAATACGTATCCTATGTGAAAAAGTTAATGATTTCATATTTAACAGTTTACATTCTGTGCTTAAACAATTAGTTTAGGCACAAAATCATTTTCCCTGAAAGCGATATGCATCAGGAAGCAAGGATTTGGATGAATAATAGTGCTAAGCACTGAACACTATCATTCGAGCAGAAATGCATTTGACTTCTCAGAGCAGTGAAACTCATTCTGCTGTACACTGAACTGCAGGGAATGCCTCTGTTACATTTGTAATAAATCAGACCCTACACGGGATAACTGATTTTAATATGAGTAAATGCTTCTAATGCATTTTTATTCGGAATAAAATAATAATAAAAGTTTCTCAAACAAACTTACGTATATGCCAGTGTGCAGACACATGGAGCAGATTTCGGTGTGACAACACAAAAGTGTGCATTTATGCTCCAAAAACATTAAAGACTGGATGAGAGCCCTGTGTGCCATTAGTGTTATAGTTTGTGCATATAGACATAGTGTTAAGTTAAAAGGCCTCATCATTGTCTTCTAGGCTGACATAGCACAGTAATCTCTTTCTGTACAGGCTATTAGAAAACCGAAAGAGTTTCTGCTGTTATAGAAGCCCTTGAAATACTTTTCTCTTTACCAATTAATTATGCTACTATGTATTTTTTTGCTGTTGCTTAAAGATCATGCACACTATGGGGGTTATTTACTAAATTGACAATCTGAAAAATGTGTGTTTTTTTAGTATAAAATCTAAATTTTTACTAAAAAAAAAAACCACAAATATTTCAGAATTTATTATACCCCGTGGATGGAAAAAGTCAGAATACAAAAATCCGGCATCTCAGACCGGCCAAAGTTGCATAAAAGTCAATGGCAGAAGTCCCAAAATTTTTTTGATTGTCACTGGGTTTCATGCAATAATTCAAAGCTTTCGTGGTTTTCGTCAAAAATCAGAAAAAAATTAGTTTTTGGGTGGAAAATCCGAAAAATTCATACGATAGGTATTTTTCCCAATTTTTCAGGTTTTTTTACGCGCGTACAAAATTTTCGGGAAAGCGTATTAATAAATAAGGAGAAAAAAACCTGTGCAGATTTGATCTGAGTTTATTTCAGGAAATATTAAGATAAATTCAGCCAGTGATCTTGACATGTGCTAAATTTTAATCTAAAATCTGAATCACAGACATTGTGGGGGCTCATGATGGGGAATATCTTGGTAAAATCAATGTTTTCCTCTGGTAAATGCTCTGACCAGTAGATGATGAATATGGCTTTGGCAGGCATTGCACATATTTTTGCCAGATATAGATTTTTGATGAGCTTTGAAGGATTTACTGATGTTCATTTAGTAAGTGCTGTTGATCTACAGATGGTAGACACTTGTGACCTGGTCTTGGTATGTGTCATGCTGAAAGATTATAATTGAAATTGATGTTGTAAAATATGTTATCTCTCCAGAACAATCTGTGGGTTCTGGCAAATTCCAGAGGGGCTTCTGTAAGATGCCATATACAGTCACTATTTATTGGGCTGGTGGGGGCTGCTTGGGCCTCTATATACTTGGAATGCCAGGGTCTATTGTGAATCCCAGTCCGGACAGTATGTCACAATTCTCAGTGATTAGAGTTTCCTATAATTTTCCTAAGATTTCTTCTGTTGCAGAGGTAGGATTACAGGTTACATGCCAGTGCATGTGCATCACAAAATGTGCTCCTATTTCACGTATGCACAAGTGACCAACTATTTACTTCTGCTCCTGTTTCTCCAGACCCTTCTTTCCAAGAGAAAATGTATAATTGAAATATGGGCAAGTAAACCATAGTCCCAATATCTCTCACAATAACAACTGCCCACCTCCAATCTTACCCTCAGGCTTGGCCCCAGTCACTTTCTCTGGGTCAATCAAAGTGTCCTTGCTACACAGTCTGGGAACCATTGCTCTGATATGATCAAGAAGCACCCAGCCTATAAACATATTAGGGTGCATTTACATTCGCAAGTGCATTGAGCAAAGTTAATGTCATGCGTAGTTGCCTGTTTTTTTCTCCCTAAATGCAGTGTTTTTCCAAAAATTCCAGTAAAGTGTTGGTAACAAAAGGGGTATTGTGTCTGATGCAATTGCCCTTGCCTGGTGCTATTGCATCCAATTCATCAGAATTATTGCAACTGCACATGCACTTTGATACAAATTGAATGCAATTGCATGGGTGCATGTCTGGCATAATTTCTGGTGTTTGTCATGCAAGTGATTCTTTATGTGCAAGTGCGCTGCGCCTATTGACATTAGGTACAACAGGAACCCAGTCGTTACTATCTGCTAAGGAGGTGGCAGTAGCTCCAGGGTTCCACTGTGGCAATAGGCGCAGCATTGATCAATTTAGAATGGAAGGCTGGAAGGACTGAGAGGTACAACTGTACAGAATTTACGCAAGTACCTATAAAGAATGGCGTTTAAACACTCTACTGTATAGCTGCTAAACTCGGATTTTGGGGGCAATGTGCTAGCCACAATTTTATATCTGTAACACCCATTACAGACTGTCTAATAAATGGGACAAATACATTAATTTTACAAAATAGCCACTTTACTAATAAAACAATATTGTGTTCTGTTTCAAAATTGTTATTTCAGTTTGTGTGTAAGAGCAGTCACAATGTGCAGTATTACATGAGCTAATGATGCTGAGAAGCTGTTTTTCACTTTGCATTCCCCACTGTTATTTTCCCACTTTGTTTTTTGCTGCCCCAGTCAGTCTTTATAGGCTGATAAATGAAGCAAACATATTGCAAATGAACAACTTAATATTATTAATTGTCATTTTAAGAAGAGATAACCAGACGCCGTTCAAACGGAACAGATTATACCTTTAATTACATCCTTATTTCTGCTGATTTCTCACTTAGCAACTGCATTTCTGTTTGCACTTTAATTGTTGTATATGTGAGGAATAGATGAATCGCCAAAAACATCTTATGGTCGGTAACTAGGATTGCTTACAGATACAAAAATTCGTTTTTCATTTTCCACTTCATTTTTAGTGTATTTTAGGAGTTTGCATTTAAATACCAAAAAAAAAAATAAGTATGAGAACAATTGTCTTTAGTGGTGGTTAGGCCCAAAGCAAAATATTCAGTGGATTTATTATAATCCAATCAGCAGCTTTCTTGAACTGCAACTCCCAGAATACCCTGGCAACGCTAGATAATTAGTGGATACTGGAAGTTGTTCTTTAACAACAGCTAGAGGCTGCAGGTTTGACTGCTCTGATACATAGGGAAAACTGATCTTTTTGAAATAAAAGAATATTAGATTTATCAAAGAAGCATGTTCTTGTAGAAGTCATGGAACTACAAGGAGGCTTTTAATATATATTTTATATTAGCTTCTTTATCCTTTAATACTAACGGATTACTAAATTTTTTTACACAATAGCATGACAATTTTTCCCATATCTGATTAATACAATCAGCCTTTGGGGTTATGTCCTTAGAGAAGGGATCCCTTCAGCTTCATATGCAGCACTGCTTAGTTTTTAAATGGTTTTAATTCTATGTGATTATTATGGCATGGTGGTGAATAAAAATTGCTTTTTATTTTATTCTAATGTGTATCTACTTACATCATCTTTAGATCGTTTCTGACACTTGCATTGTGGAGTTAAAGTCCCTTGTGGTTCTCGTTTTCACATTATTTATTATAATACACAAGTGAGAATCGAAGCATTGCTGGCATTAATAAGCACTGCTTATAAGGTTACAGTTTCAGGGCCTGAACTAGGGGTAGGCAGAAGAGGCACCTGCCTTGGTTGGGGTCTTCTGCTTACCTCTAGTGCGGCTTTGCTTGTTCCCGTTGCTCCACATCTTCTCAACACGGCCCCTGCAATGTCAATGAGCATGCGTCCGCATGCTAATGTGAGAATACACAGGGGAAGCGAGGTGGCAGGCTGGGTTGCCTAGAGCGTCTATTCGGCTTGGCACACCCCTGTACAGTTTAAAGGTTATACAGCACATGCCCTTGTGTAATATACAGCTTTACTGACACCATCTTGGTTTACTATAAGCTACCAGAGTTTCAAGCCCTTCCAGATAAGAGATACACCTGAAAGGCACAGTAGAGTTTGTTTTCATTATGTATAGAGCTTCTTCTTTAGGGCCACCCATTGGCAATGGGGCCTGGGTTGGGTGGCCCAAAAGGCATCTCTGGTTATAAGTATAAAGAAAACAAGAATACAGAATACTGAGCTCAGGTTCTTGGGATTTAGGAAGTTTTCCCATTATAACAGAGATTAAGCAAAATCTCTCTGAGAAGCTGCAGTAGCAACAAGTGCAATATTTGAAAACCTCTAATCTTTTTCTTTCTATATTCTGTGTTGCATATCACCAGCCAACAGCCTTGTTCATTAAGTACTTTATCCTCCACTCTGGAACATTCAGAATCACAATGATGAAAGCTAATGCAGTTCCCCAGTATAAAATTATACAAACATGCATGTGTGTAAATGTGTAATTATAGGTTGATATTTCTGTGCTGTTTTTGTATGAAATTCAAATATGTACCAGTTTAACTCATACCAGTTAACGAACATAATCCTGAAGATTTAACAAAACTGGATTACTTTCAGATGGCATATGACATGCGAGAAAATGAATTCATATGACACGAGTTGAGGAACAGATGATACACGTTTCAATTCACTGATTAAAATATTAAAGGATCTTTAATACTTAATACATGTTATTATAGGAAATCACTTGCTATGAAATTCTTATAGATGTATTTCTGTGGTCTAATATTATATGAGCCAGTTCCCTTGCTTTCTATTGCTCTCTCAGATTTTACTATATCCACACCTGGTTAAAGGGGATCTACTGCAAAAATTACATTTTATTATAAGCTTCATCTTGCTCAAATAAGAAACTTTTTAAAAACAATCAATTAACAATTCTGCACTGTTTATGAAATAATCAAGTTACTCCTCACACTCTCCCTCTGAGCAACCTGTCTATCTTCATTCTCTGTTTGGCCAGTAGGTGGAGTCAAATACATCTTTTGGGGTTGGGGGCGCACCCTAGGGTATATTTATCAAAGAGGGAAGTTAGAGATCGCCACATTCCTCTAGAGTGAAATTCCACCACTCTCCATTCATTTCGATGGGATTTTTTAAAAGAGTATTGTAACACCTATTTGGGCCACTCGGGGTTAATTCACCAGCTAGAACACTAGAGCATGGGTTACACGCGACTTACACCCAGGGCAGGGCCTTCGCTAAGTGGAAGTGTTCCCTCTATGGTGTAGTGCAACTACATCCCCCCAGGCTACTGTGCATACAAAAACAACTTGGGCACCAGGAGGTTCTTAACAATCAGGAACGGTTTATTATGCCGAAAAGGGCAAATGACCACAGGTTTCAGTAGTCATGCAGGAGTTGAGGAAAACAGCATATTGAGAGTTCACACAGATCACAAGCAGGCTCACACAGAGAGTACACAGGCAAATGCAGTAAAACCTTACCCTCCTGGAAGTTGTCAGGCAAGCAGCTTCTACCCTACAGTCCCTCCTCACTGAGGTCCCTGACTGGAGGCAACACACAGAGCCTCTGGGAAGCTCCTCCCTTACTGCAAATCCTTGTTGGAGCTTCAGCTGCTCTTTCGCTCTATCCTCTCTGCCTTTCTCTCCTAGAGCGACTATGACAAGTCTGCCCTAGTATATCTGTTCCTCATTCACGGGGTTGCCTGGTCCCCGACTTGGACACATGTCTTCTTCTGGGCCTATTGCACTCAGTCCCCCTGAGCACATCCAGCTGGATCAGCATCCAGAGGCAAAAGAGGAAGAGACCACTCCCTGCACACACTATATAGGAGTGTGTCAGAGCAGTGTCATCAAATCTCTCAGCCTATCACTGTAAAGGTTATTTTATAACAGGGATTCTACCCAATAACCCAAGGAAATGGTGAAAAGATTAACTCTATAGGGCCTGTATCCCTATAGGGCCCTACAGTATTTATCAATGGGTGAATGTGAAAGTTTATCCTTTGATAAATACGCCTTTCAAAATCCCATAGAAATAAATGGAGAGTGACGGAATTTTCACTAGCGGATTGTGGCGATCTCTAACTTCACTCTTTGATAAATAAACCTCTATGTACTCTATATACTCTTTCAAACAGGGAGGGAGTCCGCATAAAAGACATATAAAACCTACTTCAAAATCAAAATGTGACAGACCTCAGCATAAAGAGAGCACAGTGATAAGTGTGAGATATTAAAATTGATCATTTTCATTATAATCATCATTTTTATTATAATATTTTTTAATTTGATTATAAATAGAAAGTGTATTATTGCAGTGATAATATTCATATATTACATTTTCATTTTCTTGATAGATCCCTTTTAAAATGCTCTTCTTGATTGATCAGTTTGCTGGCTGAGTAGCTGGATCTCAAGGAGGTAGTAAGATTGTGCCACTGGCACTTTTGCCCTGCCACCTTTAAAATGTGCCATCGGAATCATTGACTGTCAAAGTTTTCTGTAAGGACCAGCTGTAATAATATTGTGCAACTGCTCAACCATATCATTCTCTGTATTGCCAAATATACTGCCTAGACCATCCTATATGTCATTAAATGTAAATGCAAAGCCTTTGCCTCTTCTTCCAACCAGTAGGACAGTATGAGCACCTAGGGGCATATGTAATATGTAATTATATGTAATGAATGCATTTTAGTATCTACTGAAAGACTATATTGTAAAACATAAAATATAATGTTCCCCTCTTACAGCACTTATTCTACATATGTTGTGGTGTCTGGTGTGCCCTCCCTAAAATGCTGTTATCTCCTCTATTTCCACAGGCCATAGTATATCTTCCATTTTTTGTGTCACTCACTCATCAGTAGTCTTACTAAGAAAGATTGGCTAGATCTACAATCCCATGTTGGTAGTAAACATTACTGCTGTTAAAATCTTGGAAGTTATTTCAGGTGTGTGTTGATATGCAGGAATGCAGTGACAACAGTACAGTTTATGGGTGACAATAAACAAACTGTTTCTCAGTGCATTAGTGCATTAGTGCATATCTCTCACCGGCTTTGCATTTTTGAGAACATTGTACAGGTATAGCACTATCAAGAATATTTTGGTCATGGGTTTTTGTGCATAATATGGCTATACTATGGATATGGCATACCTAAGATCTACTAAAGGCATTAAAAAACAAATATAAATGTTTTACCATCATTGATTTAGGATGAGTTATTTAACATTAAGAAGGCATTGTCCTATTATTACAAATGGAAAAGCAAAAATAAAGCAATTTTTCTATAAAGTACACTATGACAAATTACATTGATGGTATGTTCAATTTAATAATTAAAGGCTTTCTTGATAGTTGATATCATACCTGTGTTAAATATGTTGTTTTCTTACCTCCCAGGATCTGTGTTAATTTGCATACAGATTAAAGAGGGTCTCCTTACTCCAAAACGTGCTGTGTACATCGAACTGCTTTCCTAGCTATATATATATATACTGAGCAGAAAATCTTGCACACTAAAGAACCTCAATAAGGGAAATTGGCCTGTAGTTTTATCTGATATGGTGGCTGATTCCATTATTGGGGCACACACAGCAGATCGTCCATTTTCCTTTCCTCAACCTGTGAATTGCCGGTAGACAGAGGAAAGTGTATCCACAGGCATTGACAGGCATGACGTTGGCTTGTGTAGCGCTACACTAAGCAGATATCCATTGTATCAGCCTCTGAGGAGCTCCACTGTTTTGATATTGGTGAGGAATTGTGAAAGTGCAAAAATGCACACTTTCACAATTCCTCATCAATATCCAAACAGTGGAGCTCCTCGGAGGCTGATACAATGCATCTACACTAAGCGGATTTCTGAGCACATCGGGTCCAATTTTCTCTCCCTGCCTACAAAACACAGGTGGAGGAAAGTAGAGGATCTGCTAGTTTAAAATGTGCCTGTGTATGGCCACTATCAGAAAAGCAAAATATCCAAGGCTACAGTAATGTGCATATATAATTATATATATATGTGTGTGTATGTATGTATGTATAGGTTTCTATATACATGTCTGAGTATTAGTGATGAAAAATGCTCAAAACTGCGAAATGGCGAAAAATCTGTGAAGCACATTACAGTCAATAGGCTCTTTTTTGACGCGCAACAATTTTTTTTACACATGCAACTTTTTTTATCTCACTCAAATTCATTAAAGTCAATGGATATCTTTTCTTGTGGCGACTTTTTCTGTCTCTGCAACTTTTTTGTGGTGCCGGATTTTTTCACGGCAAATTTATGACACCGTTTCGTGAAAAGATTCACACATAGCAAAATGTGGAATTCTGCAAAGCCATGCCTGATGAAAACATTCGCTCATCACTACTGAATATATATTTACACAGCAAATGAATTGCAGTGGTTGAACGTGATGAACCTTTCTCAATCATGAGGTTAAATGACTAGACAGAACGTGCCTAGACAGTTAGGGCCACTGATGCTCTGACCTTTAAAGGGAACTGTTGACAGTGGCATAACTAGAGTGCACTGGGCCCCCCTGTAAAAAAACCTTAAGAGAGGCCCAGTGCACTCTGATGCCCAACCTTCTGCCCACTGGCCACCTCCTACCACTTCCCACCCTTACCCCTCCCACTCTCCAAAGGACCTCGCCCACTCTCCGCCCACTCCCCTGCTACTACAAGTATCTCAGAAAGCACGAAAAATAGTAAATTAATGAAAGTTTTAAATATGCTCAGTGAAGTACTCAGAGGACATTCATTTATTGGGTGTAGATCTCCTAACAGAACAGCATTACTTAGCTTTTTGGATAATAGGTTTCCCAATAGCAAGGATGATGTTTCTGTGTTCCATAGACTTTGGGGCATGTTTACTAACATTGGAGATAAATATTTGGAGAGATTTCTGGAGATGTTGCCCATAGCAACCAATCAGATCTTTGCTGGCTGTTTAAATCTAATTGCTGATTGGTTGTCATGGGCAACATCTCCAGAAATCTCTCCAGATATTTATCTCCAATGTTAGTAAACATGCCCCTTTGTGTGTAAAGTTTTTAATATTCTTTGTTCAGAGATGTTGGATAGTTGCTATGGCACCATTTTGCTAACTACTATTTATGCTATGTATTTTGAGCTTCTAAAAGACACGTATGCATGAAACTGATTCTTGTAGCTGGTACTAGAAATAGGACATAATTCATTAAACTCCATCACAGAAAACAAGCCTATTAGAAGCCTACTACAAATAGCTGCTACAGCAGTCCTGTCTGACATTGGCCTTAAGGCAGATGCCACTCTGAGTGCTTTAGAATTCTGTTTTTAGCATATTGTGATTTTTGTAATGAAACGTGACATTTCTTAAACAAATGGTGCTTGAAACAATTTAGAAGTGGTTTGCCTGGGTCTCATTGAAGCATAGTAAGGGCTATGGTGAGAAGAGAACTTCCTTTATACTGGAAAACCATACTGCATTATCATCTTGCTTACATTAATCATTATTAAAAATACATATCAAGTGCTAAAATAAATGTCGAAAACCCTGTGTAATTGTGCTTAGTCCCCCTATTGTATGCTGTCAGTTTTATACTTTTATCCCCAGTTAATTGTGGAGATTGTCCATGTTGCTGCTATACAATTTCAATCTCATTACAATCTGTTTTTGTCTGGTCGTGCCCCCAGTTATATCAGGCCACCTCCCCTTGCTGGCTCGGCAATGCACCCGATTGACTTCTTGTAAAAGGGTTATGACACCACAGAAAGGCTATGGGCGCTCATACAGAAGGTTTTGTCCAGAGAACACTGGTATTATATTCAGGCTTGAAAGTGCATGCATAGTCAGTAACCCTTTCATAGATGTTGGACAAAAGAAAGCAAGGGGAATATATGCATACAATTATCTGTATGTAGATATCAGATGCAGATATACATGGTGTGCATGGAATAATCTCCCACGGCACTCTTGTAAATCTAATGGAATATATCACTACCAGGACACAATAGGCTTATACAGTCTTCCCTGCTAGTGACATGTGTATTATTGTACTACAGGAAAAAACCAAAGGCACAAAATACAATTGCTTTTTCTAATTGTGGGGGAGAGTATCAGGTACCAATAAAAAGACAGAGGAAAGACAATAAATAACTGCTGCCGAGAGGTTATAAATGATTATTAATGGGAAAAGTTTGTAATGGCCCTTCCAGACTTCACCTTTCCGTTGTTAATATATGCTTAACTTGCTGCTATAAATTTCCCTCGTTTGTGACTAGCGACATGGGATTTTCAACATAATGAGACATTTGTGTCTTTTTTTAAACAGTTGAGAGCTGCATGTAGATTTTATACTCATAGGAACATAAGCAACATGTCTTCTGGAATAAATCAGGAGGAACTTGAATATTTTCTTTGTGCTTGTAGGGAAGCAAGTGCACAAAATATATTGGTTAATCTTTTCAACCCTCGCAGCCGTAAGGAAACGGCAGCACTTCTTTTTGGCAGTTTATGCTTTTGACACTACATTAAAGTATCTGTTTAATGTGACACTGATATTCTCTGGGCACCTGCGAGTATGCAACAATAAACAGTAGTTCAGTATTATAGCAAATATGCCTGGCAGCTGTAGCTTTGTAAAAGTTTTACACTTGTTTGTAGGGGTATAATTTGTCCTTTAAAAAAAAAATTGTCCTTGTAAAAATGCAGCAGTATTGTTCTCTATAGGGATAACCGCCATGGGTGAAGGTAATTTGTCCCATAGCAGGCAATAAAATATTTTTGTTTTTAGGTACAAGTAAAACTGTCCATACGTGGTAATCATTTCATGATTTTGCAACCCAGATGGTGAACCAATATTTTTGTTCCTGGGCAAACAACTGGAAAATACGTGGCCTATTCAGACCCAGTGAGAGAGGGTTTGTTGGTAATTTGCTTACCAGAACCTTATTATTTACAAGACCTTATTATTTACAAGACAAGTTACAAGACAAAGAAGGGTCTTCAGAATAACTGATTTATTTATTAGACAAAATAATGGAATCTTGGGAAGCTTGTCACAATGTCACAATTAGAATGGCACATAGAGCTTCAAATGTCACTCCCATTTGATCAAGTTTCTATGCATTTTACAGAGCATTCACTATAAGGAAGATGTATGCGGAATTGCCATACTTGGTCAAGAAAGTACTTATTTTGGAGCAGGTGCAAGTATTACTGGAAAACATTGCACAAGTAACAGTTTCCTGAGCCCAATAACTACCAACTGTAGAAATGATGTAGTGAAGTTCTATGGGTACAGTCCTACCTCGTGCTTTATTAGAATTAACCCTTTTACCTCTTGTATCACTGGCTTTTGTATTATGTGAACACAATTTGATAAGACATTAAAGGGCTACAATTAAATCCTCATGCACCCACCTGGCTTAGGCGAATCTTGTCTTAGGGCATCATCATTTTATATTATTTTATTTGTCCCTTTATAAGACTCTTACGCGTCTTTGGTGGTCAGTTTTCTTATTAATTCATTATTATTTCATCAGGTTGCATCAATGGTCAGATAACAGACACTCAGGCCATTGTTGGCCCCTCATATGAACTAATATGCAAAATCTGTTTGGGAAGACCTGAGCTGATGTCGGCCTGTCAGTGACCATGTTGCTTCATGTAGATGAATAATATTTTTCAAGGCTATCCAGAGCATTGTAATAGGCAATAATGAGTGAGGTTTTTTTTTACCAGTTAGCGAACACTTTCATTTTTGCTATTGCACAGGCTGAGCTGTAGCAAGAAGACAGAGAGGAAAACGACAGAAACCTCAGTGCTGATGTGACTCTTAGGGGGTTATTTATCATAACTCAATTTTTTTCTAGTTGAGTTATTTTTGTGGAAAAATTTTTAGAGAATAGAAAACTCACATTTTTTGAGATTTTTTATGTCCGAATCTGCTAAAAATCTGAATCTGAAAATACTCCATCTAAAACCTATGAATTCAGGTAAAAGTCAGTGGCAGCTGTCCCTTTAACCAATTGAAGTTGTTTTTAAACTTTACGAGTTTTGGGATGACGCTGGTGTTTTGCTCTAAAACTTGATACATTTTATTTGATTTAATTTGATACAGTTGTACGAGTTTTTTTATAAAATATTAGTAAATAAGCCAAATTCACGGATGGGAGTTACATTGAGTTTGTTTCTAGTAAAATATGAGAATAAAACGAGTTTTAGTAAATAACTCCCTTACTGCCCTGTTTTGTAAAGCAGACATGTTATGTTGTACTTTGGGGAGATTCATCCTTTTTATGTTATTTCTGTCCTCAGAGTTTCATTTTGGTTTAATGATTTAATGAAGATATTAAGATAACTAAAATACCATATCTGTTTAATTGCCAATAATGATAATACAGATCGGGATATAAAAACAATATGAAAAACATTGTGAAATATGTAGAATCATATTTTAGAAACTGAATGCAAATAGGGATCAGAGTATGTGGGAAAAGTCTTAATATAACTAAGAGGCTTCTTTTAAGAACAGAAACAATTAATAGGTTTCCAGGCCAAGGTGATGAATTGGACAGATTAGTAGATGAAATCACTGACATGTCATTAAAAGTTGAGGTGATAATTATGAGAAATTTGAATGTGTCTGATGGGGAGTGGAATGCACAGAGTGTTAAATCAGTAGCAGCAAAGTTCTCGACAAGAGCCACACCAAAAACAACTGTACATTGAATTCTCAAAGATTTAATATAAGTATTATATAACAAATGAATATACTGTGGTCTGTAGTTCAGCTGAACACACACAAGCAAACATTTTGAAAAACTATTAAAATTGGTTGAGAATTCATGTAAATATTACCAGTGCTCAGACAGCATATAAATACTGTATATATACCATAGAAATGGAGGGCCACACACAAAAAAATATCCACTAACTGCCTGTGTGTCAGGTGGTAGTAAGCAAGCAAATCCACATCAATGACCTAGAACACATAGGATTTGCTTAAAAAAAAGAAAAATCCTTTTATTGTGCAAAATCATGAATATAATTCTGGAAAATCATGGGGATGGTTTGGATTCTGAGACAGGTCAAGTAGTATTTGTGCCCAATCAAAACTACTAAGCCTTGCACAATAACTGACCACTTTCCTTTCGTTGTCTACTGTCACTTGATCTGCAGCCCCCCCCCAGTCCACATGTCACCTCTGGACAAATAACAGGTCCTGCCATGGGAGTCTATACGTTTATAGGTAATTAGATCTAGTCTGACATTCGAATGTCACAAGGAATTGCACCATGATGAAAATGTGGTCTTAACAGTATATTCAGAAAGACATTTGCATCATCTTTCATCTCTCTGGAGTTGCATGAAAACTGGATCTGATTTCCAGATATGATATTTATGATGTGATTTACATTGACTTAAAACTGTATTCTTCTTTTTCTATGCAATTGGCACTGAAATGTATCTCACACAATTTGCCGTTATATCTGAATTTAGTTGTTACTACTGGAATTAGCCAAATAAGTGTAATCACAGTCTGAAGTGTAAATGAGACATAAAGTAGTAGATCAAGGTGGATCAGTGTATACAAATTCTTATTGATTTATACGGCATGTCACAATAAATTAATTCACACGTTGTAGGGTTTTGGAAGAACAAGAGTGATGGGAGCAGATTAATGAAAGTTAGCAACATAACGCTTAAATTGATCTAGACTAAAATAAACATTTTTCCTGCAGATCGAGATTTTTTTGACATTTATCAGTTTTCTCATGTTTTTTTTTCAGCAACAATTTCTCACCTAACAACTGGGGAGCTCAGAGGCTCACGGCTCAATTGCATCCACTGTATTAAACGTTATTGATTATTTTCTTATTGGGTCTAGTAAATCCATTCAATTGAATAGAATGAGAAGCATTTGAGGTTTGCACATTTCAATATAAAGATTTCACATCTTCCACTAGTGCTAATAACAAATTTGTTCAATTAATCATATACCCTTGACCACTAGGCCATTTAAGTGTTGACTTTTTATAAGGAGATGATGTTAAAGGTTAATAAGGAAGACTGTGGTCAGCAGTAGGCAAAAAATGGAGTCAAAAGTTGGGGTTAAACTGGCTGATAAAAGCTGCTGACTTGGTCCTTCCCTCAAGCAGCTTTGAAAATCTCTTGTAATGAGAACCACATTGGAACATTGAGTGGTTTTCATCTGACAAGTCTCCTTAGACCCAAATGTATGATTTGATTATTGACTTGATTTGCCAAATTGGGCCGAAATATAGCAACCTCATTATTCTCTGCAACTCTCTTACTTCAACATTAATGGAAAGCTCCATGGGTTCCCCTGAACTTGTAAATATTGCTTAAAATTATGTTTTCTTTCAGAGATGCAAATGCCTTTTTATTGTTTGGAAACTGCTAATATTGGGCATTTATGTGTTAGTTAATGGGTACATCTGCAACTTTTTTATTACCATCTTCCAGGGAAAATTATCTTGAAATGACTAATGAAAGAAGAGATGGAGAATTGGCACAAGGTTCTAGCTGTTGTTAGAGATGTCATAAAAAACATTCCATATTCTTACATGTGAATAGGCAACTTGAAGATAAGAGTCTTACGGGGGAATGTAATAAAAGTCGGTAACGGAAAAACTATTCGCAATGCGAAAAGTTATGCATTTGCACGCACAAATTTTGTGCGAATTTATAGATTTTGCGAACCCGGAAACTGTTTACCAACCACTTGCGACAGTGGACGACCGTTCGGAATTTTATAGTTAGCCCCAGTGCGCAGTAAATGTCATAAAACTTCTTTGTGAAAAAGTCGTTATGTTTGCTCCAAAAGATTCCGACACCTTCAAGCACTTCTGAAGAGTGTGCAATTAAATTTGGTTTCCACTTCCACTCCACAGCCCCATCCAATATTTTATAACTATCTGGTATCTCAGTCTTCCACCGTAAAAGGCATTACATTTTGTTATAAGATGTATAATGACCATAGGGATAAACCTAAGCCTTTCCATAAATGGGAAAAAGACTTAAAGGAGGTATTCTCACAAGAGCAATGGGCAGTAGTCTTGAAATGGCAAAAGAAAGCATCCCACTGTATAAATCACTTTGAATTAAATAGAAAAATTTTATTAAGATGGCACTTAACCCCGCTGAGAATGTTTAAGATGCACATGACCACGTCAGAGTTATGTTGGAGAGGCTGCAATCAAACGGCGGGTAGCTTCCATATGTGGTGGGGTTGCCCTACCCTAGTAAATTTTTGGGAAGAGGTAGGAAATTTGATCCAATCAGTAGCGGATAAGGCACCTCCTTTGGAGCCTGCTATGGCGTTGCTAAACCTGGGTATAGACTCATTTCCCAAGGAAAGTAGATTGGTAATGGCTCATATTTTGATAGCAGCTAGGTTTACTATAGCTCGAAATTGGAAACCCCCTTCGCACCCGTCAATTCGGGAAGTAATTTCTAGGGTGAATAGTCAAATCCATATGGAAAAACTTTTCCAATATAATATACATAAATCCAGTAGGGGTGCGAGCCAGTGGGATCCTTGGGTGAGATGGACGAGGGCTAATTCTACTTGTTCACAGAGTCCAGTTTGACAGAGTTAGTGGGAAACAAATGGAAACTTTATGAAAATTGCATGGTTAATGATGTACCACAACTATCATCTATGACTTAATTTTCTCTAAGATAAAACTAATTCTGGAAGATAATTGCAAAACACTACTGAACATTTATGTAAAGTACAGGCTACTAAATATTTACAAATTGTATAACACAAGGAATGTTATTGCACATCTGTTTTATATTTATTTTCGTTTTCGTCTTTTCTTCTCTTTACTTTATAATGTATCTTATCTTTATTTTGTACCCCATTTCTTTTGCTGTACAACGAATCTACAATAAAAAAGATATTGTTAAAAAAAAATTTGTTTCCACTTCAGTCAAACATAGTAACTTATTAAGTTAGGCTGAAAAAACACGTCCATTTAGTTCAACCTTTTCGGTCTATATGTAAACTCCTTATAGGGGTGGTTCAGCTTCAAGTTAGCTTTTAGGGGCAAATTTACTTAAGGTCGAATATCGAGGGTTAATAAACCCTCGATAGTCGACTGCCGAATTTAAATCCTTAAATTCGAATATTGAAGTCGAATCGAAGGATTTTAATCCATTGATCGAATGAGTTGTCTTCGAGTTAAAAAAGATAGCAAAGCCTATGGGGATAACATTGGTTTCGGTAGGCTTTAGGTGGCAAACTAGGGGGTCGAAGTTTTTTTCCAAAGAGACAGTACTTCAACTATCGAATGGTCGAATAGTCAAACGATTTTTAGTTCGAATCGTTTGATTCGAAGTCGAAGTCGTAGTCGAAGGTTGAAGTAGCCAAAAAAACCATTCGAAATTCGATGTTTTTTTCCCTCTATTCCTTCACTCGAGCTAAGTAAATGGCCCCCTCAGTATGTTATAGAATGGCCAATTCTAATCAACTTTTCAGTTGGTCTTCATTATTTATAGTTTTATAATTATTTGTCTTTTTCTTCTGATTCTTTCTATCTGTCAAATGCGGGTCACTGACCCCATCTAAAAACAAATGCTCTGCAAGGCTTCGAGGATATTGTTATAGTGTGTGCATCACTACACAAGCTTGGGAAACCTTCAAAACAGCAAATAAAATTTTTATTTTGTCCTACACATGTGCCCACTGTATAGTTAAGGTGCCATGAGTTAGGAAATGTAGGGGGGAAGGAGGGGAGCCCCAAAACATTTTTGATCGTTTTCAGCCTATCACCCATAATAAAGGAAAGTGAAAAAAGAGAAAAAGAGCTGACCCATATAATTGCACCTTCCCATTCAAATACAAAACTCCAGTGAAGCTAATTAATAAAACATAACCTTTAATGATTAATTAAAACAAGTCTAGAAAGCACAGTTAAAAATATGGTTAGGTATAGGGGGCTGATTGACACCGCACCTATGGGTTCAAAGAGACGTGTGCCCGAAGCACTTAAGTCGATTGTGGATACGGTTGGGAATCACAGTGGTGAAATTTGGGCCTGTAAGCTAAGTATCTAATAGCCACAACCAAGAAACAGCCCATACGCCACCAACCCCTTCACCCACTTGAGGATCCCTCCCGTTGTGGTATTAGATTTTGGGGTTGTAAGCAAAGGCCAAAACAGCACAAACATCAAGGCACCTAAATTAGTAGTGCCAGACCCACGGATAAATGTTTACACAATGCCAAACCACCCCTTCACCCACTTGAGAAAACCTCCCTCGTGGTATTAGGTCGGATGAGCAAGACCAGATAAAAAACTCTGGAATACTTTGATGCTACAGAGACTGATAGTGCTAAATTGCTTCAGTATCTAAATTGTATCGAGCAAAGTAACAACCCGCGGATCATTTCAATATCCAACCCCTTCACCCACATTGATCCCCTCCCGATCCGTTTAACCCTATGGAGCAAATCTGTGTCCCTATCAGACGCCTACCTAACCAAAACTAAAAGTGCGCCTGACGCGCGTTTCACCCGCCAAGTTGCGGGCTTTGTCAAAGGCTAAGGAACAGACCGGTATTGCACCTCTATTTACCACCGCGGAAGAGCCAGTAACCGTTCAAAATCGGCCAATCGGAGGGCTGCACTGCCCTCTGTAACACGGGAGCCAATCTGCTTACTATACGTCATAGTGAGGCGGAGTCATGTCGGAAACTGAAGACCGCCTCCTATAGCTGATTAACTATTGCGCAGGCTGTGTGGTTACAGCAGCTTAAAGCGCAACAGTATATTATAGCTGAGTGGGAACATTTACCTAAAGTAAATGACAGAGTCATTATAGTCAAATTATAGCAGCCAAACAAGTAGCATATATAGATTTTACACACTCACCCGTTTCTCATTCCTTCAAGTGCTGTGGATCTGTTATTAGTCCAATCAGAAACATGTCAGTGTTCCATAATACAGAGAATATTTAGACCACATCCGCTGGTCATATAGCTAATAAACAGCTTATCAATATGCAGACAACAGGAAGGTATATGTATGTAATCTCCTTTTTCAATATGCCTGCATGTATGTTTATACCAAATGTGGCATGGGGAAATACTGTATAATGTCGATATTGGCATATCCCAATATGTGATACAACCTAATTTCTAGGTATCGTAAGCTTGCTAAATGAATATATTCATAGTGATACTCTCGTTGAGGCCGTTAGGGCTCAATGCATTCATTAGAAATATCCATTCACTTTCTCTGGATAAGAGAGCTGTGTCTAAGTCACCCCCTCTTATACCAAGGGAAATTTTTGAAAGACCCGTTGCTTTCAGGCCAGAACTCGAGTGATTGTGGACTTCCAAAAAATGTCGGCTGACTGGTGGTAGCTTCTTGTTGGCTTTCAATAAATCCAGGGCATTATTAATACTATGGATATGTTCCATCAATCTGTTCTTGAAAGCACGAATTGTTTTCCCAATATATATTTTCTTGCAGGGACAGGTTAACATATATACAACATTATTGGTGCTGCATGTAAAGTGATGACTAATCTTGTGTCGCTTACCAAATCTATCAACTACCTGTTTCTGATTACACATGTATACACAGACTTTACATTTTCCACATGCAAAGGTCCCATTCACAGACATCTGAGATTGTTTGGAAAAATGACTTTTAACCAGCCGGTCTCTGAGATTCGGCGCCCGTCGACAACAGGTTAATGGTCGTGGGCCCACTATAGTGGAGAGAACCGGGTCTGTGTGCAAAATATGCCAGTGTTTCTTCAAAACTGAGTCTATAGTTGGCCATTGTTTGCAGTATGTTCCAATAAACCTGATAGGTTGATCAGTGTTCTGTGAATTACATTTGTTGGTATCCAGAAGAGAATTTCTAGGGGTCTTAATTGCTCTGGCATAAGCTTGATTAATCACATTCTGCGAGTATCCCCTCTGTTTGAGACGTTCAGTCAATTCACTAGCTCTCTTACGGAACAGAATAGTGTCGGAGCAATTCCGTCTTAATCTCAGAAATTCACCCACTGGGATGCCTTTCTTAGTGGACATGGGGTGATGACTTTGGAAATGAAGGATGGAATTAGTTGCAGTAGCTTTACGGTACAGATCAGTACCAATAGTGCCATCTTCCCTAATTGTGATCGTGATATCTAGGAAATCAATGCTCTCCTTACTAATGGTATGTGTGAGTTTGATATTAAGATGGTTAGTATTAAGACATTGTAGGAATTTATTCAAATCCTCACTAGTGCCAGTCCAAAAAAATATCAGGTCGTCAATGTAGCGAAACCAATAAGATATATATTTGGTATAATGTGCCATATGATCACCAAAGACACTATTAGCCTCCCACCAACCCATGAAGAGGTTGGCATATGTGGGGGCGAAGGCTGCACCCATAGCTACACCCCTAATTTGTAGATAATACTTATCATTGAACACAAAAAAATTATGATTCAAACAGAAATCGGTGAGGTCTGCCATAAAATCTATAAATTGACCGTCCCAGTTGGACTCCGTCTCCATAAAATATCGTATTGCTTGCAAACCCTGTTTGTGGGAAATGGAAGAGTACAGAGATTCGACATCACATCCCACTATATAGGTGTCATTGTCCACCTTCACTTCCACCAATTTCTTAAGTAAGTCCCCAGTATCTTTAATGTATGAGGGAAGAGTAATTACAAATTTGCGCAATTTTATATCGATAAATTGACTCGCCCTTTCACACATGTTCCCATTACCTGATACAATTGGTCTGCCAGGGGGTTTTGTAAGACTTTTGTGTATCTTGGGGAGCATGTAAAAGGTTGGGGTCACTGATATATCATTATGTAATGCTTTTGACTCTGTTGTGGTAATGAGTCCAGTTTGTAAACCATCTGCAATCAGATTGTTATAAAGATACCTGAACTCCGTCGTCGGATCATTCGGTAATTTACGGTAGCATGCCGCATCATTTAATTGTTTTAATGCCTCCGTGAGATACATAACACGTGGCCATAAGACAATATTGCCCCCTTTGTCAGAGGGTTTTATGATTACATCCTGCCAAGAGGATATTTGTTGTATGGCAAGTCTTTCTTCATGATTAAGGTTGTCATGACCCTGATTGGGTATGTTCATAAAGTCACGCATAACTAGTTCACCAAAGGTGATAACTGCCGTACTTGTATTTCTTGGGGGCATGAATTTACTTTTTGTTTTAAACGGCCTACCCAGGTCGCTATGTTCAGCCAACAAGTCCGTTAGCTCAGATACCGCTTGATCAAAAGCTACCTGCTCAGTGGTGACGTCAGTTACATGATGTGACAGATCATAAGGGTTAGTTGGATCAGGAGTAGCCATCAAAGGGTTGACTAATCCTGTTTCGTTATGGTTAGGGCCTTGTTGAAAATGTTTTCTCAGCAACAACTTGCGGCAGAACAAAAATAGATCCTTATACAGGGTAAAGGGATTTGTGTCACAACTGGGAGAGAAAGATAATCCCCTCTTCAGAACTGAATTTTGACTGTCAGAGAGGATATGATCACTCAGGTTTACAACATTCAGTGTCTCTGAGCTCTCCTCCCTCGGTGCCAGCCCCGTTCCCAGTGGTTCTGCCTCCGATAAGCCCATTTGTCCCTGTTTCTTAATTCTCTTCCCCCCTCTCCTGATTCTCTTATATTGTCTGTGCCTAAAAAAGGCACACTGGGGTTGGATTTGGTGGAACTAGTGGCAGTTTCATCATCCGATCTTTCTGATCTAGACGGATCACTTTGTGAATTGTTCCTATTATTGGTTCTCCGCCCCCATTTGAAAACGGTGCCCAAACTGTAATCAGTAGTGTCCCTGAAGTATTTTTGTTTCTTCCGGTCAATAATTTCAAGTGCTACTCGGTCTATCTCGGCATTAATTCTAGACAAACGTGATATATATGCTTCATTTTGTGAGTACTCAGTCAACTGTTTTTCAATATCATTAATCTTGGTTGTGAGTTCTACTACATTCTGTTGCTCGTGTTCACGAGTTAGAGTGAGTAGTTGCATCGAACAATTGTGTAACACCTCCTCCCACCTCCTTTTAAAATTATCATCCCTGATCTCAAAAGTAGGGAGTATCCTGATCCGCAAACCCCTAGGGATAATGTTCCCCTCCATATATTTGTCATACGTGGACACAGACCACCATGCCTTAGTCAGCTTAATCTGCTGTTGCTGGTATTCAGATAACAACTGTCTCCAGCTGCTCTCCCCTTGGGAACTCTGAAACCCAGATTCAACTTGAAAAACATCAGATAGCTGAGTTGACCATTTTTCAAAGCGGGATTGCATATTAACAACAGGTGTCGTCATTGTCTTATTGGAAAATCAACCAGATGTGTGCTACACCCCGAACTTCCCGAGAAAGTGCGGGAAAATGTTAAATGTTAGAACATAATAAAGGAAAAACGAGTTTTTGGGACTTGGAAAAATTTTTAAAATTTTTTTGAAGCAATCCCTATCTACTCTATTGCGCTTCGCCTGGTCTGAGGTGGCGAAGGAAGTCTGGCGTAAAAGGTAGCATTCAGAACTATGCGCGCGTTAGTGAATTTGCGTAGTTACGTCCGGCAAATTCTCCAGGCGTAAGGGTGCAAAGTAACACTAGTGAAGTTACGCCAGTGTCCGTTACGCCAGTGAATCGGCGAAGTAACGAAAATGCCCAACGCTGGTGAATTCACGCTAGCGTTAGGCGCTTCGGCGCTTAGTGAATTTGCCCCTATGGGCGTCAAATTTTTTTTTGACACGCGATGCCATACAAGTCTATGGGCGTCATTTTTGCAGTGAAACAAGGTGGAAAAATTCGCCGATCCCTATCTCCCAAAGCTGTTCATTGTTTCTAATGAAATGCTCATCCCAATATGAAAAGTACAATTTTAAGTAGTAGCAAATGGCTTTTCATTAATAAATGCATTACCTGTTGTTAAATATACTTTTTCCAAGAATTGCTATAAGTATTGTTTTTTATTCAGTTCTAGCATACAATGCAATGTATTACAGACATTGTTCTCCAGGTGTAGTTGCCCATGGCAGCCAATCAGATCTTTGCTTTCATATTCTAACTGATAATGACTGATCAAAATGAATTGCTTATTGGTTGTTATTAGTGATGAGTGATTTTTTTTCACCAGGCATGGATTCTTTGCGAAATTTAGAATTTCGCCATCTGGAAAAAAAATTTGCTGCCGCCAAGACAAAATTGTTGCTGAGACAAAAAAGTCGCCATAAGAAAAAAATGGCCATTGACTTTTAATAATAATGGCCATTGACTTTTAATTTAAAAAAAAGGCGCAGAGACAGAAAAGTTGGCAAGACATGAAAGTAGCCACAAGAAAAGTGACTTTAATACAAGTAAAAATTTGTCACACATAAAAAAAAATGTTGACACCTAGGGGCAGATTTACTAAGGGTCGAATTTCGAAGTACAAAAAACGTCAAAATTGACCATCGAATTAAAAAACTTCGAATATCGAATTCGAAGTTTTTTCAACAAATTTGGCAATCCTGCGGTCGATTAAAAATAGTTCGATCAAACGATTAAACCGTTCGAATCGAATGATTCGAACGATTTTTAGCGATCGATCGAAGGATTTCTATTTGACCAAAAAAAAACGTAGAAACGTGCTGTGGAAGGTCCCCATAGGCTAACATTGAACTTCGGTAGCTTTAATTTGGCGAAGTATGGAGTCAAAGTTTTTTTTTTAAAGAAACAGTACTTCGATTATCGAATAGTCAAACAATTTTTACTTCGAAACGAAGTCGAATGGTCGAATATAGCCTATTCAATGGTCGAAGTACCCAAAAATTTACTTCGAAATTCGAACTTTTTGACATTCGAACCATTCACTCGAGCTTAGTAAATTTGCCCCCTATTGACTTCAATGTGTTTTGTGATTTTTTTTTATCAGTTTTATCTGTCCTGTTTCTCAGCAAAGAGAAACAGGACAGATTCGCTCATCACTAGTTGATTTGTGCAGTTTAACAGCCATCTTTGCCCTTCAGTGTACCAAACAGAGCCATCTGCAGTCTGCCAACTACCAAATAGCCAATCAGTGCCCTTATTTGGCACCCCTATGTGCTTTTTTTCATGCTTGTGTTGCTCCCCAACTCTTTTAACATTTGTATGTTGCTCATGGGAACAAAAGGTTGGGGACCCCTGATATACATTCTTTTTCTATTCCCCTGTAGTTTGATATCTGCATTAAAAAAAATATATAGACTACTCCCTTAATCCTGTTCATCCATTTAGTCACATAAAACAAATAATGTTACTAATTCATGCTGGGAAATATTTAAACATTGTATTCGTATTTAGTTCAATACAATATTTCTTCTTGGTGATATTATTGTCTGACTCTTCCTTTTTAAGTATGTTACAAATGGCAACTGTAAACCAGCTGACGGATCTTGATTAAGGGCGCCTTTTTTTTCTGGATAAATTACATTTATCTCCTTATACTCTCTAAAAACTGGAGAGTGAAAAAGAAAGAAGCGACAGGAATGATTTAATCCCAACAGTTTCAAGTTGCAGTATAATATTGCTGTATGATGAGCCTTTTTGAATATGCTTATCCCAGCTCAACAAGCTGGTATGTTAGATTGGCCTAATATATAAATAAGATGAAAAATTCAGCATCTAATACCTAAATCTCCATTAGTGAATTCTACAGCTCAGTAAGTTTGCTTCATTATCTGATTAGGTAAAAAGAGCAAGCCAGTGCACCCTGACCAAACTGCAACGGCCAGAATGCTAATAGATGTAGCAGTAAATTATTCTTCTCTTTAAAGTGTTGTGTTAGTGACATTTTGTTTTTATCAAGGAATGCAATTAGACTTCATCCTTAATATCTCTGAGGCTGTCACATCCCTGAACTCTACAGCACTGCTTGCCAGGCACAATCAGAAATAACTCTGTCCCTTCGACTTAATGAAAAAGAAGCACTTGGCCATAAACGTGTAGTCATCCTCTATCCAATCATATTGTCTTGAGTAATTAAAATGATTAGCTTAATTAGCTTAATTAACTAAATTTGACTACAGGACATGGCCATATGGTGAAGCAAAACAAAGATGGGAGCTAATTAAAGTTAAAATAATGCAGGTTTTAATTAACTCAACCCCTAGGCATCAACATTTTCAAATTTATCCAAGCTGATAATTAAAAAGTCCTCTTGCCCAAGCAACATTTCTTCTCGGAGCTAATTAAATCTGGAAATGAATTAGCAACACAGAGCTGCAAATATTAATTCCTGCTAGAAGATGACTTCACTTCCTAATGAAATTAATTAACTGCGCTGGACCTTCAATCAGACGCCAAACACTGTCCATGAACATAGACCTCATGTAATCTAGCGCCAGGATACAAGCCCTGGGGCAGGAATTTACAATAGTAATGAACACTCTTTAACTGGGTGCCTTTCCTAATACAACAAATGAACATGTGGATCTGTTCGTGACTACGGCTTCCTTTCCCTTTTAAATGACTTTAGCCTACCAGATAGTTAAAATTAGTTTGGTCTGACTTTGTACTTTATTTTACCTGTATGGTTGCATGAAAAGACAATAATTGCTTGAATTAATATGCTGTGCAATTGTATTAATCCCCAGAAAGGGGTGGGCTCATTTAATCTGACTCACAGTATTGCTTTGCTCATTCTGGTTTAAGCAGTTCACCTCCTGCTGCTTGTATGCCATGATATAATTACTGCTTTAACTACCTAACCATATGGAAATTATATATATTTTTTCTGTTGATCTTTTCTTAATAAATTGCTCGACCAGAAGGCATTTTTCCTTCATTAGCTCTAACAAAATATATTGCTTTATGCTGCTTCATTAAGGTCAATTATTAAAAAGTGGCTTACCGAGTAGACTTACAAAGAAAAATGTTTTGGAAGAGATGTATGCATGAATGCATGTCGCAGAAAAGTCACTTGCACCCGGAATATAGAATTTATATCGGAGATCAGAACGTAGCACTTATTGAATGTTAAAAGGGCATTTCATTAGTTAATAAACAATTTCCAGAAGAATGGGGTAAACTGAATAACAGTGCAATTGGTGCAGGGCTGGCTGGTAAATTAGACCACACAGCATTAGGGATGGGAGAATTTGACCCATTTTGTTTCGCCAAAATTTCCCGAAACGTCGGGGACAGCAAATTAAAATATTTTTTGATGCGTGTCTTTTTTTTTTTTTTTGACGCACAATGCCATACAAGTCTATGGGCGTAATTTTTGTGGTCAAACAAGGTGAAAAAATTCACCCATCCCCACACAGCATTGCTGCTGATGTCCATACAAGGCTTTGTGGGATAAGCTGCAGACTCATGTGCCGTCTGTCACTTTTGCATCTAATCTGCACCACTGCCCCATGACTAACAGCGCAAAATAGCGAACTGTCACTGTTTTCTCAGTGACCTGGATGTGTCACTGGTAAAATACAGTTAGATTCTCTAGTTAGTGTAGGCTGTCACTCTTTTGTGTTTTATAGTATATCTTTAGGGGAATTATTAAATGCATTTCTAACAGCTTAGCTATTTATTGCATTTCTGGCAACTTTCCCACAGCAACTGAAAACTGGCCCTACTTGCTTGTATAAAGGCCTAATCCTCTCTCAGCACTGGAAGTACAGTATGCGCGCCCTTCAAAGTAATAAAGAGAACATATCTGATTATCTCAGATTAAAAAAAATAAAAGAAAAAACGTGGTAGAGATAGCGAACAGCTAGAATAGATAAGGAGCACTATATCCATACTGTACATAATATATAAAGGGGTTGTTGACTTTTAAATGAACTTTAAGGCTCTGTAGTTTGGTATTTCAGCAGCTATCTGGTTGCTAGGGTTTTATACACCCTAGGAACCGGGCAGTAATTTGGATGAGAAACTGGAATATGAATGGATGAAGGACTGAACAGGGAGATAAGAAATAAAAAAGTAACTAAATACATGTTAATAATAATAATAATAATAATAACAATAACAATAAAATTACAGCAAAAGAAAGCAATAGTTTTTGTCTGCCAGGATCAGTGACCCCCAACTGAAAGCTACAGAGAGAAAGAAAAAGAAAGCAAATGATTAAAAATCTATATATATAAAAAAAAATAATGGAGACAAGTTACAAACATTACTATAAAGAAACATTCTATAAAATACTTAAAGTTAACTTAAAGGTGAACCACCCCTTTAAAAGTCATTTCCAGTTTCCATGATGTATTTTTGCTGTTTTAGCCCTTTTCCCTTTTACTTTGACATATGGTCATGGCTTTGCCCAGTGGGGGGTTGTATTACTATTATAAAGAGTCCGGAAAATTCTTTCAGTAACTATTTGATTTTGTTGATGAATGATTCATTTAAATGATTCTTGTAGACTCCCAACCCAATTAAATCCAGTGTGGTTGGAATGAATTTACACTTGTTCAGTGACAAACTTCCTCTTCTTCGGGGCGACTAATCTCGCCGAACTGCCTCCCGCTAGCTAAAATGCCGGCGGTATAGCACTCAGAGCACTTTGTTTTCCGAAGTCGCGCAAAGTTGCCTCATGCGGAAACTTCGGGCGACTTCAAAAACAAAGCATCCCGAGTGTCATCCCGCTGGCAATTTACATTCTAGCCGACATTGGTAACATTACATTCTAGGAGGCAGTTTGGGGAGATTAGTCGCTCCGAAGAAGAGGAGATTTGTCGCCGGGCGCCTAATCTCCCCGAATCTGAGCGAGTGCCCTGACCCTTAATGATACATTTTAAGGCAGCCTTTGAAAGACCCCTGATCTACATGAACCATTAGTCAAGATCCAAACAGATAGTTGCCACACTTAGCTTTATCTATGTAACGTTCTTTGTAGGAATGATCTATTTCCACAGTGGGGAAACAGGACACTGCCAAGAAATAATAACCTAATTCGATGTTATTCAAGTTCCCAAATGACTTCACCATTTATAACCATCTATAGTTTTCACAGAACATATTATAGGGATAATTTATTATTATGGGGCAAAGTGCAAAGTACAAAAACAAGATGCAATGTGAATGTTTAAGCAATATTTATGTACTGGTGTCAGATGATTTTTACATCTTATAAATAAGATAGACCTCTAATACTTTCATTATGCATCATTTTTGCTTTTAGCGCTACCATTACTGGGTAATAGAAACAAGATTACCAAAGGCTATTTATGTTTGTCTAGTTCTAAATGTATTTTTGAAGTACTGTCAGCCACAGAGTTTGAATGAATGCAGTAACTCATTAGGTTGGTCAGTTTTCCAAGTAAGCCTTCCAGGCGTGTAAGTATACTGTATACTGTACAGTGCATGCATGAACATTTTTGATTTGAGTTTGATAATGCCAACTGTGTTTTTGTATTTTGTTAAAATATCTAAGCAAAACCATCAAAGGTTTCTTATTTTTTTTTTTCTTCTAGTCTCTTAAGTCTCTTACTATAATTCAGGGCATTCATCTGAACAATTTAATTATGCCAACACTGTTGATTTATGCCACTTGCCCCATAGCCATTAGAGAACCTAATTATCAACACGAACAAGGGAGAAGAGTTTAAATATGACAATTAACTCCTAAAATGCAATAGCCGTCTGCTTTACAACTGCCTGGTTTGGTGTTAAAATGTTTTTTTTAGTCAAAACTCACAAATTCGAATTTGAATTCGAATGTGTGATTTATCACACCTTGGCCCTGGTAACAATTCTGACTCGGCTGTTCTCCACCCACAACCTACCGAGTTAATATAGTCAATGGCAGAAGTCCCTGGAATTATTTGAAGATTTTAATTGTAGTGATGAGCCAAATTGCTGAAAATGACACCCCATAGACTCCAATGCGCGTCAAATTCAAATTCGTTTTGATGCACAACATTTTTTTTCTCTCAATGGAGTCTATGGGGCCTCTAAAAAATCTGATGATTAAAAGTCAAGTTTTTTCGGAGGAAAACAATTCAAATTTGATTTGAGTTTCCAGGTCAGGACTATTCGATCGAATTTTAGAAATGAGAATTTTTATTTTTTTAATTGTGAATAAAATTTATTAGAGTTTTAAAAAATTCACATTACTCTAAAATTCAACCTTTGATAAATAACCCCCTTAAATGTACAGTGTACATTTTATATCATTATTAAATAAACCCTGATTGTGACCCCTGACTTCCTCCTTTGCTGCAATATGTAGATCTAAACTGAGGTTCCTATGACCCCCCCCCACACACACACACAAGGGATGCAACCAATGGGCAGAGTGAGCCAAAAAGCAATTAGGGTGTTGTGGTGAAGTTTTATTTACTTTACTTTATGTTATGCCAGTCTACAGGCAAATTAAAGGGATACTGTCATGGGAAAAAAAAAATTCAAAATGAATAAGTTAATAGTGCTGCTCCAGCAAAATTCTGCACTGAAATCCATTTCTCAAAAGAGCAAACAGATTTTTTTATATTCAATTTTGAAATCTGACATGGGGCTAGACATTTTGTCAATTTCCCAGCTGCCCCATGTCATGTGACTTGTGCCTGCACTTCAGGAGAGAAATGCTTTCTGGCAGGCTGCTGTTTTTCCTTCTCAATGTAACTGAATGTGTCTCAGTGGGACATGGGTTTTTACTATTGAGTGTTGTTCTTAGATCTACCAGGCAGCTGTTATCTTGTGTTAGGGAGCTGCTATCTGGTTACCTTCCCATTGTTCTTTTATTTGGCTCCTGGGGGGGGGGGGGGAGGGAGGGGTGATAATCACTCCAACTTGCAGTACAGCAGTAAAGAGTGATTGAAGTTTATCAGAGCACAAGTCACATGACACTGGGCAGCTGGGAAATTGACAATATGTCTAGCCCCATGTCAGATTTCAAAATTGAATATAAAAAAATCTGTTTGCTCTTTTGAGAAATGGATTTCAGTGCAGAATTCTGCTGGAGCAGCACTATTAACTGATTCATTTTGAAAATTGTTTTTTTCCCATGACAGTATCCCTTTAAGGGGAGATTAGGGGTAAGCACTAATTGGCTGTTCTAGATGTTCATACAACAAAAGCAAAATAGTTTTGGAAAATGATTCATCAGGCTCCAACTTCTTATATAAACATGACCAACCAGTGAAATCTAGGATCCTTATACCATTATTTTTGCTCATACTGACATTTTGACACCACTGAATGTGCCTTTCTCAAAGTATTCATAGCCAAAGGGTAATAAAGTTCTGCACATTTAATTACCTATTTCCAATGTATACAAAAAGGTCATTAAATGTGACCTATTGCCAGTGGTCATAATTCCAAGCTTAAAAATGTGTGGATCACAAGAGACCAATTTGTTTTTGAAAGAAAATAGTTGCTTTGCTTAATATGTATTTACTACAGGTTTTATAATATATGCTTGTTCTCAATAAGGGTTGATAATGTGGAGAGTTTACAGAATGGGGTGGATGGCTGTTGGGCATTGTACTTTTATGCATGATTTAAACACACATTGCTTGGTGCTGAATCTTTAGCTAAATACAATTGTTTCAAGAATCTCAAGGCACCCTGGTTGCTGCTGGGTTTTTTTTTAATATAGCAACATCCTAAATCAATACATTTAGTTGAACATTTGGGGGCCGATTCACTCAGCTCGAGTGAAGGGTTCGAATGAAAAATACTTCGAATTTCGAAGTATTTTTTGGGTACTTCGACCATCGAATTGGTTAAATTCGTTCGAATTCGATCGAAGTCGAACGAAATCGAACGATTCGAAGTAAAAATCGTTCGACTATTCGACCATTCGATAGTCGAAGTACTTGCCCTTTAAAAAAAACTTCGACCCCCTACTTCGGCAGATAAAACCTACCGAAGTCAATGTTAGCCTATGGGGAAGGTCCCCATAGGCTTGCTAACCTTTTTTTGATCGAAGGATTTTCCTTCGATCGTTTGATTAAAATCCTTCGAATCGTTCGATTCGAAGGATTTAATCGTTCGATCGAACGAAAAATCCTTCGATCGTTCGATCGCAGGATTTGCGCTAAATCCTTCGACTTTGATATTCGAAGTCGAAGGATTTCAATTCGAGGGTTGAATTTCGAAGTATTTTTAACTTCGAAATTCGACCCTAAGTGAATCGGCCCCTTGTTATCTTTGGCTGTGCTGAGCAGAGTCCCTGAGTTTCATTAAAGGCAGCTGTTAGAATTGATACAATAGTTGCTTATATTCCCCTAGATGCTGCTGAGAAATGTATCAACTAATGTAGCAAATTGTAACAGTTCAGAATCTGTACCTGGATTACTAAACTGTCAGACTGCAACATGAACATTAAACTTAAATTTCCCTTAAATGGGAAAACAGTAAAAAATCAAAGATGGAAAGCAATTGAAAAAAGTATTTTGTTTATGGTGAACAATCTTAAAACAACTGAAATGAAAAAAGTTTGAACTCCTCCTTTAAAGTGAAATGTTAAACAATGGGCATTGTAGGCAGGGCCCAGTAGGAATGGGAAAGTCTAGGTTTAAGGCCACTTAAAGTGATACTGACACTAAAAAACTATTCTTCAAAATATTAATGTTCATTAAGGGGCAGATTTATCAAGGGTCGAATTTCGAAGATAAAAATACATCGAAATTCGACCATCGAATTTAAATACTTCGACTTTGAATATCGAAGTCAAAGTTTTTTTACATCGAATTTGGCCATTTGCAGTCAAAGTAAAATCGTTTCGAACGATTCGAAGGATTTCAATGATCGATCGAATAAACAATTTTTCTTCGACTTCAAAAAACTTAGAGAACTGCTCTAGAAGGTCCCCATAGGCTGACATAGCACGTCGACAGGTTTAATTTGGCGAAATATTGAAGTCAAAGTTTTTTTTAAAGAGACAGTACTTTGATTATTGAATGGTCAAATATTCAAACTATTTTACTTCAAATCGAATTCGAAGTCGTAGTATCCTATTCGATGGTCAAAGTATCCAAAAAGTTACTTCAAATTTTGAATTTTTTTACTTTGAAAATTCCCTCGAATTCACTTCTACCCTTGATAAATCTGCCCCTAAAAGTTACCTATAGTTCATGTTGATCATTTTTCACTGATATTTCTGTTTTTGTAGGTAATTGTTGCTTGAAGTTCCTAAATCTGACTGTTTTGCCAACCTGACTGTCACTTCTCACCCTTCCAGTGATTTCTAATACTAAAGAATTAATGCCGCACAAATATGGCAGCCCCCCCATAAGGGAACACGGGGATTGTGTAAAAGCATCAGGCAAATACTTTATGGCAACATTTTAAATAGCATGCAAAGACAATGTTATGATAGATGTAAAAAAGGTTTTAATTTCTCATGTCAGTATCTCTTTAAAGGAGAAGGAAAGCCCCAGGGCGCAAAACCCCTCCCCCCCTCCCCTCCGTTGCCCCCCCTCCCTCCTCCCCCCTGGCCTACCTGTCCCCCTGGGCAAATGCCCCTAACTTGTTACTCACCCCTCTGCACAGGTCCTGTCCACGGAGTTCACAGTCGCCATCTTCTCCCACGCGCGTCTTCTTCCTGCTCTGACCGGCTTTTTCTGGCGCATGCGCAGTAGGAACAGTTACCGGTACGGCTCTACTGCGCATGCGCCGAATGTCACGAAGTTTTCAGAGGGGTGAGTAACAAGTTAGGGGCATTTGCCCAGGGGGACAGGTAGGCCAGGGGGGAGGAGGGAGGGGGGGCAACGGAGGGGAGGGGGGAGGGGTTTTGCGCCCTGGGGCTTTCCTTCTCCTTTAAGGTAAGACTTTAAAGCAACTGCTATTTGTTATTCGAGACAATCCCATAAATCCAGACTGGTATAATATAGGTATAATATAGGATAACATTTGGAGGGAACGCTTTTTTGAAAGGATTATAGTAATGCTATTTTGACTTAAAGGCAGGCCTGACCACATTTTGAAACACAAAGGGGGGAATTCACAAAAGTTTCGGTAAAAAAAATAACCCAGAAGTGGCGGTCGACAAATTTGTTGAATGTCGTATGAACGGCAAATTCACAAAGACAGATGTTACCATCTCTGAATTTCTCGTAAGTCTGACAATTTTCTAAAATGTCGTATATCTTTTCATCGTACAAACGACATTTACCAAGACTTTTTAAACGACAATTTGTCTGACATTTTCATTTTGGAGAGCCTAAAGTGTCTGAAAAATTGTCGGTAAAAAAAATGAGTTTACGAGTAATTCATAAAAATGTCGGGAAAAGTGGCGCCGAAAAAACCACGCCCACTTTTAACGACACTAATTCAAAAGTGTCGCACATGTCGGAAAATTGGCAGAGAAATGCTCTGTGACTTTGTCGGCTGTTGCTACGACACTTTCGACGACATTTTAAAGACATTTTTTCGTTCCCGACACTTTTGTGAATTCCCCCCAAAGTGGTATATGAAGTTAAAGGCCTATATAACCTTTCCATATTTGTTCTGAATCCTTCAATACCTAACTCAATCCCTGAAACCAACACTTACTTCCACCTGGCCCTTTTTAACACAAGTTCTAATATTTGTGCCAATATTTAAGATAGAAACCTATGGGAATAAAATAAAGTTATCAGGAAATAATATTTTTTTTAATAACCACAACAGAATTTTCATTTAAATGACCATTTTGCATTCAGTTTGTACTTCTACAATGATATAAAGATATTATGTATTCTACATTTAGAGATACTTCCAACATGGTTGGTACCTGGGTGGCTTTGCCTCATCCAGAGTGTCCAACATTGAGCAAGATGAACAAACCGAAATATTATACATAGCCTAAACAGATATGCATACCATATTAACTGTATCTAGTACACTATATACATTTCCTGTACTAAACAAAGAACGTTTTTGTCTCCACTAAGACTGAAACAGTCCCAAAGCAAAAGTGGCAATGATTTAACTTTTTATGTATAAATTCACATCTCTAGTTTTGATGGAAAACATATGTGGTACGGTATAGACTCATTAGCGCCATATCAGAGAACAGCAGCCTACATAATAAGGAAGAATATACAGGGATGTTATCTTTCCTCTACACAGAGGTACCATGACACAATGTGCTCATTCCTCACTCTACATTTGATGATAGGCCTATTACCAGAAATGATGAGCTGTGCCACGTTATCTGCCTCCTTCATTTTAGTGAAATATGGAACAAACATTTATATGCTACTGTATGTATGTTGGGAGAGGCACATACAGTATTATCACTTGGAATGCGGGTTATGGGAATGAATGTGAATTTCATGTTCTGCTCTATGCTTCTAACAACTTACTCGGATCATTGCTGTCAACACTTCTACTCCTTCGAGTGGCTTCTTCGCAATCAGTTGCCGTTTTCTTGTGATAATATACATTGAGCTACTCTGGTTGAAGTGGGTGTCTACAGACAAGTTATGTTTGATACTTTCCAGAAACATAAAAAAGCATCAGTCTTATATTAGTAAAACAAACTAGCTTTGCTGTGCAGGAATTTAGACGTTTAACAGCGACATCATAAAATCTGATTTAGTGGATTATCTTGTGAAATTAGATACTTTTTGAAGGGGGGAATAGTTATTGCACTCAGGGCAAGCATGCAGTAATAGAATCCTGAAGTATCTACATTCCCTTAATATCACTATTATTAGGTTATAGAGAATAAGCAGCCTGTTAGGCTAAACTAACTTAAAGGAACATTAATACCAAAATGTTTGTAATGAATATATAATATACTGTTGAGCTGTACTGGGTGTGTTTGCAGCAGAAAGACTACTATAGTTAATATAAACAACCTGTTGCGTAGTCATGACGGCAGCCATTGAAGCTGGAAAAAGGAGAAAAGGCACAGGATACACAGCAGATAACAGATAAGCTATGTAGTACACAATGGGATTCTTCAGAACGTATCAGTTATCTACTGTTTGTACTGTGCTTGAATGGCTGCCTCCATGGCTACAATGCAGCTTGTTTATATACCAATCATTTTGGCGGAGCACTCCGGAACCACTTTAAAGAACCTCACACTTCCTTTTATGGGTACAAATTGTCAGTCTTTATTTTAACATCTGAATTACAATGGACAGTGTCCGAGCCGAGGTCTGACGCGTTTCATGGCTACGCACTTCCTCAGAGACCTCATTTCCCTTTAGCATACACAACATTTATACCCACTCTACTAATTAGTATATTAACTATTCAAATTCATTGTACAAAAAGCATTTTCAAATTTCATTAGTTAAACAATTGAGTTAATCAAATCCATTCTAAGCATTTAATTTACACATTTGTTAATTGTATGTCTTAATTGATGATTTAAAAGTATATTTTATCTCTTGCCTCATAATTGTATATATACTTTGTTCATAGTTCAATCAAATGCTATAGTTCTCTTCTGGTAATCAATTTGATACTGTAACAAAACCATAGATACTTTAATTCTTTAAACAATGTAGCGATTCAGAAAGGAGCTGTGGGACGTGCAATCTAAAAGTAACAGCTAATGTCAAATACTGAATTTAGCCCTTCGGGTTGTCTAGTATGTAACTTGTATATCCATTTCACTTCCGCTCTTACCAATTTAGATTGTAGATTTCCTCCTCTCGGGCCTGGGGACACTTTCTCTATGCCTTGTACTGAAACCCATTTCACATCTCCACCATTACATTCCCTGAAATGTCTTGATATTGGGTTGCTCTCACTATATAATGAACTCACCAGTTTTACCAGTGCAGGATAACACAAAATTTTATTGTCATTAATTTAAAACACTTTGATTTTATGGTGTTACTGTTCCTTTAAGGCTGTGTTATATAGAAGATCTGGGAGCCCCATATTAAAATGGTACATCATAAACATAGGCATATTATAGTTCTTCCCTTTTCTCCAACACCAAAAATTTCCTACAGATCCCAAATACTAAAGGTGCAGATTGGGTCCCAGCTATCTTAAAGGATGTGGATATCAAGATTTTCCAAGTTGTATTCCCCTAGGGGTTAGTTCCATTAGGATGGCTAAAAATAAAATAAAAAAGATAGTTATGCCATCATCTATGGGGGGACCTAAACTCAAAGGGGCAGATTTACTAAGCTCGAATGAATAATTCGAATAATAAACATATTCAAAGTAATTTTTTTAGGTAGTTCGACCATCAAATTGGTCAAATTCGATCTTATCGAATGATTCAAATGATTTGAAGTAAAAATCGTTCCATTATTCGACCATTCAATAATCGAAGTACTGTCTCTTTAAAAAAACCTTCGACTTCATACTTCGCCACGTTAAACCTACCGAAGTGCAATGTTAGCCTATGGGGACCTTCCAGAGCACTTTGCTAAGTTTTTTTTGATCAAATAAAAATCATTTTGATCGGTCGCTAAAAATCATTTGAATCGTTAGATTCGAAGGATTTTATTGTTCGATCAAAGCTTTTGTTCGAATGATTTTACTTCGAGGGTCGAATTCAAAGGTTTTTTTAACCCTCGAAATTCGACCCTTGATAAATCTGCCCCAAAGTGACACAGTTTCGCATGAATGTCCATAGTCCATAAACGTTCTCATTAAGACCCTGGAATTAAACCTCTGTGTGAGTCATTGAAACACATTAATGTTTTAAAGGTAAGTATTTTTATTAAAGTTTTCCAAGATGAGCTTCTATCTTTCACAAATTGTTTTGTGGCTGTAGGTCTGCACTACTAAAAGACTACCTTGTGCCAGATGTTAGACAAGCTAGTATAAATCTATTCTGATTCCAGAATAATCCTATAGGGCTTTTTAGGATAATGGCACAGATAAGGTTTTTCAACCAGTGTAGTTCAGCTGACAGATACAGAGTCTTGAGGAACAGCTGTTGCCTCCGGTCATTGACATGAATTGAAACACTACTGCTTGGGACAGGTGTTTTTGCCCAAAATGTTTAAATGTGCATTTTTTGGGGGAGGGCCAGAAGGCCTACCAATCGAGGAAAGGTCATTAAGTTTGATTAATGCATACATTGGTTGACATTTGTTTGGCAGCTAAAGTGTTGCCTTAACTGCTTTCCCCAAAAAGAACTGTGTTACTTACAAATATAACTCTATGGACTATATATTTGCATAGGCGGCAACAATTTTCCCAGGGAACAAATAATCTGCACAGAGCACAATTCATTGAAAATATCTCCTACTATGTCTACTTTCCCTTTGCTAAGACGTTTGCAAACAAAGCTTCACTTCTAGGGAATTGTCTCCTAGACATAGAACACCAGTCAAACTAGAACAGATAAGGACATAAACCATGACTGTGAGTTAAATTTGATAATACTAAAGAGAACCTGTAAGACATTGGCATGCGTCCAACTGGAGGCAAAACGGAAACAGCTGGAAACTCAAAGGAAACACTAAGAATATCCTATCTCCCTGTAGAGGAATTCAGCCTGTCCCTGTGAAAAGCCCTATAACTTTAATCAGCACCCCCAAAAGAAATTACACATTCACGTTCATTTTTTGAAAATAAATAAAGGTTTACATGTTAACTGTTTGCTTGCAGACAGTTGACACTTGGGGGGGTTATCAAAATCTGAATTTATCTGAGTTTTTAAAATAAAAAAGACTAACCAAATTAGAATCCACAATGTGACCTTATTTATTATTAAATAAAGCAGGATTTAATCGGATCGGCTCAATAAAATTGAGCGAAAACCCGGATCATACCGTTTTTTTTGGATTTCTTTCCCAAATCACTCATTTTTTCTGACTTTTTCCCGTAAAAATCAGATTTTTCGGACTAATTGTAACAGCACATAGTTGTCCAAAGCTCCGGACAGGCTCATTGTTCTCTCAGCTGCTGTTTAAGATGCTTAGAGGTCCTCAAATTTGTCAAAACATTAGAAAAACATCTCTTATTGAAGCTGAAACTACATGGTTGATTATCAATCAAGGGTCTTATGGAATGCACATTTCTAAGCTGCCATGTAAAGAATTACTAATCAGCCTATCCTGATTTTATATTGTATTGATACTAGATATTGTTAGTCCCAAAGTTCATGTAACTGACAGCCTGGAGCATGTACAATCATAAGAAAAGATGATGGGGGAGCCAGTGGGGCATCTCTGGAGGAACAATTTGATGGCCTTTGGGAGACTTGATTCTTGTAAGTAATCTCTGCTTTTTGCAATTTTTTCAACTTTTTGAAAATTCTATGTATGTCTGTATATAATAACTGCCAAAACAAATATATATAATAAAATTTACAACAGATTAAAAAAAAGGTACCAGAGGTCCAGTTTTAGTACACAAAGGGGCAGATTTATCAAAATACGAGATTAGGGTGCAGATTCATAAATGGTTGATTTTCGAGTTCATGGGAGTTTGTAAAAACTCCCATAAACTCCCATGAACTTGAAATTTAGAAAAAAAGGACCAATCTAATTTTTTTAAAAAAAATTACTTTTTCAAAATTCGATTTGATCAACCCGAATCTAATCAAATTCGTATTGAATTTGATGTGAGTTTTTCCACAAAAAACCCTTGATTTTCAGGATGTCTCCAAACAACTCCAAATTGATTCCAGGACGTCCCCTATAGACTAAAACAGCATTTTGGCAGGTTTAGGGTGGCGAATAGTGATGGGCGAAACTCCAGCAAAAATTTGCCGCCGTCAAAAAAATTAAAAAAGTTGCTTGCGTCAAAATCTCCACCTGCCAACAATATTCGGATGCCCATTGACTTTAACAATAGCATCAAAATTGACGCGAACGACTTTTTGGACATGTGTCCAAAAGTTCACGAGTTTCACACATTTTTCTAAAATTTTTAGCCATTTTGCGAATTTCGCAGGAAATTATAGAATTTTTCGGCAAAGCCTAACTGGAAAAATTTGCCCATCACTAGTGGCGAATAGTCGAATTTGAATTCTTAAAGGGCAAGTACATGATAAATTTTTTTAAAAACTTGAATCGAATTTGAACTATTCCCTAGTCAAATTGCACTAAAATAAACACGAACAAATTTCAATTTTTAAATTTGAAATTCAAATTCGAAATTCAAATTTCACTTTAACCCTTGATAAAGTTGCCCCTTGAACTCACCACAGAAAGCCTCACTCACTTTCTAGTCATTCCTATGGAATTTTTAAAAGCATATTTATCAAATGGTAAATTCCATTGATAAATATCATTCTAAAAATCCCATAGGAATGAAAAGAAAGTGAGTGATTTTTTCTGTGGTGCGTTCTAATCTCACATTTTGATAAATCTGCCCCTTATAAGAATTTTCTACTTTGTGTGGCTCAAAAGAAACCAACGATACATCGACACCATTCACTCCAATTTTCATTATATTGTAGGTAAATTGTCTAGATTTAAATTTCTGCCTTTTTTGAATAAATAGCTGTTGCAACCATTTAATCTATGTTTTTATTTCACACGATATTAATATTTATTCTTGAATTCATTTCACAAATTTTGCAGCTTAGGAACAAGATTTACTCTCAACCTTGTGATTAGAATAACACATGTTCATAGGACAAGCTCATTCTTTCTGAAGCACATCAAAAAGCTGAAACATCTACAGGGTATGCCAAATTCTTTCTTAACTTCAAGCAATACCCCCAGGGCATCAACTGATCATGTTTTTTACTGGAGGTAGACACTAGTAAGGCTCTATTTATGTAGTTGTTTTTGTTTGAAATGTCAAATACTGTAAATGTCCCTATTTTCCATTTGTCCAGTTCATTGTTATTCACTTTCCTATAAGCAAGAGGCATAGACAAGTTTCTCACCCATTGCTGTATATTATACTGTCGCTGCATATTTTACTGTATATTGGAAATATCCTTAAGTGTTTCTTAGGAGTATTTATTTACCAACTGTTTTGTTCAATGAATGCATTTAGCTGAGCTGTGTATTGAACTACTTTATTATTGAGGGAGAAGGTGGCAGGAAATTGAGGTCACAAGGTCTTATTTCCTCCAAGAATTCTTTTTTGAATGAAATGCGTGTATCGCATAATTGAGTTTCTTATATGGGTTTCTCGCAGTATTTAGGAATAAACTAAACTAAAATAAAGCTGTAACAAACTACAATTCCCAGCATCCAATATCTGGTAGAAGATGCTTAAAATTGTAGTTTTTGGAGCTAAAGCCTTCCCAGGAAGTTCTGATTCTTTTTTTACTATAATAATGATGGAAATCAGTGATTTGACAGGAAAGGTTACTTGATAATACATACCGTATTTTATTTCCAAATGTTCTTTGATTCCAAAGGTTAACGATATCTCATTATCAGTACATCATCCTATATTCTAGTGATTTGACATCGGGTGCTCTATGTGGTTGTGCTTCTAACATTCCCTTTATTTCTCTGTTAATTCTGGCTATTGTTTCAGGCTGCCAGTTCCTCTTTCTACCAACTGCCCTGTCAAATTGCTTTAACACCAAATGCCCTAATCAGGATGGAATTTCAGCAAAAATTGATTAATTTTACCATTTAAGAAAAAAGAATAGTGCAGTCCTAGCTATGTATTAGTTTAGACACAAGGTACTTAAATGTTCTAAACATTTTTTTCTCCTAACAACTAATAAACTTACAAGGAAAGCTAATGCAATACTTCTTACAATATTCCTTGTTCCTGTCTGTTGTGAACTGTTTAGAGTGCCAGTGCTTGATGCATTACACATTTAGATACTGTAAAGCACCTCTGTGTGATCACTCAACAACTTAGTGTCAGTGAAATAATTTAAAGAGCCAAAGATCTATCTTCAGAATGGAAATGGTGAAACTAATCACATATTAGTTCTAAAGGGATCAAAATCACAAGCAGGAATTTATCGTCTGGTAAGTCTGATGTCTATAATTGGAAAGCTCCTTGGAGGGATATGAAGTGATTACATACAGGAGTACAAAATAAAAATAATTACAAGGAGTCCACATGGGTGCAAGGAAATTGGTCATGTCACATTAATTTAATATTTTCTTATGAAGATGCCAGTAGAACGCTGGACCAGGGAACGGTAGTTTTTGTCATGTTTTTGAAAGTTTTCCAAGACCTTCTACAGTATATAGTTGTTAATGGTCTAGAATAAGGCACAAATAGGGGAATGTAATAAAAACGGAAAAACTATTCACAATGCGAAAAGTTATGCCTTTGCGCGAACACATTTTGCGCCAATGCGCAGTCAATGTAATAAAACTTCTTACTGAAAAAGTTATGTTTGCTCCAAAAGATTACGACACCTTCAAGCACTTCTTATGAGTGCGCAATTAAAATTCGCAATGCGCAATTAAAATTTGCAATGCAATAACAGTTTAAGGAACAATATTACATTGCGAGATGTGGATTTTTAGTCTTATTGGTGCGAATTGTTTTGCTCTTTGCGACTTTTATTACATTCCCCTGATATAGTATCAGACTAATGGATGATACAATAAACAGAATCTATACTACCTTTATTACCCCTATGCAAAGTTGATCATAGTTGGAGTCAAATACTTTTGTGCTTCCAAATGAATATGAATCATTTTACACAAGGGTATGTAAAAGGCACACATCATTCATCGCACTTCAATAAGAGGTTAAATGAAAAAAATGACATTGTAAATGATAAATAATTAGCAGCATTACCATTAGGGTAGAGCAGAATAAGCAATGGTGCCAGTAAGCAGCTGTAAAAGCTAATACATTTCTGTCTTGTGTAAGTGGCAATATGTCAGCAGAGGTTACAGGTAAAAATTTTGCATACTTACAAAACCATGGATTGACACCCTAAATATGGGGTTCAGTTTACAATGACTATTGAATTTGATGAAAAGCTTTTAGGGTCAGGGCACACAGGCAGATTCTGGGAGATTATTTGCCCGGCAACAAATCTCCTCTTTTTCGAGGCGACTTATCTCCCCAAACTGCCTCCTCTGCCTTCCCACCGGCTAACATGTAAATCGCCAGAGGGATGGCACTCAGAGAAATTCGTTTTCCGAAGTCACCCAAAGTTTCCTTGTGAGGTGACTTCGGGCGAGTTCAAAAAATGAATCACTCCGAGTGCCATCCTGCCAACGATTTACATTTAAGCCTGTAGGAAGGCAGGGAAGGCAGTTCAGGGAGATTTGTCGCCGAAGAAGAGGAGATTTGTGGCTGGGCGACTAATCTCCCCGAATCTGCCCTTGTGCCCTTACCCATATTGTTCTAAATAAATATTAGTTTGCTTCTAATGGTAAATTAAGTACTTGACACTTAACTTAGCCTTTAAAATCAACCAACATGTGATTAGTGTTAGCCTGGAAACGTAGTAATCATCAAATAAAAACACTTGATTATTCTAGCAGCAAATTCTCAAAGATTCTCAATAGTCACAAAAGCTGCAAGCAGTTTAGTTGACTTTTTGAGCAAATGGCCATATGGTTTGTTTGTTGTTTGCTTGCAACAAGGGTTTGTAGGAGAGAATGAGTTTTTACAGGATATCATGGAGTATCATGCAGAGTTAAAACTGAAGCTCTTGCTTGCTTCTAACTCAACAGCCAATACATAGCTAATATCTCCTGTCAGAATGAAGAAGTGGGAGGCTGCTGAGTCTTAACTATTACTTGCCATATGGCATCATTTGCAAAAATTGGATTCAGAGACATTATGATGAATCATTCAAATCAATTCATTATGCTCTATTTCCCCAAAAATGAAAGATTTGCACTAGTACACAAGGGGTATAGCCTGCAGATGCGCCTTGCTTGAGAAGCACATTACATTATTTGTGGTCTTGTGGAAGCATATTAATGAGATTTGATTCATTAAAATCACAAATGGCATCTGTTTGTGAATTGCACACTAATCACTATAGATTTCTAACGCAGATTGCTTTGCTATGAATCACTAAATAGTCTCTTCAGTTCATTAATTTACTCTTTGTCTTCTTTTTCCACTCTGAGACTTTGTGCTAGAAGCATCTGAAAACTGGAGCAGGTGTGTAACATATAAGAAGAATTGAGCATAATTATGAATCTATAGGAGGAATTTGGAATGATTAGAAAATTAAAGCCATCTACACTTGGTAAAACCTGCATGACCATCCCTGGGCTAACTGTATGGAAGAAGCAGAGAAAAGGAAAGCCTTGCAAGAGAGACCCTGGTCTCACAATTTGAGACTGAGACATGCAGTAAACAACTTTTTTTTTTGAGACAGTGTAATTAAACTGCAAATAAACAATGGTGTTCGTTGTATTTTGTTGTTAAAGGTCTAGTAGTAAGCTGCTTACAGCAAGGCTATTAATGAAATACTGGGACAAACAGCATGTAATGGGCAATAAATGCCCATGAAATTTGTTTTTGAGGACCACAAGCATTTCACACAGATGGAACACTCGCTCATTTATTAACTCTGGGCAAATTGGCACCCAGCTAGTAACCCATAATAACCAGGCTGCTGCAGCAAAAATACACTGATCTATTTAATGAATGAGTGCATAAGAGCTAGAGTCTTGCATTGATCTAAATGGTTAAATCCAGACCCATGACCTGCAACCTGTGATCCAGACCTGCAACCTGAATTTCTACCCTCTTGGACCTGCTACCCTACCCGAACTGCAGCTGACTTATCCGCAACCTGACCTGCTTACTCACAGCTATTGCTTCAAGCTGAAAATAATAATCAAAAGTGTCAGGACAAAAAAAGATTAAAGGAGTAAAACTTTCCGGTTTTAGCAGACCTGCATCAGAAAGTACTATCTGCAACCTGCAGGTTACCCATTTTTTTGAGGGTACCCAACGTGTTGCAGGATTCTAATGAGGACTCCACAAATCAGAAGTATGATAGAACTAGTAGACCCCAGTAAATTTTGCTATTTAAAGAACAGCTATGACATACAGTGTCTAATTTTCAGCAGGGCCAAGCTGGGTTTATACCCCAGCAATGCTTACTGGGTCAGCTGGTGGGTCTTCTAACACAGAGTGCAGCAATCTTAGATATATTTTCCATCATTTTTGCCTACTGCTGTGAACAACTTTAATTGTCCTTTACATCAGGAATATTCCATGCCTGTGGTTTTCTCCTGGTTCCCCTGACAGCCAAAGGCCCGCAGGTAGGACATTCTAATTTTATAGGCTCATTCTCATTATTTGTAAGTCCCTAATCTTTCTCCCAAAACTTTGTAAATGAAGCAGCATTCATATATGTTTCAGAGGCACATATATGTACAGCGGCTTTAAGTCATTTTGTACATTTTTGAATATGGAGTAATGAAATTTAGACAAGGGTTTGAAGTGGCTATTGTTTGCAAGAATAAAATAAACATAAGTGTAGCTTTGATGGAAAACACAACTCTTATTTCTTGTTTCATGTACTGGTTGGTAACTTTATAGCATAGATGCATAAAACAGTGTTGCCATCTGGAAAAAAATGTTCTGCTCTTTCAATTTTCAAAGTACATTTTATTTTTGCTATTGGATTTAACTGTTGCTGCATACTCTATGCAGACGAGCTATTGAAAAACTACAGATCCCATAATTCTGTGTCAAATACTGCATGGATTGTAAAGGTGCACCTTTTAATTGCTAAATACCTTGCTGTATATCAGAAATGTACAGTGCATGTGGCTAGTGATGGGCGAATTTGCGTCCGTTTTTTTATGCCGACGCCCATTTTTTGACGCCAACGCCCAGTTTTGAAGCCGACGCCCATTTTTTTTAACACCGGCGTTAATTTTTTTTGAACTTTCGTCAGCGAATTTTGCGGCCATTTTGCAAATTTATTCACCGGTGGCAAATCGTGAAAATTCGCCGGCGAATTCTCGCCTGCCAAATAAATTCACCCATCACTACATTTGGCATGATATATACAAAGATACAATATATATATAATATATAATATATAGTATACAAATTATATTGGGTCCTTACTAAATAAAATATGAGCAAACATTCATGTGTCCGCCAGACACAGTTCTTCAGCAGCCCACAGGTGGACCCATCTGACTTTATAGTGCACTTTGCATTGAAAACCCTCCTAAAGACATCACTTTGTGTAGTGTCTGGAACCCATATTCCTCATGAGCAAAGTAATTGTAGCAAGGGATGTCACAACTGGATAGGATGGCTAGGGGTCTTACATATAGTAGAGAGACATACTGCATTTGAATCAGCCTAGTAACAGATGGTTTTGGAATTAAAACTCATCCTATGGGGACACCAAAAGCGAAGAATAAGTTCTAATGTTTCTAGTATTTTTTGTTTATTAGTATTTACTATTTCCTATATAGCCAAACCCCACTAAGTGTTATATTTGCATTATTACAGATTGCTATATGCTTTATAAATCTGTTTTAGAATTCAGGATTATAAGAATGGACAATTATTTCTTATTTGGTAGAAAAATTTGGCAGTTTTCTTCAGTTTGTACAGTAAATATACTGCCTGGACACATATCCATGTACAAACACATTGTGGCATAACTATAGAAGAAGCAGACCCTGTAGTCTCAGGGGGGCCCGGACCATGGGGTTGGCATCTTTTATAGCATTTAAATCCCCCGCAGCTCTTCTTCTAAATTGTTGCATTCCTGCAAGCATACAACAGGGGGTGTTGTGGGTGGGGGAGGATATGCCTGCTGAGACCCTCTGAAATTTTTTTGGGTGGGGGGCCCAGTGTGTTCTTGTGGCACCAGTGCATTTTGTCATGCTATAATATAGCTGTCAATTTGTCTGGACTGGAAATTTCATCAGCTGATGTCTCAATTATGTGAATACATGGGGCATTTGGCAAACATAGAAGTGAAATGGACTACTGTTCCATGACCCTTCTGTTCAGCTTATTGAGGTCATGGGCAACTAAGAGACCAATGGTATTTGGCATCGTAATAAATATTCTCAACCAAGATAACAATTTGATTCTTATCTGTTTTAATGGGAAAAACTGATTCTAAGGAAAGTATTTTAGATTTTAGTATTTTAGGGTAAACTGCAGTCATTTGCAGTTCAGAGCCAAGGAAAATATTGTTAGATATATTGTTCATTTCCATGTATTTTCTTTACATAAGAATATATAAAAGAAGAGCATTTTTACTATATTTTGGGAGCTGCCATATTTCTTCAATTCGCTAAGACGTGCTCACTTGGTATACCTATAATAGCAAACCTAGTATTCATTAATATGGTGTTTGGGTTCATTAAACACAATGGAAAATGAATCTGTCAAGTCAAGCAATATGCAGCTCCCACCCTTACTAGGAATGTAATTATGAAAAATAATTAAGGTAATGTTGACATACACCAAGCTATGTCCATTTAAAGAAATTAAATGAACATTATAAGCAGTTTATGTTTTACTATAAGGAATTCTAGAAGAAGCTAAACAAGGATATCTGTCTGAATTTTTCCTAGATGTTTTCTAGTTTAAAAGGCTCCAGTGTACTCAGTCATTGACTTGAGTAGGCGTTTACTAGCAAAATTAATTTTACCTTATCTGAGCATCTATTAAGGAATGCACTTTGCCTATTGTGATTAAACAGTAATTATCTTGGTAAAGATTATTTCAAATGTGTATAATGACGAAAAAAAAATTAAAAACTGCCGTAGGCGGATCTTTCAGCAATTCTTTAATAAAACTAGAAGTAATTTATTAAGGAATAAACATTTTGCTGCCACGGGGATCCGTAAGATTGTTTTCCCTCTGTGTTGTGCTGGAAGAGCATTTTCCAAAAATAAATTGAGTCAATAATTTGGTTTTTTTTATGTCCAACATAGAATATATAATCTTTGTTCTAAACAGGGGAAAAAATGTATTTTGTTGTAGGAACCATAATGAGAAGCAACATTTATTAATTACATTTATAGCCTATTATTCTACAGAATATTGCTTTTTTTTTAAAAAAAAAAAATCATCTTATACACGACTGGTTTTAGGAGTGAAAGCTAACTGCAAAGACTGAACCATGTCCGCCATTCAGCCCTTCCATGCACTACATAAGCTATCACATTTGGCAAGAATAGATGTATTAACACTTATGAAAACATTTATTTTTCAACTCTCCTTAAATCTAAAGCAGAGCAGGAGGGAAAGCTCTAATCCAAAAACCACATATAAAATGTTTAACATTTTCAGTCCAACACTATCCAGGCTTGAATGCAGCAGAGATCTTTGACCATGTCATGAAGGTCAGAACTCAAACGTTTATTCAAACTTTTAACAACCATGTAGCCAACATGCAAGTAATTAGGCAGTTAGTGGGTATAGATATGCGTATAAGGGATTGTGCAGTGAGAATACACCTTTAATACAAAGCACTCACATATTTAATGTGTTGCTAATGATGTAGGCTTTTGTTGCTGTCTTCTGCACTGCAAAGCCTAATCAAACAAATGATTATGCTTTCAAAGTTGGCCACAGGGGACTGTCATCTTGTAACTTTGTTAAACATCTTTACAAGACCAAGACTGTGCACATGGTCAGTGAGGTCTGGGCTGCTGCTTAGGGATTGTCATAAATTATCAAAACAGCACAAGTCAAATAATATCTGACAGAAGCCGATACAGCAACAGAATATACAGACTGCACTGGGTTCTGTGTTGTTGTGTAATTTAAGGTGGATTTTAGAGTTTTTGTATCGTTTAATACAAACTTTCTCCAACTCTGCAGTGGCTGCATCAAAATAATCCTCCAAATGACTATGAAGATTTTCATTCATCCAGGTCATGGTATATCTAGTATAGGTAAATCTAAAAACAAATGGACTTGCTGAGTAATAAAGGAAGACGTTTCACTACTCATCAGAGCAGCTTCTTCAGTTCAACTGACTGGTGTAGGAAGTTCTCGGCATATAAACTCTTCCACTAATCCAATCACAATGGCACATTGTAACTCTTCAAAGAGGTGACATCTAAAGAAATTCACAGAGGTGTTGATTCTGTGTAGTTACTGTGATAGGATTATCCAATGTGTCATGCAACTCCTAGAAACAGGTGTTACTTGTGAGAGTTGCATGAATGTATGTGTGAAGTGTTCTGAAACTGCAAGGGTACAGATGTTAGAACAGCATTGTATGTAGCAGACAGGTGGTGTTGAAGGCCCCCACCTCTGTTCAGGGATGGTTTCTCCACCTTGACATGAATTGCCTCTTTCATGCCTCCTTCAAACCAGCTGCCTTCTTTATCCAAGGTTTGGACCTTGCTATCTTCAAAGGAGTGTCCCTTGCCATTTAGGTGTAGAAAGACAGCTGAGTTTTGCCCTGTAGAGTTCGCCCTCCTATGCTCAGCCATTCCCTTGGAGAGCAGTTGTTTTTTATCCCCAATGTACAGATCTGTGCACTCCTCGCTACACTGGACTCTGTATACAACATTGCTTTGTTTTTCTTTTGCTGTTGGATCCTTTCAGTTGTGTCTAGGCTTATACTCAAGTCAATACGTTTTTCCAGTTTTCGTAGGTAAAATTAGGGTCGGCTTATACTCGAGTATGTACGGTAGATGAAATGGAATTGTCAAGAAAAGCCACAGAACACGAATCCTCCTCCAGCAATCTTAAAACCTTGAGAATTAAAATTTGGTCAGAGAACTTCTATGGATAAGCCAATGTTTTTCTTTTTTTCAGCTTGATGTGTGTAAAATTATAATTTTAGTACAATTACCACTTTGAAACTTCAATGTTGTTTTGAAGCCATAGTATTTAGCAATGGTGAGTTGCAGCACTTGGCTCTTGAATTTGATTTTGGTTGGTCTCAGTATAAAGTTTGAGTCTGTTTCCTCCAATCGAATTTTGCCTGATTTCCTTCATCTAATTAATACTGTCCCGTGTGATGTTAATCCAAAAGGTAGTTGATTGTACAGTTCCTCTTTAATGCAATATTAGCTATCTTCAAAGTCAAGAGGCACATGGTCAGTAATCTGCAACTGAGCAAGCAATAATATTGAGTTAGATAGGAGTCTGACCAATAGAGAAGGCCACAACATAGCATTGGGTATACTGTACTGTACATCAGGAAAGCAAAGAACCATTCATAGTTATACATTTACTCCAACTGGACTAAAAGAAGTAAAAGCTGGTAAAACTATTCTCAGTTGGATACTTATGCTAGATAGTTACATCACGAGGCAACTTCGGGCAACTTTGGAAAGTCGAAGCGATCCCACCAGCGAGGCAGTTCGGGGAGATTAGTCCCCCGAAGAAGAGAAGATTTGCCATTGGGCGACTAATCTCCCTGTCTGCCACTACCCTTATCAGAATACACATGATGAAGCAGTGATTACATTTGAGAAATATTCAGACAGAATGCAATCAAATAGCGGTGTCTGGAATCGCCAAACGCCACAGCAGCCTCATTATTTTATATCATTCCCATTTGTTTTCATTAAAGACAATCTAATAACATCGACAAGGCTTAACTTCTTGAATGACCGGACAAAGCAGTGTTAAAAACTCCAACAGCACTAATTACTAGCTGAGCAGTGGAAAAACTATGAATAAATGTCAGGCTGGAAGATAAGAGCTTATCTTAATCTAATGACTCTGCAGACTTAATTTGTCAGGCCAGCCTAGCTGATGAAAAACAGGTTTGTGTTCTCAGGCTTTTTGGAGAAACAGCCCTTCAGATACTTGAAACAGAACAGCAATATCACCAGTGTCATCCCACAAAATCCTGCAAGTATGCCAATGAAATTCTTATTGCCCTGAGAGAGACATAAGTGATTTTATGCTTGTTAAACCAGTCTTCTTGACAATTTGTTGCAATTTAAATCTTATTTGAAATTTTTGAGATCAAAATGAAACTGTATTTGCCTGAATTGCATTGCAGTAAAGAAAAAAAAATGTTACATTTGAAGCAATTTTGTTAGGATCTCAGAGTGCTCATTCACAATAACCCATGTATTGAACAAAGTGCAAAAAAAGGCAAACTTTCCCACTTTTCTCACTGCATAGGGCATTGTGCAAATAACCACAGGTCTCTGTGCTCTGTTTTGGAGAATAGAGACCTATAGACTGTGCCTAGAATTGAGCGCTGCCTGTGTTAGGCACATATACACATGTATTCATTTCCTATTTGACTACTAGCAACCATGCACTGATATGAATAAGGGTAAGGCCACACAAGGAGATTCGCTGCGAATATGACCATTTCGCTACCGTCAAATAAATTTGCGAATTTGCCACGAAAACTCACTGGCAAAAATTCGCTGGCGTAGAAATTTTTTTGCCACTGGCGACGGTTTCGACACCGGCGTCAATGTTTTCTCGATGACGGAGATGGTTCTGACGCCAGCTGCAATTTTGACAATAAACGGATACCCATTGACTTTAATGGGCGCCGGTGGCGGCACTTTTGAAGCCACCAAATTGTCACAGGAGTCAAAACCGCCGTTTTGCAAATTTTTCGCCAGTTTCGCAAATTTCACGGTGAAGTGAAACGGAACAAATTCGCATTGCTCTTAACCTAAATGTAAATAATACTATTACACTGAAGCCACAGTTTCACAACTTTATAAACTTTATACAGTAGTACATTAGGCGAGAGGAAAGAAATCCAATGTGCATTAACTGCTGCCTTCTTTCAGTAGTCCCAAATCCCATTTGGTAAAACAGGTGCATTTCAGCCCCTTTGCTCCCAAAAGGAAAACATCTCCATTATTTAGATGTAATCTATTTTCTCAGTTCAATATATGAGCTGTTTCCACTAAAAGTGACTAGTTTATCCATACAGGCAGTGCACAGGTTAAACGTTAGAATTAAACAGTAGATTATATATTAGATCCAATTTCATCATATATTCATGATCTATTTTGTTACATCAGCAACAGGAATTGAGTTTCAAGCACTCAGGATAGTTGGGAAGCTTCCATAATATACATACACATCTGCTGCTGAACTATCAGTTTGCTTCAAAAAAACCTTTAAATGATTAAAAAGGTTGTTTGTCCACAATATTAAAAATACCTTGTAATTAACATCGCATTTTAGGAATTGGAAAATTTCCCAGAAGCCCATTCTTTCTTTTTTATGTCGCATTATGCGGTAATAATGCACAAGCCTCTAAAAACCATGATGGTAATGAAAATATGTAATTAATATCAGCAGTGCAAAGTATGTGTTTTTTTTTTTTGTTGGAGTTATATTTACAGGAAATTGATGCTTGAGTCTGAAGTTTCACATTGCAGAAGAAAGCGGAAAAATAACTAGAGAAAGCTAGGGTTTTTTTTTTAATATCTTGAAATAGAGACTTCTTAGTAGAATCTTAGCTCTCACTAGCTCCCTGAATGCAATCTTAGCAGTTTGACCCTATATTGTATCAACTATTCGAAAATAAGAAGCATACGCCAACATATGAAAAAAACTGTGTTTAGACATGAAGAGGGTGGGTAATGTTACAGCATTTTAAAATCAGGTCTTTTAAACATAAAGAAAAAACTGAAAATCTTGTTAAATCATGTTGTTTAATGGTCAAGAGTTACATTGATGTTCAAGGGAGCCATACCTGCGTACCAAAGGCATTCTGCTGTATTCAGTACTAGTGTTATTAGTTCACAATGGATGCGTACATTGTGGGGCCCATTTACTAAGGATCGAAGTGAATTCGAAGTGAATTTCCAAATTCAAAAAGTTAGAATTTCGAAGTAATTTTTGGGTACCTCGACCATCGAATAGGCCAAAATTCGATTTGAATTGAAAAAACTTTGAATATTCGACCATTCGAAAATCGAAGCACAGTCGAAGCACTGCCTCTTTAAAAAAATTTGACACTTCGCCACCTTAAACCTGACCTTAGCCTATAGGGACCTCTTAGAACCTATACATTTTTAGAAGTCGAAGTCAACAATTTGAATTTGATCAAAAACTGCTTAATTTAATAAAAAAAAACTTTGACTATCGAATTTTTACAATTTGATGGTTGAATTTCGAAGTTTTACCACTTCGACATTCGACCCTTAGTAAATGTGCCCCTAAGTGCATTTCAAGGTCATAAGCCAAGGTTAATTAATAATGGTTGAGATATAGCCCAGGATATATAAAAAGGGATAGAGCTGAATGCTGTTCACAGACACTGTATAATTAATAAGGTGAGATTCCAAATCTAGTTACCCAAAACAGACAAATATTAAAAATGAAGTTGCATTTTACATTTCAGAATGAAATAAATTAAAAGGCATATTTTAATGGGGAAGTTCTTTGAATATAATATTTCTGTCGAAATTCAGGTGTTCATTATGGTAATTTCTCAGGCTAATGCCCTATTGCAGTGCTCCTGTATATTTTACTTTTTATTAAAGAAATGTAATTGACACTTTACATCTCAGTAGTTGGGCAAGCTTTCATTTTAATCAAGAACACTCTACTACTTGGTTTACCATTATAAACAGGTCGGTTATGCCGCTGAACACCAAACAATCCCTTTTCACTGAAAAGAAACATATACATAGACACAAAACATTGCTCTAGAAATTATATATCTTGTAATATAATAAAAATGTATTTCCAAAATGCAGATTTGTTATACTATTCTCTTATGGTATTCTCTTATCATATTGTAGAGCTTCTTCGATATTGATCCAAATAGTCGGATCAGTAATGCATGGTTAGTTAGCCTAGCAAGTGAGTTGGCTAATGAAATATTGCAATTTCAGCATAACAAATAAGTTAAAAAGATCTAACCAAGGCTTTGATTCATGCATGGGGCAATAATTTGAACCCCAAACTGCAGGTTGTGTATTTTAGGTTCATACTCTATGATGTATGTCTTGATCTTCGAAAACTTGGGTGTTAACGGAAAATTGTAGCAAAATGCATAGTGTATAATTGGTAATAAACATTCATTTTGGAGATCATTTTATTTTTTATATTTAACATGCACTATATTTTATTAAATAACTTTGATTATGGCCTATGTGCTTTCTTCTGGCAGATGCACTTTGCACACTGTCTTCCTTGAACACCCTTTGAGAGCCAGAGGTGCAGACTGCAGCCAATTGTGAAAATCAAATACTATATTGCATAGGTTAAAGAGGATATATAGGGATATTTGCAAAACAAATCACAGTTATAGTGAATGACGAACCAACAGTGTCAAGATACCTCTAAGGGGCAGTTTTATTAAAATACGAGCTTTTGAAAAAAAAAATATGCAAAGACAAAACTCATGGGACTTGTAACTAGTCACATGCCAGCGAGAATTTCATTGTCCCATTAATTTTCTATGAGACCGAAAATCGGAAATGTTTTAATAAATTGGGAATATAAAGTTGTTACAGAATATTCTCAATGACTTATATACAACCTTGCCAGCTTTCACTTGCCAATTTATTTCTATTGACTATACTTTCTGACTATTCAAGGTTTCAGAAAATACTTGCTCCTTTTTCTGCTTCCGCACTCTTTCTCCTCGTTTTCTCAAATTGAGAAAAAAAAAAACAATTAATTTTTGATAAATCAGCCCTGTGGAGGCCCATTTATCAAAGGTCAAAATTCAAATTTTTTTATTGTGATAGATTCGGATATATTTGAAATTCGAATGGGAGGTTATTTGAGATAAAATTAGAACGTTTAAAACTCGAACTAATATTACCTACCTGAAAACTCGAATTGAATTCCAGTCGAATTCGACTAAACTTGAATCTTGTTTTTTCTCTGAAAAAAACTTGGATGCAAGGAAGGCTATTAAGATCTTCAAATGGGTCTCTGGACCTCTCCCATTGACATACATAAACTCAGCAGGTTTTAGGTGGCGAATCGAGTTTGGATTATTTCCAATTCGAATGTGTGAGTTTTGACCAAAAAAGACAATTTGAAAATTCAAATTTACAATTCGACCCTTGATAAATCTGCCCCTTTAAGTGTCTAATACTTATTTTTCCCATAGATGTAGATAATAACATAAATCTTGTTGATGTGTTGGATATGATATGCACATTTTGAGCAAACCCATATAAAATATAACCACTACTGTATTGATAAAAGTTTTGAAACCCAAGTGCAGTTGCTCTCATATGTGTCTTATCCTACCATTGCAATCTCCATGCAAATGGAAGACATTTAAAATATGTACAGAAGTAATGAGAACATTTCAGCTTAAACATATTTAAAATATGTAGGGCAGTTTAATTCTAGTAGACAATTATTGTTCAGCAAACACCAGGTAGTTTTTTTTCTCACACCATGCATTTGTTCAACCAACTGTTGCTTGTAAGTATTTAATACTACTTTTTCTCCTTCCCTTGATTTTAGTGCTGTCATGCAGGGTGAAACCAGCTAGTGTTCTCGGTAATTCACCCTGGAGGTTATACAATATATGTGAAAAAAGTAGAAAATAAATTGAGCATTTCTTTTATACAGGGGGAAAAGACAATAAAAAGCAGCTGTATTAAAACACATTACTATTTCCTTTAAACATTTAAAACGCAGGGACAGAAAGTTGCTCTCGGTTACTATTTTGCCAGCCATTACGGAAAACTATGTTCAGTGGGTGTTGAAGGCCAAACCTAGGTCATATGAGCAAGCTAAATGGATAATTCTGTGGGTGGTGGAGGAAGAACTAATTAGACAAATATCTAATGCAGTTTGATGTAAGAGCCCATAAACTTTTCTTGGAATGTTTAGAAATCCTGAACCCCTGTTGAATGGTGACTGCTTGGAATGAATCATCCTTAGGGCAATGCATTTCAAAGATCAGTAAGTGCATTAAGCAATGTGATACTTGTAATTCTATTCAAGCTACATTCCAAGTTTGCAGGTAACACTTGGCTTGCTTTAAGTAAAGATGTGACAAACACATGGCCTCCTGGAGGTAGATAATTAGATATGCATTCCAAAATGTACAATATCCAAAACATTATTATATAATAAGCCAATAGAGATGGCGCGAACTGTTTGCCGGCGAACTTGTTCGCGCGAACATCGGGTGTTCGCGCTCGCCGGAAGTTCGCGAACGTCGCGCGACGTTCGCCATTTTGGGTTCGCCATTGTTGGCGCTTTTTTTTGCCCTCTCACCCCAGACCAGCAGGTACATGGCAGCCAATCAGGAAGCTCTCCCCTGGACCACTCCCCTTCCCTATAAAAACCGAAGCCCTGCAGCGTTTTTTTCACTCTGCCTGTGTGTGCTGAAGAGATAGTGTAGGGAGAGAGCTGCTGCCTGTTAGTGATTTCAGGGACAGTTGAAAGTTTGCTGGCTAGTAATCGTGTTGATACTGCTCTGTTATTGGAGGGACAGAAGTCTGCAGGGGTTTGAGGGACATTTAAGCTTAGGTAGCTTTGCTGGCTAGTAATCTACCTTCTACTGCAGTGCTCTGTATGTAGCTGCAGTGGGCAGCTGTCCTGCTTCTGATCTCATCTGCTGACTGCTGCAATAACAGTAGTCCTTGTAAGGACTGCTTTTATTTATTTTTTTGTTCCAATACAGAGCAGTATCAAGCAGATTACTAGCCAGCAAACTTACTATCATCTGTCCCTGAAATCACTAACAGCTCTCCCCCTACACTATCTCTTCCAAGCACACACAGGCAGATTTTTCAGATACATTTTTGCCCTTGATCCCCCTCTGGCATGCCACTGTCCAGGTCGTTGCACCCTTTAAACAACTTTAAAATCATTTTTCTGGCCAGAAATGTCTTTTTTAGATGTTAAAGTTCGCCTTCCCATTGAAGTCTATGGGGTTCGCGAACCGTTCGCGAACCGCTCGCATTTTTGCGCAAGTTCGCGAATATGTTCGCGAACTTTTTTTCCGACGTTCGCTACATCCCTATAAGCCAAGTTCAGCACCTGTTACTGACAGCCTGCTGACTGGTGGAGCACTATTCACTATTGTACTCTTCAGTCAGTAGGGAGTATGCCAGTGATAGTGTTATAACAGAAATATATCATAATATAAAGAGAAATATAATATAAAGAGAAAACAGGCATATCTTGTTTTTCAGACCATGTATTATATTATGTACTCTTGCTGCAAACTGATACACCTTCTGATGATCAGTCATTTTCCAGTCTCCCTAAAGCCAACATAACATACTGTACTTCCTTCCTTAAATCAAAGATCATGGATTTGGTCCATTTGTAATCTTTAAGAATATTACTGAATAATTGAACCAATATTGAACCAAATAAAAATCATAATTTGAATATACATGTTTGAGTAGAAAAAAATATCTACATCATCTATCACTTTCTGTTGCTCAGCACTTTAAAGTCACATAAAATAAGGTTTTTTGATACTTTCTGAATTCTAAAGTGTAGGAATTTAGCAAAATCCCCAAAGACCTCAACAGTTATCCCTGTTCTTAAACTTTTTATTCTGGGCTATTGTTTCTTCCACCAAAATCCTTATTCTGCCAGCCCTTCAGTGAAATGTTAAAACTTGTAAATCCTATAGGCCAAGAAGGAGGGATAAACACTGTCATTTAATAATTTAAAATAATTTAATATGTTTCCATAATAAAATTACCAGCAACATATTTTGCAGAACACATTCTTCATTTCTGTAGTGGATAATACAGTCATGTATACACAAATAATATTTAGTTACTATCAACAAATGTCCATCAAATGTATTCAGCTCTTAAATGTATACTTAATGCACAAACTCCCTTTTTAAACTGCAAGCTTCTTACTAGCCATTTGACACAGGATTTTACTATGGATTGAATTTAAAGGACAAAGGAATCCATCAATTAAATTGCACCTACTTTCATTGGTCTGTGAAGTCACCTGCATCATGGATTTTCATTGAACTTCTGGCTTGAACGGCAATTGGGGCTTTGTTCAGTCTGGCTCAAGATGGGCTCTTGCCCCTGCCCTGCACCCTAATGTTTGTGCAGGTGCCCATTGGTTGTTCAGTGATGATGCCACACTTTATGTTGTCCTCACCACTACATTTTAATCCATTAGGTAGGGGTGAAATGAGGCTGTAACCACAAAATTCATAGGAACAAAGACAAGAGCCACTGCACTCAACCCATTATCAATATGTTATATATATAGCTTCAGTGATGATGCCACACTTTATACAAGAACCACTGCACTCAACCCATTATTAATATATTAAGGATATTAAAACATTTTATACATTACGCTACTAAAAATGCCCTCCCCTTTACAAAAACAGGGACTTCTCCAAATATTGCAATGTTTTCAAGCTGACCAACTACATCAAAGTCATCCCAGGCAGCACCACCATTTCCAGCTACAATCAGGTGATGCCAGTGGTGGCCAATAAAAGCAACCATTGGGAGTTTTAACCTTGAAAGCAAGTCACAGCTAAACTTTAGCCCCTGTATATAATGTAGTAGAATGTTTAAATAATCAGATGAAAGAGAATGTAGGACTGGCCAGACCATGGATGACTTTGACATAGTCAGTTTGAATATATTGCAATATATAGACAAACAATACCTGTTTTATTTTTAAGGGGACACATTTTGGGGGTAGCTTAATGCAAAATATTTTAATAGCCTAAGTATATTAATTATGGTTTGAGTGCAGAGGGCCTCTTGTCTTTGTCTGTACCCTCTATACATGTACATCTATAACTATTTAACATAGTGGTAAGAGAGGACAAGGGGTAAACCAACAAATAAATAGGATTGCTTACAGTAAATTGGGTTCTCCTTTAATAATCCTTATTAAAATGAATAAAGTCAATTTGTAATAGTGAAAAAAGTGTATAGCTTAAAATGACCCATTGGAATACTTCATTACCTCAAAACATTACTTCTATAATATATAAAGTGTCAAATCCCACCATTGCAACTCTACAACTACTGATCAGATTTGTAACCCTTTTCTGAATACAAGCAAATTTAAAGTTTATATATAAAATCCTAAATTTCTTCATACTTTTCCCTATTGATAAGGCCAGTCTTTCTAAATACAGGCACAAAAAACAATTGGAATGGATGCTGTGAACATTCCATTAGCTGTAGAAAAATTGAATGGTGTCCAGATTCCAGCTTAAAACAAAATTGAAATAAATCCTGTGATTCCAGTTTTAATAATGCAAATGTAATTTGTTCAGTCTACGGCCACATAAAAGAAGAATTTGGATGGTGAGCAATATAGGGGATTTCACTGTATAATTATTTTGACCTACTCAGAATAGTCCTGTTCATACTAAGCCAGGATACCAGCAGGAAAGAATTGTGCCCAATCCAGAAGATAAATGAGTCAGTCAGTCAGTCTGTTTTATCCTGCACTCCAGACCTATTCTTCAGTTACAAGTTCAGTTTTAGGTGTAGACTGTCTTTTTCTTTGTGTGATTGTGTTTCATGTTTGTTTTCATCATCGGCGGAAGGTTCTGGACTCAGTGGCACCTGAATACTGACACTTCCACTATGTGCAATAGTCCTTGTTTTGATGGAAAATGAAGACATATTAAAGTCTATGGGCATTTTCTTGACGTGCACTGCCATACAAGTCTATGGGCGTAATTTCCGTGGCGAAACAAGGTGAAAATATTCGCCCACCCCTAGTAGCTTCTAGTAGAAGTAGTATCAGTACTGTCCTGTTTACAAACTCTCCCTTGCATATCTTAAATTCCACTGCTAGTATTTTTCTGCTCTCTCCTTAAGAGTGAACCTCTTCAGCTTCAGGTAAATCAACATGTCTCTACCATTACTGCCCGTTATAAGAGAAGGAATGTCTTTTTAACTTTGGGGTAATAAACCTTAAGCACCCCAATTGGTTGTATTTGTTTGCCTGACGCCAGAGCCGGTGCTCCTATCAGCAGAAAACGGCACCACGGATCTATTGCCTTCTTCACTCTTCAAATTTCCCAGGGCAGACGCATGCACAGTAGAATGAAGTAGACAGCTTTTCCCTCTACTGCTTATGTGCAGCCATGACAACAAAGAAGAAGCAAGAAGAGCATCGCTCCATGGTGCTCACTGGAAGAAACCTGGGTCAGTGCACTTTTCTGCTGATAGGAGCACAGCCCGGGGTATCAGGTAAAATAATACATTCATAGGGGGTTTCAAAAGGTTAAGCAAAAGAGATTTTCCTTCTATTTTAAGCAAAGGATAGAACATTCAAAGCCCTTTACATTTCTGCTCCTCAGTACATTTCTTCAATCATCTCCTTGTATGTTCCTGGCAATCTTTTTCGTTCAAACTTTATACACCATCGACACCAGCTGATATCTCTTATTTTTAGCTTGAGTTTTAAAGGCATATTCCCACCATAAAACATTATTTTTAAGGTTCATTCTGTGATAAATGCACAGAAGTTTAGATGCAGTTGCAAAATAATGGCTGGACTGGGGTATTTATTAAAGCATTGGAGGAATTCTAATCTTTCCAAAAGCTACAGCTAATATTTTGGAAAAAATAATCATATTGCATTCCTTTTTAAGTCCTTGGAGCAATTCCCTTTAATTTAAAAGCATTGGGTGGCATGGAAACGCATCTCTGTGCACCTAATTATGTGTGTAGGAGAAGAGAACAGAGAAAAACCATATTCCACACCTAGTTGACTTAAAGTTGCTTCCCACCAATTCTGTTTAAATTAAAAGAATAGGCTCCCTGCCTTGACCATGGCATAAAAATTAAATGCGTAAATGTATGCTCTGCTGTAAACACTTGTCCTTCTATACTTAGAGCTCAAATTAAAAAGCTATCGGTCGTATTCCCCGAAGCCAGGTCCTGACACAGGAGATGAGCAGGAAGATCTTTCTTAGACAGGAGGGAGCTTAAAATTTGCTGTAGGCTAGATTGCAATTTTATACATCAGAAGGAAGAGAGAATCACATGAAGTTATTGTCAGTTCTCTGCCAGTTGTCTACACACAGCTACAAGCGATTGACTTTTAAAAGACTGATGTATTCAACATAGGAATCTACTGTAGCTTGTTTATATTATGTACACATTAAAATATATCTTTTTAATAATGAGGACAGCCTCATTATTTCGGTTAAGACAAGTCTTCATTCTCAGCCACTTTGCATGAGGAGCTCAGTATAAAAGTGCCAGTTTGGCATATGCAAAATGGTAGTGTTCAGTTGGTTGAAAAAGGCTTTGGTGAGCCACACAGGCCTATTTCAGAACATGTATAAATATTTGGAAACATATTTCATTTTCAGCAAATTAACCCTACCACATAGTGATAACGGCATTGACTTCCGGGTGAACTTAGTGATCATATTTTTAGTAATGGGGTCTATATTAATAGTCTTATAGCTGGTAACTTCCCTCGTGATCCATATACCCAGATATAAAAAGCTATCCACCCACTTAAGAGGGGAGTTCGGGGATAACAGTCCCTTGGCTGCTTGGTCAAGGGCAAATAGGGTAGACTTGTGCTAATTGACCCTAAGTCCAGAGAATTTCCCGTTATCATTTATGACATCTAGCAAATTATCAAGTGCAGCGCCCGGGTTCTCAAGATAAACCAACATATCATCAGTGTATAATTACACTTTTTCTGTCAAGTTACCTATTCAGAACATAGACATTTACCTCTTCTAGCTAGTGCTGGTCACATGCGTAATAATTAAAGTATTTACTACCAGTGAAACTGTCTGTAGCCAAGCAAACATACAGAAGTTTTATCATACATGGTGCATTCTTGCTTTTATTAAACAATTATTATTTCAGCTTTCTCTATATTACTGCTGATGTCCAACTCTAACTTATTTATATTTTTGAAATACTTAGGGGAATGTTTACTAACATTGGAGATAAATATCTGGAGAGATTTTTGGAGATGTTGCCCATGGCAACCAATCAGCAATTAGATTTAAACAGCCACAGCCAAGTTAGAAAACAAAAGCAAAGATCTGATTGGTTGCTATGGGCAACATCTCCAGAAATCTCTCCAGATATTTATCTCCAATGTTAGTAAACATGCCCCTAAATATTGTTGAAATCATCTGAACTACAGATTATGCAATCATGTCATTACAATGGACTGATACACAAGCAACAGTATTTGCTCACAATTATATTTATCAGGAAGTCGAGTGCCCATGAGAGAAGAATAACTGCTCAGAATGTGAAAACTGGGGTTTCATCCAAAGATGTAAACATAATTATAATTGTTTAAAGCAGCAATCCTGCCTGGCCGATTTTTAAACAAGGGAATTCATCCATTACATTGCTACTTTTGATATTGTGAGAGCTTCATTAAATGTGAGGATAAAGTTCAGCCAATTCCTTGTGAATTTATGAACTGTAGTGTAATGTTTTAACATGAAAGCCTTCATATAGTTTGAACTACTTATTTAATATAATATCATGAAACCTATACAGTGTTGCCAACAATGAAATATATGTATATATATATATGTATATATATAATTTCATGTGTGTGTGGAAGGAAAACTGCAAGTTAATTATTCATTGGCTTTTGATATTCCATATTGTCAGCCCCGTTGCAATATCGTTAATTTACTTGGATGTTACTTTTATATTTATTTACTACACTATATTTGCTCTCATCTGGCATTTCATTGAGAAGTTGAAGTATTTCCTTGCATATTGGAAGTGGTTGATGAACCTCAATTTCCATTTTAGTCTAGTGAGTAGGTTGAATTACTTGTGTGACCAGTGAGCTCTAATTTCAGAGGCGCTGACGCTTTATAGTCTGTGATTATCACTGGCACATTTGTATGGGGTGTTTTTTATTTACACATCCACATATTACACCATAATATCCTTTTGTGTGCTTCCTTGTAGCTTGTCTATTAGTACAGTCTTTTTTTGGAGCCTGGACAAAGAGAAAAGAAGTCTGCAGACACTTCTTGCTAATTTTTATATTGGAGGACCACATTAAGCACTAAATCTACACTTATTTTAGTACCATTACAATTGAGCATTACTTAAAATACAATTGCAAGAAAAGCATTTCAGTTAGGTTAGAAATATATACTGGTACATTCAAAACTTACTATAAGAGGGATGTTTTCTTGGTAGAATCCAGTTGCTCTGTTTTGTAAGTTCATTAGGAAATTAAGAAATTACAGTTAATCAATAACGTAAATAAAATGTCAAGTGCCAAAAAGTACATTTGTGTCACAATTCTTAAACATTTTTAATTTGAAAAAAACATTTGGTAAATAAAAAGGATCATACCAGCGTGAAATATCCCAAGATAACTATTAAGTAAATTGATTTCTATCGAATCTCTAAGGAAACCACCAAGTGGGAGAAGACAGGAACCCAAGGGCCATGGTGTAAAATCTTACCTTGCTTATTACTGTATTTTGTAAGACCACAAACCCTTAGAGAGAAGTCTACTATTACCATGGCATTACTTCGGCATCAATAATTTTGGATAAAAGTTGTAACATGTTTTTAATAAGGCAAAAGATCTTGCAACACAAACACACCCTTTTTTTGGCAATTGACACTTTCATTTGTTGATCAATTGTAATTCTTTGATTCACTATGAACTAATAAATCAGAGCACTTGCACTTTAAGGGGCTGATTCACTAAGGGTCGAATATCGAGGGTTAATTAACCCTCAATATTCGACTAGGAATTGAAATCCTTCGACTTCGAATATCGAAGTCGAAGGATTTAGTGCAGAAAATTCAATCAAACGATCGAAGGATTATTCCGTTGATCGAACAATTAAATCCTTCGAATCGAATGATTAAATCCTTCGAATCAAACGATTCGAAGGATTTTAATCCAACGATGGAAGGAATATCCTTCAATCAAAAAAACTTAGGCCTTCCCCATAGGCTAACATTGACTTCGGTAGCTTTTATCTGTCAAACTAGGGGGTCGAAGTTTTTTTTAAAGAGATAAAAGAGATTTTTATTTCGAATCCTTCGATTCGAAGTTGTAGTTGTAGTCGAAGGTTGAAGTAGCCCATTCGATGGTCGAAGTAGCCCAAAAAACCTTTGAAATTCGAAGTTTTTTTAATTCGAATCCTTCACTCGAATTTAGTGAATCAGCCCCTAATTGTATTCTTACAAGGTAAAAAAACACTATAAGAGGTTCTATGTCTACCAATGTAGAGTTGAGCTACTCCCTCAGTGGAAACCTTTTTCTTGGAATTTAATTACCATTTTCAGTAATCCTTGCCCTTTTATTCCCCAAGTACAGGTTAGAAAAATAAACAGGAACACTGCAAATGTGCATTCAGATTCACGATAAAGAAACAATATTTCTTTAAAAGTTCCTTTAAAGATTCAAATCTCTGTAAACAGAATATCTTATTAACTTGAACAAAAGCAATTCAAATAGTCAGAATTAGGCATTGGGTACAGCAATAATAAATGCTACTTTCTACGTGTGAAATTAAGGGACAGAAGTATAAGCAACTTTTTTATTATAAATAATGTATGAAATAAAAATCTCATTAGCTTCTAAAGAAATAATGTACTTTATATCTTTATATGCTTATGAACAATAGGTTTATTGTTTTGTATTCAAGAGTGTTTCCAGTTGCTGCAGTTGTTTTTTTTATCAGAGTTCACTTGGAGCACACGGTAATAAAAAGGTCCCAAAATTCTGTCATGTGACATTGAAGCCATGAGCAAGATTAGATTTGCATTGTTGCTAACTGTGCTATAATTCAAGGAATGTTCTGTTATTCCAAGATTGCATTTTTAACTGCAGTTGTCCATTTTAAAAATAAATTGTAACCGTTGTGAGAATATTACATATTGTCAGTGAGCAAATTTAGCCAATTCCTCCCCCCTTCTTTTGCCAATAAATTTACACAGCTGCACAGTAAGTTGCCTTCATTTTTGCTCCAATAGTTCAGGCCGGCTTTTGCCACGTCTGATAATAAGGATGTAGGGTCTAAATGGTAGATTATACTTAAATGCCAAGTGATTGGCCTTTATAATTAAAATTCTGCAGTGCTTGAAATAAGATGTGTATGTTGATCAGGACTGACTCCTATTGCACATATGTTAAAAGCTAGGGGTGGGAAGGGGAAAACATTTTTTACTTCCTTGTTTTGTGACAAAAAGTCATGCAATTTCCATCCCGCACTAATTTGCATATGCAAATTAGGATTCGGATTCGGTTCGGCCGGGCAGAAGGATTCAGCCGAATCCGAATCCTGCTGAAAAAGGCAGAATCCTGGCCGAATCCCGAACTGAATTCTGCATTCGGTGCATCCCTAATTAGAAGGATCCAATTTACTAAAATTCACACACATTCCTGAAAGTAAGAAGGTGTTTAACTAAGTTTTAACACTGCTGGACTGCTAAGCCCAAGATATTAATAAATATGACACTAAAATGAAAATGACACAGCGCCTCCTGGATTTCTTGGCCATGTTACAACTAGCTTTTTACAAATACAATAAGGCAACTATGTAAGGCAGAGGTTCCCAACTTTTTCTTATCCATAATCAAAATTTGAATGTAAAAAAAATACAAAAATGCAAAAACATTCTGGGGGTGCCAAATATGGGCTGTGATTTGCTATTTGGCCTATATGAATGTGCAGTCTACAGGAGACTTAGTTTGGCAGTACACATTGATTTTTGCATTTAAAGGTTGCCTTCAAGCCATAAATGAAAAAAATAAGCACCTGCTTTGAGGCCACTGGGAGTAACATCCAATGGTTTGGGGAGAGCAGCACGTTGCTCTTGAGCCACTGTTTGGGGATTACTGGTGTAAGGTATACTGTATATACTGAGCTAAATACTTGCATTACATAAGATAAAAACAATGAAGAAGGTGTAGTGGCCCTTGACCCTTTCATTGGCGTGCAAAACATGCAAGCAAAGCACAGCACTAAGGCAACCTGAATTAACCAACAATGGCAATTGGAGCTTTTGAAAATCATGGCTCTTGATTATCAATGAACCTATGTATATCTATAATATTCTTAAGTCTTTACCATTCTGTGGCCCTAGGTCTTCATAACAATTGAAAAGATATAGACATCCAAGTACAATGCACAATGAACATTTAAAAAGACCGTAGATGTAAAACAATTTGTTTTACTTTTTTTTCCCTTTTATTTCTAAATCTATACAGCTCTACCAAATTGTAAAGGTCAGGGTAGGTTTGGGTGTTTTGAAATGCTGACTGGAAGCTGTTTTTTAAAAGGTCAGGATGTCATGTAGTTTCAGAGTTATGGACGTAGTAGTTTCACGAGTGCCAGTAACCCCCCCCCCACTTTGTGACAGACATTTTGTGACGTTAAGACAGCAGGGGGGCTGGAAAATGAAAGGTATCTGTTTGTTTTGCTTTTCAGCCTAACAGCAAACTTGCGGTAATACCCCATGCAGCACTGCAGTTAATATAGAAGGATTTTCTAAATAATAGTCATTCCATTCTTGTGAAAATGGTTTCAACGAGAACTAATTGTATTTAATCTTTTAACTGGTTCCTTGTACCCTGCCATCTATTTACCTTGTTCTGTGTGATAACTGCATACAGATATACTTTCTGCCAGTGAAGAGCTTGTACATTTTAGGGAATATAATAAGATTTACCAGAAAAAAATACAAATTAGAATTTTTTTGTGGTATTTAACACGTTGAGAACCTGTAAAACCTCTTACACCAGCATATCAAACATTTTATATTTTTTGCCATTGGAGAGTTAAAGAAATAAAACTTCTTACCAATGAAGTAATTATATTGTGCCGAAAAATAGGCCACGTTCATGCAGATCTTTAAAACGCAATCAAAGTTCACAAGGTAACAATTGTATAATGAAAAATATAACACATAAAGAATCATTTATGGCCATAAGTACTAAACTACATAAGTGCAATTGCCAGTAGCTACCAATCAGAACTTTGCTTTAATTTTCTACCTGGTAGTAAATTGTGAAGCAGGGTTGGACTGGGCTGGTGGGACACCATGAAAAAACGTAATGGGCCCTGTCAGCCCAGACTCACACCCTGCCCTTGCTGCCCCTTACCTTCCTTTCCAGCCTTGGTCAAGGTAAGCCAGAGTTTTATAAATAGGCCCCACACAATTCACTGTATAGAGCCTGGATATATTAAGACATAGTGACAAAATCCTCTTCTGCACTTTAAAGGAGCCTAATTTGGACATCATAACGCAGATCCTCCAAAAAGAGCAGGGTTTATTTTTTTCCCATAATGCACACTCTAACACACTAGGGATGCACTAAATCTATGATTCAAATCTGAGATTCAGGCAACCCTAAAACCTTTTCGCATTTTTTGAGTGTGTTCTGCTGAACTGAAATCAGAACTCTTTAGGGGGTATTCATGGCTTGGAGGGGACATAAAAACAGGTTGAAGCCATCATGCTTTGAACTCTGCCTGGTTGTGAGTTTAAGTGGAGGTCTAGAGTACCTGTGCAACCCCATGAGTACAGCCCAACCTGTATTTGGCAGTGTTGCATTCATAAAGGGGGACTGGGGAGGCACATAGACATCCTGACCCTTAACATAAATGTCAGATGCTCAAGAGTGCACAGGGGTAAAGGCAGGGTTGCCTTGCACCCACCAGTGCTGTGATCCCTACCTTGTGCAGGACTTGTAATAGTGTATAATAGTGATGTGCAGGTCGGGGGTTTCCCGACCCACACCCGACCCTAACCCGCCCGCCTTCAGCCCACCCGCACTTCCGGGTTTCTTTTATAGGCAGACAACGTCACAAAAGGGGTGAGTGGGCGCGCGGTCCGCTGCCCGCAGTCCCACAGCCGGCAGTCTTGTGAATATACGCATTAAAATATACAGTTTATTGAAGTGCACTGATTGCAGAGGGATTGTGCAGCCCTTCAACCTGGATTCTATAAATGTGTCTATGATTTTTAAAACCATCTGGTACGCTTAACTTATGCCATTCATTAAACCAATGAGATATTCAGGTGCTCAATATGATGTGCCCTTTGGCATTCTAAAATTTTATTAAGGGCACCATACTGTAGCTGCAAGTGGTCAACTTCTCCATTAACTATATTTTAATGGGAGTTCCAGCTCTATGGATCACAATCTTTTTTTTTACTATGGGCCTCACATATTTATTACAGCCAATAGCAAGGCCCCATTCATTCAGAGCATCACAATAACCGTTACATTTACACTGCAAAGTAGATCTTAACCAAATCTGAATGAAAGCATGTGTCTCAGAAGCACAAAATCTTACAAGACTGAAATCAAGAGATATGTTAGTATTAAATGAGAGGAAATTGGTAGATAGGGATCCTTTGAAGGACAGTGCCAGATATGGCCATTCATGTGGAGCAAAGGGTATATTTGGGCCTATGAAAATTGTAAGTGAGAATCCCTGGATCTATGGAACAACTGTATAAACAAGAGCATTGTACTGTTATATTTTGAAAGGGATCTAAACCTAAACAGAAAATATAAACATACTGAGAGTGCTTCCCTAAGCATTTTTGTAATAGAAATTAACTTTTTTTCATTATTTCTCAGATATGGTGCAACTAATACCATTTAGAGCTTCAGTGTCAGTGAACCTTAAAGGACCCACATGATGCAGCAAATGGTTACTTGTAGAAAGGATAAATCTGAGGGACAATGCAGAAAATCAGAATGGAGAGTCTGGACTGACTAGAACCCAAAGTTTAGGTTTGCAAATTTAGGCTTTGACACTGACCAGACCCTAAACTGGGTCCAGTATTCATGTTTATTCTATAGAACTAGCATAAGACTTATACCTAACTCTCTTTGCAGGACAAGTTTTTTCTTTACTTTTTTTTTAAGATAGGGACTGTTCAGTGTTTAATTATGAGGTTACAGTTCTTTTCCCCCCTTCAATTAAGGCAGGGAACCGCCACCTTGTGAACCCGTGAGCAACATTCAGAAGTAAAAGGAGTTGGAGAGCAACACTAGCATGAAAAATGTTCTTGGGGTTCCAAATAAGTGCTGTGATTGGCCAATTGGTAGCCCCTATGTGGATTGTCAACCTACATCGAGGCTCTGTTTGGTAGTGCACCTGGTTTTCATGCAACTACCGACCAAGCCCACTTCCAACCTGAATCGACCCAGTCTGCGCTCTCTCTCTCTCTCTCTCTCTCTTTTTCTATCTTCTCTCTCTTACCCTGTGTGCCTGTATTTCCTCATTCTCTCTTGTCCGTGTAAAAAAAAAGGCTTTAGTTCTTCACATTTTTATGCAATCTTTTTGTTCAACCCACTGAATTAAAGCTGAAAGTCTGCAGTTCAACTGCATCTGAGTTGTTTCATTTAAAATTCATTGTGGTAATGTACAGAACCAAAATTAGAATAAAAAGTTGTCTGTCCAAATATTTATCTACTGGATAGAGCTTTTGCTTTCGATGAAAAATAAAATGTTCCTTCTAAAGAAAAGAGTCTTTGTGTTAAAAAGTTCTGAATGGCAGGCAAACTACGTTATTTTATCCAGAAGGGAGTCGTCTTGGCTCCATAACATTTCGAATTTGATATTTGGACATGATTTTGTTTATTTCGTTGCAGCACTGTAGCCATTGTTATATATACTTTCATACTATTCTGTTCAATTGTTGGAGCTTGCAAATTACAAACATAATTCCCTGATCACACCTGGCAACTCCATCTTTTTGTCATGCACAAGAAAAAAAAATAAGAAACCATTGTACTGGAGCAAGAATTGCCATATGAAAAGGCATGCCTGAAAACAGCTGCACCCCCGATCTTAATTAAATAATACTCATAGCACATTGTTTAAATGAGCAAACACATTGTCATTATGTTCTGGAATTGCAGAAGAATTACACTTCCTTAAATTTTATAATTAAACAGGTCAAATCCTAGGTGCGCTTTATGAAATCATTTTAGATTTAATTTGCACCTGTGGTTCCTTGTTTGAACAATGCACTGTAGAAATTAAATATTAGTTTTAGCACTCAGAAGGATTTCAAAACAAACATTTTACTTATTGGGCCTGTGTCTTTCAGTATGTAAGGTGGAGAACTTCTAAATCCTTTAACAACCAAGTCATTTTTAGCTCACAGCATGTAGGGAAGCAGTACAGGGATATGCTCATTTAAAAGAAAAAAAATGTTTTATAGACTAATTTACTTTAATAATTCACTTTTCTTAAATACAATATTTTTAAAAAGTTTTTTCTCAGACTTTTTTTAGGCTTAGGGGCATGTGCTGCAGCTGTCAAACACTGTGCAAGGATACTGCTCCAGCCTTTATAGTCCAGCAAAGTTAGTTAGTAGCACTCTCTATGCAGGTAGCCCAACTTACCAAAAGCCTCCTGAGCTGTTGGCCCTGAATCGATCCTCTGATTAATGTTGGATCTGACATAGGAGATGCTGGCAACAACCTTACTCACAACGTGTTACTGCAGAAAAATCAATTGCATGTTATTTCCTACATCCCTAGGTCCCATTATAATAATAGTTTGCTTATTTAATTTATTTCATAAGGAATCGGTTTAAGTTTCGAATCTTGGAGGCCCACTAAGGCACAGTACTGGCACAGTACTGAACTGTGGTACTTTACTGTGAAGTGAAGCAATATAAAACTGTAAGTCCAACTGCCCAAAGAGTTCTATATACAGTATGGTTACTGCCTGCTCCCATATAGATTACTCTCAGTAGTCCCTTAAGACACCAAAAAATTAAAACAAGATATAACAGGCATGGCACTGCTGCAATACTAAGAAATGCATTTGCTATCAGCATAATCTTAAAACCTACATCTTAAATACATGTGCAAACTATTGGTTACATTCCTACAGTAAGATGCTGGACAGTGGGGGGGCAGTAGATGTGATGTACAGTATTTGGATTTTGCCAAAGTGCTTGATACTGTGCCCCACAAACGACTGCTTTCTAATCGAAGGTCTTTTGGGCTTAATGAAATCATTTGCACATAGATAGGAAACTGGCTACAGGATCGGGTACAGAGGGTAGTTGTTAATGGGACATTCTCTGCTTGGAGTAAGGTTCTTAGTGGGGTCCCTCAGGGCTCAGTATTGGGTCCACTTTTATTTAACTTGTTCATTAATGACTTAGGGGAGGGTAATGTAAGTAATGTATGAGTGTTTGCAGATGACACAAAACTATCCAGCCCAATTAATTCCATCCAGGATGTGCCATCCTTGCAACATGATCTTGACAATCTGGGCAGCTAAGTGGTAAATGAGATTCAATGTTGATAGATGTAAAGTCATGCACCTGGGATGTAAAAATATCCAAGGCACTTATACCCTCAATGGGACTACACTAGGCAAATCCATTATGGAAAAGGACCTTGGAGTCCTTGTAGATGATAAACTTGGTTGTAGCAAGCAATGCCAGTCAGCAGCATCAAGGGCAAATAAGGGCTTGAGCTGTATTAAAAGGGGCATAAATTGTGGGGAGGAGGGGGTCATTCTTCTATTTTATAGAGAACTGGTAAGGCCCCATCTAGAATATGCCATACAATTTTGGTCTCCAGTGTTTAAACAGGACATTATTGAATTAGAGAGGGTACAGAGAAGGGCAACTAAGCTGGTAAAAGGTATGTAAAATCTTAGCTATGAGGAAAGACTGGCCAAATTGGGGTTGTTCATACTGGAGAAAAGGTGCTTAAGGGATGATATGATAACTATGTATAAATATATAAGGGGATCATATAATAATCTCTCTAATGCTTTATTTACCAGTAGGTCTTTCCAGCTGACACAAGGTCACCCATTCCGATTAGAAGAAAAGAGGTTCCACCTAAATATTCGGAAGTGGGTTTTTTTTTACAGTGGGAGCTGTGAAGATGTGGAATTCTCTCCCTGAATCAGTTGTACAGGCTGATACATTTGATAGCTTTAAGAAGGTTTGGATGGCTTTTTAGCAAGTGAGGGAATACAGGGCTATGAAAGATAGCTCATAGTACAAGTTGATCCATGCTCTAGTCCAATTGCCATTATGGAGTCAGGTAAGATTTTTTTACCCCAAATTGAAGAGGCTTCAGATGAGGTTTTTTGCCTTCCTCTGGATCAACTGCCAGTTAGGCAGGTTAAAAAAGTTAAAAGGTTAAACTTGATGGACGTGTGTCTTTTTTCAACCTAACTTACTATGTTACATGTTACTTACTATGTACAGAGTCACCATCAGTTATTGATATGGGGCCCCCATGAATACAAGTATGCAGTACCAAGCTTTTGCCCCCCCCTTGTTTGTGTTACACACATGATCAACTAGCAGGTAGGTGGGTTTTGCTAGGACACAAGGTTTGACCTTATTGGATGTATTTTTTCCACCACAGCTACTGTGATACAAATCCACCAATCATTTTACTGAAAATCTGGGGTGTAACTATAGAGGAAACAGACCCTGCAAATGTTGGGGGCCTAGGAACTATAGGAAGCCCCATGGAACTGATAAACAGCTGCAATATATGTTCATGAAAAATCTCTTATTGCCAAAGTTCCTTGCTCTTATGTATGTGCAAAGCCACAAGACAATGGACTTACAGAGAGAGGATGGGGAGCACCAATGGGTTGGTTCTGTAACCCATTGCTTGGAGTTTACAAACTTCATGAAGACTTCATTTAAAGCTTGGTTTTAGATTTTGAGGTGGAAAAGCTAAGTCCTCTATTAACATTTTTAAAAAATTTAGGAGCAGCAGGTAATTTTTCTATCTTTATGCTATTGTGTAGTCATTTATAAAAGTCTGGTGGAACAGGCATTTTTATTTTGCAGAAAAGAAGTAATTTCAGCAGCCTACAGTCTGGATACTGTTTAGCTTTTTTATTTTGCCCTTAAATGTTTGTGCAATTGATGTATTTTGCTATAAAAAGTAAAAAGTAATTTTTTAAATGAACTGAACTTTATATACAGCATGAGATCTATTGTACACCACCAACTTGACATACAGCTAATTACGGTATAAGCATAAAAGGTCAAAACAAATAAATGAGTCCAGCACATCATGATACACAAATACTTCATACACATTTCATGTCTCTTGTTTTGCTTGGAAAACAGCTGCAGGTGTCTTCTAATTATATCCACATTTCCACAAACAACAACTGGCTTATTTAATTTGCTGCATTTGGTATGCATTCTCCAATAATAGCAAAGTACTTTCATTACACATTTAGCAGACTTTCCAACATTCAAGCTACTCAATTAATACATTATTTACAAGTTAGAGGTTATTAAAAACAGATTCTTAATTTACTAATGATTAAACAGACCCCAGGCATTATTCCAATTTGTGTTTGTATTGAAAACGGAAGTTGGAACAAGGTGATAAAAATGTCACATATTCGAACGTTGCCTGTTCCAGATGAAGATTTCCCTGGTTATTTATTTATTTTAAAGAATACCTGTCATAAAGTGGGAGGGAACAAAGTAGAATAAAAAGTAACTTAGGTGGTGGGTTTTAGCAGGTTATTGGAGAAAGTGTCCTGTATTTAAGTCAATATTGGCTCCAAAGTGCTTAAATGGTTACCAAATCAAGTTGTTTTTTTCTGATCCCTTTAAAGTGCAGGTGAACAAATGAAAGTGGTTATAAAGATTTCCTCCACTCGTTAAAAAACCTAAAATATCAGCTATACCACATGTTGCTCAACAAACCCCTTTACAGTTTTGGTTTTTGGCTGGGAGGGAAGTTTTGGACACTTATGGGATTCTGCAATAAAAGCGTACCTTATGTGTACTTAACCATGATGCTAAATAGCCCAAATTAGGTTGGGAGCATCTACCTTTATACCTATTCACATCTAGAATGCCCCAGTGGAAGCCTGACCAATTTTCTTGGGACTAAAATGTTTACTTTAACAGTGGTGATGGTGAGAACTATTTAATGGTCTATGTCCAGTCTGATACATATTTAAATATTCAGATTTATTAAGTTGGGGATTAGTTTGGGCTAGTTTTATGAATAATGTACATTTTCACTTTTGGCAGTGAAATGCTCTTGTTGGTACATTTGTTACAATAATATGGCCGTGAATTGTGCGCCACCTTGGGCATATCTATTATGTACCAGGGTACAGGGAGGGGATCTGTTTATCTAGAAAGCTCCAAATTACGGAAATGTTCCCGAAATGCGTTAGGTGTCTTATGCACTCCAGCTACCTACTTTTTAATGGTTGAATAAACAGTTATTTTTATTTCAAGAGGCATTGTGCCATCCTTTTTCTCATGCGTTGTATGCTGCAGCTGAGGAGTCCTGCATGATCGTGGATACACCTGGTCCTTGTTAATCCCTCCAGCGCATATTAGAAGGGAAGTTTGGGTGAGTCTGTACCCTACTATTGTGACCATTTTAAGGTTGTGACACATGCCTGACTAACTATGGAGTCCATGATTCACCCTGTGTGGTCTATTTTAATATATATTGCGTGTGTGTTTTTATCTGTAGTTTTTTTGTGTTAAGATTCAATAAATGATTTATTCTAATCTTAGTCCGTTTTATTACATATGGCGTATTAAAGATAGAGTCTCTTGCATTTTGGCTATCTACATGGCGCTAGCAAATAGTCAATTACAAAACCTGCAGAAATAATTTTTACCTTTTAAAAAAGGTTGGGAACCTCTATGCTATACTAAGCCCTATTTACCAGGAAAAAAACAATATAGTAGACCTGCATTCTCTTTCACAGAATTATATACCTGGTACCAGCAAAAGAAAGCAAGCAGTGTAATACTTTTTGGAATTGTAGCTTTTTAAAGAAGTAAACTTGCAAAGCTAATGGAAACCAAGTTTTTTTTAACTGGTTCCTTAATGAATAATAATAAAAACTATATCTGGTGGCATTTTAAAGTTGAAAGTCCACTTCTGCATGTATAAGTTTGTTTATATATAGCAGACAAAGCTACTTTGATCTAATTTTGTTATGACCTAGAACTTTACCACGGATGCAAAAGTTCAGAGAAAACTGTTCTCAATCTTTCCAAGGGAGTGTGATACTTGTAGTTTGCTCAAGCTGGTTCTTAAGCAAACACATAAGCTAAATGTTTAGAAGCACCCTTATAGATGGATTACTCCTTTACCTGGGCCTTACCTGTATTTCCACAAATCACATAATAGGTTAGGCAGGTTTTGTGAAACTAATTTCTATTGATTAGCAGAGATAAAAAGGTTCTTATTCTTGACTTGTCATGTACTAATGGGAGGCATTTTGAAAGCTTGTGCATAATAACAGCAATGCGTAACCTTTATGTTAGTTCAATAAAAAGCAACATAGAACACAATAAAACAAATTCAGGGTGTTGAGAGTATGGCACAATAACGGTCTTTCATTAAATGGATCCATCAGGACGTTTCAGACTAATTAATTTTGTGTTTATTCAGCTTTGCAAACCTCCTCAGTAGTGTTTCATTTACCATGAAACAGCTTTGCACAAGTGAATTACTTGGGTAGTGACAATGTCTTTGAAATTTTAAGTACTAACTTGAAGGGATGTTTCATTTTTTCCCCTCGTACTGAAAGAGGAACCAAACTAAGCAGCATAGTGCTGAAAAATTTGCCTATTTTCTCCACAGAGCCAAAATGAAACGAGAAAAAGCTGAAGATTATTTACTTTAACGGCAGAAAACATGTTTTACATGCACAAACAAGTGACCTTAATGTCAAACAACAGTACAGTTTAGAGCTATTATTTCAGAAATTGCTTAGGTCTCTAGGGAACATCCTTAAGCAAAAGCAGCACATCTATTTGTGGAATATTGTATTATATTATTTCTTATTCAGAATCATTATAGATTATTTTGGTATCAAGTGATATCTAATTAAAATCTTGGACACTGTCAAATAAACATATCCAACTACTTATTTTTACTAAAGCATCTTATTAGTAAAAATGTGGTTGTTATAGTAGAGAACAACAATTGAACAAGGTTGACAATAGTGTTTTGTGAAATCTATGCAATTTGTTTTTATATTTTTTATTTTCTTAGAACACAATTGAAGAAATAAATGAATAAAAATGCAACATAGAAGTACAGGAAACTAACAAAACAAATGTTATGCTGGGGAAGTCATTTAAATGAAATAAAGTAGCCCAATGTGAATGTAGTTAATTTCAGGCATCATACTGCAGAAGACTTTAGATTTTAGACAGCTTTGAAATATACAGATGGGCATAACATTGTTTTTGTACTTACTTTATCAGAAGGGCCTCTGCAATTACACCAAAACATACCACTGCTGCTTTAAATAGTTCAGCTGGTGGTGGGTCCTTCAACATTTTCAACTGATGTACAATAAACACCACCGTTAAACCAATTAATAGAACAGATTCTTCCAATGACAAAGCATCATTTTCCATACTGGTCCTTCCTGAAGGTGATAGTGAAAGTATAAATAACAGGTCAATTAGTCTATGGACTCCTAACTACTAATGATCAACCCTTTTATCTTTATTATATGTCAGTATTCATGTATGACACTAGCATGTACAACCTAAATCCTCATAATTTATTGCCTTTTAGTTTGACTTGTATTTAGACATTAACCCTTAATATGAAATAAAACCATTTAGAAACAGTTCTAAATAAAATATCTATAAGCAGACTAAAGATAGATACAGTAGATGATATTTAGAATTTTTCGACATGACCAAATACATACATATAGGCAGTGTCCATGATGTTAAGATGTGTTACTTTGTTTCCCCAGCATACTCTGAAGGAAAACTAGAAGCTCATTGATATATATTTCTTATATGTCAATCTTAGATCAGTGATTGGAATACATAGGATTGTCAAAATTACCCAATATTTAATTGATCAATTGTTTAACTTATACATGTAGTTACTCACATGCAACATATAGTTCAACATTTTTAAATTACAGCACTTCAGCCATATGTTCAATGATCTTCTACTGAGTTGGTATACCAAATTGTTGTAAGTACTCTCAGATCTCCTGGCCTGTGTTAGGAAAACTAGACTTTTGTAGCTTGTGAAATTAGATTTTTCAGATTTAAAGCGAAGTTATGCAAATAATTTGTTTATTAAATAGTTTATTAAATGACATAAAGTCACTATTTACTTTTTGACTTCTAACTATGAGATGCTTTTTTGTTAGATAATCAGTTCCCCAATTGGAGTTCTGATACATGCTAACATGTATTAGGTAATAAGAAGCTAATATGTCATTTGGCACAATCTTCTTGACCCCTTCTTAGAATATTTTTATAAACGTTTCTCATCAGAAGGCAGAGGATCTCTTATTTTCTATTAAAAGAAACAGTAACACCAAAAAAATGAAAGTGTTTTAAGTGAACGACAATATAATGTAGGGTTTTCCTGCACTGACAAAACTGGTGTGTTTGCTTTAGAAAAAACAACTATTGTTTATATAAACAAGGTGCTGTGTAGCCATGGGGGCAGCCATTCAAGCATAGGACACACAGTAGATAACAGATATGTGCTGAATAATCCCATTGTATACTACAGAGTGTATTCGTTATCTGTTGTGTATCCTGTGCATTGTCTTCTTTTTCAGCTTTGAAAAGGCTAAACAGCAGCTTGTTTATAAAAACTATAGTGAGAGTATCTGAAGCAAATATACCAGTTGTACCAGTGCAGCATACCTTATATTCTGATTACTTGTAAACACTCATTTTGTGCTGTTACTGTTCCTTTAAATAGGAACAGCCATAGTTGAAACTGCACTTTTAACAGCATAAGAATGTTATGTGCCAGGTGAGCAAGTGTCAACCAAGTCACTAATTAAATAATGTGAAAGATTTAGTTACTTGAGTGAGGGAGCACTGAGCTTACATTCTTCATTGTTGCCCATTTTATGGCCCGATAATGTTTGGGGCTTTAATGTCTTCAGTGGCCACTTAGTGCTTTGAATGCATGGCTACACAGATGTTACTAGTTTTGTGGTGGAAAGCTGCATAAAAATGGAGGGTGAAAACACATCTCAAATACTTATATAAAGACATCAGTCTATATTAGTCTATAAGTCTCTATCTAGAGACCTAAACTAGTTCATGTGACACCAGGTTAGGACCTGCATTACTGTGCAAAAGTGGTAAAAACACACAACAGAGCCGAAATAATTAGTTAATATGCAGATAATCTAAACTGAAGGTTTAATTATGGATATTACTATTAGTAAATACAAGATATGAACTATTGCTCTATAGTTATTTCACAAGGTGCAATTGTAGCAATACAGGAGTTGTGACTTAACATAATAGGCTGGACACAACCATCTTCTCTTTATCTAGCAGAAGATTGCAGAGGTCCCATAAGTGATGGGTTTCTGTACCAGACCCAAGAGTCTCTTAGCTACTGACTACTGGCTTGGGTCTATGGTGATTAAATATTGCAAGTGGTGGGAGCATATCTCCCAAGATGCTACAGTGCATTTTTGATTAAAGGTGCTAGGAGATAGTTTTGGATAATCCCTCCCAGTGGCGTAACTACATGTTACTGGGCCCCACAGCAAATTCAGTTAAGGGCCCCAAAAATTTGATAAGATGCATTATTCTACCAAGATATATTAAAACTGCTCATTAATTAGGGCTTCATTGGGCCCTCTACACTCCCAGGCCCCCCTGCAACCGCAGGGTCTGCTTCCTCTGTAGTTACGCCCCTGATCCCTACTATCACTTACAGTAGCTACTATACCATCTAACAAAAGGTTTTTTTTGTTACATCTCCAAAATAATACAGATTTGAAAAATAAAGGATTAGGGTCATATTTCTAAAAACCTTAACATTGTTTTTATCACTCATTATTACCAAGCACACTTTTCTCAATTGTAGGTTATTTTAAGCCATTCCTTTCCCACATGTCACAAATGTAATTATTTAATGTGGAATTTGACCATTGGCATATTATGGAAGTTATATTTCATAGGCATGTCGTAAAGAAGAACTATTATTGCCATTTAAAAATAATCACTTCTCTAGTATGCAAAGCTATACAAACAGTTACAAGTTAATGAAGAAATCAAAGTCATTAACGTATTTCCAATAAAACAGTTTAAAAAGTGCTTAGCAATATTTCTGAACAGATGGGCTGCACTGGCTATTTTGTCTGTGTGGTAATATGATTTTGGATTGTCATACTTACATTGCTTCATTCCCTGTAGCTTGGAGAGTGCTGGGAGAACTATATTTAAATTAATGCATTTCAATTTCTGCCATTCAGTGGCCCCAGGCACAGTTTTCCTCTCTGCATGGTGATTTACCAAGCAAATAGAATTTCTGGCACCATCTGCAGTCTTTTTGAAAAGCTGCCCATCAGTACATTTTCTGTATTATATCAAAACAGCATGTCACCACTCTGTGGGTCAGCTGGCATCAGTGGTCAGTAGAAATATCTTAACAGTGCCATTTTGGTACTGGAACAAAATGATGCCACATATAGTAGATTAAACCAGTACAGAGACAGAAGGATATAATGTTTATACCCTGCTCTTTAAGGAAAAGATTTTGGTATCTGAAATAGTAGCATTTCTTAGCTAGAAGGGCATAGCCAAAGCCTGACATTTATTATTCAACTTACTATAAATGGAGTAACTGTAAAATGGAAGCCCCTGCATTTGAGCATAACTATAAGGCCACTGAAACTATCCCCCAAAAAACATATTTCCTGCCATAATTGTATAGGTCCTCAGAACAAAAATGTATGGAATATGCAGTGGACTTGCGTCTCATTTATGCTTTGACAATAATCTCCTGTGTGCCATAACCCCAGACTTTCTGATATACCTTTCCTCAGATAGTCAACTCAAATAGAAATCTGGCTGACTAGCCCATGGGCCATTCTATAGATTTGGGGTCCCCAACCTTTTTACCTGTGAGCTACATTCAAATTTAAAACGATGATTTGGGAGCGACATAAGCATGAAAAAGGTTCCTGGGTTGCCAAATAAGGGCTATGATGGTAGCCCCTATGTGGACTGGCAGCATATAGTAGGTTATATTTCAAAACTTGCCTCCAAGCCAGGATTTAAAAAATGAGCCCCTGTTTGATAACAATGAGTGCTGCATCCAAGGTGTTGGTGAGGTGTCATACATGTGTATGGACACTATTGTATTGTTCTCCTCCTATAGGCCAACCAACGAAAATTTGCAGATAGCCCTTAATCCACAAAAGACCTCAGGAGAAAAAAGGGCATTAAGTTGAGTGATGAAAATACAAGTTTGCCTCTTTATAGGCCCTGTTAAGGCTTCAGTTTTGTGCTCCACTCTTTAAAGGGGAACTATCGGAAAAAACGAAAATTTAATATAAGCTTCATCATACTGAAATAAGAAGTTAATTAAATGTAATCAATAAAACATTCTGTACAGTTTCTGAAATAATCAAGTTTATGTTCACTATTCCTCTCTCAGCATCTGTTTCTCTTTATTCTCTTTTCATGCAGGAGTTGGGTGTCAGATATTCATTGACAGTTAGATCTAATATTTCTTATATGGGGGCTCCTTTTTCCTAGAAGATGTATTAGAGCTCACACTAAAATTGCCAGACATCATGTCTCGCTACATGTAGGATTTCTGCAAAAGTCAGTTATTTTGTTAGATTTTGTTTGTACTGGAATCAGTTATTGGAGTGAACTCTAATACATTTGCTAGGAAAGTAAGCCCTCCCCTATAAGATATATTGGATGTAACTGTTAGTGAATTGGATCCGGCCAAAATGTTAGTCTTCCAAATGAACACTCATTTAGAATCATAAGTCCTGTGAGTGCGGATCTGCAATGTTGGCATTCATATACTGATGGACTGCACCCAGACTCTGTTCTTTTACTTTACATATACTGTAAGTGACTGCATTCAGTAATTATATATATGAAATTAAATTACTACGCTATAAGATGTAGCATTTTACAGCTAAAACCTTTAGAACACCCTGAGTTATACACTTATCTCTTCCCAGCTACAGCGATGTTTGAGCATCATTTAAATCAGTCCCCAGAATGCATCTGCAAATGCACTCTGTTAATTTAGGGACAGCATTTCATTAATTAGTCTTCCTTCTTGTGGCAGGTGTCACTGTGCAATCAAACCCTGGTATATTGCTCGCTGATAAGATGCATCCATCTTCATTACTTGGCCCTTCTTGTCGGCTTCCTTGAAGACAGCGTCACTTGGAACTGAAGAATTAAACTTTTATCCAAACCAGACTCTGCTCTTTCACCTCCTTTTTACTCCTTGAGTTGTTCAATCTATTTTCCTTAATGACATCTTATTACCCAACATGGAGATGGGCAGCAAATAATGTAGCAGGAACTGAACTTCTGTATGCAAGGGAAAAGAATCCCTTCTTAAACGTTTTCTTCAATCAAATGCTTTCAGAATAGATTTTCTGTACTTACTATTTCAAAATTTTTGATTCGTTTATGTTTTTTTTATTTTAAATTAGTCAACCAGATATAAAATCTCTTATAAAGCAACAAAGAGCAACTGGACGAGTAACACGGTTTTCTCTTCATTTTCAAACACGTATGTATATTTGCAAGCGATAGATTCATGCATGGAAATCTAGTCAGTTAGCCTTTAAGCTTTACGGATTTAATTGTATGCTTATATATGAACAGGTCATTAAAGCTAGCTTTGTTAGTTTGTGTTTATTGGAATGTAAAACAACCAATTTAAGGTCCAAACCATTAAAAGCAGTCTGAAAATGACATAGTGGCAGGTGACACTTCCAGAAAGTAAACTCTGAAACTCGGCACACATTCCAGGTTGACTGTTTAACTCATACGGGTGCTGGCAGGTATATCCTGCTGCATTTATGAACCATGGTACAATTTTAGGCATCAGTGGTTATTATTGGTAATTCCAACAGTGGTTAAAAGTAAGTTAACACATTCTGATGCACAGTGTGAAAGAAAATATATTAAAACAACTGTTCATTTGAAATGACTGCCCAAGGGAGGCTGTCAAGAACTTTTGCACCATTGAGCCTAACTCTTATAATAGAGTAGAGTCTTACAAACTCAGAAAAGTTAGCATTGTTTTTGCAGGAAGAAATCGTCTGCTTTTATTAATCAAAGAAATAATAGTTTGAGTCATATTCTTAACGTAACTCATATGTTATGTGATATATATAATTAATGTCAGAGATGTATTCAAATTATTAAGTATAGTGTGCAAATATAGAAGGAAATAACAATGGATGTTCACATTTTATAAATATATGAAGTTGGATTAAATGTGGTGAGGATGCTCCTGCTGGGTAATACTATCTAAAATGGTCCCCATTGAGTTTATTTCATCATTGTTCAAATTTATTCTAAAGAAGAATGATTTAAAATTTGAGATTCCTACAATTGTCTGGGATGGCAATGGAGTCTACAGCACTTTTGTGTACTGGTAGAGACCCAACATATACTTGGACACCCTCTGTTTAGCTTATTTAGTGGATATTTTAGGTACTATATTGATGACCTGTTTTTTTTCTATATGGTTTGGATCAGAAGCAGACTGATTGTCATCTTTTGATTTAAATTGAATCCCTTCTGGATATTGCAGTGTACAGAAAACAAGAGTGTAGTCGGTTACAAACTAAAATATTTGCTGATTAGATTTTACATCCATACAGTAACATAAAATACCATAGCCTAGACAGCTGTGTTCTCTGTTTTCATAGACGCATTATATATATATATATATATATATAACAAACAAGGGAAAGTTGTGCTCACCACTATTTTTTAAAACCATTAGGCGGGGGTGCAATGAGGGTGTGACCACAAAATACATATAGTCAAATACAAGAGTCCTCTGCACTCAACCCATTATCAATATATTTAAGACAGAGACATTTTGTGCATACTGCTACTGAAAAATGCCTTACCCTTTAAACAAAACAGGGATTGTTTGTCCATATATTGCAATATATTTAAGCTGGCCAACTACGTCAAAGTCATCCCATATCTGGCCAGTCCTATGCTCAATTTTATCTGATTCATTAAGAATTCTATTGCTTCATTATACATTTTACAAAGGGACTAGGTTTTACCTGCAACTGACTTGCTGCTTTCAAAGTAAACCCCCATACTTGGCTGCCCTTTTATTAGACAGTATGGGGGGCAGCCAAGTATGGGGGTTTACTTTGAAAGCAGCAAGTCAGTTGCAGGTAAAACCTAGTCCCTTTGTAAAATGTATAATGAAGCAATAGAATTCTTAATGAATCAGATAAAATTGAGCATAGGACTGGCCAGATATGGGATGACTTTGACGTAGTTGGCCAGCTTAAATATATTGCAATATATGGACAAACAATCCCTGTTTTGTTTAAAGGGTAAGGCATTTTTCAGTAGCAGTATGCACAAAATGTCTCTGTCTTAAATATATTGATAATGGGTTGAGTGCAGAGGACTCTTGTATTTGACTATAGATATATATATATATTTCTATCTATCCTGACGATGGCTGTATGTGAGTTCGAAACGCGTTGATGCACCATGCACTAAAAAATATTTTGATATATATCTGAAGGGTCAATGCCAATTTGTTTTATTCTAGAGTCTAATATTAGCGACCATGTTTGGGTCCTTTTTGACTGATTACAGACCTCAATGACTTCCACACAAAGTTTGGGACCAAATGGCTTTTGCAACATTTACGCCCTATCGACAGGCGCATTTTCACCCAGGCAAACAATTGTTACTAAAGTGCAAATGTTACAGAACACTACCTGTTTCACTACCTGTTTTCGCCAGATTTACCATTGCTACCTTAGACCTGGTGAACTAATAAAATTAAGCTACATCATCCTCAGTGACATCATATCTGTATGCAGGAAAGTCATAAAAGTTCTAAAAAAAACCCTGGCGTTTTTTCATATTTTAAAGTGGGATTGCCTTCAAAAGTCCTAACTATAACCTAAGATTTTTTTGTTAACATTTTTTTCTAAACCATTTGAGGGACATGCCACATTGGTTTTAGGGTGGGCTCATGTCTAGGGCATTAGAGGATCTCTTGTCTATATTTTGCTTTCTTGGACATCTGAAATAAGTGGCCACTTCAAGCATTTGCAATAACATCTCTAATAAAGACGTCTATACGACATATACTGCATGTACCTGCCCTATTCAAATTGAACTAAGCGTAAGAGTACGAAGTTTTACTAGACATTAGTGATGGGCGAATTTATTTGCTAGGCGTGAATTCACAGCGAATTTGCGCGATTTGCCGCCAGCGAATAAATTTGCGAAATGCCTGTGAAAATTTGCGGCAAAAACTCGCCGGTGTCAAAAAATAGTTTTTCGAAAAAACAGACACCGGCGTCAAAAACGGGCGCCGGCATAAAAAAAAAGGGGCGCCGGCGTCAAAAAGGAGACGCCGGCGCCATTTCGTGGATTATTCACCGTTTCGCACAAATTCGCCCATCACTAGTAGACATAAATGAACGTTAGTGAAAGTTTGCTATAAAATGCTTGTGCTGACGAATTAACAATATCGAAACTTCGCCAGCATTCAGCTACAGAGACACAACTTCGCATTTTAGTGAATTAGTGTAGTGGTAGAGAATTTGCACCTGGAGAAGTTGTGAAGAATTGTGGCAGAGTATTTGCCCTTTAGTGAATTTGCCCCATTGAGTTTACATTTTTCAGAAGCCTCTTGCATTTATTGTTTTTCTTTTCACAATCCAAGTATATTTCTCTTAAAATTAAAATAATGTTTTTACTACAATTCCCAGGGACGGTTCTGTGGGCACAGACAATAAGAAAATAAATCTTGAATGAAAGTAGCAAGCTCTTTAAAATATGAATGGTTTAAGATCTTTATGTATTTGAAAAGCGAAAAAAAAATTGCATGGCGATGAATGGCTTGTTGCTTTAAAAAAAGAAATTCAAAAGGTGTTTTCAATTACATGATTTGCTGTATACAAAGTACTGTACATATTATCAATATTGTTTCATCTTCACTGTGTTTAAGATTTAAGGTCTTATTAGTTTCTCATCTTTTGTATCATATAAGTCAGAACCAGCAAATGTTTTATGCTATTCGGTACTACAAATAGAATATAACTACTTGCTTTAAATGTATGAAGCAATGATTTGTCTCTTAAGGTAAGCCCTCTCTGGAGCTAATGTACTTCTATTGAGAGAATGGTACATTTACTGTGAAAGCATCAATGCAATGGAAAATAAAAAGACAAAGACTTTGTATTTTAGCGTGAAAGCACAAGCGGCAATAATGGAGGTCATATATAAAGGTCCTTTGCAATCAGAAGGCTTCACCAAGTATTTGCATTTTCTCTCAATCATTTATGAGTTATAAAGTAAAAGTAATTTACAGGATACTTTATGTGATTGGACAATGTTGAATATAATGTATAAAATGAAATAAACGCAATACCAGGTCAAGGGAGAATTTTGAAAGTTAAATGCTGTTAAGAAGGTTTATGGAAGAAAATATAATATAGCTTGGCAAAGTACTAAAAGAAGATAAATTGAAAAAGTCCATGTGTTTTAGAGCTGGCAATAGCCGAGTTTGATTTCAAAATAATAGCATGTAATAAGCAGGGGCATTACAGAAATGAGCACTGGGATATGTTAGCACAATACCCTGATTCACTCAATAGTAGGCCCTATTATGCTTTATCAGTACTATGATTGAGCCAACACCAATTTCTTTTGGTAAGCTGTAGTCTTTTTTTATCCTCGTGAAATGCCACAGTTTAGGAGCTTTAGGGTGGAGAGGCTATCGGACAATCTGAGATATTAAATGGGGGAGAGCAGATTTCAGCACCCAGTTGTTAGGAGACATCCTGTATAGAAATAAGATTTGTTAGACAACTTGATTCATCTATTGATAGGGTTGCCACCTTTCCCGACTCCTTATTACGGGCAGGGGGTGGTCAGTGACATCACAGGGGGTGGAAAGGGGATGGTGCTGTCATGGGGCAGGGCTATGATGTGGTGATTGGCTGTTCTGCAAATTCACTAAGATTTTACTGAACAGTACCTCTTTCCCAGACTTCACTTTGCCGGCTCTGTTACTTACATCATATTTTTAGTGGAAAACGTTTCTAAGTCCCAAAAAATGCTGGCGGCTTTTCCTTTTTTCAGAGTGATAGCCTGCAAAAGTCCTTACATTTTTTTTGATTAACTGGGTTCCCCCATACATTTTCTAACACATGGTACATTAACTATACAGTAGGCTCATGTGTAGGGCATTATAACAACTCTTTATTAAGGTTCCCTGGACTTGTGTAATGTAATGTATTTGCTGCAACATATCCGTCCATTCAACTTTATAATTTTCAGCCGTATGCAAATTAGACTGATCTTAGTAAATTTACCCCTATACTTTAAACATGAATAAATCTGCCTTTAAGAGATAACAGGTTTACTCTCTCTGTTACATTATCTTACAGGTATATTAAACATTGATGGCATACCTTATTAATAATAGAGCCACAATAATATAACTTGATGGCATTTTTAAAGTCATTTTAAAATCATGCTACATTCTTAGCTCGTATGTATATGATAAAAGCATGTTCAGCACAACTGAAAAAAGTACCCATTGTAACTGAACATCAAAGAGACCAATGTCGTTTATCAAAGATATTGTTTATCAATTGGTGAGTTGAAAACACTTCAATTGATGTCTGATTAAAAGAGAACTGTTTGTGAATATGACAGAAAATTAACATTATTTGAAAGACAAGTTGTGCTTATTGGATAAATATGGGGATTTATATTTATACATGAAAGTGGTATGGTCGAATTAACTCCAGCTGTGTATATAGCTATGTACACACACATACTCTGACATACATTAAAGGTCAGTTGGATCTTAAGAGCACTTTACAATTTCATAAAAAAGGTACTTTGTCTTCATTTTTTTGTAGAATCCATTAAGGTCTTCGTCTTGAGGGTTGAAAAATGCAAACTAGATCTTTACATCTGAAACTGTGAGTAAAACAATATGCAGCCTTGTGGTGTCTCGAGAGAAAAACAGATTGTTTTACTTTTATTTAGTCATGTAAAATGAGAGGAGGACAAAAGGTAGCTGGGTTTGACTTGCAGGGTATACAAAAGTGTGTGTTACTCTTGAACGTAAACATCTACATTTAACCATCTGTTATCAGCTCTCTCAAACACAGCCTTAATATTATCCTCAAAGGAAATAAGTTTCTGGAACATTCTGGTTAGTTTAATGAAAGGTAGTCACACAGGCTTTAAGACATACTGATTTCTCTGCAAGTACTCATAACAATCTGTAGGAATCAATTTGAATTTCAATAAAGTCGGACTTGTATTAATGATCTTGTTTTTATTCTTGATGATCTCAAATGATCTTGTTCTTATTCTCGTTATATTTCTACCTAGAAACTTACAAGAAAAACTTGGCCTTATAGGATCAGGTAGTTGTATATGTCATCTATTAACCATAGTAACATGATAATTGTATGTTTTAATGTTTATGAAGACATTATTTCATCCAAGTTGTGATTATAAGATTGAGGCGCAACACAAACTTTGAATCTTAGATTGTACTTCAAGTTTACTGCTTATAGTAGCTATTTTATGCTTGGATCAGTTGTTCTGATATTACACAGTTTGGGTATATCTGTGGATTAAATCCCTACTAAAAGTAATATTCTATTTTTGGTCAGCTAATTACCCCATACTTGTGAGGGTGGGGTCACTGTCACCTGCCCAGGGTTTATTTTCCAGGTTATCCATTTTTATATCATCAGACCAATAAAACCATTAAACTATTCTAATTTGGGAGCCCATCAAAGTTACTCACAAATTACAAAATGTAATGACAAAGGCATGTGTGGCGATGTGTGAACTTTTCTTAGGAGATAAATTGCATTATTCAGTTAAGCATCTTGGTGCCGATGTTAGCAATAGACACCAAAGATCAGTTCAATTTTCTCTTGTTCTATTCTGTACTGCAGAATAGGAAAGCAGTGGTCTGACAGGCAGCAATGAATTATGGGATTAAGACAATTTTTCCCCATGTTTGGGTCAAGTTTTGAAGCCTCAAAGGGAAATTTAAAGTAGGGTTTATATAAAATGTAGTTGTCTGTAAAGGAAAATGCACACCAGGGATGACAATGGTTTTCACTGATTAACACCTGGAATCCCTGGCAAATGCTCTGCATTATGTTTTATTAAAATCTCATTGAGTATAAAACATGGGAGTACTGTCAAAGAACATTGCTGCATTTTTGGGATCCTTTTTTGCTTGTCCTAGATTACAGCATTTTATGCACTGTGATCCAGACACCTCAATGTCCATATACACATTACTTATTTCAGCATAAATCTGTTTATATTGTACTTGATCAAAAATCTTATATGATGGAGCTGCTGGAGATGGATGGAGATGCTATAAAGAAAAACTATAGAATGCTTGCTTAGTATTAATTGACAAAGCAATATCTTTGTTTCACTCAACAAGAAAACAAATACATTTAAGGCTATATTTATAAACCTGTATTTAATATTTCAAAACTATTTTTAATTTGCACACTATAGTTCTTCAGTGGCCAATTAATGAGATGTGAGACCCCCCCCCTCTAGGCTACTCCTACATGTTTATAAATATTCAACAATTAATCAGGGTCATGAGACCATGATCTAGCTTTTTTAAATTACTATTTGTATTTTCTTTTATATTTATCTGCTCTGCTGGGCCTTGGTCTGGTTGTGACAGGAACAAGATTGTTACCTTCTAGGAGAAGACGACAAAGCAAGTGGTTGTCAGGTGACGTCACAGGCGCGCTGAACCAGAAGTGTCTTGGAAAGCTCAGGCATGCGAAACACCCCACCGCCTTGCCTAATTTTCTCCCAGTAGCAGGTCCAGACTGAGAATTAAAATAGGCCCTGGCATTTCAGGTACACAGAGGCCCAATCAGCCCACATAGAGGCCCAAACAGCCCCCACCAGCCCACTAAATACTGACTTTCTATTGGACCTTATAGCAGCCCCTCTAGCATTTGCCAGAACCCACAGATTGCCATTCCAGGCAGGTACTGTGCACCTACTCAGACCAGAACCAGGCCCAGCAGTGTATATAAAAATATGTGTTTTTAAAAAAAAAATAAAACAACAGAAACAGCTATATGGGCCCCAAACATCCTGGGTCCCTAGGAAGGTAGCTACAGTGAGTAAATGCAACTAAATATGTAATAAATGAGAACTAGATCTCATGCTGCAAAAAAAAAAAAAAAACAGCAACACATAATATGCATTGATGTATGAGCAAAGGGTAAATATGTATTTTTATTTTGAAGCTCTCAGATTAAGAGCTAAAACAAATGTACAGTATCAAGGATTTCTCCTTGGAGATCCATTGACAGGTCTGTGAACCATCAGTGTACATTCATAAATGCTGTGTTTTGATAATGAGGAAGAAGATGCAGGTTGAATACTCTATAGTTCTCAGTACAGGTATGGGATCCGTTATCCGGAAAACCATTATCCAGAAAGCTCCGAATTACAGAATGGCCGTCTTCCATTGACTCCATTTTATTCAAATAATCCAGTTTTTAAAAAAGATTTCCTTTTTCTGTGTAATAATAAAACAGTAGCTTGTACTTGATCCAAACTAAGATATAATTAATCCTTATTGGAAGCAAAACCAGCCTATAGGGTTTATTCAATGTTTATATGACTTTCTAGTAGATTTAAGGTATGAAGATCCAAATTATGGAAAGATCCGTTATTTGGAAAGGCCTAGGTCTCGAGCATTCTGGATAACAGGTCCCAAACCTGTATTAACTTTTCCAATCAGTGACTTGAGGGGGGGCTCATGGGTGATAATTGTTTGGTTTTGAATTTGACCTGCATGCTAAGGATCAATTGCAAACTCACTGAACAGTTATGTCCTTCAAGTCGCTGACTAACTCAGAGTTAGAGAGCTGCAAAACAGGAAGTCTGGTCATTCCAGCCTTTATACAGTAGATTCAATTTTTTAAATTACAAATGCTTTTTTTATTTTGCACAGCCTACATATTTATTTATTTTTACACTGAACTGTTCCTTTAAGGCGAACACCCATCCACAAGATATTGCTGGTGGCACACCATACTTCTATTAAATGCTGTACAATAGTTGGGCAAATCATTCTTTTCCCTTATGCATAATATGACAACATCAGCATAATTTAGATAATTGCCCTACCTAGAAACTAGACCATAATTATATTAGGGATGGGTTCATCTTAGTGGGTGTGCCGCTTTTCCTACCACTATAACTCTGCCACCTTTAGAAATTCACCTGAATTCTAAATTCTGTTACCTTTCATTGCTTCAGTAAATCCTTTAATTTGTCATTTATTTGTAGAATCTCTTCACAAAGTCTGGATTTCTTGATTACTGCCTTTCTCTGAAGTGACTAAATTTAATTTAATTGTGCATATTGGTCCCCCTGGTCTAACATAACTCAACTGGAGATTTAAAGATCTCTACTCTACATTTCTTCCAGGTTTCCTAGGGGCATTTATATCAGAGAAAAAGATCATTTTATATCCTAGCTAAATCAACAGACCAAAGGTTTTTTTGATTTTCGATGTTCCCATTGTGTGCAATCAGAAAGCAATGACACTGATAATCTAAGATCAAAGATGAAATGTTTATTTAATGCCGGTGAGCAGACAATAAGCAACTGATGTCACAAAATTAGGGAAATTTTATTCTGCAATCTACTGTATGCAAAAAAAACCATATCTTTAGTAGCAACGAGAAAGCTGCTGATAAGTTTATTTACACTTTTAAAAAGGTCTGCCAGTCTCAATTTATCAGTTGCTTTAGTGTGACAATTTATTCAGCTTTCTCTCTTACAAGTAAGGAGCTACATAGGAAGCATGATTGGTGATAGCTTTTCCTCTTCAATATGGTAGAAGAGAGATAACACAGTGCCCAAAAGCTCTATACAGGCCTTTTGTCTGCATTGTCTATTTTCATTACTCTATCAGAACCTTCATTTAATATAATCAAAAAAGCAAGGTAATTGGTTCACTTATCAGTTATCATCACGCTTGCATATTTATCATGTCAAAATTATTTATGTGAATAGCCAGGTTCATCTTGAAGCATTTAGAAGCCTTAAATTTGAATAACTGTTGTGTCAGTCAGGTTATCAAAATTGCAGCATAAGCAATGAGCTTTGTGAACAAAAGAAGCCATTGACAAATACACAGAAAAAGCCTTAGATGGAACTGCCCGAAGCTTCTTGCACATTTCAGCTGCCTCTGCCCCATACACTGTGCAAAACACATTGTAAATTGTGCAGATTCTGGTCAGGTAGCAGTATTGTACACAATTCATACAAATATCTATCCCTCCTACTGATCATAGCAATGTTTTCAATATTTCTGTCAAAAAAATATAATCCAGTCTAGAAATAAACCCCCCCTCATACAAGTGGGAGACACACCAGTTTGGGTGGTCAAAATTGGCCACTCTGCCCAATTATATCACTCCTCATCCCAGGCCACCATTAGGCAATAAAGAAAATAGTTTGTACACTTGAAAATTTGTCTAATTAAGTCATTTCCTCTGCTCAGGGTTTTCTTTCTCATGGGAAGCCTTATATTTGATCCAGGAAGAAGTGCAAATTAAACTTTCTCACCAGGTTTAAGGTGTGCAAATATATATATATATATATATATATATATATATATATATATATATATATATATATATATATATATTATAAATTAGACATTAAACATATTCAACATATTATGTTGTCTTTCCTTTATATCAGCATAGAGTTCAATAATTTAAAACACAAACAAAGGTGTCTCTCCTTACAGGTAAAAAAAAAAACAAAAAGCAGACATATGGTATAGCTCTCCATCTAATCAAAATATAATTAGATTTTCCTTGTGGCCACGTAATTAATAGTTGTGTTAATTACTATCATTACAGGTCTCCAAGCTTAACATGGTAGTTGAGTCAACTGTTTCAAACAGGCTCTTTTCTGGATTTCCTATTGCACAAGACACATTACAAATGCAAAACTATGTAACAAACTATTTTACCATTTCTTTTACATGTTATAGAGTGTTTCTAGAACAGGTAAAAAGAAAATCCATCTGTGAAATAAAAAAAATGTGATAGAGGAATAATGTTTGGAACCACGTATTCTCTAGGAGACAGTTTAAGGGAGACAATTTTGCATGCCATTTGCTTGAGTTATTGCTACAGAGTTTATTAAGATCATAAGTAGAGACATGGAGTAGATCATATCTATTTGCTTGTTTAACAGTTTGGGTTATCAATAGTTTATCAATAGTTTATTATGACGTTCTGAAAAATTCTATGTGATTCTAAGCATTGCCGTTGAATTATTACACTTGTGTTACTAGATCATTTTATATTTTTATATAGTCATTGGTATACAGGTCCTGTACTCAAATACATCTAGTAATTATAGATTTGAAGGTACACTGTGGTCAAATAATGCAGCGCCCTATAGTTCTTGAGAAAATATAAATAGAATCTATGCAAGACTTTGCATAGTCCTGTGTGTCTAAGTACTATGTACATATGGAACAAACTCTTTTTTGACATCACATACTGTAGCTCACATGGTGCACTACACAGTATGCCAGTATGCCTTTCAATGTTAAAAGGTGTGGTTATGACCTATTAAAAAAGGAAAACATATAATAAAACATGGTGGGCCAAATTCCTAGTAGGCGGTTTACTGCATCTGTATTTTTTTAAACTGACTGATAATATTTATATAATTCTGAAAATATACCTTGAAATGCTGCCATTAAGCAAGACAGGATAGCTCTATACCTTAGGTATACAGAAAGACAGCCAGGTATACATTATCCAGAAAGCTTCAAATTATCGGATGATCATCTCCCCTAGGCTCCATTTTAATAAAAAAATTCACTATTTTAAAATTTAATGCATATTTTTATATTCTTTGTAATAATAAAACAGTACCTTATAACTAAGATATAATTAATCCATATTGGCGAAAAAACAATCCTGTTGGGTTTATTTACTATGTACACAATTTTTTTTAATAGGCCTAAAGTATATTGATACACATAATAAAAAGATGCATTACCTAGAAAACCCCAGGTACCAAGCATTCTGGATAAGAGGTCCCATGCCTGTACCAAAAAAATTAACATATTTTTTTTCTGTGACAGCAGTAGTTAGGTATATATTTTTTCTGAAGCAACTTCACTCCAGTTTTCTAAAACTACTAGGCTGTTAGTAGAGTTCTGTAGGGGCAAGTGTATTAAAAGATTCAAATGCATTTTTAGCAATTTGAGAAAATCTAGACCAAAAAATGTAATCTTTTTCCTAGTTTGAGTTTTATGAACTGAAACGAGAGAATTATCAATTGAAAAAATATTGAGAATTAAAAAGAAATTCAGTGGGAAGTGTATTTTCAACATAGCAAAAAAAAAAAGTATTACAAAAATGTTATTTTGATCTTTTTTCTTCTGATTATTTTTTTTCATCAATTATGCTTAATAAAAGCTTCAAAAATTTAATAAACAACCTCCCAATATTGGTTACCATTAATCTGCCTCTTTTCAATTCTGTTAAGGTCTCCCTTTAAAAAACAATGTCAACAGTGGAGCTTTAGTTGAAAGAATTGTTAGGCTAGCTACTACATGACTGCTTTGTGAATCATTCTCTGTTATAGATCCAAGGCATAGAATCCCAAATGTAAATAATGACAGGATTGCTCTAGGTCTGTTTATTTAGGAAGTACGGCGGCTTAAGTACTAGGAAATAAGCATTTGTACATTACATTGACAAGTCACTTAATCTCCTGATGTCCCGGCATACTGTACTTATCACTTCATGGGAGAAAAGTAAGGAATTCCCCTTTCCTTTCACTCTGCAGCCCATAATTTTAAAGCAGAAGTATTTGGTATTGATGAGGATTATACTAAAATGCAGTAAAGAGAATCAGCAAATCAAATTAGTTTATTTGGATATCATGAAATAAACAAAATTCATATAGGGTTAAATGCATAATTAATTACCGCAATTGTTAAAAACACCATGTACAATATTTTAGCATTGTTTTATATTCTGCCACCTTAGTGATTCAGAATGCTTTGGTTTATTCAGCCCCAGTCAAACAGCACTAAGCTGGTTTAGCTCTTCCACTAACGTTGTTAAGGGTAAGTATAGCTTTATTATTTTTTTGTCAAAATATTTCTTTCAATAATTATAGATTGAGACCGTAGTTTTAGCCTTGCCTAACAATGGTCTGACTACAAGTTCACATGAATACCTAGGGAAAGGCACTCCATTGCAACTGACTTGATGGAGCCAAAAATGTTTATTTTGAAGACCTGATTATGTATTGTCCGTACATTCTAAAGCACCAACAAAAGATGAATAAATACAAATGATTACTCAATCTTGCTCGTGAAAGCATACTATCTAGATCATGTAGTCTATAAAATATATTGAGGTCAGCAAGAGCACTTAACTATTTAAGTTAAGACGCGCTTTAAACCAAATCCATCATTCTTTTATGCCTTTGACTTGCTCCAAGTGGTTGCCCTTTCATATTCTTGTTGCTACTCAACAGATGTCATCTGCTTGATGATGAATTAAACTACTGTCAAATACTCCTGATCCATTCATACACTATTTCCTATCATAGATAGCCTATCTTATTTTCAGAATAATAGCAAAGTCTCATCCTTATTTTGCCTCTAAATAATGAGATCTTGTTTTTCCTTTCAAACAATTACTTTGTATTGTCCTTTCAAGGTGAAACCTTTCTTCGAAGAAGTGTGAAAAGGTTTTCCATGATTCATTGCTGTTTGTATGTTTCACTTCACCACAGGGTCCATTCGAAACTATGGTTTTGAAAGGTCACCATTTTTTTTTTTGAACAGCAGCGTTTCTGGACAGGGAGTAAATGGCACCTAAACATTTATCTTTTAGCATTTACCTATTTTCTATAAACACATTATATGTTAAATGTTTAATTTTATCCTGTTATAATTACCCAATTTTCAGAAACAAGTAAAAAAAATATGAATTTGGGTGTTACACCCCACCCCAACCAATTACACAAAATGTTTCATATTGCTTTGATTCATTTCAAACACTGAACAGGCTATTTTGTCTGTGAAACCATGTGGAACTAAAAGCTACAGAATGTAATTTGTGTCAGTAGCTGGGCTATAGAAGGACAACTAATCCTAATTAGTACAAATTCCCAAAAGGCCAGAAGGAGTCCTACTGCAGTAACCAACTGCCTAATGTGATTTCTCTTTTTCAACAGGTGTAGGTTATAGGGCCTACCATAGGTTGCTATAGCAATAATGGCAGATGTTAAGCACAAATATTACATCTTTATTGACTACTGATTTAAGTATAAATTAAACTGGGCTTGATACTGATATTTAAAAAAATTCTATTTCACTTACATTTCTAAAAATAAAATATTAAAACAATACTACAAAAGTTTTTTTTTTGCATAGGTTTTGCCTCTATTAAAGTAAATTTATGACTTACTAAATTACTGGAATTGTAGAGATTGTTCTTACGCCTTGAATCCTTTTCAGTGTAGATGCATCAATTTTATAATGGTTGAAATACACAAAATAGCAATGTACAATTTTTAATTTTTCTTCTCTCAAACTTGCAAGTCCTGAATATAGAATTTACCAGTGGCATAGATGAATAAAGTAGTGATTGCTCACGCACACCTGTCTGTGGAGATAATTCCAGGTTCCCTTGGTGCACAGTGATAGAGGTAATCGGCAACCTCAAATCTGATACTAAGAAAAGGCACACTGGCACACAAGTTGTGGATGCAGGTGAACACCTTGCAAAATTTTTATTCACCAGAAGTGCAACGTTTCGGGGCAAGCCCCTTTGTCAAGCATGCTTGACAAAGGGGCTTGCCCCGAAACGTTGCACTTCCATTGGCTAACATTCAATTTGATAGCTTTTATTTGCTTAAGTATTGAGTCAAAGGATTTTTTAAAGAGACAGTACTTCGATTATCGAATGGCCAAGTGATTTTTGCTTAAAATCATTCGAATCATTCGATTTGATCGAATTTGACCAATTCGATGGTCGAAGTACCCAAAAAATTACTTCGAAATTCAATTATTTTTGGAATCAAACTATTCACTCGAGCTTAGTAAATCTGCTCCTTATTGTCAAATTCCTGGACACACCTGGGGGGGTTATCAAGGTCCAAATTTATCTCAATATTTCTAATATCCAACTCCGACCTACTCCGAATTCCCGAATGGACCTTATTTATGAAGAAAAAAGCCCAAAAAATAGGGTCGGGAAAAACTCCCAAGACTTTGGAGCTTTCCCCCAGAGTTTTTTTGTGCCGAAACTGGTACGGACATCAGCACAGACACTGGGACCTTCCCTATTGACTTATACAGGACCTCCAGAGCTTTTAGACGCCGGGGTTCCGGATTCTGAGTTTTTAGACCATCGGACTTTAATAAATCTCAATTACTGCTGTCATAGGTTTAGGGTAATGTTTGTACATACTATAAGAGGACTTGTTATAATACTAGAGGTGGAGTATCTGCATCAGTTATTTATACTATGTATTTTGGAGTCTCTACTATATAGACTGCAAACGTAATCGAGTAATACTCTTCTTATGCCTGTAATTTAACAGAATATTTTACATACTGACATAAAAATGATTGCAAGCTTACATTTTTCTGTTTTTAACAGGGTGTTTTGACACTCCACCTCTGCTGGCCGCCTCCTTTCAACAAACATGATATTTTTGTATGAACTAAAATCTATTAGTACACTGAAGATTTTTAATGCTTTGTGCTCTTGCCATATGCCTTCCAGCTATATTTAATTATATTTATTTGATTAATTTTGACAAATATTTGAAGACATCAACATCACATCCAGTAATTAAACACAACAGTATATTTGATGTAAACTTGAATAGCTACTTCATTCTCTGCAGTTCTATGTAGGGCAATAGTTTAGCATTTTGCATTCTGAATGAAAGACCCCTTTACATCTTTAGGTTCTGCAACCAGCTCAACTGTTATTAAAAGCATTTTTGTTTTTTAATATCACTGGGAATTATGAGGCCATTTTGCCTTCTTACTAGAGAGAATCATTTTGAATGTTCCTTCTCTATCAAAACTTGAACAGATGAACAAATCAGATTCTTCAGAGACAGTTTTACACAAAGTTACATCAATCCAATTCAATTATAAATTAAATTGACTAACGAACCATAGCTCATTATGGGAATCAATTACTCAGAACTGTCGTTGGACCAAAGATGTGTAAAATAAAAAATAATTGTCATACTTCAATATACCAGATTGTCAGTGTTTGAAAGCTTTGTTTTTCTTCAGCTTGGCATAAACCAAGTCAAAAAAGGTATGGTAATCGCTTTTACTTGTTGCTTCATTTTTAAAAGACTGGGATAATTTTATATGTCCATTCATATTAACTGTGGATAAATTCTGTTTATAGAACTAGGAAAAATGTTAATCATAGCATCCACAATTTTTAAGCCTCCTATCACCCAAAGAATCAAACCTTTTGTTAGTATAGCTGATGACAACCATTAAAGCGAATTCTGCGCAAACACACAAACATTGCTTTTACTGTCTTATAAAAATGATGTTTTGTATGTGGGCGCTTGTTTTAACCTGTAGAGGCCAGAAGAAAGGTAATTTCGCCATGACAATAGCCGGGGCTTGAGGTAGGTTACATTTCTTAGCAACAACGGTAATACTAATGACTGCAATGTATACTTTTTTGTTACTTAATAAAAATCGAAAACATTTTATATTTAATATGTTATCTGTAGGTAGAATGTTACAAACATTTTAGGATGTGACAATTTATTTTCCGTGCTAGAATAAATCAGGTTAATATGATGTACAGTTCCCCAATATATTTCACATACCTTCCAACATGTAAAATGGCCTATGTACAATAGAATTGGCCTATAGAATTCACCCTTTAAAATAAATAGTTGACTCAACACATTGTAATCATAACCACTCATGAGAAGTTAACTACAATGTTCTTCACACCTGAATCAACCCTGCATTCAAAGATACATTGTTAAAAAGGTTTTGCCTTCTTAACTAAGCAGTCAATCAATACTGTGAAATGATATGTAATGCCATACATAGCCAAAATAGTAATTGTAAAACAGCTTTACCGCTTAATACAAACTGATGGTGGCACAGAATGTTGCCCACTTATCTTTAATCTTCTGTAAATGGGGAAACATGAGAACTCATGTTTTATTAGTCTCTATTTATAGTTTAATATAAGTGCAGTATCTGCTATCATGTGTGTTGCAATGTCATATTACATAATCGGGTAGGAAATAATCCCCTTTATGCAGATGCAATGAAAGAGGTAGTGCAGTGAATGGTAAAAGTAATGACTAGCTATTATCAAACGCAGAAGGTAATATTTCATTTACAGATCTGCCAAGTGCAAGAAGCATTACAAACCCAGCTCCTGTCAATTTACAAATATAGGCTTGAAAACTAGTAATACTTGTAATGAAGAAGTGATAAAAACCTATTCATGGAAAAAAGATATTTCTCTCAAAACTTTTTGTATTCTATCCAAAACAGTTCAATTGTGTATTAATCTGTTCAGATTATTCTACTTTGCTTCCAAGAGGTCTACTACCATGATAGCATCACATGCGGACAGCTATTATGTTATAAATACCATAACCTGCAAAATGTATCCCTGAAAATTGTGTCAGCACTCACTGAAAATGGTAAACCTGTATCTCATAAAAATAATGAACTGCCTTTTGTCTTGGACCTTCTTCTTTATATGGTCATAGAACTCCTTTCTAATATCCTTATATTTCACAATAGGGACAAATTTGGCATTATTTGCTCCCCAAGTGTTATCAAAGTTACTATAACACCACACCGGCAAATTATTATCATAACAACAATCATCAAAATGTTTTTTTCAGAGCATTTTACATGTTACTACGGTACTGGTTTGTACTAATGAAGATATAAATTTGTACAGGTTCATTAAGTCCTCTTTATAGATTTGAATAATTTGATTAAAAATTGAGTCTATGAGAACTGGCCTTCCCATAATTCGCAGCACTATGGATCCCATACCTGTACAATGTTACAGTTTTCCTGTAATTACATTTTTTTCATGACTTTTCAACAGAGAATGATATTTAACACACTGACTCATTTAAGAGTGTTCTCCAGCTTTGAGTTAGCAAAAAGCATTCTATTATAGGGGTCAAAACCTTCCAAGTTTATGGGGAAACTTAAGCAAAATAGATATTGTTTTTCTCTACAATGTTTTACGGTCAAGAAAATGCTAGAAAAGATATGAAGAAAAATACATTTTTAATAGTTTTATATCTAGACTGTGGTGCACTTTGGAAATTTTAATGTATTTTAATCTTATGATACTGCTATAACATATTGCAGATTGAGCAGTTTTTGACTGCAGAATAGACAAAACAGTATAGTCCCGGTTGAATTTTATTTCAGGAAAATAAATTCACACAATTGAACTTCACATTGTTCAATTCATTTTCAATAAGGCAGAAAAAATGATTTTAATAAACAGGAAAAAAGTGAAAATTAATTGAAGTTGCTTGAAACCTTGACAATGATATAACTAAGTTTTCCCAGGACCAGTAACCCATTTCAACCAATCAGCAGCACTGGCTATAGAGGTAGCAGACCCCACCGTCGCGGGGGGCCCAGGGAACAGGCTGCTTCCTTTATAGTTTAGAAAATCCCCCCTCCCCAGCTGCTTGTTTATCTTTTCTGACACGAGCGGCCACAGGAGTTGGGACGCAACTGGGTGGGCAGGTGGAGGGAGTGTCAGGCTGAAGGTGCGGAGCGTGAGTCCCTCTGAAATTTTTTTAAGGGGGCCTGGCGCGCCACTTTGTTACGCTGCTGATCAGCAGGTAGATATAGAATGGTAACCTGTTAAAAACCAAACATTTTATTGGTTGCTTTAGGTTACTGTTCCTGAGCAAACATTGTACCTTCTATTACATATGGGGATTGATTTTTATAGAAACTTTTACACCTCAAGTTTTTTCACGCAAATTTGTGCCATTTTTTCTTTAATAAAGTGCGACTATTTAAACTTTCAAAATGTTCCTTTTTTCTCACATTTTTTATCTAATCATAGCAACACGCAATCTTGAATATCGACAAATCCACCGATTTAATTATGTGTCTGAAATCTAAAGCAAAAATTTTTTTAGCACTGATTAGAGCACTCTTATGTAAATTCTATTATTAACGTAGAAGTTCATAGATACGTAGGCTTTCATCACACATTGATTTGCTGAAAAGTGCCAGGTTGCATTTAATTTAAGGCTTTGGTTTGCTTATATAGTGCTCCAAGGGTTTGTGCTTTGTATGTTTCAGACATGCTATGTTAAGTGAAAAATCTAACTTTAGTGGCTACTTAGTGATTGATCACAATAGATACCACTTGCCTAGGAACATAACTTACAGTGACATCCCTTATCTAAGCTGAGGAGTTTGCCCTCATTACATATGGTATTATACATAGTTGTGATTGATGTCTGGTTTACGGTTTTATTCAGATTTAAAATGCTCGTTTAGATTTAGTTTAAGAAAAAAAGCTGGTGGTGGTATGATGTTAAAGAAGTTATTAAACCATGCAGGCATTGTGTGCAATACATATGACACCATGTAACATACAGTACATGTACTGATTTTATAATATTCATTTTATTCTGAATCTGTTTAGAGCTAGTTATGGGCAAATTTATGCTGAAAAATTTGCAAATTTACATCAAAATTTGTGAAAAGATTTGAAGTCAATGGGTGTCAAAATAATTTTGACGCGAGCGACAATTTTTATACGAGCAACTATTTGATTCAAATGCATTAAAGTCAATGGACATACGAATAATTCTGATGCATGACAATTTTTATGCGCGTCTGAGCTTTTTTTAATTTGAATTTGCCGAGTTTATTCGCCCAAAGCCATTAAGGCACCATTTGAAGATGAAAACAGATTTACATTTCAGACAAAATGTTACAGTCAAGGAAAGTATGAGCCCTCATATACAGAAGGTTTCAGAAAAGCCAAAGTTAACAGTGGTAGAGTTTAATCTATAATTATATATATATATAATCTGAATCTATATTTTGACCTTTTCCATAAGTGTTCATTTTCTGCCCAAACATTATTGCTGTTTAGAGCTTTAGAACTACAACTCCCTGTTCCCCTAATACTTGAGTTTTATACCTTAGGCAACAAATCAATATTTTTGTCAAGGGGTCTCATTAATGATCTGGGCATAGGGAAAGTGTCCTATCTGTTACCCTACCCTAAAGTCAGCCTTGATCTTCAATTAAAAAAGTCTTGAAAACAAACTTAATAATTCAAATTTATTTTGTCAGTATAAACTTTAAACTAAGGAATTTGTGTGATGGATCAGTGCCTCTAATCAACAAACATTCGTTTGTAGCCAAAAAGTATATGTATTGAACTTCTCAAAAGACCTGCGACTGCCAGAGTTATTATTCATTGGCTACACATTAAAAGGAACTAGTTGCGTGGGTGGTTCACCTTGGTTTTCAGTGAACCAAAAACAGTGCATCTGATTTGTCTCTGTAACATCCCATTTGTCTACAAAATGAAGTAAAGAGATGCCTATGTCCCACAGGGAATCCATTCCACATATCACCATGAGGACATGAAAATGAAGTCATTAAGCGTTGTTTTGGCACTTTAGTTTTTATGCAAGATAGGCAACATTTTGCCAACCGTACAGCCATAGTAATAGGTGCTGCATCAGCATGAATTGAAGTTTCACAATACATGGATAGTAGGTTGCACACCTTACTTTCATTTTACCCAATTAGTCAATTAAATTCCTTTACTTTTTACAATGCATACATTTCTTTCACCCACCCACCCTAACGGGCAAATTTTTGCCAGTGTCAGCTTCGCACCTGTCACACCAGTTCACCAGGTGCAAATGCTCTATGAATACGCAAATTCACTAAAATGCGAAGTTTCGTCCCGGGCGCTAAATGTTGGCGATTTTTCGCTAGCGTTACTTTCATAACAAAGATGCACTAGCGTTTATTTGTGATCTTGCCCTTTGGTCAATTTGCATATGGCGGGTAATTTAAAGTTGTATGGACGTCTTTATTATAAATGTTGGTGCAAATGCTTGAAGTTACCACTTTTTATTACACATGTCCAGGGAACCTTAATAAACACAAGAGAGTTAATATAATGCCCTACACATGAGCCCACTGTAAAATGAATGTTCCATATGTTATGATGTAAGTGACAGAAGATTGAGTAAGATCTATCTTCTTTTTAGCACTTCGCCTGGTCTGAGGTGGGGAAGTCAACGTTCAGTAAAATCCGCACTGTAATGATTTTGTGGACTAACGATCGTATGTCAGAGTGAAAAGTCACCTGGCAATAGAGTGCAAATGAATGCTAGCAATGGTCCAGTTCGCTAGCAAATTGGCACCTGCGCCAACCCTGCAGGTGGCAATGCTATCAAAAAGTCGCTAGCATTAGCCACTTCGCCCTTTAGTGAATCTGCCCCTTGTGTTTTACTCACCTATAAACCATTTTGCTTCTAAGTTGTATAATTCACTTGTTTTGTGGCTAGTGGCATAAGGTAAAGGGTACCCAAGGCTTCACGCTTTATAGGAAGAAATGTTACCCAAAAACTTCATTGATCTAAAGTTTAGTGTGGTGCACATAGATTTTAGCAGACACAAGTATAATCTTGTTAGAGGAAATAGTGAATAGAATTTAGGAAATATAAATTTGCAGACAAAGAAAATAAAAGTTACACTTTATATGTGTAGAAAAATAAGCAAATTGCTTGTAACAATGTAAAAGGACCAGAACCTACAGATTCCCATATAATGGCTCATTCACACCTCTAATTTGGTAGCAGTGATTAAAACTAGCTGTAGCTTTTTTTATTACTAAATGCAGATGTGCTGCTAAAACATTTCTGGCATTAGTGGCTGCTAATTAAAAAATGTCAACAGCTCTGTGGCCTCAGAGAGAATCTCCACCGACATACATGGAAAAAAATCAAATTGCTACCGCTAGCTGTTTTACATGAACAGTACAACCAGACAAGACTTATTTGTCCTTGGCTTTTTTGAAGAGGCAATAAAATTAATCTGAATTACAGGGCAACTATACTGGCTCTAGACTGATGTTACTTTCATATAAACATTTTAAAGGGGATCTATCGCGAAAAGGAAAATTTAATATAAGCTTCATCATACTGAAATAAGAAACTTTCTAAATACAACCAATTAAAAACTCTGTACAGTTTCTTCATTCAGGAGTTGGGTATCAGATATTTATTGACAGTCAGATTCAATATATCTTATAGGGGGCTCCTTTTGCCACTGCTAAAAAAAAAATATATTATTATGAAAATGGTTTATTTACATGAAGCAGGGTTTTACATACAATATATTTTTATAGAGACCTACATTGTTTGGGGGTACAGTAATGATTTCTTCCTTGCCTTGTTTTAAGCACTTATATGAAACCTGCAAGGCTGTAGTGACTAAGATCTAGTGGTCCAACATTATAGATTGAGATGAGAGTTACAACACCTATGCTAAGTACAACTGAGCAGTACAGAAGTTGATATACAATATAGGATAGAATTCTGTCAAAAAAAGGAACAATTTATCATTATTGTTTTTGACTCTTCACCCCTGCCTAATAGCTAGCTACGTTTTTTTGTGAACTACATCACAGAAAAAAAGAACAATTTGTTATGTGCAAAAACAATTTACAAAATGTAAATAATTTCCCACATGGCAATTAGAATTATTACTGGAACAAATGTGACCTTTAGTATATTTGCCCCTATCAGTGAGGCTGTAGGACTGACATGCCTGCTGTGCTGCGCACTCCTGGCTAAAACCAGGGCAATGTTAAAGCCGTGCTCTGAGTGCTCTAAAAATAATAGGCTGTCTGCACTGAATTGCTTACATTTGGAAATGCTATGCAATTAATGAACCCTTTTTAAAGTCTTGGAGCACTTATCTTGTAATTTGCAGTTGGCAAAAAAGTGTTTCTGGTATCTTGTAAGTGGGCACAACAGCATCATTCTTTCCTCATCCCACGACTGGCAACTTTCCTGCATTAAAATGTGAACAATAAAGCATTTCCACCATAAAGATTAGTTTAAAAAAAAATCTAGACAAATGCTCATCAAGCCTACAAAAGTCACTGCTATTATTATAATCATTTATTTTAAAGGGCAAGCAGCTTGTACAATGCTGCACATTGAGGGGCCACAGTTATTAATAACAAGCAAAATGATAGACACATGCAGAGTGCCTCTTCTGCTGGGGATTGCTTTCCATTTATGGAAATAGACATTATTACCCAAAAGTATGCAATCATTATACAGCCGTGCTCATACCTCATCTAATAATGGATGAATGATCTCCAGGTGTTGTTAAACTATTTCCGACAATAGGGTGCATTGCAGCTCATAACTGGAATTGCAGCTGTTGCCTAACATTTCCCTTATGAATACATGGCCACACTTTATTGCATTGTACACGCCATAGGTTGCTCTGAAATCTCTGCTGCCCCACCTTATTAATCAGTTAAAGGGATTCTGTCATGATTTTTATGCTTTAGTTTTTATTTCTAAATTAAACTGTTTACACTGTAAATAATTCACTCTACAATATAACATTTTATTCCTGAATCAGCAAGTGTATTTTTTTCTAGTTGTAATATTGGTGTGTAGGCAGCCATCTCAGGTCATTTTGCCTGGTCTTGTGCTTTCAGAAAAAGCCAGCACTAGGATGGAACTGCTTTCTGGCAAGCTGTTGTTTTCCTACTCAATGTAATGGATTGTGTCGCAGTGGGACCTGTATTTTACCGTCCCACTGGCAATTTTTTATTATAGCTGGCAGGAAGGTAGGGGAAGGCAGTTTGGGGAGATTGTCGCCCCCAAGAAGAAGCGGTTTGTCACGGGGCACTAATCTTCCCGAATCTGCCCATGTGCCCTTATCCTTAGGCTACTGGGGGGAAGGGAGGGGACTGATATAACTCCAGCTTGCAGTACAGCAGTAAAGAGTGACTGAAGTTTATCAGAGCACAAGTCACATGACTGAAAGCAGCTGGGAAACTGACAATATGTCTAGCCCTATGTCAGATTTCAAAATTAAATATAAAAAAAATCTGTTTGCTCTTTTGAGAAACGGATTTCAGTGCAGAATTCTGCTGGAGCAGCACTATTAACTGATGCATTTTGAGACATTTTGTTCCCATGACAGTATCCCTTTAAAGTAGACTAGACAGGCCCCAACTTCCCAATCTGTAGATTCTGACAAATGCCATACAGACTGCTGTAAAATGCCAAAGACAGTCTTTTTTCAGGTTTGTGGGGGGTGTACCTTAAATGCAAGGGTTTATTTTATTAAGCCTCCGTAAACCTTGGCATTAGGCCTCAGGTAAACTTTAATTATGACTCTGCTTTAAATAAGAGAAGACATTTTCAAACCTCAACAATTCCCAATTTCTTCTCAGAAAAAATACTGTACTGCATACTTTACTGTATTCCATTTTCCTTGTCTTGCAATCGTGAAAATTTACTTTTTGAAAGTTCTAGTTTTAGTTTCAAATTCTGTTTGCCCAAATGCTTACATTTTGATCTCATACTTATCCCCTTGATTTCGACAATTTACTTTAACAAATAAACCCATTTTTATTTCACCCTCCTAAAACAGAGCCGTCCTTAACACATTATTTCCATAATGGCCTAGGCTGTTTACGTGTAAATATCCATGGATATGCAGAAGATTGATTTCGCTGGAGCTTGGTAAATGCAAATGTGACCAATTTGTGACAAATTGAAAGAATTCCTCTCTAGCTTTCTCAGGGTAATGAAGAATGCTCATTTCTACTGAAAAGCACTGCAAAGAATTATGGCATATACAGGAGCTGAAATGTGGTCATAAAAGAACATTTTCCCTCCTTTCCTCCTTTTTCGAGACATAGAATTTTAAATAAGCCATATTGAACAGTTATGATTTAAAGACAATATTCAAAGGATACTTTACATAAATAAACTCAGGACATTTAAATATAAATAGACTGAAGTAAATGCTGTAATGTTACAGGGATCATTACTATGAAATTCACAATTGTTACTTTGTACCTATTCCTCTGCTCCTGTTCTTAGAAGAATTCAGACAAAGCATATCAATTGTGGTAAAAAATGTGTTTTTAATCACATATGTTTTGAACTATATAACTGCTTCCCAAAAGCCTAAAAGGTTAACAAAAGGCTCACAGCTTGCCCACATCTACTAACCTGTTGCAGTCAGGGGGTGGGTTTTTAATAGAGATCAGTGACATTTTTTGCCAGGCATGGATTCACAATAAAATTCAAGACTTTCGTGAAATTGTGCCAAAATTTTTCTGCGAAAAAGAAAAATGGAAAACACTGCTGAAATCCAGCCTTTTACTTTTATGCATTTTGCATAAAACAAGCCAAAAAACCTTTTGACCGCAGTGTATTTGTGCAAAATAAAAGGATTATAACAATAATATTTATGCACTTTATTAAAGTGCATTTTGCATAAGAACAATCCATAGACTTCAATGCATTTCAAGATTTCTTCTGCAGTTTCACACATTTTTCTGGGGAAGTTCACTCGATCACCAGTTTTCCAACATCTGACCTACAGGTGCCACATGCTGATGGCTAGCAAGGCTATTTATATTGCCACATATGTAGCTCAAAACATGATGCAAACATAAATATTTAATTTTTTTTCTTTATTTTAAACCATTTTCAATATACATAGTAACATAGTAACATAGTAAGCAAGGTTGAAAAAAGACACATTCAACCTTTTTTTTTCCTGCCAGTTGATCCAGAGGAAGGCGAAAAACCCATCTGAAGCCTCTCCAATTTGCCTCAGAGGGGGAAAAATTCCTTCCTGACTCCAAAATGGCAATCGGACTAGTCCCTGGATCAACTTGTACTATGAGCTATTTCCCTGTATTATATAACCCTGTATTCCCTCACTTGCTAAAACGCTATCCAACAAGATAGTGAAGCATTTCCATTGCATATCTTCACTGTAACCTGTAAATGTGGGCCTATATAAATACAAAAATATGATATTTCTTAACATGTACACATAACCAGGTTACTTAGTGCTTTGCAATAGTAGAGAATTCTGTTCTTTGAGTATAGTATTTACAAGATCATGATTTACCAAAGTGGTTTAAACCAGAGAATACACAGTATTTCACACTCAACTTGCCCTCTTAAACACACAAAAAGTTCAAAGGCAAATATGAACATGCAATAAACTGGTAAATCAATTATGAACTCATTTGCTTTACATGAGCTGAAAAAGTCTTGTGCACAGGTTAAGAGAAAATATTTGAAGTTTGATATGAATATCAGTATGTTTATGTGCTTGGAGAATTTAGCCTCAGTTGGCTTGTCTCATTACTTCCAGTAATATTATTAGTGGAACAAATTCCCCACTAGCTATGACACCCTTGATACTTAATACAGACCTTTCTTTAGGTGCTGGCCTGAGAGCACATAATTTAGTGTAAACGAAAAGCCAAATTATCTCCAAAATAGGTAGCCAGTGTTCCTTGAAGGCTCTTTAACTGATGTAAATATTTATACAGCAGAGTAAAGAAACACACAGCGCCTCTTATGTCACATAATATAAATCCCTTCCTACAGAGTATACTTTAATTCCAATCTTTTTTTCTTTTCTTTTTGGACTGAAGAAAATGTGTAAATCATTTATTCATTTTCCTTCCTCACAGTAGCAGCAGAAGTAATATTTTTTTCCAAGTGGCCTCCCTGTAATATACTCCACAAAACCATCTGTTGCAAGTCTCCCCAGTGTGAGAACATTCAACTGGGTCTCTGGAGTCACTGGATTTTTACACCTCAGCAGTTTCTGCTTTACACCCATATCCATGACATGTTTATGACCCCGAGGGATGCAAGTGACACAAATAGTCTAAATAAGGCCATGTTCATGGATAATGACTATGGTAGGTTGAGATGTAATCCCAGGCAGAAGATGTTCACTGACTAACACACCTGTGGACTTGTTATAGCTCTCAGGGGGGCATTTAAGCCATTCATGTCATGTTCATCTCCGGCAAGTGATATTTAATTCACTTCGCTCATACTTTCAAAGCATGTTCAACCCAATCTGTTTTTCTAGCACAAATGCAAAATCAATTAAGCGCCTCAGTATGTAGCACAGAAATGCGAGTCAGTTGGGCTTTGAATAGGTTAGCACATAACTAGAAATCTATTGTCATTCTCTTTAGTTACAATAGACAAAGGTGTAACGCATCCCCCATTGTCAATTCTAATAGCTGACTTTCTCTTTAGGATGTGTAACAACATAAAAGGCCACGCTACACTCACATTTTCCCTCTGAATAATGCTTAATGCAAAAGAATGTAAATGGCCTGTGCTGTAAGTTATACATACACAGTAAGGATAGTATGAAATGCATCAGGCTGAGCTTACATTATACCATATTAATATACGTTTCTACAAGCCTGGTTATGGAGACATTTTGGTGATTTTATGTCTTTAAAATTCTAGTTTATCTGCTCCCATATATGAAGGCTCAGTGCAATGTTCTCCTTGAATATTGGGGAGTTAAACTTCTAGATATGATATGAAAACCTCTAGGGAGATGTTTCTGCTATAAAGAGTTCCATCCAAACCTCCCTTTTGGCTGGACAAACTCAAAGATCCCAATCCTTATGTAAACAGATTTGGGTACGTCTTGGCTCTACCTATCATTCCTCTGGCCATACCCCCTAATCTACCCGAACCAAGACCCTGTTCTGCCCTTGTTCCACTTCCAATCATGCTATCATATGGCCTTATACCTCTCCTGCAGGAGCTGGATTCTTCTTTGTGGAAAAAAAGGACGGTGCGTTATATCCATGTATTGATTACAGTGGCCTTAATTATATCACGGTTAAGAACCATTACCCTCTTCCTCTCATTTCCAAACTGCAAGGGGCAAAGATCCTCACCAAGTTGGATCTCTGTGGCACCTACAATTTAGTCTGAATAAGTGAAGGGGATGGATGGTAGACGGCATTCAATACCAGTGATGGGCATTATAAATACACAGTAATGCTATACAAAGATTTGTCAGCATCTCAACTATTACAGGCAGTTCACCAGAGGGTTCTCCTCACACGTAGACCCTATCTTGGCCCTCATCTGCAAAGGATGAAAATGTAATTCTTGGCACTCGGATGCCTTGGAAGCCTTTCAGTCTTTAAAAGAATCATTTGCCTCCTCAGACATCCGGACCCTCGGGAGGTTGGATCCTCCACAGGCGTGGTGGATGCTCTACTTTTCCCGATTTAATTACTTACAGTACATCCCTGGTTCCAAGAATTGGACAGCAAATGCTTTATCTAGAAGTGTCATCCCTATTGATTGTCACAGTGAGACCTAATTATTCCTCCTAACAAGATTGTTGCTTCTCTTAATCAATTTGCATCCCAGAATCAGTCTGTTCAATCCTTGGACCCAGGGCCGGATTTACATAGCAGTCGCCCTTAGACCAGCTGTTGTGCGTCACCCCGTCCCCTCCCTTTTATTCAATCAAATTTCCAACATCGAGACCAGAACAATGGGAATTGGCATGCAGGAAATGTTAAAAATTATCATATCTCCTGCACATCACAACAAAGACTTTGTAGCGGCCTGTGTTGTCTGTTCCAAAAACAGTCACTCTCGACCATGCGGTCTATTGCAACCTCTACCCATTCCCTCTCGTCCTTGGACTTACTTAGCTATGGACTTCAATGTTGAACTGCCACCTTCCAAAAGGTAAAACCGTTATTTGTGTAGTTATCAACCGATTTAGCAAAATAGCACATTTCATCCCTCTCTGAAAGTTTCCATCTGCAGTGGAACTCTCCCAACTTGTTATCCAATACATATTCTGCCTGCATGGGTTTCCGGTGGAGATCATGTTAGACAGAGGCTCCCAATTTGTGTCTGGCGTTCTGGCGTTTGGTATGTAAAAGTTTGGGCATTATTCAACAATTTTCTTAGCCTACCATCCTCTTGCCAATGGGTCAGCTACAAATGTAAACCAACCACTAGAACAGCTTTTGATAAGTCATGTTTCCCTTTATTAGGGTGATTGGTCTGATTTGCTTCACTGGCCAGAATTTGCTTACAATAACCCCTCTCATACATCCACTGGCAGATCACCCTTCTTGACAGTGTATGGTCAAATAGTCCCAAAAACAGTAGCTTGCTAGCTAGACCAGCAGATACATATTGCTAGGACTCCATGCAAAATTTAGGTTTAAATTTATTTGGAAAAGGGGCAGAAACATACAGTGGCAGTGGCAGATTTTCAGACGTTCAAACTGGTTAAAGACAAGAGATAGATATTATGGTTAGGATCATAAAAATTGCCATGAAAATGTCAGGTGGTGAATCGTTATCTGATACTATGAAAGCTGATTCAGGATCTTTTATAAATACAAGCCGAGTACAGTATTCATATTATTTACTAATTGCATTTTTTTTTACTTTTTCTAACTTATTCAGTGTTGGACTGAGGTATCCATGGCCACTGGGGCTGCTACCATCATGGCCTCCCTTGCAACATCAAGGGCCCTCCTCCCGACATCCGCCCCAACATCTTCCCTGCACTCCTTTTGCAAATTGTGCCTTTGATCTGGTGAGAGACGAGTCCATGGGAATTGTCTGCAGTGACATGGGGAGTAGGCCTGGACGCACCTAGTTTTTTCCTGGTGTCCCACCAGCCCAGCTCGACCCTGAACGTATTCCCTAAAAGTGCACATTATATAGCCACAATATATTCTGGTTTAAATCGACAACAGTACAGGCATATGAATCCAGAAAACACCATTGCAAGGCCAACTCCCAGGCCATTTTAAGCAAATAATTCTCATTTTTAAATACAATTTCCTTTTTCTCTGTGATAATAAAACAATACCTTGTACTTGATCCCAACTAAGCTGAATGATTCAACACTGGTTGCAAAAATATTGTATTGGGTTTATTCAATATTTACAATTTTAACAGACATATGGTATGGAGATTCAAATTACAGAAAGATAATAGATCCTTAACTTGTGTCAATATCACATATCATCAAAAGGCTACATTGACTACCAAAGAATTATCATGGACTGGAAAATATGTAAATTTTGTGTCTGCAAAAAAGTCACAGTCTGCTTTTCTTCACTAGCCAGTAAATATGCACTGACTGTTGAATTTGTGGACAATTATATGATTTTTTTTTAAATACGTGCCTGCTGTCCTTGAAGATAGAAATTTGCTTAAACTAGTTCAAATGGAAAGCCAAACATTAGAAAAATAAACCTAAAACTATCACAAGACTATATCATACCAGTTGTAGCCAATAGAAACACAATAGCCAGAGCTTTGTCACAAGAGGTGCAAGCCCATAGTTCATACCACCCCTTTCAAAATCGACTAATTTGAGATACTATGTATTTACCATTCACCATATATGCACTTCCTAAATTGAAATTGCGCCTCATTAGTCTGAAGAGAATGACTTTTCTTGATGGGGACTTCAAGTCTTTAATGCCTGATTAACCCCAATACCTATACTTGAGCTTTGGATGGTTATTCATTTAAGGGGAAGGGCAGATGATTGATGTATATGTATCACAACGCTAACTGATTTATTTCCTTTCATTAAAAGCAAGTTTAATAGAAGAACTGAAATGGCTGATGAAGCAGCTTCTTCATAGATGTTAGAGAGGCCTTTGAACAACCAAACTGACTTAACATATGGATTGTATAGACGGCCCATCTGGTCATACAGTTAAAAACAAAAAGACAGAGATAATGACATCCTAGCAGAATCTAGGCTGTGCATACACATGTAAATACACATTTAAGAAATACAGTATAAATGCAATAGATAGATGAATGGGCATTGGAATGAATTGAAGAATTAGGATTTAATTACTGTTGCTGGGTGTGGCAGAGTTCTCTTAAGATGGTGTAACAGTCTTTAAAGAACTAGGGTCAGACTCTAGCTATTTAAGTATACTGTTGCACATGCCAGATGGACATTTAACTTTCCTGAAACTATTGCTATAAAGTATAATGCAAATGGAATAGTCCCAAATGTCATTATAGATGCTAGCATTAAGATTTGCTTGCACTGGAATAAGGCCTTAGCCCAGAAATGTTCCTGGCATCTGCCAAACCTAAACCCATTCCTCAGTCTGACAGAAGATGTAGAGCAATTCCAGAGTTGAATGGCCTTTACACCCCTCCAGTGTCGGACTGGGCCAGTGGGCCACCACCGGCCCAGACCTGCTCCCCCAATCAGGCGCCCCTAAAAAAAACAAAAACACTTGCCGCACTTCTACGCGCAGACACACAGAAAAGTTCCCACAGGTGTGTGGTGCACCTGTATTCAGCAGCCGCTCACAGAGGGGCCCTGGTGACTGCCTGGAGGGCCCTGCGTGTGGCAGTCCCGGTGGGCCCCCATTGCTCCGGTCTGAACCTGCACCCCTCTATTTAATGGCTTAACTTAGCAATAAGAGTCCCAACTGTGGACAATTTAGAAAGGGATGTCTGGATACTTTTGGCAATCACCAAAAGGGCATCACAAATCCCTAAAAATTATATTTAATGAGTGGGGGAATAATCACTTGGGGCAGATTTAAGATTTCGAATTTAAAACCACCAACTTGAATTAGAATATGAGATTTATCACACCTCAATCCTGGTAACAGTTCTATTCTCAAACTAAAACCTGTCGAGTTCATATACTGTAGAAGTCAATGGTAGAGGTCCCTTTAACTATTTAAACACGTTAATAGTAGAGATGAGCCACATTTTTGCCAAGTTTTGCTTTGAAAATGACTCCCCATAGACTCCAATGGGAGAAAAAAATATTTTGTGAGTCAAAGAAAATTTGATGCGCAAAGTCGTTTTTCCGGAGGAAAACTCAATTAGAATTTAAAGGGGTGGTTCACCAACTTTTGGTATGTTATAGAATGGCTAATTCTAAGCAACTTTTCAATTGCCCTTCATTTTTTCTTATAGTTTTTGAAATATTTGGCTTCTTCTTTTGACTGATTCCAGCTTTCAAATGGGGGATCACTGACCCCATCTAAAAACAAATACTCTGTAAGGCTACAAATGTATTGTTATTGCTATTTTTTTATTACTAACCTTTCTATTCAGGGCCTCTTCTATTCAACAAAAAACACAAATAATAAAAAATAAAAAACAATTGCAAATTGTCTCAAATTATCACTCTATATCATACTAAAAATTAATTTAAAGGTGAACAACCCTATTAATTTGAATTTGATTTGAGTTTTCAGGTCAGTAACGTTTGTTCGAATGTTCGACGTTCATACTTTTTCATAAATAACAAACCATTCGAATTGTGCATAAAATCCAATTTATTAGCTTTTAAATTCACATTACTCTAAAATCTGACCTCTGATAAATAACCCCCTTAATGTATTTAGGGGCATAACTTTAAATCAGTTGTAATTTTTTATTTATTGGTACATTATTTTATTGTCCTAGTATATTCTCATGTAGTCCTATGACCACTAGGAAGAACATTCTCCAAAGCAATTAAAAATCAATTATCATCATATATATATTTCTTGTATAGTGTTATTAATTCTATTGAGCCCTGTACAACCGAGTTTACAATTTGTTTCAGAATTCAGCAAAAATTAAGTCTCATGCAAACATTTTTACCCTTCAAAGTTTTTATATATTAAGAGCTATAGTAAGAGTCAAAAAGCAACATACGTGCCCATGTTTGTCGTCTAAAGCTGGGAACCTATATGTTTTTGTGTGGTGACTTGTGAGGTTTCCTAAGACAGTTTTTAGGAATCAACATGAAGCAAGTTACCACTTAAGAGGCTGCCCAATTCCCTTGCATGCTACAGCCTGAACAAAACAGTAATATGCATTTGTATATGATGTATATAAATAATATAAAACAAAACGTAATATGTCTTTGTATATGATGCATATAAATAATGGACATGTTTGAAAATGTTAGTACAAATCTGGGAATGTTCTAAAGTTTGCCTCCATATATGAACAACTTGCTCTTAAAATGTATTTGTACACATTTATTCCATATGAAGTGTCAGGGTTTACAAACTGAGCCTCCAATTTTTTTTATTATTATCTAGGGATTTAAGCTCAATCAGACTGCATGTTATAACACAGTTTGTTTTAAGGTAATAAAAATGTGAGAAAAACAAAGCATTGCAGCCCTTGCTATTCATAATGATTTGTTTAAAACCAGGTACATTCTCCCTTTTCTTATAAATCAAACAAGCTTAAAATGAAAAGAAGTAAAATACATTGCATGAGAGGAGAGATTTTCCCCACAGGCCTTTTCTACGTGTGGTTAGACAATCCATAATGAATATAACAATTTGTACCAATCAATTATTACCATTCCCCTACTGCTAGTTTCCATACTACCAGTTCTCACTCCCACACTAAGGCCATTTCAAAGAAAAGTGCAGACTGGTCTAGAAATCTGACTTTCAGAATGTGACTGCACAGGAATATTGAATATTAAAAGGTTGCATATTAACAGGAAAGCAATTATAACCCCACGTTAATATCAGTTTTGTGCTTGCTTAACATCTAGATGAATATGCACAGCCTGTGACCAGCTGTCTGTATACAGTGCTGTAAATTCTCCACAATTGTTTCTACTTTTGTTATTTAACTTTTTCTTTTAATCTGTTCTTTTTTTCCCCAGTCAGCCATGGGTTTCTGGTACCCCTATAGGTTGATATTCTCCCTGTCATTTTAATTGTCCATTCCAATAAATATTGTCTTAGAGCCACTGCATATGGGTATTTTTAATCATCCTAGTTTTCTCTGGAAGTTGTTATGGGCAGATTGAAAAATTCCCAAATTGCACCCAACCTTAACCCACTGGTGTAAACATGTACCCAACCCACCCCAAAGTCCTTCTCTTCTTTTTTTCATCTACCCCCCTTTCTAATCCTTCTGACGATGTCACAAATGGAATGGGATAGTATGGAGGAGATCACTGTTGATATGAGTGTATCACAAATGGAGAGGAACCCTGTTTTTTTGCCAAATCCAGGCCTGGGACTAGATTTATTGCCCTGAACATGTCTACCCTGACCATCAGGACCATCTCACCCATCATTTTTATGGAGAACCGAGCAATCAGGATATATCCTTCTGGCAGCTACTTTCCATACACATGAATGTAGAAGGCCTCACTGCTGCTGATATGTATGAATCATTTCCCATTTCCATAACGGTCATTGAAGTGGACCCAAAAGAAACTAAATATTTGGGGATTCTTTTGACATATTATAAAATATTGGGTCTTGTCAGTTGGAAGCCTACCTTCAGTTGTACCACATGTTCACCCCATGATTAATAGAAACAGAATGCTTCATAGCATTGTTGCCTTTAAGTAGTGGGCTTCTGTGTTAATCCTGACCAGGACACATTCTGTAGAGTCTGTATATTCTTGCCATGTCTACAGAAGTTTATTCTGTATACTTTGGATTTCTCCCACACAATGTAAAGGCAGGTTCATTGGCTCTCAATAAAAAAGATCCTAGTGTAAGTTGCATAAATGTTATGTGACTAATGTGCTCCACCAGGCCAGGGACTGATGAATAAGGTTGAATGATGAACAATCTCTTTTTCAAGTGCTACAGAAAAGTATAGGTGCTAAGCAAAGCATAACAACAAAAACAGACTTGGAAGAATCAAGGCATAGCAGCAGCAATATCCAAAATGGGATTCTGTAACAAAGTAATGTATTTGTATTGTATGAAAGCATTATTGTTTTTTTTTTAAATGTCTGGCTGAATGCCAAAGAATTTGGACTAAATTGTGTAGAATTTCCTAAATTGCCAATCATTTCACTTACTTCTAATGACACATTTCTGAAAGCTAACATAACAAAAGAAGGTTTGAGTCTAATAAACTAAATATCATGTTAATACTAAGAATGCATTTAATGGGCACTACTATGGGGAGGCTTGTATTAAAAAATGTCAACTTTTCACTTTTTTACAACTATCTTTTATTAAGGTGTTTTTTGGGTCAGCTTGCTATTATCGTGGTTTAAGATAATTTTGTCTCTAAAGTTGCCTGGCCACAAGCTTCCTTGTCACTATCAGTAGCCCTCTTATTGTGTTATAATCCCCTAGAAATTCCCCTATCCTATAATAAAAACACCATGAAAAAGTACCAACATGGGTAGTCATCATACTTTAGGAATATCTGAGGCTATAGTTGCCTTTAAAGTGTGAATGATTTGAGTTATAGTAAATAATCCGGTCAGATTGGCAGCACTTCAGATAAATACATATATTTACAAATGTAAGCAAGTTTGCTTGGGTGGGCTACAGTTTACCCTGTACTGTTTTAGAAAGCCTAAACAATCCTGATCAAAGCATGTGTAAGTCAAAATTTGATTGTACACAATTTACAATTGACCGGTGTTTCCTCAAAGCTATGGATTATACAAAACTGAACAAATCAGGGTGTTCCCTGAAAAATGTTCATGCAGCGACATAAATAAATAAGTCAAATGTTAATATTTAGAGTGAATTTATAATTCCCATGGGATTCATGAACCCACAAAGTTACAGGGCTCACAGTAAATTGTGGAGTGATCAGAAAATGTCATATGCACACACATTATTCAGCCGTCATTCATCTTTCTGCCCATTTGTTTTTTAAAGATATGTGCACAGAAGATAATGTTTGGTGCACACAACTTGAACTTAGAGGGAACACTGGATGCTGGGCAAATTGTGGAGCATAATTTACATTTAAAAATAGTGCAGCCTTCTTTTGATTTACACTAAACACACAAACATCTATGCATACTAACAGGCAGACAGATTTGTGTCACAGGCTGTTTACTGTTTAAACACAAGCCTTTGAAAATGAAAGGTTATATATTGACAAGAAAATATTACACACATGTTTTAGAAAAGTGTTACAAACATATGTCCCTTTTATATGGCACCAAACCTATTCAAATGATCTAGAATTCATCTCAAGCCTCCCCCGTTGCAATTTCGCACAAAAGTTAAATAAATCTGATGGAATGGAGGATAATTTAGAAATGCAGTAGCCATTAAACTATGCAAGTATGCATGAACTGTAAAAAAGTGGATCCTGTACATTTCTGCTTAGCCTTCGGCTGTTAGCAGGTGTGAATCAGTCAATTGTACAATTCATTTGTCTACCTAATTGCACTGAAGATAGGCTTTTACTTTTCCTATAACATCACACTAATGAGTAGGGGATTTTTTTCCCTGTTTAAGCTCACTTCAATCTAATTTATTTTTGCTAACTTCCTCTCCTGTGTTGGCCTTTTAATTTCACCAGTGCCACAACAGTAGTAAGAAGCAGTGCTGCTTAGCCTCATCTAGGTGACCCCTTTTCATTTAAAGACAGTAATTATTTGCCATACCCTTCCCCTACAGTCATTAAAACCTTTGGCTTGTATATTGGATAACAGCAATTTCCTGACTCCAACTGACTGTTCTATATGAGGGAGGAGAGAGAATGCTAATAAATTGAATAAATGAATCTTTTCTCCATTCAGTGTTATGTGCCTTTCTTTTGCAGGAGCAATTGCAGTTAGGTGGTGAAACGGGTTTTCTCGCAGGCCCCCTACCTCCACCCTGTGTGAAAACAATAAGAAATAAGCCAAGCATTCCCTGCTTACTGTGATTACAACATCCTTAAAAGTGATTATATGGCTGCTGTAATCAACTTCAATGAAAGCTGCCTGTTAGAGCTTCAATAATTACTCATTTCTGTTAACAGCTTGCATTCAACTTCGCACTCTGGGACAGAGGGGGGGAAAAAAAGTATTATCTTTTCAAATAAAAGAATCTGTTAAAGTTTGTACTGGAATAATGATGTTTGCTGTGGGTTAAAAGAAAGGGGACGTTAAAATGTTGTGGAGCCAGCTCTTTTCTTGTTCTTAATTGTGTAGCTTGAGTTCCTTAAATGAAGACGAAGTTCATACAGGGTTCACTTACACACAGTTTACTCCAGCAAGTGTTCTACACTCAAATAGCGTGTAAAGCTAGAGTGCTGGTTCCCACCATTTCACATAATTCCTTAATGGTCCTTTTCCCCTCTCAGCAATTTAAAGCATTCAGCGCTAAGCCGAAGAGAAGAGAATTGGATAAATGGCGTCGATTTCATATAGAGGTGCATTTCATATGGTTTTTCTGACTGCTTGTGGCATAACATGTTGGCACTATTAGTGAGGTGTCTGGCCATTCTTATGCAAATATAGACCTATGAGCTGAATAAGCTATTGCAATAAAAGTATATATCCTGACGGGAGATAAAACCACATATTTTGAGACGATGTGACATGGCATGAATAGATTTGGCTTAAAGGAGAAACCAACCCCTTATTAAAAAAAACCCTACCCCCCCACCCCACATAGGCCCCCTCCCCCCAGACTAGCTGCTACCCTGGGCCAATGCCCCTAACTTTTTACTTACCCCTTGGTGCAGATTCAGGGATCAGAGTTCACGGCAACCATCTTCCGGGTCTTTACGTCTTCTTATGGCACTTCAGCAATTTCCGTCCATTTCGTTGAATGCGCAGTTGTCACAAACCGGGAAATTGGGGGGAGGCGGGAAGGAGGTCTATGTGGAGTAGGGGGGTAGAGTTTCTTTAGTTAAGGGGTTTGTTTCTCCTTTAAGCAACATGGATTATAGAATACTTATTTAAGAAAATGGTTATAATCACCTAGGGCTGTGTGTATCTGCACTTATATCTTAAATGAAGATTTTATAATCATCCTAGGGGGACTGCTTCACTTAGCATGATCCTGTCATTCTGGGCTTTTCCTTTCACGGTCTGTTAAATGGAGACGGTTGCTAGAAATTATTAAATTCTATTGTTAAATAACTTTCTATGAGCACTAACAAGCCGCACTTGTTCTGCAATCTGCATCACTGAGCCCACTGTTAGAGGTAAATGAACGGGGTGGCATGAATAGTCTTGCACAAAAAAAAAAAAATCTCTGAACATTTTTTTTTTTTTAAAGCTCCTGGATGGTATTTTGTTGAACCAGATCCTGGAAAAAACATATCAAGGTATTATTTTAACATTTTGCTCCACTGGCTAAAGTAAAAACATTTTGCAGAAATGCATAATTAATGTCCGACCTAACACAAACATAAAACCACAGGGATCTCAAATACATTGTAAATAGCATCATACATCCTTTAACTAATAATCAGTCAATGTATCATGGCACCAGGCTAATCCCTGTTACTGCACTTATACTGCCATTAAATATAAGCACTTTATTTACTGTATAAGCAGGGCCATTTTTATTATTCTATAAAAAATCAGTAAAATATATTGGAAGAAGCTATTCTCCCATAGCTTGATTTTTAGGCATATTTTATACATTCGTATGAATGTTAAATCTTATCCAGAGACAACTGCAAGGGGCACATCTACTTAGCTCGAGGGAAGGAATAGAAGAAAAAATACTTTGAATTTCGAATGTTTTTTTTCGGCTACTTCGACTATCGAATTGGCTACTTCGACCTTCGACTACGTCTCTTTAAAAAAAACTTTGACCAAATACTTCGCCACCTAAAACCTACCGAACATCAATGTCAGCCTATGGGGAAGATCCCCATAGGCTTTCTAACAAATTTCCGATCGAAGGAAAATCGTTCGATCGATGGATTAAAATCCTTCAAATAGTTCGATTCGAATGAGTTAATCGTTCGATTGAACGATTTTTCCTTCGATCGTTCGAATGTAGGAAATGCGGTAAATCCTTAGACTTCGATATTCGAAGTTGAAGGATTTTACTTTAACGGTCGAATATCGAGGGTTAATTAACCCTCGATATTCGACCCTAAGTAAATGTGCCCCTAAGTGTCTTTTTATGAACAGGAAAACTGTTCCTTAGTTTTAGGTTTGAATGCAACACCTATCATATATCAGCTGTATAAAGGAGTCTCTCGGTTTTATTCTTATTAACATGTATTTTTAGAGCGCCAACAACCCTTAAGCAATATGGTTTTTCCCATTATCATTTGTATGCTCAAATATGCAGCAAAGAAACCTTTTTATGCCCGTATGCTTTAAAGATCTTTAAAAGGGGAAAATAAATCGAACTGAAACTCTGTTTTTAAATACAGGTATATAATCTATTGTCCAAAATACACAGGACCTAGGATATTTCTATAAAATTAAGTTTAGTTACCAGCAAAAACAAGTTACTGTTTTTTATATTAGAGAAAAGGGAATCATTTAAAATAAATTACAATCAGTTGCTTAAAACGGTCTCTATGGGAGATATCCCTCATGTAATGCAACTTCTGGATCAGAATATCCAAACCAGTATAGTATATTTTATTAATTTCCCCCGACCTAGGTTATTGCTACACACCTGTTTTTCTCTCCATTCTTATCACCTTATTTCAACTCATTCTAAGTTATTCCTCCTGCCAATTAATTGATTTAGTCGCTGTCTCTATGAACATCCATTATTTGTCATACACGGGCCATTTGCTTCTATAGTTTAATAAAACAATCATCCTCATCTTGGACACTGATGAAGCATAGCAAATTCCAAATTTACATGCCATTTGTCAAAACACAACCTCTTGCAAACCGTAAGGAATATTCATGATAATTGAATTTTACATACAATGCATCAGAAAAAAAAGTTTTCAGTATGTTAAGGCCGTGTGATTGTATAGAAATAATAATAATAATGAAAGCATCAGGGGCTATAGAGCTTTGAACAGTAGCTGGGAGTGAAAGGAAAGTGTGAGAAATTTATGACTATTGCCCTTGGGTAATGTGTACTGATTTTTTAAAATGTTTGCCAAATTACTGTTAAGTGAATGTTGTGCTTTCACTTTTTGCTTTTTGTTTAAGTATAAGAAAACCACACAGACATTCCTCTGCTAGCCAACCATCAGTTCTAACCATGCTATAAATACAAGACCTCAAATATACCGCACAACTATAGCAAAGCACAAGAGCCGCTCATCTGCAGTAAGGAAACTGTAACTGTCTGAAGAATTCACCACCAGAAACCATACAAAAGAAAAAAAACAAAGCAAGAAAAAAAAAAGAAAAGAAAAAAGCATGTGAATTCACAGCTGCTCCCTGACTATTCATTGATAATTACCTCTCCTGGGTTAGCCTTGCAGTTTGGCTTTTGTTGTTGGGTCGTCTTTCAAATCACCCCAATGGCTCCTCCTCGAAACCATAGAGAGCCCTGGGAATGTATCTGTAAGATTCAACACAAGATCCTTCCACTGCCTGTCACATTTTGTATGTGTAGCTGTCAGAATTGTGTCTGTTTCTGATTTTAAGGGTGTGGGAATGAAATCCCACTACAGTCAGCATGCAGATCATTATACTCATGAATACATAGAGATTGTATATTAATAGAGGCCATAAGAATTCAAACACAATATCCATTCAATTGTACGTTGTTGGAATCAGATGAGAATTACTACACACAAAAGGTACATTTTTAATGGAGTGGATGTTGTCCGATTTCTTTTTTTTCTTCAGAAATATGTTTTAACCAGCCAACACAAGAAACAAAAAAGTCCCTTTCCATATAAAATATATAGAAGGTTCTATTACCCAGCTCGTGTATATTTAGTATGTTTACTTCAGACTTTACAATATCATTTATCTAAATTAGCTTCCCTGTTTAGCAGTGGAGGCAGCATTGCAGGTTTTACGGCTATGACCAGGCTTGCACCCATCCGAATGAGTAAGGACGGCATTAAGGACAATTTTACTCTATATGTAAGGGTAGAATTAGACAAGCGTTTTGGACGAGATTCTGCCGGATCCGACGCGCTGCCCAAAAACGCAGGCGTGAAGTCATATGTGATGGAAGTGTCAGATGGTGTTGCATCGTTTGTCTGATGCGACACGACTGTCAGATGCAAACACTGCATGCTGCGTCTGTATTTCTTGCCTTATTTTCCGTTGCATCTGACTTGCCTGCGTTTTGCCGCAGTGCGTCGGATCCAGCAGAATCACATCCAAAATGCTCATCTAGTTCTACCCTAAGTCTTTGGGGAAGCATTTTCAGGCACTTTGATGCCATGTTCAAAGTTGCTGCAAACTAGCCAAACTGTTCACCACATGCATGTATTTCAGAGACATTTCTTTAATCCAGTACTTTTTTACATATAGCACAAACATACCACATGTATGAACATATTATATTAAAATTATGTCATACCAAGACATTTACTTGAACAGAGAGAGGGCCTTTAAAATCCCTTAGAAAGCCACATCTGGTTTGTAGGTCTTCAGCTGAAGAGCCATACTTACAGAATAATATATGCTTTTTTTTAAAATTACAAAGAATGACCAACAACTTTATAAGGAAAACAAAAATAGTTGTGAGTCCCTCCAAAAATCAGTCAAAGGTAGTAAAAAAATACAAAAAGTTTATTTGGACATAGTAGACAATGGCCTAACGCATTTTGTGCCTTTTGGGGCACTTACTCATATAAGTAAGTGCCCCAATAGGCACGAAAGTCGTTACTACTTTTGATTGATTTTTGGAGGGACTCACAATTATTGTTGTTTTCCTATGGATAGTGTAATAAAATGACCTGGTGTGCGGCGGCGTGGACGGCCGCCACGCCGCCGTGCTCCTGGTCCGGCGCCATCTTGATTCTTCTAGGGCGCGAGCGGTGCAACCTGCGCACCTCTTAAAGGTACAGGCGCGCTGGCGCGCTGGCGTGATTGCGCCAGCGCGTATTGACGCTCGTTTTGGCGCCAATTTCGAATGTATATAAAGCCCATTCTGACCCCCAGCCAGTGCCCGTGATAGAATCTTGATTCTGGTGGTTCCTGAAGCCTTGTGCTGTCTGTTCCTGTGTATTTTGTATCTGCTATTCCGGTTTTGATCCCTGCCTGTTCCTGACTATTCTGATATCCGAATCCTGACCTTTGCCTGCATCTCGACTACTCTTTCTGCCTGACCCCATCTGTTTGATTACCCGGTTTGACCCTTGCCTGCCTGACGATTCTTGATATCTGCCTGCCTCGACCCTGCCTGTCTGACGATTCTCTTGCCTGCTCCATTTGTACCGTGACCTTCGGCCTAAAAGACTATCTACCTGCCGTGCCCCTCTGCTAGCCAGAACATCTCGCCTTGTACCCCTCGTTAAGTCCAGGTGGCACCCAAGTAAGCTGAGGGCTCCTCCCGAAGCCCAACAGTGGTCACACTACTGGTGAAGCCGAGCCGAGACCAGGGTACTTGGCACCTGTTCTGGTATTGGGTGCCGGCCGTGACAGATATGCACCTGTGGACTTGGGTGAACTGTGAGTACATCCTCCCCCTTTACTAATGTTTTACTCTACTATAATTCCATTTACTTAGGTAGTGCCCACATTGGTTTTTGGCACCTGCCGTTTTTTGCTTTTTGTTATTTACCCAAACAACTTTATCAAACAACTATACTTGACCAATGGGAATTTGGGATCAGTCAGCCAAAACTACCTTAAAGAACCATCTAAAGAGATTTGGCTGAGTAATGCATTTCAAAATGGAAACTTTCCCCAACCATGTTTGCTCTTTGGGGCAAATTTATTAAAGGGTGAAGTGGCTAACGCTAGAGAAAATTAGCCAGTGTGATGTCATTTTGCAAAAATTTGCTAGTGAAGTATATAGACTAGTGCAAATTTGCACCCTAACACCTGGCGAAGTTGCACTCTGGGGAAGGGGCAAAATTACGCAAATTTACTTTAAGTTTTTTTTTTCTGAACGTTACCTCTTTTGCCAGAGTTTACTTCGCCAGGTCAGACCAGGCAAAGTGCAATAGACGAGATGGGAGTTTGAAAATACCCTGGTGTTTTTTACTTTTTAAAGGATGAAATTTTTTAGGTTACCCACCTTCCCCCCTACATTTGATAACATATGGCACTTAAACTATACTGTGGGCATATGTAGAGGGCATTAGAACACCTCTATATAATTTTATTAAGTTTCCTTGGCCTTGTGTAGTGTAATGTATTTTCTGCAGCATACACGTCCATTCAGACTTCTATTTGCTGATGTACTGTATGCAAATTTCCGATCCGATCGATAGCGTAACTTCGAACCGCTGAACATAACATCTCTAGCGCAACTTTGCAAACGATCGGTAACTTATGTGCAACTTCGGATCTTCGTGAATTTGCACAGCCCTGGCGAATCTACGCCTGGCGAAGTGCGGCGAAGGCATCGCTGGCGCAAATTCAGAGGTAAGTAAACTTGTCCCTTTGTATAGTCAGCTAAAGTGTTCAGAAATAGAAAACCCTTTTCTGTTCTTTGTATATCCAACTGGCAAAGAGGTTAATTGATTTCCATTGGCGTTTCTGAACCTGAAAAGATCAATTTAATGAACATAAATAAACCCCTTCACTATCATAGTGGGATTATAAACACTGGTTAAGTAATGTGTTTCCAACACCCATGGTAGTAATGTGTAATTTGGTAGTTTGATTATTTCATTCTAATCAGTCTCTTTCTGGTGGCTCCCTGTACACTGCTTGTTTGTACAGTTTAACTCTATAAAGGTCACTTAGCTGCTCCTATATAGGGAAATGTTCCAACAGCTTATAGAAGTTATGATATATGGACCTAAACATGTGGTTTCTCAGATGAGTGAGGGAATTATTTTATCTACAATTTCTTTTTTCTTTTATCTACAATTTTCTTTTTCCTGCTATCAGAAACAGTTACCAAGTGTGTCATTTGCTTCAGATATGTTATAAAGTGTGGCACTTTTAAGTGACAGTAACTACTAGGTTAATATATGGATTTTTGTCTTATATGGTATAGGAAACTTTATAAACAAAACAGGAACTTCTCAGCTAATAAGAAAGCATATTTTGCTTCCAGTAAGAACTGTCAATGAAATCATGTTTAAACTAACAAAAGAGAAACAATAGAGGTATAGAAGATGGTGTCCCCAGATTTTAGGAAAAAATATATTATCCATATATTTTTACCAGGATAAAAACTGTAGAAAAAAAACACATAAAAATTTTCACCAGAAGCAATGTTAGAACAAGAACAGTTTGATTGGCAGCTTCCCACAAGCTTATTATCAGTATGTGCAATGCCAGGTGTCAGCTGGAGTAGTACAAAGCACACCACCATTGGAGGCTGAAGAAATTGAATTGCACTGCACCAACTGGCACTCTGATGGATGAATATTAGTTTGGCAGACACCAGGAGAATGAACTGAAAGTGATTTTAAATCGAAAACAACTTTCAGGTAGGTCTCTTGTGGGCAGTACCTGTGAATCATAATGTTTTTTTATGTTAAAAAATATGTTTTCATTTGATTGTTAGGAACACTTATCGACTCTCACTCCTTGGATGTACTTCAGATTCAATACCTAGACAAGTTTTGTATTTATACATGTTAAGTTAAAGGAAAACTATACCCCCCAAACAATGTAGGTCTCTATTAAAAGATACTGAGTAAAACAGCTCATGTGTAAAAGCCTGCTTCATATAAATGAACCATTATCATAATAATATACTTTTTTAGTAGTGTGTGCCATTGGGTAATCGTAAATAGAAAATTGCCATTTTAAAAAATAAGGGCCGCCCCCTGAGATCGTAAGATTCACTGTGCACATATACAAACCACATGTAAGGTCACATGAGCCAATTAACAGACAGAGTTCTGCCTTTTGCTTCAACACTTCTTCCTGTTACAGTTAGAGTTGTAGTATTTCTGGTCAGGTGATCTCTGAGGCAGCACAGATAGAGTCACGAAATGGTGGTTCAAGGCAAGAGATGTAAAAGGGCAATATTTATGTAAATATATATTCCAGTTTGGTAAGATTCTTTAATATGTCATTCAATTTGATATAAACTATCTGTTGCTTAAGTATTCATTTTGGGGGTATAGTTTTCCTTTAATTGGTGGGTAAAGATGGGGGGATACACCTCTAATTTGTTACTTAAAGCTTTGCACTATTCAGTACACTTGAAAAAGGGATTGATACCCAAAACATGTTGTATGAGTTGCAATAAAGCTTTACTTCAGCAGTGGCTCTGCATTTGTCCTTCAGTCCCTCTATCTTATGTGTTACCAACTGTAAAGTTTGGTAGATGAGAAATAATAGTCTTGGGCGGCTTCTCAGGGTTTAGGCTAAGTCCCATGGTTCCAGTGACGGCAAACCTCAGCGCTTTCTAGTTTCTATATCTTTGTAACAGTGTGAGGTAGGCTATTCCTATTTCAGCGCAACAAGGTTCTCAGGAAAATACCACTGTTCTTACAGAATACATTTTCCAAGATGGTAGTAAAAACTCTATGGCATGAATTAAAATGCCAGCTGCAAACCAGACCTGATGATCAGTGCACACACAACCCCTCTAATTTTCTTGTGGCTGAATGGGAGCAAAATTCACTATCAACGATCTAACGCTCCACAAGATCTTTCCCAAAAAAATGAGAACGAACTGGTTTTTGAGAGAGATGTTGGACTAGCAGGTGTCTAGATACTTTTGGTAACATAGTATGTATATAAAGGGATCATGAAAATCCAAGATGGCATTTAATATTTTTATATTTAACACTAGGGGGAGCTTCATTTCTAGCAATACACAAGTTTGACTGAGGCATGTGACAAAGTGACAAATAAGCACAGTTAAAAGTAAATAGGATTGAGTGAAAAAAGACATGTCCATCAAGTTCAACCTTTTAAGCCTATATATAACCTGCCTAGCTGCTAGTCGATCCAGAGGAAGGCAAGAAAACCCATTTGAAGCCTCTCCAATTTGCCTCAGAGGCAAGACTCCAAGATTTGTAATTGGACTGGTCCCTGGATCAACTAGTACGACAAGCTGTCTTCCATATCCCTCACTTGCTGAAAAGACTAGTTGTAGTTATGGGTGTTGGAAGGACTGTGCATTGGGAATAGAACCCTAGATGATTTGTTCAAATACAGACATTCTACATTCACTCTTTGAAAGTGAGAACACCACTTTCAAAAAGTAAAGGGATTTAAAAACAAACAAAATTACTTTGTATGGTCTGGGGAGTGATTTTCATTCGAGACCAATTTTCAGATGTGACAAAATACTGTAAGAAAAGAAGCTTCACTGTTAGCTTCTGGTTCCACCTATGTATTACCCATGAAAAATAAATTCCAGCTGAAACTTGAAAGGAAAAGAAAAACAACTACTAAAGGAGGAAACATGATTCAACCAATTGAAGATGATTGACTCTCATTGTATCGCATGTCCCTGAAGCTGTATTGCAGCAAAGTCTAATCTTATCATGGTGAAGGAAACTCTGGGAACAAACAGACAAATAATATTAATCTACAACAGCTCAACATCACTTGCAATAGGAGCCTCCCCTTATTTCAATTATTTGCAGAACGACTGTTCCAATTTCAATCTTCATGATCGATTTAACTCAATACGCTCACATTTACACAGGGATACATGTAAAGCTTTTGACTTGATCTGCCTCCCAAGGTATTTGGGTAATTCACAGTGGCAGGCAGATGGTAATGTTTGAAACATAGGAAAGTCCTTTGAGATGACTGATAAACCTGCTCCAGGAATTATACACTTATCCTTCCCATTCCCACGGGGGAGCAGAATGAATGATAGGCTTGTTATGCACCTGAACTTTTCTCTTTGGTTTAAAGGCAATACAGTTCCGTTTAGAGGGATTCTTTTACAGAAATAGTATTATATACTATGTTTGGGTTCTTAAGACTTTTTTTTACTGTATAAAAGTAAGCAGTTCCACGTCAGATTAAACACTAGGACACCATTTTTAAAAGAGATAGGGCATAGTCAAGAAACCCATGAATTCAATGTAAAGTGGGACATCATTTCATATGTCAACTCTACACCCCTAGTTCACATGGGTTCTCACTCCCCAATTCAAGTACCATCTCTTGCTGGTACGCAATGTGGAAATCTAATATATAAAAATTATATATATTATAGAAGGCACCCTTATGAATATTCAACTTTTTATGAGAATGAATAGACAGGAAAAAGCAGGCCACTCCAGGTTCAATGTACTCCTAGGGGCCTATTTACAAGCATAGGTGCTAAATTAAACAAGGAAGTCTATTACAAGCTGGAAAATAAATGTAAGGACCTGATTGATTATTGCTAGCAACTGCACTTATTGCAAATGTAAAGTGTAGTCAAGTCTTTGTGGTCCAAATGTACAGCGTGGAATCATAACTATAGGTCAAAGCTTACATGTAAATAACTATACCACTCTAATTGGGTCTTGAGAGTAAGAGCACTATAACTACATTATGAAAGAGCCTCCTTTAGCTGCAGATATCTGTTAAGCACACTCAGACATATATTACATAGAAAAGGGTTTCAGTTATTTGCCTTTACATATTGCTTTTTGTAATAGTTATAATGGACTGATTGCAGCGCCACAAACACAACAAGGTTATTTTTCAGCTGCATTTCACTTACAACTTATTTATAAAGGGGTGGCAGTCAAAGTTTCTCAGCTCTACATTTTAAGACATTTTTCCTTTCAGAGAACAATGCCTGCGATTTTCCCTTCACTTAACTGATCAATTATTTTGTGACCTTTTACACAAAACCAAAAGATATGTGCAAAAAAAAAAAAAAACTTTTACAAAAGATAAACGGAGCTCTAGAAAAACAAGCCCTTGCATTTGGAACATCGTCCAAATATCATTACCATTTTGGAGATGAAATATGTTTTTTTTGTGGCTTATTAACATTTAACTGTTATATTCTGAATACAGGGACAAGGTCAGCATTGCATCTGGTTTTAAAAATTCTTGGCAGATTCAAGAGTTCACGCCTTAAGCATTTTCATAACACTCAAGGGAAAAGTGGATTGAACAAACTACCTTTTGTATTCTGAAAGTTAACATTTTAAATTAATACTTCTTCCCAAATTATGGAGTCAGCAAGCTGCCCTTTCTAGTCCATTACATTTTTACTAGGGTTTGGAATTAATTAACATTGCAATTTCTAGCCAGGTTTGTATCAAAAAAGTTGGCAAATAAAAATATATGTATCTCTATTGTCCGATTGTTTTTATGTGTATGTAAAATCATAAAGCAAGTTATACGATTTTACTTTTAAAAAAGGTCTAGTTCATATATAGGATATATGTATGTATCCCCAGAAGACCTCTTAGAGATCACAAGCAGACCCACATACCTGTGTTTATAGGCTGATTCTATATATGACCATCCACATACAGTATAAGAGTATATAGCAAAGCAAGACCCAGTGATGTCTATTAACCTGACACCAAGCACAGTTGACCAATAGTGATGAGTGAAACTGACAAGTTTTGCAAAACTGTGGAAACATTCACAAAATGTAGTCAATGGTGTTTTTTCACAGCATTTTTACTCGTCAAATGCTTTGCAGTCACTGAGTGTTTTTCTCTGCTTTCTCACATCAAATGCATTGAAGACAATGACATTTTTTATAAACGTATTTCCCAGAAAAAAAAATGACCAGAGAAGTTCAAAAAATACCTTTGTTGTTTTTTTTCTGGTACAAAAACCTGCATTTTTTATTTGTTGGAACTAAATGAATGGCAGTTTTCTCTTGTTTTTTACCTAATTGTGAAAAGTTCTCTCCACTCACAAAAAAGTTATTTTCAATACAAAAATAGCTCATCGCTATTGAGCAACCACAATGAACAATTTATTGCCCCTTACAATCGGCAAATCTTACTTTCATTTATTTATTTTTAAGGTGGACAAGTTAATATTGTGCAGGTTTAAAAAATCATATTATGGGTAGCATGGTGACACAATGGTATGGTATGGTTTGCATGTTTGCCCTGTTCTTGCATGGGTTTCCTCTGTGTAGTATGTGGTTTCATTTCACAAGAACTAAAGGTGACCATACAGGTGCTGATAAAAACTGCTGACAGACATAATCATAATCATAAAGTCATAATGTTTATGCCTGTATATAGGGCCATTTGACAGGCTATCCCAACTGATATCGAGCAGAGAATCAGCCAGGTATCGATTGGACAAATTTAAAAATTCTGTGAAGACCACTTCAGTTTGTTGATGCAATCCTTGCTCCAGATGCCTGTATTCCTGTGGTTGTGATATGAATGTTAGGGCCCAAAAATCAGATCAGCCTGATATCACCCACTTCAAGGTGGCCATATAAGGTAAAGATGTGCTCATTTGGCAACCTTGCCATATAAGGGGAAGTGTATGGCCAGCTTTACAGGCAGGTTAATTGGCTCATTATTTACTGGCCATAGTGTGCACAAATGTGATAAGGGCCAAGATTGTGAGTCATTTGAATTATGTAATATCTCCTGTCCAGATTTAATGACCCAATGAAGTCTCTGTAATTAAGTGTCAAACTAATACAGTTCTTTTTGGATAAGGGGTATAATAAGCGCCAAATATTAAAGATACACAATTTTGGAATGGAAAATAACAAAAGCAATGTAAGGGTCATATCTTTTATTGGATAATAAAATTGCAAGCTTTTAGAACGTTATAGTTCACCAAAAGTTGGTGAACTGCAAATCTCTGTAATTCATAATAACTCTTAGCTGCTGCAAGATATTGGGATTTGTCAGTATCATAACAACTAAAAAGCTACAAGCAGATGATTGTAGCAGCAGAGTAACATACTGTATCTAGATTTTGCAGCATGATGTTTATGAGGGTTTGTGGGCCTGGCACACTTCATAATAATTTTGAAAATAGTCCTGCCATGCAATACCAGGTACTATTATCTATATATACTCTAGAACCATGGGTGTGGTATTATATAGCAAATATGGAACACTCTAAAGTGTTAATGGCAAGTCTTTAGTAACTGGAGGTGAAGAAAGATGATGTACACGAGCTTGATAAAGTGACCATGAGAATGTCCTTGATGCAGCCTTTATATCAGAAGGGTCAAGTGGCATTTTGAAGAGAGGGAAAGATTAGGGAAAACTATGTCACTGCACAAGATCAGCGAAACTGCTTGTCTTTGATAATACACACTGACCTTGGCGGTTTAGATAAACGTTTTCTATTCGAAATAGAAGTGGACAAGCTTCAAATTGGTTGGTGTGCTCTGCTGTTTTCATTCAGAAGTGTACAAATTACCCCAACATGCCCTTTTTTTCTGGAAACAGAAAGGTCTGAAAGAAACTCTTGTTATATTGTTGCCACTTAGGTTTCACTGAGCCTGCATTATCTACTCACAGCTTTAATGACTTCCTGCTGAGAGAGGCTCTGTACAAGTCTTGGCAGCAGGGCTAAGAATAGCATTAAATGCAAGGTTATCTAGGCATTACACTCACTGTAACATGCAATTAACTCTCCTCTTCCATTTTCATTACACAATTATTCATTAATGTCAATTTAATTTTATGCATTGTTCTACATGACCGAAGGCTGATTACGGGCCTTTTCACTCCAATATCCCAAGTTAACTGGTGCCAGCCTCACTCAGGGCTGCCTAATTGCAATTTAGCCCAGACAATTCCTCCCATTTGTGCCCTCTAGTAATGGAACAACAGATCACAGCCAGGTAGAAAAATTAGGGCAGAAATAAAAGTCAAAGTCAGAAAAGCTCAGCAAGGATTTTTTCTTAAAAATAAATATCACAAAAAACATGAATATAGAAATACACCAAGAGCACTTTGTGCTGGTTTTGTAAATTGGCCTCTTTATTATCCTTAATGACAAATTGCACAATACATTTACTGCATATACCAAATATCCTACACAGTAGTGTCACAGTTAATTTGTGAAAGAATATTCTGCACGGACATAACATGATATGAGATGCTGCTTCTCTTGCATAGATGTTTGCTTTATTTGCCACTGTTTTGCTCTGTACATGTAGTTACAAAGTGATTATACTGGACCTTTGGCTGAAGGACATCGACTATAAGCATATCTGGTTATACGTAACATTGCCTTCCATTTAGTTTCTTTAGCACAAACAGGAATGCATGGGATGTAATGGTTTGTGTACATAGTGCTGTATTGTATACATATTCATACACACGAGATATAAAATGGTTATTTGTCTACTCCTTTCAAAAACTGAAAACAGCTGTGTGCCTAACAGGCTGCTATGGGGTACACAACAAGAGAAACAGCAGGAGTGCAAAAGGGAACAATAAGAGCTTCAAAAAGTTAAGGGAAAGGATTGAACCAAAGGGATGGGGTACTGCAAGGTTGCATAGCAAAAGAGTGGAAAGCAGAAAAAAAGATATTCAAGTCAAAGCACATAGTAACCCTTTGGAGAAGTGGGTAGGAGAAAAAGAATACAAAGAGGGCAAGGCATGGAATGTACAGGACGTAGAGAAACATTGGAGTTGAAAGGTGTGGGAATATGGGCGGTAGTGGAAAACAGAGCACTTGAAGGGAAGAGCAGGGAAATGCATTATTAACAAGCACAATGTAGCATATGCAGCTCACAGGAATGGGAAATGCAACAGGAGAATTAGAGGTGTGGGGGAAGAAGGAGAAAGGTGTGGGAGAAGCAGAAGGCTGGGCTAAGGTGTTGCAGATAAGGCCTGGGAAATGCAGCAGTTATAGGCAAGGTATGTGAAATGTACTGTACATAGAGGCACGGCCTGGAAAATGTGTTTGGAGGAGGGGCCATACAGTCTAGAGAGGTCTCAGAGCAATTATAAAGTAGGTTCTCTGTAAGAAAATCATCTAGTAAGTCTAACAAAACTTCAGATGGAACCTATGATTCCTGCAACCAGTACCTGGGCAGTATACTGTTTCTATTTAAAGCACTAGACTGGATACTTGTGTATCCTTTTATACTGTATACAGCACACCATCTTTATGAACATGTTTCTGATTCTCTTTATTTACATCTGGCCTCCTGGTCCTTTGACTGCAGGTGGGAATTTTGGATTTGTAGTTTAGCTACATCTGGAGGGCCCCCACTTTGTCCCTTCCTGTCATACTGCCCTAGAAAGGTATTAATAATAACAAGGCCATCTATCCTACCTGCTACTCCAGATCTACTGGCTGCTCAGTTTGTTATACACTTTATAGGCTGTCCCTCTCTCCCCTTCACAAATCTTAATTAAGCCTAATAGCTGCCCAGGTCTCAAAGGGCTAGTCTATGTTATTCACATTACTCTTCCATGTAGGCTCCCTTCCTATCTCCCCAAGATCAGCTGGGCATTTTTTTCTGGCCTGAAAAGCTTTGTTAGTGATTGCCAGATGGTTATGTAGGCACTACAGTCACAGATGGGTCAGGGGTAGAGCAATGCACTGCCATTGTCTATATCCTGCACATCACAGTGGGCTATGCAATTTTATTTTTACTAAACCGTGGCCTTATACAGTTAGGTGAGAGTATGCGCCAAGGTTGAAAGCAGTAAGGAATCTTAAATGTCATTTATTTTAATGTATTTTACATTATTTAAGTGGTTCTGCCGTAATTGTTCTGCCACGCTGTCAGCCTAGAGTCATTTAAATTGACCATTTTAAAAGCAGTCAGCCTGGGCACTATTATTTTTCCCCAATTTAAGCTAGGAGTGCAAGCCCATTAAACCGTCTAGGAAATAACTATGCATCCTGCTGAAATGAGTTACCATTTTCATTTCAAAAGAGGTTCTGTGCTTGCTTCCCTACACACACACCTGGTAATAGAAATATGAGTCAGACACTTGCTTTGAAACGCTGTCCAATGCCCGAGGCTGGGTGCAAACTCTTCTTTTCAAGTACACATCCACACACTAATAACTATGTTTTCAAGCAAACAAGCTCTGTAAATATATTCAGTCTCTTACAGTGTGCACACATCACACAAGCCAAATCTTCGCTACATATAAGTTTTGCTCTTTAATTTATATGTTTCTAATAGTTTACTGCTTCCTAAAGTCTTCTTGATTCATGCTCTATTTACTTTCCCTCTATGAGGTTTATGGCCATGGGACCTAATTTGCTGGTTTCATTATGTATGTTAGACAAAATCTGTATTGCTAACAGGGCTCAATTTGAGTCTTAAAACTTTATTCATCAAATTAGGTCATTACTGCAAAACAAATGGTCACTCAGAAGGCTTAACCGAAGTGGTCAAATTAAGATTCACATTTCATTTGCAAACTATTTAAAACATATACTCTGCTGCATTATAAATATTAAAGATCGGGAAGTTACTGTGGTTACTGTATTTTAGAGCGAAAAAGAGAAAAAGAGAGACAGGCAAGTCAAGGAGCAGAAATAAGAATTTGCCTTTATTTCATTGGTTGAGTTTTTTGGTTAGAGGGATATTTGCACTGGTTTAAAAATGCACTTGTGTTCTGTAAAGTCTACAGCATACTTAATATCCCTATAATACACAAGACTCTTATAATTGGTGCTTACTGATGTCATGTGTATGACACAACTCACTGGTGCTTATGTATTATAAAGAAAATTGTACCCCCTATTGTAAAATATGAGAATGTGAGAAGTCACCTTGAAGTTCCATTTTATACTTATAAAATGTATTTTCGCTAAGGCTTCCAGCACCGTTACCAATATATTTACTGTCATAATGAACAAATAAATACTCTGATTACGTTGGAACAGCTACATCTAAAGGTTCTCATAATTTTGGATCTTGAAGAAGGTCTTGTATGAATACTTAAATATTATTAGCCTTAGAGTAAGTATGTAGTAGCAGGGCTGGATATACATAGCGGGCACCCCTAGGCGCACTGACGTTCGTTGCCCTGCCCCCCCTTTTATTCACGCAAATTTTCATCAGGATCGAAGCAATGGGGATTGGCGCACAAGAAATTGATAAGACTGTTGTATTTCCTGTGCATCCCCAGTGTTTCTAAATCAATGTGGGTATGGTTGGGCAGCATGCCGCGCCCCTAAAATCCTGCTGTCCTAGGCCCAGGCCTTGGTGGCCTTTCTGTCGCGATCGCCGCCCGGAGCAGGTCCAGGAGCTCCGGGCGGTGCGTCCTCTCCTGCCGGCGTCGCTCCCAAAATGGCGGCGCCCATGGCCGCCACGTGGGTAAGCGGCGCCGGCGCGATGACGTCAGTGCGCCGACGTCGGCGCAAGGGCGTCAATGACGTCAATGGCGCCAAATTCAAAATAAAAAGACCATCTAGACGCCAGAATGGCGCCCAAGTATAGGAATTCTTCCCTAAAGTGTATCCTGGGTTTCCTGTGTGCCTTATTGCCTAATCCTGTTCCTGCTTTGTATCCTGACCCCTTTGCCTGGACTTTGGACTTTGTTGTAATCTGCCTGCCTGTGAACTCTTGCCTGGATCCTGACTATTCTTCGTTTAACCCTTTGGACACCGCAACCTTGTTCCCTCAAGAGGGCTTCCTCCTTGATCCTGACAACCTCCCTGGAGGGAGCTCCCGGCTCCCTGACACTTTCCAGAAATCCGGTACAGGTATGGGAACAGCTATCCACAGTGCTTAGGACCTGTTTTTTATGGATAAGGGATCTTTCCATAATTTGGATCTCAAAATTATTTAAATATTAAATTAACCATTTAGGATTGTTTTGCCTCCAGTAAGATTCATTACATCTTCGTAAAAATCAAGTACAAGGTACTTTTTCATTGCTACAAAGAAAACATTTAATTATTGATTTTAATGGAGTCTCTGGGAGACAGCCTTTCCATTGTTTGGAGCTTTCTGAATATGTATCATATACCTGTATTTTCTTTATTAAACATGTGAGCTACATGTAACTGTACTGATTTATCCAGGGACATTCTACATGATTTTTACAAATTTGGTTGCGTAAGGGTAAAGGCTGGATTGTATTGTATGTTATTGGACCAACTGGCTCACAGGACGAACAGATTGAACCACTTTTCAATCGTTTCTTTGTTTACATTGACATCCCAAATAATCAGAATTGAAAAAGTGTTGAAACTTTGGCCAATGCACCAGGGTGAAGTGACTAACGCTGGCAATAATTCACAAGCATAACGTCATTTAGTTACTTCGCCAATTTACTAATGGGCGCAGGCGTCACTTCGCTAGTGAAGGAGATAGACACTAGCGTTCTTCCGCACTCTAATGCCAAATGGCGTAACTCCGCAAATTCACTAAGATGCGGATTTTACTGAACGTTACCTCTTTCGCCAGACTTGCCTTCGTCAGCTCAGACCAGGCGAAGTGCAATGGAGTGCATAGAACTTCCTCAATTTTTAGCGGAAAAAAAAAAACGCTGGCGTCTTTTCCTTTTTTCAGAGTGATAGACTGCAAACGTCCTTAAAAATGTTTTTGGGGTAACCGGGTTCCCCCATGCATTTTCTAACATATGGAATACAAACTATACAGTGGGCTCATGTGTAGGGCATTATAACAACTCTATTTTCTTTATTAAGGTTCCCTGGACTTGTGTAATGTAATGTATTTGCTGCAACATATACGTCCATTAAACTTTATAATTTCCCGCCTTATGCAAATTAGCCTGAGCTAAGACCTCTAACGAAGTTGTGCATAATTGAAAGCTAGCGCATCTTCGCTTTGATTGCCGACGTAACGCTAGTAAAAATTCGCCATCGTTCGGTGCCCCCTGGACACAACTTCACATTTTAGTAAACTAGCATTGTCTAACCGAATTTTCGCCTGGCGAAGTGTAGTGATATGAGCAAAGCCGTCGCTGGCAAATTTTCGCAGGTTATGGAATTTGCCCCAAGGGGTGACATCCATTAGCAGATTTTTAAATCCGCTGAAGCAGACATAGAAGTGGCTGTAACTTGTAGCTGACAGGTAGGAGCCTGTGTGTTTCAGGAGATCCACAGCAAACCGGCAAGGAACAGGGACTATAGTTCAGAAAAAAGGAGCGGATTCAAATACAAATTCAAGAGCTTGGGAGTTTGAACAAGGGAAATGGTTAAGCGATACAGCAGTAGGGCTAGGAAGAGGCTGGCTTCAAAAGGTCCATGATAACCAGATTACAGATATCTGGCCTTAATGAAGCTAAGGGTGGTTATGATAGTAGCGGTAACAAGTGCTATCATTGATAAACTTCACTGATGAACTCCAAATGAATCTAGTGCAGTGCTGTCCAACTGGCCGCATCTGGCCCTCGACCCCCCTTGTGTGCCCCCACATGAAAGTCTGCCTGTTGTGACTGCTTACCTTGTGTAAACTTTAAAAGGTATCAGTACTGACAATAACTGACCCCTGCATATTTTACACCTCAAATTCAGACAGTAAGGTTCACATCTGTAATCCCCTCTGCATTGTTCATACCTGTGACCCAATGGTCCAACCCCAACAACTCATCTGTCCCTTCACTTTCCAACAATAATGAATTCCAGGTAATAATTAGCAGACAGTTGTCAAATGGAAATGTATTGGTTTCACTTTACACAGAACCAGGCATTATTTCCAAATAATTTAAGCACAATCATCCACCTGTTGCTAATTAAATAATTAATAAATAATAAAAAAAGCTTTAAACCAGAGATTCTACATTTTCGGCAGTCACTTTTCTTTGGAAACAATATATAGGGGTAAAAAAAAAAAACCCAAGTGATAATTAGAATTAGACAAGAGATGGTTATAATTAGATCATCATCAGAAAGAAATAACAGTTTGGAAGGGTATGGTCAATACAAAGAAAGAATCTGGATATGGTCACAACCAAGCAAATGACAAAATATATTAGCCAAAAAATGGCAGATTGCTCTAGTTT